>OX463851.1:31381737-32070623 GCA_949825065.1 Odontocerum albicorne
TATATATATATATATATATTATTATTAAATTGAAATATTTGAAGACAATTTATAGGAAGAAAAGAAAACGATAAACGAAAAGTGTGAAAAATCGAGAATACTTTCCGAGGGGAAAACAGCAAATTCGAAGCAGTGGCAACAATAAATATGGAAAGATGAAACAACGGTTGGCTAGATGTTCCACCTGGCGGCGGGGGAATATTGGCCCATAAATCATGGTTGCCGGCAACTAGGAAGTGGCACACAATAACCTGGCGCGGCTGCAGATACATTTCCTATCGCAATTCCTGATCTCGCGCACTTTCTCACCAGCGAACGCGGAAGCGCTAACCTCACTATTCTCGTACTTGATGCTTGTTACTTGTTAGGCAAACGATACTCCTCTCCGCCAGTCTGATTGCCTGCAGGAACCAAGAAATACTTTTATTTGTTCGGATGTTTATTAAATACACTTCTTAGGCAATCGATGCTTCTCTCCTTGAGGCTGATTGCCTTCAGGAACTAAAACATACTTTTATTTGTTTGGGTGTTTATTATTAGTACTTGTTAACCAAACGATGATCGTCTCTCAGAATCTGATTAATTTTAAGAACCAAAAGAAACTTTTATGTTTTGGGCGTTTATTTGTACTTTTCACTTGTTAAGCAAATAAAACTCTTCTCTACGAATTAGATTGACTCCAGGAAACAAAACATAATTTTAACTGTCCAAGTGTTTATTATTTGTACTTTTCACTTGTTAAGCAAACGACACTCATCTCCACGAGTGGGATTGCCTTCAGGAACCAAAACATAATTTTAATTGTTAAGGTTAATTGCAAATAATAAATTATTTGTACTTTTCACTTGTTAAGCAAACGATTATCCTCTTCTCGAGTTTTCGGGAACCAAAAAGTACTTTTATTTGATTGGGCGTTTATTTATAAATAAGATTAAACGTGTGCTAGTACCCACTTGGATGCATGTAAATGAAGCCTGGGTATTAAAAGAGAATAATAGGAACAGAATAATTAAGTAGAATTAAGAAATGAAATCAAATTAATTAAGTAGAATAGAGAAAGTAGAATTAAGAAATGAAATCAAATGAATTAAGTAGAATGGAGAAAGCAACGTTGTTTTCCATTAAACTTTATTTATTTTATTTATTTATTTAACACTTTTATTGCAATACAATCTGGCGGGCTTATTGCCAGGTGGCAATCTCTTCCAACCAACCAGACAAAAGTAAATTAAGCAAGTTACGTGGTCGCATAAATCATTCAAATGACTATCCATCCCCACGAAATCCATAAACATATACGCGAGAACATGCTCACGAACCCCACAAAGACTAACATAAGTTATAACTATAGTTATACTTCGTATATAACTAACTTTAGTTATATACGAAGAATCTTGAGATACATTAAGAAAATAATTCGCAAAAAGCTTACACAAAACATGTATATGTCTGAAACGAATAAATAACTAGAAAGATGTAGATCGATTAAAACATGGACTGACATAGTTGGGGAAATTTTAATTGAGGGAAACATAAGACGTATAAGAAACATCCGATCTTGAATGACGAGATTTATGAATGTGGACTAGGCTTGTTTCCAAATTTGAAAAAGTCACTCGCCGGGCAGAAATTTGAGTCGAATGAGGAGGTTATCGCCGCCACGGAGGCCTACTTTGCAGCCCTCCAGAAAACGTATTTTTCAGACGGGTTAAAGAAGTTGGAGCATCGCTGGGTGAAGTGTATCAAACTCAAAGCAGATTATGTTGAGAAATAAATCACCCCTTTTCCAAAAAATTTGTTATTCTTTTGTAGGCTAAGTACTTATCGGACCACCCTCGTATTTAGAACCCATGCCTAAACCATCTTAAAGTTCCTTTCTTCATATTACTTAAAACATCTCTCAACGAAGGTATTTATATAAATAAAGACAAAATATGACAAGAATCATTCAAACAAATCAGAGAGGTAAAAAAACAGTTATCCAATTACACGACGCAAACGTCTCGGTTAATGAAAAAACTAATTGCAGACCGGAAACAGGTTGTTTCAACAAAACAACGCAGTGAATCGTTATAATATACAAAAGAAAACCTCAAAAGACAGTTTTTCTAATCATGATACGACAGTAATTGGAGAGTAACGGTATAGTATGCCAAGACAAAACCGAAAAAGTATCGCACTGCCGAGGAAGACAACGGGACAAATTTATTGTCATTCAATTGAACTGATTGCGGTTAGTGACAAATTGGTAGTAATGTCACTATTATTACGAAAGAAATTAAATCAGTGGTAAAAAAGAGAGCCTTATATTTCGAGATATTTATATTTCGAAATTATAAAGAGAAAATGCAACTCGTCACCCATCTGTAGTTTTAAAAAATGTAATACTGTATTATCTACATCCACCAGTATTTACCCAAGGGCAACTATCTTAAGACTAAATATTTGTCTATTTAGTTTAAGATTATGTTTTTAAAACAATTTGTAGCATGAAAACAGAATATCGAGCGAGCCATTTCGGCGGGAAAACCAACTACGCACGACATCTTCAAAAATTCTCACCCGTCGTACTAGATTACTTCATCCTGCTTTCACAATAACACCATCCAGTGAAGAGATGTCTTTATAAAAAAAAAATCAAACCACCTAAAGCGAAATTAAAGATCTTCAAAGATCCAACGCAAACGTAATCCTGTCCCACTAATAGGCACCCCGCCAATCACGTTTAATGTTAGATACCATAAACTACTTTGTGGTTGTAAGATATTGCCACATGGCAATTAATCAACCAGGTTATACGGTTTACAATAAAAGTATAATAATAAAAAATAGCCATAGATAGGTATCTGAGCGGAACAAATGTGTTTCTGCTACAATCGCGCGAAGAAGAAACCGTACGCAATCTTCTTTATTGATATGTCTCAAAATGGCAAGCAAAACGCCAATAAATGGAAATATTAGCGTACACATTAATTTAAAAAGTATTAACCGTGAACTGGGTAAATGTATTCAAGATATGTGAAAATAATATTTGAGACTCACATTTATACGAGTATTATGGCACATTGTCAATAGGATATACGCAAAATATTTAAGAACCCTTTGAATGAAATCAAATAATATTGATAACTAATAAGGAGTAATACATGAACATATGCAAAAAAATATATGATCAGACATTTTTTTTTGGTTACTTATAATAAAACTTTATCGTGTCAGTCAAGAACATATTTCATGGTCACGTTCCATCCTGAAAAGATTGCATTCCACAAAAATCCCATACAAAGCGAAGGAATATTTTCCAAAATATCTAGAAATAGGTAAAATGTTGGTTTAATCAATGTTAACGTATAAAAATCCTCATATACATCCTTTCAATGAATTTTTGATAACTTTGTGATATATGTCACAAAAAAAAAAACAAAAATGAGAAACTATTTCACTTCAAAATGCTTTAGAGAAAAATATATAACAACGATGAAATTATAAAAAATGATGATATTAGAAAATTAAGTACCTTAAATTGTAGAAAATAACTTAACCTTACGGATTTAAGATCATTTTCAGCACAGTTAAATATACATAAAATATATTGTTACTGCGTCTCTGTAACACAAAGTATGGAAACAGTAAATATGAAATAGTGTAAATTATTTCTTAGTACCTACCACGAAATCATTGTGTCGTGTATAAACAATGATTGCTGTGTAAACATTGTAGCTATTATTTCGTCAGCCAAGAAAGGATACATAATTGCTTGGACACAATGCAGTGGTGCTATTTAAACCGCAGCTGTGGGCGCCGAACTAATGCAAAACGGACGTTCGGGATCTGGCGAGGATATTTCTGCTTGTCACACCAACTCCCACGAGAGTAGTAAAATCAAGTAGCCAATAGGAGACTACTTTGAAGATACAAAGCAACAGGGAAAAATCTGGTGCATTTGAGATTAATCCAATGACATTAAGAAAGCGTAAGTATACAAAACTATACTGCCCTCATAAGCAAAAACGCAGCTAATGGCAAAAGTAAAGTTTAGAGAAAACTGTACTTCTATGTTTTTCATTGCAGCTTAAAAATGTGATTCATAAACAAAAAAGCAGTAAAATATTATTCATAAGCAAAAACGCAGCAAACACATAGCCACTTGCTGTCTTTTTGCTTATGAATCACATTTTACTGCTTTTTTTTTATTAGAAAAACCTAGCATTTTGAAAAATAAAGAAGACATTATGTCGATTTTTGTGTTGAAATAAATGGTTTTCTGTATTTTTTTATGGATTATGGTTCAGAATTTGATACGGGATATTGCCTCATACTTAGTTAAATTTCTGATTTTTTCCCGTTAGCTGCATTTTTTGCTTATGAGGGCAGTATAGGACTATTTTCTATTGTACCTTAAAACAAAGTATCTCAAATTATCAACAAAATTCCTCCATGTATCATATATTATAGACGGTACCTCTTAGGAAACCAAATTGCAGAGATTGCCGATATATTTTACCTGAGTCTATCGAGTTTGAAAATAAGGCTGATTACAGAAGTAATACTGCACTATTATTTCCGCATGTCAAGTGTGACACTCGGTGTGGTGAGATGCGGGCAGCTGACACGAGGCGGTCTCGTATCATATATAAACTGTGTATATTGTTTAAAAATTGTATTTTTAAATTATTTTGGCTTGTGAACTTGTACACTGATGTATTATTTTGATTATTTTATTGTGTTAATGCGTCTTTTTATTTGTTTTTGTTGAATAGTTAAAAGTTGTTTTTTTTTATTTCATTTTAAGATCATATTGTAAATAAAAACACTCACTACTGTTTTTATTGAATAGTTAAAAGTTGTTTTTTTTTTATTTCATTTTAAGATCATATTGTAAATAAAAACACTTACTACTGTTTTTATTTGTTTTTGTTGAATAGTTAAAAGTTGTTTTTTTTATTTCATTTTAAGATCATATTGTAAATAAAAACACTCACTACTGTTTTTATTTGTTTTTGTTGAATAGTTAAAAGTTGTTTTTTTTTATACCATTTTAAGATCATATTGTAAATAAAAACACTCACTACTGTTTTTTTAAATAATTTTGAATAGTACATTGTATCGTTGATGAAAAACACCTTCTTTATATTTGTTTAAATGACGATTATAGTATGGGGAATGCGCAAACACATTTATCTAATTTTGACGAAAATGTGTTACTATTTTTCAACAATATGTGATTGAATTTATATAACAACAAAAGTTAATATTTTAATTCACAGAAATTTATCGTTTATAAAAATCTACCTTTCTAGGGGGTTGAAATTAAAGGTTTCAAAACTTTTCCCTAGAATCGCGTTAAGTGAAGGATAAAAAATATTATGTTTAGTTTTTTGTAAGATTATGTGGAGCACAAGAATCAAACAGAACTAATAAGAGATAAATATACAACAACTAAGACTTCTTAATACTTTATATTATCTTGACACACATTTTAAGCTTCTGCTACGTCCATACATCTCACAACGCATACTCACAATTATATATGGTAAACGTTTCACTATTCCCTTTTATAGATTTAGTTTCATTAAGTCGTGCTACGTTTTCCTAGGTGTTCTAAAATTTATACTACCTTCCATATTAATATTATATTTTAAATCTTTCATCATTCATTCCTACTTCATGGTCGAATCATTTCATTTTTATATGCGTATATTTATAATTTCCCTTCACAAATAAATCTCATCTTAAACACAAAAAAATAAATCGTACAGCTTTTCTTTTGCATCAGAATAGCAGTTTGAAACTTCTTCTTAATTTAGAATTTTATGTATTTTTTTCATGGTAAAATATTATATTTTAATAATACATATCCAATTAAAACAAAAGTTAGTACGAGTCAAGTGTCGTAATGCAGACCACTGTATGCTCCCAAGACGGATTTAAAGAGAAGCTGTCCCTCTCGCAAGTGTGGCGTAACAAATCCTCGGGGCTGCCATCACAGCAAATTACGGACGGGAACGCTGCACACGAAACGAATGTGACAAAAGGGAATTCGCAAAGCCGCTGTTGCACATCGGATCCAAGCCGAAGAATCCACTACCAGCCGTCAAAACAAGGTTGGCAAACAAAATAATAAATTAAAGTTGGAAGACACTGAAACGGCAAAAGCAAAAATCAGACACTTTTCTACAAAATACCATTATAACTTGACTAGAACATGAGAACAAGGTGGAAAAGGAAAGATTATATTCAAATATGTCCAAGTAAACGTAAATTGAGATTTATAGATTTTTAAGACACTAAATACAGTATAAGAAATATGTATATTCATTTTGATAATCTATATAGTTCATCATGTATGCGTAATTAAATGAAATATAAAGGAGACTATTCTTCCATGTTTTGACACTATTCGCTAACACATTATATTTCATACATAGGCAATTGACCCACAATAAAATAATTTGTAACACCACTGTTAAGACAAAAAAAAACATAAAAATGTCAATGAAATTTGTGTGCAAAAATAAACTTTTAAAGATTCGTGCTTCAACAGATTAGTCTTGAATAAATCGACAGTTGTTTAAAAAGTGGAAACGTTCCGTAGAAGTAACAAACGCTAAAATTCAGTGGACGTGACAAAAATATACGTACATACCATCTCCCTGCCGAGGCAGACATAGAGGACAAAACATATCTTCTACATTTTCATACATCTCTTACGATTTTTCTAACTTTCTACATATACTTATTTCCGAATATCATTCACTCGACCTAACCATACATTATGTCTTCCACTACCAACGCCTTTCACTCACATTTGCACTTTATATTTGTTTTATTAGTATTTTCTAATTATTTCGTTCTACGTGCCCAAACAAGCTTAGAATCCCAAAACCATTTGTTGTGCACCCCTAAAACAAATTATTTATAACATTAAAAAAGTTATACAATTAAAGAACATTTTTTTTTAAATATGTTAGGTTTACAGTATTTGATTTTGCAATTTAATCGTATAATTCAAGTGATAAACAAGTAAGTGTAAAATACTAAATTTCTCTTATTTGTCTCATAAAAGTGTGAATCTTATATCATTTTATTTTAAAATTAATAAGGAAAATGTCACGCGATGGAACGGAAATAAAAAAGTAGATAAATCGTTTAAAGATAATCCTTATTTTAAGGGTAGTTAATATGGTTTGAAACTCGCTAGAAATACAAAAAAAAACATTTTATTTTGTACTTGTACAGTTTTTGAACTCGACCCCGACATAATCTGAACATTATGCAGAAACCGCAACGATCTGGGGTAGGTAAGTGAAAATGCATGAATGATATTAATTAAACGAGCAGCTTTAATGCTGTTCGGTTGTCTGTCCAAGTTATAGGGCGGTCGCTGCGGACGGATTGATCACCGCAGATGGAAATGACAACTGGACTATTTGCATATATAATATCTCGAACGGAATAACAATGAGCAGATCATAAAATCGCCCGGCGACCGGATCGAACCGCGATTATCGTTAGAAACCTGATCGAATATGACCCAGATCAGTGGAACGATAACAATACTTGGAAAATTCCTATAAGACAAGTCATGGATGAAAACAAGGCTTAGAAAACGTGTAATTTTCGATACTAACAAAAACGTTGAAAAAATAATTCATATATAATCCAATATTTGAAAATATACGTAAATATTACAATATTACCATACTAGTTCTCTGTCGGGATAGACATATCATAAAGTATTACATTGTTTTTCGCAACATCGCTCTTTAAATAGTCACAAATAAAAAAATGGGTAAATTCTGATTTAAAGGAGCGTCGATACGTCTTGTCTATTTTTAGTCAAATTATGGCCTAATGGCAAAATTTATAATAATCTATATGAACTATAATTATCATACAAATAGGCAGCACGAATGCTGTTCATATAAAGATCAACTGTCAATATGTTCAGAAAGAAAAATAATGTTTCGAAATAATTAAGTTATAAGTCATTCATAAAATTGTGTGCATTAAATAATTACAATTTCTTTCTTAGAATTTAGACGAAGTTAACTTTACATGTTAAAGAAATAACCATTAAAATTTGAAAAGCCGTATTGATACAAAAATCTCAATTTAAATAAGTTTGAAATATAAATATGAAAGAAAGATTGCTCAATGGCGGTCTCCGTGGCCTAATTAGTAGAAAGCCAGTTTTCACAACCGTGGGTTGCAGATTTGATGTCCGTTGGTACCCAAATTCTTTCATTAAAATGTTTCAGTCTAGTTTTTTCCTTCGGGAATAATTAAACACCTTTAGGGCACATAACAATGTATAAGAAACTGACAATCTCTGTGGCCTGGCTTCGATCCCGGAGGTTGGGGATTTAATTACGTTGGTATAATTTTTTTTTTAATTGGTTCTGATCTGGGTTTCACTTAATGCCTATTCAACATTACCGTCTTTATTTTTATTACCGCACTATTATAAAATATACAAATAAAAAGTTTATTGCCAAACAGTAATCTCTTCAAACTCACCAGAAATGTCACGCAGATTAGTATCAATTAATGGGTGAAAGGTTATAACATTATTTTAAAAAATAATCATATTAAAAACTTTTTAGTAATTTGTAACACATTCCAATAAACCCGCTAAGTTGTACTGTATACAGCGAAAGTACTATACAATATAATATTACATTAGGATGATTTCAAACCCAAGAATCATATTTCGGAAATAAGCTCTTGATAGGACATCGTATTAAGCAATGGCGATAACAAAACATAAACAACCGTTCTTTCCTAAAACACAAAAGATTTACAGAAACATGCAACATGTTTAAAATGTGTGCATATTTAATGTGTACTTTTTTGGGTAAGGACACAATAAAACCGCAAAATCAATAAAATAAGTTGAAAATTATTAAAAAAAGAATGCTTCAACAAAAAACATGGGTTATTGCCTCAAACTAAAATAATATTGCAATATTTTTCTCATACAATTATAAAAATTATCGAAACCATTGAGCCGTTGAATTTTAGTACTTGGAAAAGTCTGAGGAAACCCAACCAAGTGGAATCCCGAAACACAGTCAATTATAAGGATGATCATGACAAAAAATAAGGTTCAATAAGTATTATGAACATCTTTCAATATCACTCTAAAAATAACATGACTGCAGTTTTACATAAACAAAAACAAAATACAGATTTTAAGAGGGTTTAGCGATGCTTTACGTAAGAACAAAGCAAGTCCAAAACCCAACTAAAAACCTTTATATGGTCACCAACCAGCCAGCAACATCGAGATTGAAATCCAGGAATAGGCTCACGAAGATAATGCAAGAATTAACGATTCCTCAGGATAAAGCGCGTTCTTTAAAGACGAAAGAAAAAAATACATAAGACGGGTGAATAGAACTCTCGAAAAAAATGGCACCAGGAGACCAACTGCCTTGCCTACTTGGAGAGCGCTGAATATACTCCGAGTAGGGGTAACTAGATGCAAGGTGAACATACAGAAATGGGGTTTCTTAAATGAAAGTAACATGCTGGGAACAACATCAGGGTTACATGCTAGGGACAACAACAGGGTGGCATGCTAGGGACAAACCTTAATTGATCTGTATTCCATAGTACTGCGAATACCTTGCATAGTAAATAATATAACACGGAAATAAATTAATGATTCGTGAAGTTATTATTTCGTTCTTAATTTCCATCATATGGTCAATCTAACTAATGTTTATTTAGTTGTCAGCAATCACTTCCATAATGCATTCGTTTCAAATCTCCTCGTTAATTTGTCTTTACAACACATTTGTTATTTAGTACACTCTTCTCCACAGTGTTGATATTGTTTGATTCATTCTGCTTCTTTGAAGATTTTTCACGCTGGAATCAGGATAGATTTTTATGTAATTATTGTTATTTTTAGTAAATATAATGTTATCACTAGTCTCCGTTTAATATCGGAAATAAATTTTGCAAAAAACTATCCACTTAAACGTGAAAATAGAGAAACAGGTCATCCCAGAACGGAGCAGAGGTAAATGCGATTGTGAGGATAAACATGAGTTAATATAGATGCTATTTAGTCCGAACATCGGGCATTCATGCTGTTGGCGGAACTTGGATTAATGCAAATGATAGAGTGATCTCTGTTTCCTCCTACTGGAAACGCGTGGCATAATTGAGAATTGAACCGGACACGGAAATGAATGGATAAACATTCAAATGACTTTGGTCATAAAATACAACTTTGTTTTGAAAACAATAAAATATAAATATACCAAATATTTATACTATTTTGCTAAAACTCTTAGCGTACTTTTGGGCAATTAACGATTACAATTATATGAGTATATATACAAGAGGTTTAAGAAATGAATCAGGAATAAACCAGTAATAATAAGATAACTGATGTAATACTCGTATATCGAATGAATAGAAACTTTACGATTTGATCTCAAGGCCCAAGCGTAAAACCGCAGCCAGTTTATTCTGATTTACAGGACTTGCAGTGACAGTAAACAAACTAGTTCACTACTCCACAGGATTATTTATGGAGCACTGAATAAATTCAATAAGACCAATTGACGAGTATAAATGCTTTGCCTTCAAGAGTATTACGCTCGATTTATAGTTTGATAGTTTAAGGAATGACACATAATGAATGCTTTATTTACTTACATATTGGCGAACTTGGAAAAATAAAATTTAGCATGAAAATTAAAACTTTAAAATATATGAATAAGGAACAACATTAAAAAATCTAAATTAACCGTCGTAAATTTTAATAGTGGAAAAGGTATTTATTGCAAAACAGAAACAAGATAAGTCACTAAACTGAAGGAAAAAAATTCTGTAAAATAATTATTCACAAAAGTGAAAACCCGCAATTTTACAAACTATCCAGTTTCTATCAATTCTAACTTTAGTAACACAGCTTCTATTCGTCAGTGGAGCAATAAATTCAGATGACAGAGTTCCAATTAATATGTTATCTGCCGGGGATCGAGCCGAGGACCCCTACGTACAAAGTAAGCTTACATATCACTAGAACACAGCTTCAAAATCTATAGTATGTTACATTATCATGTGCTAAGAACTAAGAGTAAAGTTGAAATGACTTCAATCAAGAATATTTTTGGTGATTTTTCAATAAAATAAATTAAATAACATTCCTTTGTATTCACCACTGTTTTCACCAATCATCATACGTGTATAATCAATAATACAGTGGTGAATGCAATAATATCACGCAATCTACTTATCGGGGTAGGCAAAGAAGATAGAACACCATTTTTATCGTATTTCAACAAACATCCTTAACCTCTTTTACATCCGTATACCTCCAACAATTTCTCTGACTTTCTACGTTTTCTTCTCACAAAATATCATTGACTTAATCCAAACAAAATTTCCTTAGTCTTCCTCTACCACGCTTTCCACTAATATTAGTTTTGTTAAACTTTCTTCATTCATTCGTTCTACATGACCAAACCACCTCATAACCATAAGACACCCCATGTATTTCTCTCAGTGCACGCATTTCTACACTATTATTCGACCCATTTCAGTATTTTTATACGTCCACGTTTCACTTCCAACATCGACGTTGGTACAAAAATATTGTTATTATTTTAGAAGATTTTGATATAGTATTGTACTACTTTGTTGTTAACAGTAGCCTGACGGACGTATTGATATACATCAATCTCTTCCAACCAACCAGAAATATATTAAAGAGACTTTAAGTGAAAACCAGACTGAAATCTTTTTTTAAATCTGAGTTCCAGCGGGATTTGAACCCGCAACCTCCGGGCTGGGAGACAGACGTCTTACAAACTAGGTCACGGAAGTCGTCATTTTTTATACTGTTCCGTTCGAGTATATATGTTTTCGATCCCTGTTGACGTTATTTCTTATCGCTACACGCCGGTCGATATCTCTCGTAACCCTTCCATCACCTGATGAAATACTACACAAATAGCAGAATTCCTCAACTTGCTCCCACATTTTATTGAGCAAAATAATACAAAGAAAAAATATTTAATTTATTTTATTAAAAAATCAATTAATATGACACGTCAAAGTGAACCAAATTTATTATTTAAGATTCAATATATTAATAATCTGGATCCAGCATCACTGTTGAACACATAATGTATTGGCCTCAATTTTGTATGATGCAATCGATAGAAAAACTTCAGTTAAAAAATTCACTGTACCAACAAGACAACCACGGTAAAGCAACAATAACTTTTAATTTTGATTGGTGACGTTACATTGTGAAAAATAATAAGAGTTAAAAGAAAAACGTTAATCGATGTAAATCCGTAGCAAATAACAAAAAGATTTTTAACAAGCCGTTAAAATTTGGCTTAGCGTCACTAATGAACTTTGGCAATAGAAATAATGAATTAAAAACCAAACGTGCGGAACACTTTTGCGAAATATTAAATATAAAATAGTTAAGAATTATACCTTGAACTTCAATTCTTGATATTGCAAGGAAAACCCCCAGCAATCACATATGATTAAATAATATGTCACAATCTTAAACGCCTAATTTTTTTTATCATTATAATTTCAACAAATTATATAGTAGTCACCATATTGTATTGTCTTACACTTACGTTGAATATGTTATAGCACAGTTTGGCGGATTAACTACGAGTATCACGTAGCAATCTCTGGCAAACAACCCGCTAGATGCTTAGTGAAATATTTAGTGAAAACCGGACTGAACCCTTTTTTAAAAACAATTTGATGCCAACAATAATCGAATGGTGATATCGTTTAAACTTATAATTCTGGGAAATAATGTAAATGTTTTAACTATAGATAAAAAACCCAAACAACCCCAATTGTGAAATCCTTAGATATACGTACACTCGTATAAGCATATATCATTGACAGTGGTTCATAAAATAAGGTTGCATCCCTCAAGGACCCGCTTTAAAATTCTTGGAAATCGCAGAAAACTTATCTAACCTTAAAATATAAATATTAAAAAATCACATTTGATTTGTGTTATGTTATCCGTTGGATTTTTTTTAATGAAATGAAATAAACGATAAATTATTGAGAATGCAATGCCTGTTTCGAGTCACAAAGTGAAAAAAATATTTACTGAAATTTTAAGTTGACGTTGAAAAGTAAATATATCAAATTCTAATTTGTTTGACTCCTGTTAAATTTTATTAAATGTATTTTGAACTATAATAAAAATATAATAATACTGTAAATCTATAAAATGTTATAAGCAGATAATAAAGAATTGATCATAATATGAAATACATATATTTTTTAAATTTATTTATTTATACATGGCAAGATATTTTATAAATATACAATTAATGAAAAAACAACAGGTAATTTAATGTGGTCACAAAATTTTCATGGATCTGGGTTTGTTGACTTTCATTTGTTGTGTCCCTAATAAACTAGGCGTTTGCCTGTATCTTACTGAGGACATATATTTAATTTATATTTTATATACTTTATATTATACAATACAATTTATATCAAATTGCCTTAACCAAAAAAGTTTTATTTCTTTTAATACTCCGACAATAATTACTTAATACAAAATGAGATAAAACATTTATTTAAGGCAACAACTATTTTGGAGAGGGGGCTTATAACGTGCCTTGGGACAAAAAGATGGCGTGTAAAAAACTTTAAAATACATAATATATAAGATATGGTATTAAACTTTTTATTACATCACATGTATATTTATTAATTTATTTTATTAGAAATATACGGTGTACGTTGAAATATTCAATACTCAATAAACCTATAAAGTATTTATATTTCATATATAATTTATTTTTCATTAATACAGTCATAACAAAACTGTCACCATAGAAACTTAATTAAAATGAAAACAGACAAGTCTGTCAAGCCAAGAATAGTTTCCCAAAAACGATAACAGTTAACAAAACGATTTTCCCCTAAATCAGATGATACAAGAGCCGGCTAGTCGAACAAGCAGCTGCTAAAAACCAGTCAACTGTTACAAAGGTGTGAATTATTGTCAAACAGCTATTGTAACCGAACAAGAATGGAGAGATGAAGCGAAGGCATGGATCGCTATGAATTCTGTTCATCCGTTGCAATTCTGAGAAGTAATCAAGAAGAAGTTAGTAAAAAAGAGAACCTTTATTCAATCAAGAGATCATTCACAAGTCTAACTTCTCGATTACTAACGATTTAGTAAAAAAGCTAACTGAAATCGGATGAAAAAAATCAACAATATTGCAATGATACACACATCAAGCAATCAGACGTAAAATGATGCAACAAGATATGTATAAATAATGTGTGAATGTCTATTCTTTGAACTTTGTATGACGTTTTGCTTTGATTATATTCTTAGAAATATATTAAACTTCTTTTTAAAACATATTACAATTAGTATCAAAAAAATACTACCACACCGTTTCCCTAACGGGGCAGGCTGATATAATAAAGCACTAGACTAAAAAAATTCGATGAATAGTAGGATAGAAAAAAATATTGGAAAGGCATGTTAGCGTAATAATTAAAATCAACAGTGCATTTAATACTATTTTTGAAAAGAAACCTATATCAAAATCAGAAAAAATGATTAACACAAAGGTGTGCTAGAGACCACTTTGATGTAAGGAAGCGGACCCTTGGAATTGATAGGAGAAGAATGAATACGTTAAAAAAAACGTGTCTTAAGTAAAACATTTGACATAACGTTACATGATAGATTAAGTAATTATCGCATATAAGGTAACTGTTTGTAAGGGATAACTGTTATATTATGAAGAATGCAAGAAATCATGAAATGGTTTGGAAACATTGAGAGAACGGTTTGCGAAAGAATCACAAAATAAATATACGAGTCAGATTATTTTAGAGCAAGGGAAAGGTACAATAGAACGAGGAAAGAAAATAATGAATTAGGCAGAGAAATTTTATCTGAGGGAAAAGTAAGAAGTATGAAAAATAGAAAAGCATGTATAACGAGATGTATAGACAGAAAGACATGCCAATCTGTCCTCTGCCTACCCTAAAGGGGCATGGCGCGATGGTATGTAATTTAATTAACGGCAATAAAAATAATTTAAACCGAAGAATGGCAACAGCACAAATTACACATCGTCGAATTTCTGTCAAAAATTGCTAAGGACAAAATTTCTAAAAAAATATATTTTAGTAATTCTCATCAATGTGCGATTAACATGTCTGGTAAAAATCAGGAATTGATATTTCAAATGGAAATGCAAATTTTGCACAATCGAAAAATATGTAAGTTTCCAATATATGTGATTGTCCATATTCACGTATATTGGAAAAAAATTCAACCACCAGTTTAATGCCAGACAATCGTCGATATTTAAAACGTATCATCACTATTTACTCCTACGCGGAAGAACTTGTAGAATGAGGCATTATTAATTCACCAGACATTAATTAGATTAAATTAATTCAACCAAAAACTAAACGTCAAACTACTAATATGCATATTGGTTATTACTTTCGGAATTATATCAAATGTCAAACGATGAAATGAAACGTTAATTTAAATGGCTGAATTAGCATTCCAGCCAAGTGACAAATCATCGCAGGAAATATGTAGCAAGTAGATATAAATAAATAGCTATTCTCCCTATGTGTATTATTTGTACTAATGCAAATATGACGCAAATGAACGGTTTAATAATGCAGTGGTAAAATGTTAGACAAGAGCGTTAGTTTATTCACTAGAGGCCGCCTCCGTGAAAGGCGTCAGGCTTGGTGACAATATTCAAAGGCCGCCATCGTTAATATATAAAACTGAATTATTTCTAAAATATATATGAGACCAAAAATCTAAAAACTGGAGAAGGTATGATCTGATTATATAACAAATAAATTATACATCATCAACACTTTCTACCTTTTAATAAAATTAATAAGATAGTTTTAAGTAGACATTGCTTGGTTATAATGAATTCATTCATACAAATGTAGAAATAGGAATATGATAGCAATCAACAGACTCTTCAAAGACACTCCTAATCAGGATTCGAACCTACGCTTTGTATTGTATTATACTTTAAACATTTTTTTATTTATTTATTTTTTATTTAGCTCACATATGACAAGAAATAAACATAAATTGCGAAAAAACAACTGGTTAATTTGGACACACAATTTTAATGGATCTGGGTTTGTTGCTTTTCATTTGTCGTGTCCCCAGTAAACTAGAATTTTGCCTGTATCTCACTGAGGGCATATAGCATGAAAAAATAAATCGATACTCCTTTCCGATTTTTGATTTTATAAAACCCCATTGCACATTCTCATCAACCTGACAAACAGTGACACTTAATTACACATGTATACATCACGCGAAATCAAACTCCTCATACTTCATCACTCCAGACAGACCAAAAACATTCATCCCACAATATACCGCACATAATCATAAGAATAAAAGCAAAAATATAAATATAAAACAATAAAAAACACCACACTCAAGAGCTCACACACACCTTTTCCACAAGTCATTCCTCTTGCATGCCCAAGTACTCAAACTCCTGTCGCAATAACAACCACGCTCCGATCGACTGTCTAAATACAACATATAATGTACAACCTGGCGAGCTTATCACCATGTGGCAATCTCTTTCAACCAACCAGAAAGATGTTAAAGTAGCCTTACGTGAAAATCAAACTGTAATCACATTAAAAAAACTGGGGTTCCAGCGGGATTAGAACTCGCAACGTCCGGGGCGTTTTACCAACTAGGCTACGGAGGTCGTTTATTGACAAATTAAAATAAATATTTACAAATTGAGTGCAAAGGATAGGAAGATGGTGACTAAGTTAATTAGATCGCCTCTGCATATGTTTTTCGAGATATTGTTATAATAATAGCATACAAACTTTAGTAAATACAAGGATGTATATTTTGTAAGTATTTTTTCAAGTCAACTAGAATATACAACTGGAAAGTCATTTTAGTTCTTCCAAATACGAGTACATATTCAAATATTCCATATGCACCATATAGTTCAAACTACGACATCTCAAAAATGTCTCCATTGTCGTCGGACACCACGTTATTATACATTCAATTATATGTATAGCATACACCCGTCGTGGCGTAGGTCACTTTCTAGGCCTTGAAATTCCTCTTTGCTACCACTGGTTATACCACAACGATTTTCTGTTATTCTGGTTATTTGTCCCAACTCTATTTTATGATTTTTACGATCACAATTATGTCTGACCTTTGTTTTCGAGAGAAGCCAATCATCACGTTCGCGGTCACTTCTCGTGTACATAACTCTTCATATTTATTTGGGTAGTTTAAAGATACTATGTGGCTTCGGAGAATGGAGTCCATTTTAATAGGAGATGACTGGGAGTATACAGAGTTAAGTCCTATTGTTTAAGTCAGATAGGAAGGTTGCTTTTGAAGATTTCTTCCAGTTGGTAAACTTTTTTTTTTCAGTTATCTTGTTTATATTAAAGCCTTCGAACGAGATAATATATCTTAAATATACATCCTGTTGGAATCTTCCGAGGAATTTGCTTCCAATTGAATTGTTGTATTTTAAAGTAAGTCTTTCAAATATTTTATATTTTCTATGTTCATTTCAAGATCGACTCCTTAATTCTAGGTGGTTTATTCTTGTAGTAGATTTTGTTGTTCTATTGATGTATAAAAATTTCAACAACATCTTCTAAGACCAAATATCCGTGAATATGTGAATGGTGAAGTATTATCCATTGATTGATGATTAATATTCCTTTGTCATCTCAACAATTTAATTCAAGGTCAAAACTTACAGTGACGTCAAACATGACTTATAGAATAGAATCTAGATACGATACAGCAAAAACAAAAAATATGCTCAGAACTAATGAAATGAAACCCCTCAGAGTCATTGCAGGCAAAACACTAACAGATAGAGTTAGAAACACCCGTATCCATGAAATACATGAAGTAGAAGATATTGCGAGGTAGTGTAGAAATCGTAGAAGACACTGGCGAGGGCATAAGGAAAGGCTGGATAACACCAAGATTCTCTACATAACAATACATGAAATATTCGCTGGCAGTCGTTCCCCAGTAAGATCTCCAATGAAATGGATGGATAGCTAAGAATCAACATCTCAATAGAGGTAATCCTGATGATAACATACTAAAGGTCTAACTTAAGAGAAAAAATAAAACATAGTATACGTTCCAACCTCACTGGCAACGGAAGTACTGATCTAACACAAAGGGATAGTATTTTTTTAAATTGATTTAAGATTAAAATTCAATAAATATACGACATTCTTAATATAGGTGCATTACCACACGATAACGCACTAGACTTCGCAGGTTCGAACCCCGCAGGTTCGAACTCCACTTGAATGACACAGGATTTATTTTCCGCTCAGTGGTCGGGAGTACAAGGATACCTATGACTTCAGTCATAGCTATTCTTTAAAAAAATGTTGTTTTACTAACAAAAGGTATTTCGACAAAATTGTACTTATAATGTTAATTTGATTTAAGTCTTGAAATATTAAATACCAGTAACTAAAAACCATGGAAAGACTCCATAAAGAGCATTAAATCAAAATATTAGCGTTTTACTATCTAAACTAACTGAGGGAAATAGAACCATTTTCTGAACTATATGAAGAACATTCAGAAAACTTTATTGGATACTGCAATGTTCTCACAAGATAATAAACACGTTTAGCGCTATTTTTTGAAAATAAATCACATTTCTACTAGCAATCGCAAAGTTTTCGCATCATTAAACAAAGTAATTTTCTCGATCATTTTGAAGGACATTTAATAAGATCAATTCTCTCACGACTCAACAACAAATGTAACTAATTTAGACGGTTCGTAATGAGAAACATAAATCAATAACTCATCTTATAAGATATAACCTATAATTCATACATATAAAGTATTTGATTTATTTTAGACCTGAAATATTATATTGATATTAATGTTAAACTCTCTCTTGGTGTATTCAAACAAAATGTATTTTTGATTTTATACTTAGGATTGATTGCAATGACAAGGTTCAATTAGGTCATCTTAAGGGTTAGGCTAATCTTATATGATCTACATAACACAACGATATATTTTTTACAGACTACCCCTTCGCATGTATTTTACAGACTACCCCTTCGCAATTCAGTAGTTGGTGGCAATCTGATTCATAATTTGCTTGATGTACTTCTTTAAGTCAGCATGGTTCGAATAAAAACGACTTAAATATTATACGAGTATACAACATCTAACAATCACTCAAGATATAATCACCATGTTGCGAGATTTTCCTAATACTGAAGGTAGCAAAATTATGAATATTTTCACAACATATCTTCAATAAATTACCACAGGAAAATTTTAGAAAATATCACAGGAAATGTTTCTAAAATCTATTTCGCATAACTTCATCATCAGCAGAACTACAATCCAGGGTGGGTCTTGGTTTCCTGCAGTATTTTCTGCTATCCCTCCCTTAATTGATTACACCCATTTCAGTTATCTGTCATCGGCAATTGTCATCTACAAAATTCAGCCATCTCAAACTTGATACGAGTATTCCCACTCACCTACGCCCTATCGGATCGCTGAAAAGAACTCTCTTTGCAGGGTTAGTGTCCTGCATGCGGTGTAAGCGGCCAAGCCATCGCAGTCTAATAATTTTCACAACATTTGCTGCGCTAGCTTCCCCATACAGGGTAAAATAATAATAAAATGACAATTAGTATAGCGTTGTTCCTCAAGGGCGGTCTAACTCGAGAATTGAATTCATTATTATACAAAGATCAAAATATTAAAAAATAATAAGTTCGGCGCAAGTAAAAAGATGGCTGGAATCAATATTTCTGCAGGCGGAAAACAAATTTACAATCTTCCTCTATGCAAGCTGTGCTAACTGCAGACAATTCACGATGGCACTGCAGATATTGACTATACTACTGCAGAAAATCGACTTTGTTACTGCAGACAATTGACTTTGCCACTGCAGACAATCGACTTTGTTACTGCAGACAATTGACTTTGCCACTGCAGACAATTGACTTTGTCACTGCAGACAATTGACTATGCCACTATATACAATTGAATATGTTACTGAAGACAATTGAGTTCGACACCACAGAAAATGGTAGATACTAACAAATGAAAAATATTAACCGTGTTTAAAACGCACAAGTATGTGACAAGTGAGTTTTTACTGAGCTTCATGAGACATTTGACATGAACAAAATTATTTGTAAGCAATTCAAATACAATAAAAAAACAGATCTTTCTGAATGGTCATAAGCTCATCGTGAGTGAGAAATAGTACAAATATCTTCTTACGACAGGAGATAATGGACGTTGAAACAAAGGTCCTTTTGCACAACCAGCTTCAGGCGTTGGTCGTGATTGTTGAATAAAATAATATATCTAGTATCGGCGCTGTTGATTAAAACAATGCCTTTTAGATCGCTTGAACAAACACGAAGAGCGCGGGGCAATTAGACGCGAAAATAATTGCCGGCGGAGCACTATGAAAGGCGACATTCGTGGGCGACAAATGATGAGTAGCGTTTATTTATTCATGGAAGTGATTATTTGATGCAAATGTTGGATCATTTGAGGTGTGACAGGTCCAGCGTTATCTACAAATTAAAATAAAAGCCTGTGTATAATACATTTTTTTTGTTCTGCTTGTGCCATATCAGGTTCGACATCAACTATCCAGTCTGGTTAACACTTAGGGCCTATAAAAACATCTTTCTGATTGGTTGGAAGAGATTGCCACATGGTAAGAAACTCGCCAGGTTTTAAAAAAACTATCAATTGGGCAAATGCCTCTCATGGATCTGCTTTTGGAACCTTGGATTCCGGTCCACTCTCAACTTTGCAGACAACTGTCTTCTTCCAGCACTGCAAAGACCCTTAATTTTTGCTTCAGAATGAGCTGCAAAACTTGGTATTTAAAACCAAGCAGAGCATGTCCCGAGTTTATTACCTTCCTGATTTAAATTTTTATCAGCGGCCCTTATTCGCTTTTTGATGCAGCTCTTCTTGAAGGGCAATCGTATTAATTACCAAATATGTCCAAAGAATATCAAATATCATTCTATGGATCCACACTTAGAATACTTCCAATCGGTTTATAATGTTTTTTCTATGGATCCACACTTCGAATACTTCCAATTGGTTTACAATGTTTTTTCTATGGATCCACACATCGAATACTTCCAATCGGTTTATAATGTTTTTTCTATGGATCCATAAGTTTCGAAGAATATCAAGAAAGAGGCGTATTTTTAATGAATAGGATAGAAAGCTCTAATAAGTATTCCGCACAACTGATAAACTTTCTTCAAAAACTGGCAATTGAAGAAAATTTGTCAATCAATTAGGTCTTGTTTCGAGACTGATAATCCTACTTTCATTTTGTTTTACTTCACTGTTTTTACAATAATTTTTTTTTTGTATTTTTGTTTTAAATTTAAGTATTTTTTCTTTCAGTATTGCTCTACATATTGGTAACTTCATACGCAGTGTGTATTCTAAACACTGTTGATTTTTTTAAGTTGTTGATGTATTATATATTGTTTAGTAAACGTTACTATAGTGTGTACAGGACACTTAAGTGTCCTATAGCTTTTCAACACATAAATTAATGTATAGCGGGTAACCCTGATAAGTAACTCAAATATAGATATTAACTGTATTTAATGCTAGAAATGATACAATTAAGTAGCAAACTGGTTTATTTTCTTGTCAGAGTAAAGCAGTTTAGACTTTGTTTCAGTATCTTGAATATTATATGCAATACAAATATACTCGTATATTACAATATATGCTACATTAAGACACAATCAGATAAAATATAACTATTGAATACGGATTAATAAAAAAAAATATTGTAAAGTCACATTATTGAGATGAGTTTCAAAATAATTAGCTACAAACATATCATCACGCCGTGTCCCTTGCGGGGTAGGCTGAGAGTACAGATATTCAAACTTCTTTATCCAAACAAACAATATTCGCCTCTTCCACAGTCATATATCTCATTATGCACAGTCTTCCATTATTCTAACTTCCCACTTTACCATCTTTTAAAATCTGGTGCATTTGATCTAGCCATGTATCATCGGTCTACCTCTTACACGCACACGCGCACTTCTGACATGTATACTTGATCAGTATTTTACTGTCTCCAAATGTCTTAGTCATCTCAACCCTCCTTTCTTCATCTTACTTAAAACATATATTCTATTCATGCATTCTTTTCAGTCTTTCTCAATTTATTAGTTCCACATGCCAAAAGCACACATCAGCACTAAGTTCACATTAATTCTTTAACACTTCATTCCATATTCTCTTATGCATTTTCCCTCTACGTATTCTTCTCAATGCACGCATTTCTACATAATTAATTTGCACCTTCCAGTTTTTTCCCACGTCCACGTTTCACTCCCATACATCAAATTCGGCACCAAAATGCTATTATGGACTATCTATCATCTTAGCTTTTATACTGTCCGGTTCGAGTATATATATATTTTAGTACCCAATTGACTTTGTTTCCTATCACTGCACGCCATTCGATATCCCACTTAACTCTTCCATCATCTGAGAAAATACTATCTAAATAGCAGAATTCCTCAGCCTGCTCCAATCTTAAATGTTTTACCCATATGTCACATTGACTTTTCCTTTAAAACTTTTCTATCACCAATACTTAATATTTGGCAACATTAATTGTCATATCTCTCTCTTCACATCTCTCATACAATTTCCTTATCGGAGTCTGCAATTCATCTTCTCTCTTCATACCAGTAAAAATAAAATATATATACAAAGGAAAAAGAATTTATCAGTACTACCCAACTATTATAACTAGATATATCATATACATATACCTGACTTATACAAAAAGGATAAATTTCAATGCAAATCAATACTGTATTTTACATAAAAAATAGCCCTATTGTATTGTTCGGACGCCTCGTGATTGTAAATTGAATAAAAGTTTATCGATAGCTAGATAAGGCATTCGACGTGAATATTATTGATTCATGGAACAGTGCACCGTGGTATTTGGGTTAGTAAGGTCCTCGATAAACATTTACTCGGCACGACCCAGGCATGCATTCATTTTCATAACAATGTTACTCTGTGCTAAATGTCAAAACATTCACCGATTTTTTTATGCATCGTCCGTCCGTTGTTAGCTTTAAAAGCAATGAACACCAGACAAAAGGAATATACCGAGACAAAATGCAACGACTTTGAGAAAATTTTTGCCGGAAGGTTGCCTGTTCGAACACCGCGCTGAGTTACTCCTCTTGAATGCCACAGGCATTGTTTTCGCCTAGTATTCGAGGGTATAATAATATATATGACGTCGGTCATATCTATTCTTTATGAAAAAAAATTGGAAAAAAACATTTGTTTGCGCTCCGGTCGTCTCACATCAGATGTGCCATCGGATGCAGTACGGCGGTATGAACGGTGAGTTTGCTGGTGTGCAACGGATCACTCACTTAAAGAGGAGAAAAAATAAGAAATATACGAAAAACTCCACGGCACAGTTTTACTTTCCAAGTGTATTGATGTTGAAATGGTGAGGGAATCCTCGACTACGAGGCCTAGCAACGACGACGAGCGATATGAAAGAAAGTTAATGGGGCATTAAAACAAATATGTATATTTGAACCAGGCAGTATCAAAATCTACTAAGATGATAGTCCACGGCGGTATTTTAGTATCAACTTTGATGTATGGGAGTGAAATGTTGATGTGGAAAAAATAATGAAAGGCACCTCGTGAATTCTCCTAAATGCACGCAATGACTCAATGGCTGTAGAAATGTGTGCATTAAGAAGAATTCGTGAGGTGACAATGTATGCCAGAATACGGATTGAAGTGATTAGGGACGAATGCGAACTTAAGACTGGTGGGGTGAGTATGCTGCAAATGTAATTAGAAGACGTGTGAAAGAAATACCAAACGACGTATGATTAGACAAAGTGAATGATAATTTGAAAGAAGGAAACGTAAAAAGTTTGAGAAATTATAGGTGTTATATGAGAAGGTGTATGGATATGGAAGAGGCGAAAGATTTGTGCCAAGACAGAAAAGTCTGGCGATATGTCGTTTCTACCTACCAGCAGGGAAATGGCTTAATGGTGTGCATGTTTGTTTGAAATGCCAATCGTTAAAATAAAAGACCATGAATTAAATAATCAGTCTAACGAAAATATCACATTATCAGGTTTGACAACGAGTTCAAGTAGCATGAAATTAACACTGTCATAAATATTTTTATAGAATTAATGAATATGAAATTCTTGTTTGTGCAAAAAATTAATTGAAAAGTATTTTTCATGGCGCCTTAGGCGAAGTCGTGTGAGTATCGTTTTCTCAAACGGTATTTCATGTGGAATTATCTTTATTTTTTTCAGTATTGGAGATATGGGTGGCATGTGTAGCTTTAGAAAACACTTCACGTAAACTTCAATCCACCTGAAGTCGAATGTATTATTACTATCACAAACCGGAAGACCGACAAAAGTGTAGGGAATTTTACCTTGATAATTTTTTTGCGGTTTTCTTACCAAATATGTTATTCTAAACATACGCAAATACGGAGGAGATTCTTATTTCTTAGCCGCAGTAACCGCCTTTCTTTTTTATTTTTTTTATTAAACAAAGTAATATATGGTAAAAATATTTGCCATACCTATATACACATTTATTACTTAACTAATCTTATTTATTATAATTTATGAACTTACTTAATCTTATTTTCCTACATGTCATTTTATTTTTATTTTTTATAATCTTACTATATGATTTCTTAGAAATAATTAACACATATTGTACTTATAACTAGATAACAATTCTTACAACTAATTATTTAGCAAGAACAAGTCCACTCGTTCAAGCTTCTTGTATTTCATCACATTCACTCAGACCTTGGTCCTCACAGCTAGTACTGTACGTGGACTAGTCAGGCAACATATAATCGCCTTTCTATGCTATCGCTCAATTCATTTTTTTTCCTGTAATATTTTCAATTATTTTTAATCTGCCAAAAGTAATGGGTTACAGTCCTGAGTTTCGAGTCCCCTTGAGGAGAATCTGTTCTCGAAACAGCGCCATGTAAGTTATCATTTTATTATCATTATTATTTATCGCAATATTCAGTCTCAACATATGTTATATATATTTAAGTCTACTTTTAGATTTTGTAATTTATGACTATTAAATATCGTTTCGCGTTAGATTTTTTTTCAGTCCTCAAAAACGGACTCTTAAATCCAAAAAACGTTTGTATTTGAATCATTCTTATTTAAGTTGTTCATTATTTTACTTACGTGTACATAATTTGGGATTAGCACTTCTAACTAATGAGCAATAAGCCTGAAAGCTCCAGGGTTCAAAATGTATTTGGCTGTTGTTTAACTTGTCCACCCCGCCATACTACTTGCGATTTTTCTCATTCTTATTTTGAATAATTTTTTTTCCGAATTGAGATTAAAAAAAATAAAAAAACCGAAGATTACCAGAATTTAATAAAAAAACCCACAAAAATATTGTTAAAATAAATATCATAAACACATTTACGGTCTTAAAAATAGCGCAAATGTTTCTTAATTTCCGCCATTATTGTACCTTCACTTTCTTAGACATACCTCCCATATTTGGTTTGCTATTATTTTTATCGCTATATGCCATTGATAAATCTTTTTTTTATAGGGTAACTTTCACTTGGACATTACCAAAATCTTGTTAACGTACATTATTTATGTATGAACATAAGTTATATGTTTCGCGATGGGTTTCAGCTTCAATACATTCATCATCGCTTTCTGGTGTCTCTGTATTCAAACTCTTTCCAGTGTTACTTGTATTTATGGCATAATAACATAACTTGATTTAATGCTTAAGCAGCTTCAGAGTCCTTAAATAAGCCACCTAATGTTTACCTTATTTACAAAGCCAAATAAATATCCCTAAAGCGATCTGACAGAATTCCGACCTGGACACACTATTGCGTCTTAATAACAGTATTTATACACTTCAAAATATACATATATCATTAGTATTCTTGTTGAATAAATGTGGTATTATTTCAAATTTTACGTGATTGTAACACACTTCTAGTACAAATTATGTCTTCTTCTTTAACGTAATCAACTCATTATTTCTTGAATCTTAAAAAATATGTTGTTTTACATTGTGGTGTCCTGTTTATGAATGTTTGATTAAATAAATAAAACACACATGTTTTATTATGTATTCACCACTGTTTTATTTGAGATCACTACCGGTTTCAAAGACCTCCGTTTTCTTCGTTAGGTAAAGTTGAACTAAATTATGTCTTAAAAAATTCGAATTGTAATAGGTACAGGTGAGGTGCAGAGGGGAAATGACTAATAAGGAAGGGGGTGAGGAAGGCGTCAAAAGGGTGACTTTTGAACGGGAAATATATTTAGAAGAGGGTATTGAAGTTACCTTGATTGTTTACAATATACAGACTTAATTTAACGTTTTTTTATCTCTTAGTTTACTAGCTGAGAACAGCTAAATTCGGGGGAAAAGTCATTTGAAATAAATATATATAAAGGAAGATGTTTTTCCTAAAATATATGTTTTTATATTAAACAGAAACAACGAACTTTGAGAGCCTTGAATGCGTTACTTTTAAGCACTTGAGGTTTTTGGTTGGAAAATAACAGTAGATAAACTGAAATTATTTAGCAGAGTTATGAAATTATGTTGAAAAGATGTTATGAAATTATAAATAACATTTGTCATAGCACACATAGACGAGATTTAAAGAACTTTGCCTGAAAATTAAAAATATTAATCAAGCATTAGGTTCCAACAAATAAAAAAATAAAAAAACAGTAAAGAAATGCATATATGTGAATAAAACAAGGTTCGAACCAGGCATTTTTAGGCAGTAAGTTAAACACTTTCTGACTAAGTCATTTCAGTTGCACAGTAACTTAAAATAAAACGTTAATAAAACTATGAACTCTAAGCGCAGTACACAGAAAAAAATAATTTAAGCTTTTTGGTACAGGCACTTCGAAAATCACTTCTGCCTAAGAAAATCATTGTAGTATGAGTGAACGAAATGGAAGGTGTCCAATTAAGAGTACCACGAAAGGACTCGAGAAGACGTTGATTAGATCTATAATATAAATAAATAATGCAACTGAAATAAACACAAGTTCCTAAAATGCACAGTTGAAGAGCAAATAACTATTTCTTGTCGAAATTAAATGCCTGTAACCCACATACGAGAAGAGAAAAAATAGATGGAATAAAAAAAAACGAACATAATAATCAATATTATTCTGACAACGCTCATGCAATACTCATTTCATTTCGTTGGAGATTTCATTTTGACGGAATTCAATATGGCGGGTTTATGCCTGGTGGTGATCTCTTCGTATCAACAGTGCAATTATTTTGCAAAGTCAAGATAAAAGGTGAAAAAATAAAAATAAATGATGTAGAGAAATACCAAAATAATACAAACATAAAGAAAACTAAACAAATAAAAATTTAACAAGGTCGTCGATGGCCAGGAGAACGAAAGACAAACTGCAAGAAGAATTGTGGAAAACCAGGAAAAATACGCAATGTAAAGGGAGATGTAAGTTTTTTTTTAATTTGCTTCTAGAAACACGTCATCGATGGTCCAAGTTTTATATTAGCTGTTAGCTGCCTCAAAAGTCTAACAGCGTGTAGAGTAAAAGAAAACATTCAAAATAAAGAGCGGTGAACTAGAAAAATAAATAAAACATCTCTGCTAGAGCGTAGCGCGAGACCGTGATCGGAGAGTTGCTGAAATTTTTTGATGAGTTATGAGGGGTCGGCGGGAAAGTTTACGGTGTAATATAGACGAGACGCTATTTGAGCATATCGATGGTTTCTCACATCCAACCAGTTGAGGGATTTTTTTTTCTAAGATACTCGTGATTTGGTATAACGCTGTTTCCTAACCATTAAGAGCGTTTTCGAACTAGCTGAAAATATTTTTATTTTAAATATGAAAGACTCGAATGTCGCTAACAAGACACCTTCCCTCTTAAATTCAGATGTAAAATTATCTAACCAGTCCGGAAGTGAATCCGCCAGTAAACATACCTGGAGTAACCGTTTGGTTACCATGAATGCTAACCGTTAAATTGAATATGAAACGTACACAAAAATTCCTCTCCAACATCCAGATAGCCAACGTCCACATAGTTAATAATTGACAAAATTAGAGACAATTGAATAAACTTGGATATTTCTTTCTTCTTCTTCCCAGTGTCATATCAGGTCCCCCCAACGTTGGATATCACCTGAGAGTAGATATCTTTGTCCCCGGCAGCCCGAAAAAGATCCCCGATGCTCCTTATACTCGTACCAGTCCAATCACATTTCTTTGTAGACAATAATCAAATAAGTCCACTTACCCAAAAACTCAGTGGAAGAAGATGTCTTACCTGAAATGAAAGACAAATAAAACAATTAAGTAAAGAAGAAGATTAAAGCGAAACATATATTTAGAAGAACAGTTTGACATTTAACGGAATACTTTTTCGGTTTGATGATTACGGCTGGCAGTACACCGCACGACCATTAATGTCAATACAGTTAAAGATCTCATTCGGAACAAGAGTTATTGCCGAATCAAAAAATATACATGCACCATTCAATACATAAGATCGTTTCGTAATTATCGTTAAATTATAATGCAATCGCTTAAAGACTACAAAAATTTAACCAGCTATTTATTTATTACAAGGTGAGCGAATGAGCGAATTAAGCTCGAGGAAGTTATTTATTGAAAAAAAGGCAACGATAAAACGTTTCTTCACCGTTTAATTCATATAAATCAAACAAACAAATATACACGTAGAAGGTAAATATTTACGTGAGATTAAAAAAAAATAATCACGATGTCTTTTAACCCTTGTTTAACCGAAGCAATATTATAATGTTGTGAAATATTCGAATAATCGAACGAGCACCTCGCTATGAAGCATTTGGTGAAAGATTCAAATTATCTATGGTTTTATTTTATAGAAGATTTCAAATAATCTGTGAAAGGTTCAAATATTCTGAAACTGTTGTCCAGATTTTTATACGTGAGAACCTTAAATGCACAAAGGGTATTTCTTAGTCGGTGTAATAGTTTTTGTCATTTAATGCGTTAAGTTGAAATGCTTGGTCGTGCGATTATCAAACTTCATCTAAACGATACGATAGACTTGTGGATGAAAAATAAGAAATCTATGCATATTACAAGACATATTTTTTCTGAGTATATTGTATATTATAATAACCAAAGATATTGCATTAAAAAATATATACTTACATAAAATGCATGGCATGACATGAAAATGAATATATTTTATTAAATCAAACAGTTTAAGTAATGTCTGCTATTAAATAAACGTAGAAGCCAAACATGTTAATATTTTTATCTGTATTCCCTTACATGTATTCATATAAAACCCGTCTAAAGGCTTTCATTTCGTTCACCTGGAAGGTCAAGAAAATACACAATAGTTGTACACAATACACAAGTTTAAGTTAACGTATAATTTCTACAGAGAAACAGGTGCATAGTAATTACGTTAATACCCACAATTTAATAGGCAAACAATTCACACATCCGGTAAGTAATTGTATGAATGATTGTAACGAGACATACTAAAAGAAAAATCTTCACCGCCAACTTCTACGACGCTGATATTTGTAAAAATTAAATCAACCAATAATTGGATTTAAAAAAGTCTGACAATGTGGTTCAATAAATTGTGGGAAGCCGAAACGAGAAAAAATTACCATTGCATCATATTTCTATTAGGATAGGCAGTGAGAACAGATTTTTGCCCACATATTTCGCTTCTGCTACGCCAATACACCTCAATATGCATTATCTCCTATTGTAAAGACATTTCACAATCTCCCCTTCAGAATTATTGTAGATGGAAAGCCGCTGGAACTTGTCCAGGAATACGTGTATTTGGGCCAATTTATTTCCTTTGTAGGTGGCATATCCGAGGAAATAGCACGAATGACAAAATTAGCAAAGAGCTCATTTGGACGTTTGAACTACATCTTCAAAAGTAATATCCCGATATCTTTAAAGCGAAAGGTCTGCAACCAGTGTATTTTGCTAGTACTTACGTATGGCTGTGAGAAATGGACGCTTACAGTAAAAAACACACAAAAGCTCCAAACCGCACAAAGAAGCATGAAGAGATGCATGTTGGGATATACTAGAAGAGACCGTAAACGAAACACATGGATTTGCAACAAAACAAAGGCAGATGACGTAATAAAAGTGTGCAAGAAAAGCAATGCCAAGTGCAAGGTAGAATATCAGATCCCGATGGACGTCAGAAATAATCCAATCGTACCCAAGAGGTATAAATAAGGCTCAGAAGAAGACCAAAGGTACACTGTATAGATGAAATCAGGAAGCATGGCAGTATCACATATCTGGCACCAACGAGCAAAAAATCTAATTATTTGGAGTCAGCTTGGGGAGACCTTTATCCAGCAGTGGATCGACCCTGGTTGACAATAATGATGATGATATACAACACGCATAGATTATTTTTGTAAATTTTTCAAAAATTATTCATCTTACGTCACCGAACTATTTGAACGTTCCTTTCTTCATCGAAGCATTGAGATGATTCGGCGAAGATGTGATGATACGTATCTATGACATAATACCGGAAAAAAAAAACAAAAGTTAAATATAAACACTACACACATAACATACATTATACTCCACTAAAATCCGAATGTGTTACTATCACGTATCGGAAGATCTACTAAAGCTTCTTTGTAGTTCGTATTCCCTTGGAATTTTTTCTATGATTTTCTTACCTAATATGTTTTTCTATAACATATGCATATACGGGGAAATTGTTTATCTGGGGTGCAGATAAGAAAGTTCTCCAATATGGGCGCAACCACCGCTTTCCTATCCTTACGCTATAACACAACAAACTTGTTTTATTTTTTGTTATATTTTTAATCTATCAATAATAGTGGGTTCAAATTCCGAATTAGGTAAAGTTTATTAATAGTGGGTTCGAATTCCGAGTTGGTGCGCTCTTGAGGAGAAACTGCTCTCACATTACAAATTGTCATTTTATTACAATTATTATTAAAGTATGACCAGCGTAAAAGTAAAATACAAAAGCAATATTTGTATTTTCAATAAAAAAAGATAACGAAAACTGACACAAAGCCTTGTTGCGTGAAACAAAGCCTTGTTGCGTACAAAAAAGACGTCATGTAAGGTTTAAACGCTCATTGTAGTTTGGTTTTAATGCTCTGTAATAATAGTTATATACCACATTATCCAGCAAGCAACTGGTGTTATGGCCCACAGTAGAATATGTAGAATGCAATAATCGGCTATTTCACTCTCCCACATGATATTTACTTATTTCTTTAAACCTATTTCGGTTTATTAAGTTCTTTTAATTGTACATAAAACTTTATTGTTTTTTTGTTTGTATTAACTTTGCATGATATAAATTATTCTTACTTGTAATTATATTTTATCTCTTCTTTCAACATAATCGAGGGATAATGATATGTAGTTTCGCATACTGTTTATGTTATTAGGTGGTCTTGGGAAAGATTCAAATAATGTTTGAAAGATTTTGTGTACAAGTCAAAACATAGATTTTTTTGTAAAAGATTCGAATTTGTGATACGAAAGTTGTGAAAGATTCAAATAATCTGCGAAAAAGATTTAAATAGTCGATGAACATTTTAAAGAAATACTGAAATTATCTGTGGAAAAATGTGGGATATTGCTTAAATCTTAGGCAACTGGTCAGAAAATTCAGAAGAAAAGGGATAAAAATAAAATCCGAAAATTAATCATAAAGGAAGTTATCTTTTTTTTTTTAAATAAATTAATAAAAGGTATCCCAAAAAAAATATGCAAACTTTTACACCGTACTGTTTACTTCAACTTGATGTAAGAATTTGTTAGTTCGCACATTCGTGAGAAATTTAGAGATGAGAAAAACTATTATTTCGAGCAAGATGGTGTACTCATCACTGCAATCATGATGTGTCTTCGATCAATCTTGTTGAAAATTTTCCGAACAGAAGGATTGAATGAACGTATTAAATATTCCCGTGCTCCCCAGACATCACGCCAATCGACATTATGGGAACTTATCAAAGATTAAGCTTACAGCACATAATCATCAATAATTAATTAATCGAGAGCAGCCATTGAAATAGAATACGCCCAAATACCAAAACAAATTATTTGTGATATTTGCAATTCCGCATTATCAGCGTGCATGGACCAAAACGATCATCAATTTGAGCACTTGCGATAACTAACAAAATTCTACGTCTGTCCTCTGTAATTTGGAATTTAGTCTTAGATATATATATATATATATATATATATATATATATATATATATATATATATATATATATATATATATATATATATATATATATATATATATATATATATATATATATATATATATATATATATATATATATATATATATATATATATATATATATATATATATATATATATATATATATATATATATATATATATATATATATATATATATATATATATATATATATATATATATATATATATATATATATATATATATATATATATATATATATATATATATATATATATATATATATATATATATATATATATATATATATATATATATATATATATATATATATATATATATATATATATATATATATATACCTTAATAAATACCGTTAATAATTCATATTCATTCAAAATATGTTTATATATTTATGGAACACTCTATATATTTGAACTCCCAAAGGTCATAAGTTTAGCAAAATACGTCAATCTTGCACGGACTCGAAGGCAAATTTGCAAATCACTTGAATACAACATTCCTTTCTTTTCCACGTTTAAGTTTATTATCAGCACGACTTTTTCTCCAACTTCGATCGCGACTGTTTTACTTAAAAGACAAATTGTATACGCAGTAAACACGAATTGTTTAAATAATAGCAATATTTTAATAAGCAACACAAGTAACGATACAGTGCGACCCTGTTGGCTCGTGAACAACGTAAATAAGTACAGAGACTGCACGTCAACCAGTGGCGGGCCTTCGACTTTATCTAATATTCACTGTGTTTTTAATTTTGTTGGTATACTCATATCTCGAGTATAAGGGGATATAAATAGGTTTTATTCATTATATGTATATTAATGCCTTTTATTACAGAAATAAGATAACCATTCTACTCCGTCTTATCTCCCATCGCCCAGTCTGAAAGATTCTGGAGAAATAGACAACAGGGCGATAGTCAATAAATGGCGGTCTCGTTGGACGGAGTGTGACGTACAAAAAAGGAATCTTGTAGGTGGCCTGACGGTAGGGTTGTCCGAGTTTTCCCTACTTCGGAAGGAGTGGCGTACTCTAAAAAAAGATCAGATGAGGAGTGGGCCGTACTGCATATGATATGCACAAGTGGAGTCTAGTGATGTTGCCTGTCTGAGAGTGTGGGTAAATTCAGCCCATGGATCACATCGCACCCAGCTGCCCACGGTATGCGTTCTCTGGAGGCGTGCAGGAGCTTCGCAACCTAATACCGGACGCCTTGACGTGGTTGGAGAAAACACACTACGTGTGAGAGTCAAACGCATAAGAAGACTCTTGATAATATCTACATTGGTGATATGGACACTTTTTTAAACGATCAACAAAGATCATTATACAAACCAAACAATGCCACTTGGCAGACCAAGACAAAGGCTTTCAGATATTGTGCAGCAGAATCTTAGGAGACTGGGAGTGGAGGGAGAGTGGGAGAAGACGACGAATGATGGATCGGTTTGGATAAAAATCGACGGTGAGGCTTAATCTCCACAGAAGTTGTGTGACTATCTGAGGTAGATACTGGATATCGTATTTTGATATTTATGTTTATTATTGTAGCATATGTTCTATAAGAAACATGAATGGTCGTAAATTAATAAATTAATAAAAATCAGTTTCAGTCTCTTCCTGGTAGTTCCGGCACTGCAGCTCCAAAAAGCACAGAGCCTAACAAATGCCCCAGCATCGATTCTGACGCAACCTTTCGCTTTCAATATCGACACCCATTATCCGTGCCATTGTTCATTTTTATTAAATGTTATGCACTATTTGAACGCAGAGCTTCGAGTTATTTTTTTTCTTCACTAAATACGTCGGAAGTTATCTTGATTCATAATTTTAAAATGAACGAGAGTGCTGAATTAATCAAGATTTTCGGCGTTTACTTTGTAGTTTAACCCTATTTCATCAGTGCACCTTGCTCAAGTCTTACTTATATACTCGTAATGTGATGATATATATCAGTATATTCAGAAATTTGGCCTATTTTTTAAAAATAATTGCCAAAGATTCGATTAACAACACACATTTCAATGGGTTGCTTAGTAAAATCCAACGTATTTGCTAGAAGTCGATTAAAAAAAAATGTGCTTTTTAATTTATTGAGATCCTGCCATTAATACTCAAATTCGTGGTGTTATAACAAAACAATAATCATTTTGCATTTTGCTGAGCAAATTTAAAAAGAACCTCGAGATAGGAGACAGCAACACGTGTCGCTGGGATTCATGTGGAATAACATAGTAATTTATTACGAGTATTATGTATTCTAACTGATATATATATTTGCGTTTACTAAAAGCAAAAACAAAGCCAATACAAGAAAAACAGGCATTTATATAACATATTTAGAGCTTACATTTTATAGTATTACACTTTCGTTAAAAACAGTACAACTTAATGCATTGAAATATGGAAATCTTTTACAAACTAATTGTGGAAGCGTAAATTGAAAACTAGACCAAAACCTTTTTTTTTTAAATTTAATACTAACGGAAATCGAACCAGCAATCCCAGATTTAAATACAGGCCATACTGATCTTATCAACTAGGCCAGAAAGTCGCCTAAAGGACGTTCAAAGGATGTTCAAAGGTAAATGTTCAAAGGTAAACAAGGTAAGTCAAATGTTCAAAGAATCTGGCATCACCACAAGACAAAGAGATGAAGTCCAACCGGGAGCATTTCTGATGTTTTTGCAGTCATTTAATTTGATTGTAGTTATTTAATTGACTAATTGAAAAAAATATAATAACACATTATGTAATAAGTTTTCGGGATTCATAAAAACAAACCCATTTAGAATAAATAGTTGAATAATAAAATAAAATGACAGAATTTTAAAGACTGATTGAGGTGATGATTTTTGCCACTTTCAGTGGAGCCTTTTGCATCTAGAAATCTTATTTTTTTAATTAAGGTAACGTATTCTAGTGGGAGTGCGCTAATAACAATACGTTTACAAAAAATGTACAATATGGAAGACCTAATTGGAAAACTTTCACTTTATCAATTAGGCAACAACCTCCATAGCCTAGTAGATAAGACGCCTGTTTTCCAACCTGGGATTAAGGGTAAGATTCCCGAGAAAACTGTTTTTTTTTTTAAATGTTTCATACTAATTTTCACTTCTAGCTAGTTTAAAACCTTTGCAATTGGTTGAGAGAAAATCCTGCATGGTAATAAATCCGTAGGAATGTACTGAATACAACGAAAGTATAATATATGTTAATATACAATGAAGTGAAATTAAAAAGTACAAATAAGGCAGAAAAAACAAGCGTTGGAAAAAATGCGAAATTTTCGATTCTTCATTTTTATCAATGTAAGTTAAGGATGTGGGCTGAAAAAGTCTGATGTCCTCGCTGCCGGGCTCGCCCTTTCTTGGGGGGATGTATCTTGGTAGATGTTATGAAATGAGCCCAGACCTTTTGATAGCTTCTCTCTTAAATGTATTGTATTTTCTGCTATTTCTCTTGAGATATATGTGCGATTTTGGAATGTATTTATATATACTCGTACACGGTATACATACTATCTGCTATCAATAAACCTAACATATATTTATTTATTTATTATTTATTCAAATCCAAGAATTCCTACTCTACTTCATCGTATCCTGACACTAATTAATCGCTTTTACCCTGTCCATACAGTTCGTCATGCATACTCTCACATAATTTTTTTTATTTTTCCCATTTTTCATATTTTGATTAATTTTGTCGAGCCATGTTTTTCTAGATGTTCCCAAACTTCTCGTACCTTTTATACTACTCATATAAATATTTTTTAAATTGTTCATCTCTCATTTCTTTTTAACGTAACTCAACTGAAAAGAGATTGAAAGATGGTGTTTTAATTTTCATAAAAACTCGTCATATATTGAGTATTTTTTTGCTTATCCGTTGCAAATCATTGTACTCGTATAAAGAGCAAGTCTATCGCTCGGAAATCGTTGCAAATCCTGCTACACGTTTCACGATCAAGTATAAAATTAATAATAGAATTGCGAAACTCAACAAGTGTTTGTTTATCCGGCGGCTTAATTCAATATACGCCCCTCTCGACTTCGGCAATTGGTTTCGCAAGGCTTTTTTTTAATACGGCATTATTTGGCATGCAACACATACCATTATCTGGTGGAGCGGGCACTGCGATTAAACCGATATGTCGACCTGCCGGCCGTGCAGAGACAAGGAAAAAAATGTAAATATCAAGTAGGGGAAACTAAACAGAGATTGGTCATTATTTATTGATTTAAATATTAACATAATTATACTGTACACAAGATGATACAATTGACTAACTTCCGCGAAATTCGAATATAAACACATAAATAATGCAACTATGAGTTGCAGTATTTTGCAGAAATCTTGGCAAAAGAAATGGCAAAGTTTCATCCAAACGCCTAAAAGATAGATAGATTCACATCAAACTCAATCTGTTGAATTTTTATAGGAATATCAATGTGATTGTCCCTGCGCCGCGGCAAAACAAATATAAAATTAACAAACTCACTTGCATCGCACATTTTAAATTATCACTTCACAATTACAAGTACTTCCACATTTCACAATTATAAACTTAAAGAGTCACATAAAACACAACTATAAGACGACGGTGATAGTGGCAAACTTTTGGTACGAGTATAACTATAAAACATAGTTTTCTCTGGAAGAAAGAATAACACACAAACAGCCCGGGGGTTGCGGGTTCGATTCCCATTAAAGCACAGAGTTTTTTTCAAAAAGGATCCAGTCTTGTATTCACTTAAAGCCTCTTGAACAACTTTTTAACTGGTTGGAAGAGATAACCATATGACAATAAGCCCGTCAGGTTGGACTGTAAAAAACAAAAGTGTAATACAGTAAGACAACATAATAATGTTTTTTAGTAATTTATTTTATACTTTAACGCACCGAATATACTACAACGCAAATTTCTATCAATAAACCAGAACAATATTTTTTAATTTCTAAATCAAGCAAAACCAAACACACCGTATGAGTACTTAACCATTTTCTACCCAAAGATGATTAAACGCTTATTAAAATGATTTTCTAATTTGTGATTCTTACTGTTGTACACATGGTGTATGTATAAACGATCAGTTTTGTCATTTAAAGTGTTGGCTTAACTCCAAGTACTGTCAGTAATAACGATTTTGGAAACCATCCATAATATTTTTTGAGATTTAATATAAGTTTTTTTTCATGCAGGCGAATGTTGACAAAGGATGGGAGGTAGAGGGTGTGAAACGGAAAAGGAAATGAGAGGATAGATCAGCAAATATAATACATGTCATATATTTGAAAAGATAAAAAATAGTTATTGAATTTCTGTTTAAAACATTCTTCCGATTGTAGCTTTCTTTTTAAATAAACCGGAAACCAAACAACACTGGATCAGAGAAATGTAAGGAATGCATACTTACCAAAAGGAAATCTGTCCAAAATATTAAACAAATCGCTAAAATCCAATACGAACAATCATATAGGCGCTAGATAGCCCATTCTTTGTCACGCATCATCCATGATCTTAAAATATACAGTTATATTCGAAATTCAGAATGAACGGTGTTTTTAATTTAAATTCAGTAAAGTTAGTTTTTGTATGATTTAAGTATTTTCCTTGCTAAGAACTAGGAGGGGTGGAGGCGAATCATTCGTAGAATTGCAGACATCAGAGAATCACGACAATCAACCACGAGTGATGCGTCTTAATTTAATGTATGAGCACTTGAGAAAAATATATTATATATAACATAATAAAAATTAATTGTCTTCTAAAGTCAATAACTATTTTATTAACCCTACGTTTATTCAAGGACTTTATATCAATAAATCATTTCGTTAACTAGATACATGGATTTTTTACTTTTGTGTATTTTTTTATCTGATAGTTAAATCATACCAATTCGGTTTCTATTTCGTGAAGAAAATTTTTGTACCGATATCGAAGCAATTAATAATAATTAATGCTTTGTTTTTCAATACAAATACTGTTATGGTTATGAATTATTGAAAATTATTTTATTTTAGTCGTGAACAGCAAAAGGTAAAAGGATATAATTTGACCAAAAAAATATCGAAAAAAAATTGTGTAAATAATCAGAATATTCGTGTGTTGGGTACAACAAAACGAAAAAATACAATTTAATGATAAAAAAAATACGTAAATAATCAGAATAGTTGTGAAATGAGTACGCTAAGAGCAGGATAAAATTTGACGAAAAAAATACCAAAAAAAACGTAAATAATCAGAACAGTCGTAGAAGTGGCACAGTTAAAGAAAAATTATAAAATTTGACGAAAAAAATACGAATCAGAACAGTCGTAGAAGCGGCACAGTTAAAGAAAAATTATAAAATTTGACGAAAAAAATACCAAAAAAAAACGTAAATAATCAGAACAGTCGTAGAAGTGGCACAGTTACAGAAAAATTATAAAATTTGACGAAAAAAATACGTTAATAATCAGAACAGTCGTAGAAGCGGCACAGTTAAAGAAAAATTATAAAATTTGACGAAAAAAATACATAAATAATCAGAACAGTCGTAGAAGCGGCACAGTTAAAGAAAAAATATAAAATTTGACGAAAAAAAATATGTAAATAATCAGAACAGTCGTAGAAGCGGCACAGTTAAAGAAAAAATATAAAATTTGACGAAAAAAAACACGTAAATAATCAGAACAGTCGTACAAGCGGCACAGTTAAAGAAAAATTATAAAATTTGACGACAAAAAATACATAAATAATCAGAACAGTCGTAGAAGCGGCACAGTTAAAGAAAAAATATAAAATTTGACGAAAAAAAATACGTAAATAATCAAACTAGTCGTGAAATGGATACGGAAAAAGGAGTAGGATAAAATTTGATTTTTTTTTATATACGAGTATTACAGTAAAAGAGTGATCTCAGCGCAATTCATATATAAATAAATTATCCTGACATTTTAACTTGAAGTCGTAATTTATGGTTGTCGTCAGATCTGGACCAGAGGCAAACGAACACCTGACGATGGTGGTCGAGTACACTCCTCGGCCAATATTTGGTCTTGCCGTACTGGGGCCTATTGTACGCCTACGTCGAGCATCATACCGCGCCGCACACTGGACCAAACTGATTTTTCCATGAACTTAAATTTACAAAAACATTTTTTTTTTTAATAATTAACGATTAATTTTTAAATATATTATGTAGAAATATCTATGTATTTATCTAGACTAATACAATATTCGACGATCTCAAAGGCCTACTTGGTAAGATGCCTATCTCCTGATCACCGTTTATATTCCCGTTGAAGCCCAGATTTAAAAAAAAAAAATTCCAGCCAGGTTTTTACTTAAGGCCTCTTTAAGATCTTTCTAGTTGATTGTAATGTATATCCTTATAGCAATAAGTCCGTCAGATGGTACAAAGTCAAATACAATATTGATACCTGTGTTTGAGCTCAATGGTTGCAAGTTCGATTCGTATTGGTAACGAGATATACAAAAATTTACACTTCAGATATTTGAACCCATTTCTGATTGTATGGCGAAAATGTCTCATGGCAATAAATCCGCCAAGTTGTAATTAATACAACGAAAGTATAGTATGTTGGTGGATGGCTGAATCCACAGCGCTGTTCAGATAAATTGAAACAATTTCAAGACTTTAAAGATTGAAGAGAGGAAAAATAACAATTTTAAAGTGTATCTTTAAAGTCTCATTGATACAAGAGGAGTATAAAATTTATTTACCAAATTGATTATTATTAATGGTTTATTTTGATAAAGGATATTTACAAATAACATATCGTGACTTACAGTCATTCATTTATTTTACTTTATTTTATTTTATTTAATTAACGACACAACAGTGTCTTCATATACAAATGAACATGTGACAGGTTATACAGGTACTTAAAATTATTGACAAAAAATACAAAACTTTATCTTAAACTAACATGAAGATACAAAAATCAGTAGAAATAACAAATTAATCTTTGTTTTAAAATTATTTAATAATTATATAGTATGTATATTTAAGTTCAATATATGTATGTATGCCACAAAATATTACCAAACTTCACCAAGCAGACTTACGTTATTGTCGAAGACTTATTTTCTGGAGGTAAAGAACTCAGAGTTGTTTTTAGTGGAATAACGCTTACATAAAACAAAAATTGCATAACTCTTTAGTGTGTCTTTAACAATTATCGATTTCAGTCGAAGGAAGTTAGTTTTCGGTATAAGTTCATGCTTTGAGGAGAATATGTGGTATTACGATATTTCATAAGGTGAAAAATGAACGCAAAAATAATAACTCTTTGTTAAAATCAGATGTTATAAGTAATATTTAGAAAAAAATCTTGAGATGTTGAAAGAATGAGTTGCAAAATACTTACGAAATAAATATCACATACATATGTCTGAAATGAATGGAGAGCAAAGAGGGGGACTAAATGATAATTGAAGATATTCTGATTCAGAGAAAGCTAAGAAGTAAAGGAAACAAAATAACAAATAAGACAAGTTGTATGGATGTGTTAGGAGAAATTTTATGTTGACTAGAAGAAAGTTCTGGTCGGTTAAAATAAATATTTATAAGACAATAGGCTCGCAAAGATGTACTGTATACAAAATTATAAATTAATAGATAAAGTGTGACATTAATATTCCATGTTTAAGACTCCCTTATTTGTCTTTCGTAATTCGATTTCATCAGCCTACATTCTAGGCCTTTCTAAACTTTTCGTACCGTATACACAATTAATTGAAACAGATTTTTTGCAGTTCACTGCCAAGATATCTGAACTGGGTTGCTCAGCTCTCATGACCTCCCCAGAGAAGTAAGGCCTCAGGTAGATAAACCTGCAGTTGTGGCGGGCTGCCTGAAAGATGTCATATGCAGTTGTGGCGGGCTGCCTGAGAGATGTCACATATGGCATCGAAGCGAGGGCGGACACTGTCATGACAAAAAGTATGCTAAGGACAACGGAAATGAGAACTCTACGTGCTATTTATTGCTGGGAAGATTGCATGATCATGCAAGGAACACCACAATCCGAGAGGTCTGAGAGGTCCAAGATGTGGTCAGATGGGGACGACAGCGTCGACGATACTGGTACCAACATGTACAGAGAATGAATTCCACAAGAACTCCATACATAGCTCTGCATGGGGTGCCGGATAGACGGCGTCCACCAGGGAGACCCCCGAAACGATGGAGAGATAGCTGGAGCTCAGCGTCATAGGAGGACAATGCAGTAACATACTCTTGAGTCTATAGAAAGTTTAAGTAGAAGATTTTTTTGCGAAAATTTCCTATCCTTTTTTCTACATGTTAAAACTATATTGGTGCTATTTTCTTCATCTTAAGCTGTTGCTTAACATACGAGTACGTGTATATATGTATACATTAAATCCACATTTTCTCATAAAGATAGATTGCATATTGTGGTCAGTTACAACAGGACCTAGATTCTCTAGTTTACTGGACTGAGAAAAATCATTTCCCGTTCAATATAAATAAATGTGTCTGTCTATCCTATAGTCGATCATTTTCACCAACCCACCATCAGTATACTATACAGGTAGTAACATTAAACAGAATTTCTGAATTGAATAGGTGTAACCTTTGATGTCGGACTCACATTCGTTAACCATGCCTTACATTTGATATCGGACTGTTACAATACTTGGTTTTATAATAAGAATATCAAGATCATTGAACGGTACCGATATCCTTCTAAACTTACATAATTATCTAATAAGAATCACGTCAGAATATGCATCTACAGTTTGGGTTCTTCATCAGCTCAAATATAAAAACAATATAAAACAAATACAAAAAAAAACTCAGATATCTATGTTACTTACAGAACGAATATCATGGCTAAATACTCAAGTCACGCGTGGTATAAAGATATTGAACCAACTAACTCTAGAAGCAGCCCCCCTTTGTGTAACAAGAGAAATCCGTGCAAAGTGGATAAAAATATTGTACTTTCATTGTATACAGCATAACCTAGAGGGTGTATTGTCGAATAACTCTTCCAGCCAACCATAAACATGTTATAGAGGCCGTAAGTGAAAACGAGACTGAAATCCTTATTTACGAAAATCAGGTTCCAACATTAAAACATACACGTATGTCTCACCAACTACCCAACGAAGGTTCACATCCCACATGAACTCAGATTGACGTTCCGTGCTACGTCAAGGCTACGAATAGTTTTATTGTTACACTGATTGCGTCACTATTGAGCGATAAAACAGCACAAATCGTCGCCAACTATATAATTTACTTAGCAAACATTTTTTTCCTTTATTTCTAGGTCTACGAAAGATTCGTTTTCGATCCTATGTGCGTCGAAACGAGTACTGACAACATATTGCGCATGTGCGGTGCGGTTTATGTGTTAAAATGATTTATCTGTCAATATTTTATATAAACGGAATACAATGCGAATGATAGTTCATATTAAATATAATATCAATCATTCATCATCAATGACTGAACCATTGATTGGGTAATTAAACAGTAATAACACGGTGAGCTTAACAATGGCGTTACAACTGTTATTAAGTCCCCATAACTGTATTTTCAATGGTAACCATTTTTTTATTAAATAAAGTAGTACATCTTCATCACAACTTGGTTAGGACATGTGTTGGGAATGTCAGATGACCGTGAGTTTAAGAGGAAAATCTACTGTGTTAAAACCAAAGGGGACGTGGTATGGATGATGGGATTGTATGAACACTGACTTTAGGTACACTAAGAGATCGTTCCCTAAATGGTTAACCAATCACATGTCGGATAAACCTATTCACAACACATGGGATCTAACAATTCACATTATATGAGAATCAGCCCTTCACATTTTATATAAACTATCCGTTTGTAATAATATATTAAGAGTACGCCAGAAAACAAACAGCAGTTAACCATAGCGGATCGTGAGTAACTTGCCTACTCCAGTGGCTCTTAACCAGAAAGCTCGATTAATGGAGCCAAAGGCAATATAATCGTATCTTCAACACGCTTTTCAGCATGTCAGTATCATAAATTTGAATATTTTCAGAGATACCACACGAATAAATTAATCATCACCATCATGTCCCTATTAGTGAAAGCAAACAGAAAAGATATCTATTTAATTCAATCCTGGCACACATATTTCGCTTCTGTCACGTCCACTCACCTCGTCATGCATACTTCTCTAATATAAAAACGACTTCCTTGGTCTAATTGGTAAGACGCATGTTTATCAACTCGGGAGTTGCGGGTTCGATTCCAGATGAAACCCAGTTTTTTTTTAAGATTCTAGTCTGGTTTTCACTCAAGGACTCTTTAACATATTTTCGGTTGATTGGAAGAGATTGCTGCATGACAATAAACCAGCATGGTTGTACTGTATACAACAAAAGTGTAACACAATATAATAAAGGCTTTTCACTCTTTCAGCTGTTTCACTCCCATACATCAAAGTTGGTACTAATGTAATGCTGTGGACTATCATCTAAGCAGATTTTGATACTGTCTTGCAAAAATATATATGTTTTAGTGCCTATATGCATCTTAATTATTCCGACATATGTGAAAATACTACCAAAAATAGCAGAATTCCTCATCTTGCTCCAACCTTTCATTGTTCATCCATACTTTGCCATTTGGTGTTATACCAACCAAATCGTACAATGAAGAGTTTAAATAAAATAACAATTATAGATTCCAAGAAAGTTACACCTGAATAATTATTTATTTTTCTGAGTAATTATTTATTTTTCTAAATCCAATATTTATACTTTTTGGTTAAGTGACGCCTATGTTATTTATATTTGAACCTACAGTAATGTCTAGTATGAATGTGTGACGTAATTCCGAACGTAAGAAAGCTATTTGAATATTACTAAATATAATACGAGTTAACGGTTATGTGTTCCGTTCAAGACATTTCTCTTTGTCTGTGAAAAGAGTGTTTGTCTATGAAATGTTCGCATGTGAATGTGCCTTCAATAATTTATAAGGTTAATGTATTCCTATAGACTGATCATGATCATAAAAAGTCCGTATTGTAATTTGTTATATGGCTTACAATGCGAACGATTACTTTTTTACACACGATTTTATGTTCAAAAGAGCAATAAAAATGTTTTTTTTCACACTGGCACGGAGTTTGCAGATCTTAGTCGATTCGGTCCACGTTCGAAGCCTAGTTAAAGATACACTGGACTCACAACTCAAAAGTTGTGGATTCGATTTCCGTTGATGGCTATTTTTTTTAAAGGTTCCAGTTTGCATTTGACTTAAAACCCCTTTAACACATCTCTAGTTAAAAGGAATAGTTTGCCACATAGTAATAATCCAGGATGTACTGCATACAACGAAAGTGTTATAAAACAAAGAACAAAAGTATTTGAACGGACTGAGAAAGTTATAAATCGTTGACGAGATTATGATGCGGTTATAATTGGGAACGTGATAAAGTGGAATCTTTGGCGAATTTAGAAAAAAATATATAAAATTTATGATTAATTAATGAGACCACAACATCACAGGGCTTGCCTAGTGATGTGATATTTTTTTGGTTTGAAAAATTGTAGATTTATGTATTTGTTATATACTTGTTCTCTTTGTTGTAGTATTAGCAACACGTACGATGACGAACTACAAGTTCTATATTTCCTTCAGTGAATCTAAACTCGAAAGCTCGATTAATGGGCTCAAAAACAATGTTATCTCCCTGCCACGTTCTATAACGGCCTGACATGTTCGCATCAACAATGCGGATGTGTTGAAAGGTGTCATATGAAGAAATATTTTTAAGCGATTCAGCGAATGCATTAATAAAGAATAATATAAAAGTTGACATTTCAAAGAACTACCTCCGTGGCCTAGTTGGTTAAGCACATGACTTCCGACTCAGAGGTTCGATTCCCGTTGGAATTCATGTTTCCATTCAACTCAACATTCAACAACAAATTTCATTCAATTCAACAACTAAAACGTGATATAATACGAGTACAATACAAATTCGACAGATCTCAACTTATCTCAATCCCTGATAAACTTTTCTGATTCCGCCCAGAACAATATTAGCTACTTCTCACATAACTGATCCACTTGCATCGTCTAACTCCTTCTGGAGCGAACTACTGGTGTTTTCCCTTCCTGGTCAGAATATGGAAGCCTCTCTGAACTGCAACGTATGTGTTATATACTTAGGATGTATCGTAAATGTTAAGGATAGATTTCATTATTGTTGAAGACGAAAAATAATTATAAGTTATCGGATATGAACTAATAGATAAAAGCATTTTTTTATATAATATAATAAATGATACTCAGACAATTTTTTTGACAATTTAAAGCTTTATTTATTATTATTATTTTATTTTTTTTAACCTGGTTAGTTTATTGCCATGTGGCAATCTCTTCCAACCAACCAGAAAGATGTTTTTATAGGTCCTAAGTGTTAACCAGACTGTAATCCTATTTTTTTTAAATCTGGGTTCCAGCGGGGATCAAACCCGCAACCTCCGGATTAGCAGACAGGTTTCTTACCACTAGGCCACGGAGGTCGTTTAGCTGGTTATAGATTTTTTTACAATCTATCGTTTAGCGAAAAAGTTCTTCGAATAGAAAAAAAACGCAACATTCATCGGACGCGGCAAAAGAATGGTCATAATGAAATAAATCAGGTAATAGACAACCGAAAAACACCATGACCAATACTCTCACTGTTCAAACAACACTCGCAGCCACAATCCTCTTTAACATTGTTTCTCAATATTTTAAGTCTAGCGACCCCCCAATAGATAAAAAAAAAAACCAAAACTTGGAACAAACTTTGGCAAAAACTTACACATAGTAGAATAATAACTTTGGACTGTATTTTTTTAAATTAATGTGTACCCTTTTCTCAGATTATTTATTATTATTTTTTTAAGACATGTAAGTTTTTTTATTTTCGTGACCCCCTGATATTTTTCCGCAACTCCCTAATCTAGTCGCGATTCAGATGTTGAGAAACGGTGCTTTACAATACACATTCTGTAAATATGACTAACCGCCACGTAGTGACCCATCTGCAAATGATTGACACTTGAATCTTGTTTTTTAGTATTATATAATATTAAACCACGGTTTCAAAGAGACAGATTCATTTATATATAGAGCTCTTATTGACACGAATTAAAATTAGTGAATAATTATTTTAAGAACTGAAAAAAAAAGCAAACAATAAACATTATCAAACGAATGCCAGAAACAAGACTCGTTATAATATTTTCAAGGTAAATTATGTATCCAAAATTGAATCATTGGACTATAAATAATTTTAATCTGAATGATTTATACATAACAATAATGCAAAGTGTTGACCACGAAATACTTTAAAATTAATCTCCATCATTAGTTAAACGTTGATACAAAAAACTCTATAATTATAATATATTTAAAACACTACTTTCAATCGTCCTTGCTGCACGCTAATGAGAATAATTTATTTTTATTTTACGCTTATGAACTGAATTGATTAAATTAAATTCATTCCCTAGGGTTAAATTGCATACCACTTCGAGTTTAAATTTATAACAATTTATTTACAAAACATACGCAGACATCAATTTCACGTTTATATTTTCAGAAACGAGAAGTGCAAATTTAATTCGACAAGGCATATATTTATTTATTAACACTTTATTGAAAAAAAAAACACACAATTTGGCGGGTTTATTGCCAGGCCATCTCTTCCAACCAACCATACAAAAGTTGATAAAGCAAGTTACATAGTCGCAAAAAGTATTCAAATGATTATTCATCTTTATGAAATTTATAAACATATACATAATAAAAGTAAAAGTGAGATATTACCAATCAAATGAAAAGGAAGGGATGGTAAAGAAAAATCAGGAATAAGACACGTTATATTACTGACTAGAAATTAAGAGTTTTTTCAGCGCTTCTTAAAGCATGCCAAGAACGGAGCGAGTCTAACATTGGTTTGTTATTGGTTCCAGAATCTCATTGCATGGACAGTAAAGATCGACGTAAAAAAAGAAGAGCGGTGAATTGGGAAGGCCAATAAACAATCGCTGTTTGAGCTTAGCGCTAGTTCATTATCGGAGACGCTGAATTTTTTCGGCAAGATAAGAGGGGCGACGGGACAGTTAAGGATGCTATACAAAAAAGATAGTGTGTGAATTTAGCGTCTATTTTTCACGTTCAACCGATTCAGTGCCTTCTGGTATGAAGTGACGTGATGGTACTTTCTCACATTAAAAATAAATCTTAGACAAACATTTTAAGACGCTGTAATTTATCCAGCGGTTCCTCCAAATAACAGACGTCCGCATAGTCCAAAATTGGAAAGAGCAGAGATTGCACGAGTAAAATTTTGGTTTTAGAGGAGGTGTCGAAAATGCTCACTTTCGTCTACATGACATTCCATTTTGAAGGCTTGTAATCAAATAAAATAATATATAGTATGTAACGTAAAAGCAAACGCACTATCTTGTAGCGCAGAAAATTTTCTTTCGAAGGACGTATAACCTTTACCATTTTGTTTTACTTTTGGTGCTCATTTTTAAATTTGGAAAAAACGGCTAATACACCCAATATACTAATAAGAAAACGATTATCTATAATATATACCGTCATTTAGAGAGCAGACTTTCCTCAAGGGCACTGTAACTTAGAATTCAAATCCACTTATATTGACAGATTACAATGATTACAAAATAACATTTAAGTTGAGTATACGTACAGTTGATAGAGAGTTGCTGACTAATATTAAAATCCGAAAGGTGTCCTATTTGGGTCATGTACTTAGAGGAGCAAAGTACAAATTACTGCACCTGATCATCCAAGGCAAAATAGAGGGTCGAAGAGGTGTTGGCAGGAGGCAAATCTCCTGGCTCTGCAATATACGTGATTGGACTGGTATGAGGAGCGTTGGGGATCTTTTTCGGGCTGCTGGGGACAAAAATGCCTACTCTCAGGTGATAGTCAACGTTGGGGGACCTGACATGACACTGGGAAGAAGAAGATACGTACAGTAAGGTGGTGACTGCAGTTATTAGATAAGATACATTCCCGCATTTGCATACGTTTAGAAAAACATACTTGATAAACATTCGCAGAAAATATACCAAGATAAGACAAACCACGATGAAATCTTTGTAACCCTTCTAATATGTGATAGTAACACATTCAGCTATAGATGGAGTGCAGTGTTCAAATATTATCATAGAAAAAAGCGTTGTCTTCAAGTGCTTTCTAAAGCTATACACGCCACCCACATCTCTAATGCTTATAGGCAGATCATTCCTCGCCACAGAACCAACAACAGCAAAAGCCATATCATAATAACCCGCACTATTGGGTCGATTCATAACAATCAATTTATTTAATATAGACGAAATTGACCTAAACGTTCTGCTCCTCTACGAAGGAACGTATTGTCTAAAAGATCAGTGGGCTCGAGTTCCAAGTTAGAGTGCCCTCGAGAGTAGTTTGCTCTCTAAACTGCGCTATATAAACTGACCTTTTATTTTAATTATCATCAGGATAGTGGTGATGATCACCAACCTCAGAAGACGAAAAAAACTTAACCAAAGAAGTTTTTTTTCATTATAAATGTTATATTTAAAAAATTCACAATTTTGTACCAACACCCATTTAGTGTTTGAACGAAATATCAAATACGTTTCATTCTGACTTATTTGATTGTAAAACTTTATGTTTCTCAGAAACCTTGAATTTGGATTTACTTTCTTCGGTATTTTGTTACGTATGGGTCTTAAATTCAAACACAAAAAAGCAATAAAAATACCATCCGATACTAAAGCGCTCAATATTATATTGGCGTAGTACAAAGATTTTGAAATAAATCATCGCATATAAGTATTTATAAACCATTTCAACTTAGTTTCATGTCTTAAGGGTATACTTCAGTCCATGGCGACCTCAATGAAATAGCTCTTGAGCAACATTAAGATCCCAATCTCCAGACTCCCGAGCCTTGGAGACCGCGATTGGCAGATATTGCAGCAGAAATAGTCCTTGCTCTTTCGTCACTTCCCGAGCATGACCTGTCTTATTACTAAAGCGTGCTGCGAACACTGTTTCATCTCGACATACGTAGTCGCATAACTTAAATTAAATCAGATCGAAAGCAATTTAAAGTGATGTTGAATTAATTATATAAATAATAGTGTATTGGTGATCAGCTTGACGTGAGTAAGCGAAACTTAGACTAAACAAAAGAAGATGAAAATAAATGTGTACTCGTACTAGGAATAAATTGTGGAATGTTTCTGTTTCATAAAAGTATGGGAGAAACTGGAGCAAGCTGATAGTTGTTAACTGGATAGTATAATTACGTCAAATGGACGAGTTGAAAGGGATATTGAAAGAAGAGTCGCGACAGGGAACTAGGTATTTAATATAATACACAACAACCGCGCTATTGATATACTTTTGATAAAGTAGCAAAAATCACAATCAATAAATAATAATGCTATGATGCCCACCTTGACGTATGGAAGTGAAACGTGGATTTAGCAGAAGAAGAATAAAAGTTAAATTAATTACGTAGGATATGCGCGCACTTAGGACAAAAATGTGGAGTGCCAATGTATGATACAAGGCGGAACAAAGCATCATAAATGAATGCACGGATAAAATGGACGTTTTTAGAAACATAAAGAGAGGACCTTTAAGATGGTTTGGACATGTGGGAGAATGAATGATAAATGAATGACTAAGCAAATATACAAGTCAAAATTGCGAGGTGTGCATGGAAGAGGTAGACCGAGGAAAACATGACTGTACCAAATGGACCAGATTTTGAAAGAAGGTAAAGTAATGCATAATATAATATTGTACATGACGAGATCAATGAATATGGAGGAGACGAAGGTTGCATGCTTGGATAGAAAAGTTTGGAGATGTTTTTTCTCTGACTACCCGCAAGGGACACGGCGTGATGATATATATGTATTATTATATTATTAATAAACACATTTTGGAACCCATAAGAAACTATTAAAATAACACTTAATTTAAGTTTGGGTTCCATGTAAAAAGTTGGGGTACTATGAAGAAAACAGTATGTAAACAAGAACCTGTTAGAGCTCCCGAATAAATTTGATGACACAAATTTTCGCTGTTTCAATTAAGAACGGACTAGGCTAACGCAATATATCAACTAAACATAAAGAATTTAAGGTTGAGTTTTCCAACCGGGATAGAACCATTTTGCAAATGCTCACAAAACTAAACACGTAACATAAGTTGTATTAAAAAAAAACAAATAAAAGCTACCATGTGTGATTTTTTTTCTATAATATACGAGTATATAAAAAAAACATAATATAATATGGATGTATTGTAATATATTAGATTTCAAAGCCCGTATAATGTCAATTGGTTTAAATTAATGTTGCACAAAATCTAGCGATAGTGCTTTTAAGCCAATTAAAACAACTTTGACCTTTTGGACCATTCACAGTCGTACTAAACTAAATTGAACATATATCTTACGCAGTCAAGTCTCAAAGTCTACGGCCCAAGAATATAAAAAAAAGTGATAAAATGAGAAAAATTTATTCATTTTTCAATAGTCATCTTGTAAATCGATACATTTTTTCAAACGATCAATTAATTTTTCAATACCATTAAAAATATATATATTCAGAAGTTTGCGGAATGAGTGCTTTTGATGGTCTGCTTTAATAAGGCATCTCCAATAAATTCTCAATCTAAGCGAAACTATTGAGCCCAATCTTTAACTGTAGAATGTAACAGAGAAAATTCTTCAAACACAGCATCTAAACGTCGTTTAATTTCTTCCGGGCGTTTACGTTCGTTTGAAAGACATTTAATAACCACGCGATATTCATTTTTTTAAATTTTAGAATATAACGAAACAATACGTCTTCTATAGGCTATTGACATTACACTGAGGGAAGATATGTCAAATGTTGACTATAACATTGTATATAACAAGAGCTGTGCGTGGTATCTGCCTATACGCGTTCTAGCTCGTTCATGCCAAAAAATTTATCTATAACATTGTATATAACAAGCGCTGAGCGTGGTATCTGTCCATACGCGTTCTAGCTTGTTCATGACAAAAACTTTTTACATATTATAAAAAAGTATTTAATTTTCCTCCATCTACATATGATAACCATAAAAATAACATTGAAAATTCCTCACTATATTTAATTCAAGAAGCCTACTTGGTTCCACGCAATTTGGTAAATTAGTAGAATTATTTTTAAGGTAAGTGGGCGACGACGACCTTTCAGATGATTTCATATATTTACGAGTAGTTTTATTTGAAACCATGCGTTATTCACTAACATAGGACACATTTGCTCAATTATGTATAAATTCAAGCGACTTGGTAGGAATTAACCACGAATATATACTTAACTGACTTTTTACATTTCCTTCTTTAACCCTACAATTCACTTGATTCAAACATACCTTCCTTCGTCTTCCTCTGCCATATCTTCAACTCAAATTTTCACTATATATTTACTATATGTATTAGTATTTCTACATCCCTTCCTTCTTGATGCTCAAACCATTTCAGAATGCTCATTTTCATCTTCATTTAGGTTTAAAGTTCACATTCATTCCTTATAGCTTCATATATATTTTGATTGTAAGTCTTTCTTCATGGATTCGTTCTATATGCCGTAACCACCTGAGAGTGCTCCTATACATCTTACTCAACACATCAACCTTGAGTTCACATTCAACCCATTATCACTTCATTCTGTATTCTAACATACATTGTCCCCCATACATTATTCTGAGTGCACGAATTTCTGCAGCATTTATTTGACTCCTTGCAGTATTTCCTCACGTCCACTTTTAAATCCCATTTATCAAAGTTGGTACTAAAAACACTATACGAATGCATACCAATGACAAAAAAGTTCAGATAATAGTTTTGTGCTATGTACGTATAGTTTTTATCTTTCTATAAATACTTCGCAACATTTATTTTCTTCATCGACAATTATTTTCCTTGCTATTCCGGATATGAGCAGCTAACAAAAAAAGAAATTGTGGACTATAGATATTCCATTCTATTCAATATTCCAATCGATATTTCTAACATAAAATTTTCGATGCAGTTAATAAAGAATGAGGACATTGTTAAAGAATGCGGATTGGTAGAAGATGCAGTGCTTAATTAAGATAATGAGAGGAGCTTTGATTTGGTTCACAGCCACGTTAAAATAATGAATAATGAAAAATTTACAAAAACAATCTGACGATGATGGCTAATGATAAGCTTTCACTGATAAGCTTTCACAGCACTTTGGGATATCACGTGCAGGGTAGAAAAAATAATTTAAACAAAATCATATAGTACATTAATTGACTGCACACGCTTAACATTATTAAAATTTTGTATTAAAAAACATTACCTTTAAATTCATGAAAAACATTATTTCATAACTTTGTCCTTCAACAGATTTTTTGGCATTTAACATTCATTGGAATCGTTATTCTAAGACATATCAAGTCATTCCACACAAAACAATATCGACGAAATTTGATGAAAGTAACATATATCCTGAATAAGAGCGTTACATAGAATTTTTGGGAAGACAATGTATAATGAATGAGGAAATTAAGAAAGAATACGGATTTAAATAAGATGCAGTGCTTACAAGTAAGATGAAGATGCATTCAGATGGTTTGGCCATGTGGAATAATTAATGATGAAATATTTTCAAATATAGTATAAACAAGAAGTATTTAAGGTACAAGAAGTTTGGGAAGACCTAGAAAAATGTAGCATGACAAGATTAATCAAATTCTGAAAGAGGGAACAATGAAAAGCCAATATAATAAGAAAGTATGTGTGAGTAAGTGCACAGACATGACAGATGGGAAAAATGTATACTACAATTGAATAAAGTAGAGATATTTTCTCTCTACCTACTCCCATAGGGGCATGGCGTGATAGTAATTATGATTCGACTCAGTTATGTTGTTTCACACAGCGGTATATATTTATTTTCCGCTGAATTTATAAAAAAAAACACAGTATTAATCCAGAAAATATGGTGACCACACACCGCGTGACGCCGGACCAGGAGACCAGAAAAGCAGCAGGGTGTGAATTTATTCATCGGACATGTGTCACGCCGCCGGTTTTATGGCCGCGGAACCGGTTCGTTACCGAACCGAATAAATCAATTGGAAATAATGGCGCGGCACAATGTCAACGTGAAAACAATGGTAACTATTTTTGATTGCATAATCCTACGCACTTCGCTATTTATTAGCACCCGCAATAAAGTCTATGTTTTATAGCATGCTTATTTAATGAGACCAGACATCAACTTATGGGGACTGCTTCATTAAAGTTTATATCGAAATAAAAGCTATAATTTTTATTACATTTTGATTTTTTTGCTGGTGTAAAAAAACTACTTTCAAATTCATTAGCTATTAATTGAAAACTGCACGACTTACTTTGCCCAGCTGTTAAAACACTAACTTTCCCGGAAGTTTCGGGTTCGACAAGGTTACTCGACCTCTAGGCATGTGGTAATACGACCAACAAGAAAGACGACGAACAGCGAATAATAAACATATTCAAGCGGTTTTAATCCGATGAATCGATTAACGGCAACCTTCTTAAACGTGTACTACTTTTTAATTGATGTATTTTTTTAATTTGTTTTTTTTTTTAATTTTTATAATGCATATTTTTTTTCATTTCATAATGTAAATCCCTCACCTTTCAATCAAAACTTTGTAAAACGACTGTATGGTTGATTGAAAAATATTAACACTCGGCGATAAATTCGCTATATTGTACATTGTATAATGAAGTTTGAAATAAATAAATAAAATAATAAAATCAAAGACCGCATCTATAACATGTTAATATGAATCACCAATGAGAAAATAAGGAGGAGTATAATACGAATAAATGAATTACTGAATATATTTCAATATATAACACAACATAAGACATATTAAGATAAATATTAAAATGTGGCGCTATTTCTGAATACAATATTACGTAAACAACGCTGCTTGTAAGAATCAAAAAATTCATTCGTATATACATTAAAATATTCAAGCGAAGAAAATACTAACATCTAACTCACTTAAGTATACAAAATTGGAAGATTCCTTAATCGGTTAAACTGAGTGAATTTAATAAAATATATAAGGAAAATCTAGACGGCATCTCTCGTACCGTAGTATAAGATATACCGTATTCAAGGAAATCACAATCCACTGCACAAAGTATATTCCCCAAGAATTAACGTCACTACAAGCTTGTCTCCAGTATTATATTCCAAGTTTGGAAAAATCCTGAAATATGTCTTCTCATTTCGTTATTATCCTGCTAACTCCCGGAAATCTCATAGAATTTCATTCGCTGCATGTATCCTTGCCATTAAAGTGTTCCAAATTTTATAAATTTGGAAATACTCCATTGTCTGTTGAGTTTTTGCAGTTATTGCATGAGATTTAAGAGCTTATGTACATTTATATTTTCTATTCGCTTAAACAATACTTGTATATATCCTTAACACAAAAAAAGACGTGGACTGAAATACATACGATTTCTTTGCGACCAGGCTCGCCCTGTATCGGTGAGGGTGTATCTCAGATAAGCCCAGACCTTTTAATAGCTTATCTCTTAAATGTATTTTCTTCGACAGTTTTTAAAAATATAAATGTCATTTCAGGATATATGTATGTTATATGTTATACGTGTATATTACTATCGATACATCTATATTTCAGTATATATGTATGTTATATACGTGTATATTACTATCGATACATCTATATTTAAGGATATATATATATATATATATATATATATATATATATATATATATATATATATATATATATATATATATATATATATATATATATATATATATATATATATATATATATATATATATATATATATATGTTATATACGTGTATATTACTATCGATATATCTATATTTCAGTATATATGTATGTTATATACGTGTATATTACTATTGATATATCTATATTTCAGGATATATGTATGTTATATACGTGTATATTACTATCAATACATCTATATTTCAGGTTATATGTATGTTATATACGTGTATATTACTATCGATACATCTATATTTCAGGATATATGTATGTTATATACGTGTATATTACTATCGATACATCTATATTTCAGGATATATGTATGTTATATACGTGTATATTATCGATACATCTATATTTATTTATTTTTATTTATTTTACAATCATAAAATACTGACACTGTTTTCGAGTTCCTATGTTCAACGTCACCTAATTATCAAAAGTCACATTAAGGTTATACCTTCATTGCAAAACGTATATCTGCTTTTTTACTGTACGGTAATCTCTTGCAAACAAGCAATAAAATGTTTCACAGATTTGTGTCAACTAATGGGTGTATGGTAACAAAGTTTCTTTTCCAAAAAGACTATGAAAGAAAAGGAATTCTTTATTTATTTATTAAATACGTTTTGAACAAAAAATAGAAAAAAAGAAACCTAAATTTCAAAGCTTGAACAAGAACACACTTGGATAGGCGTTGTAGAACTGTTACATTAGATCTCAATGTGAGCATTCTTTCAACAGCCTGATTTCGTTCTCGAAAGACAATGCTTATAGGAGGAGTTCCTTGAATGAAATTAACCGTAATATAAAGATTCTCCATGCGACTCCTGCAAAAAGCTCCAAGTTCTCCTTAAGCAATAAATTAAATTACTTATTATCATAATAGGCAATCCCTCGTCATCGAGTAAAATTGTCTAACATATTTTCGATGAAAAATGCCCATGCGTATACTGGTTTAATATGTGCGAGCTGCTGTACTTCAGAAAGGAGACAGCTGTGGAAAATCAAACCCATAGGTGCGATTGCAAGGAAAGCAATAGGTTTTGACGATCGGTAAGTGTAATCTGCTAAAACCTTTTGTGAGGCAGATTTTAATAGGGCTATTTTGTGTTACTTATTAACACTTAAAGAATTTATGAGCTAAGGAAAAACATAAAATCAGATATATTGTTCTATGACAGTTTCGTTGTACACAGGGGACTGGAATGAAACATTTTGCCAAAATCTGAATTCCAACGAGGAACCCGGGTAGTAAGACAGGCATCTTACCAACTAAGCCACGGAGGTTATCAGATATAATATGCCCTTAAATAAAAACCAGTCCGGAAGTGAATATGCCAGTAATTGAACTTACGACGCTTGCTTGTTAAGCGTGAATGCTAACCGTTAGTTCATAACCGCGGACTATAAACATATATCAAATTACTATAAACAATAAAATACCCGTTATAAAAAAGACAATATTGTAAATTTGAACATTGAAAAAGATCAATATTTCCGTTAGATACTTAAATTTTGGGAAGTATTGATTTAAGGTGCGCGATTAATTCGGCGAAGGTGATAAATATGCGAGCGGACAATATGCAGTGACTTTTCTATTCAAGCTGGATACATGTACAAGGAATAAGACAATAACGAGACAAGACAAGACAGTGAATCATTCCACGCTCCACACTGCGCAGTTCTGTGCCACAGCCAAGGAACAATACCGCCCACGCGGGCATTCGCTACGCACACGCTCCGCGCGACACTCCTAATGAATTACGTCCAAATAATGCAAATCGTATCAACGATCACCGAGTCCAATAGCCCAATTTCAATCGTACACAAATCTCATCATTATCATCATCAGTCTTTTAATGTTTGATCTTGGGCATAAATCTGAGCAATGTCCAAATATAACAGAAGTCTGAATTAAGACATCAGATATTAATGCATAGATGTTTAAAGTAAAATTCAGAACGAATGAAAAAAGAATGACTCAGCAAATATACAAATCAAAAGTGAAAGGTGTGTGTAGAAGAATAAAACCGAGATAAATGTGGCTGGATAAAGTGAAACAGATTTTGAAAGAAGGTTAAGCGAGAAGTGTGAATAATGGAAGAATGTGTAAGACAAGATATGATGTGAAGAAAGCGTTGTGTGCTTAGACAGAAGTCGTGTGCTTGGACAGAAGTAGTGTTCTTGGATATAATATTTTGGAGATGTGTCCTCTCTGCCTGTCCCATAAAGGATAGGGGGATATGATATTATGTATGTTATGTTTGATTTATTTTCTCTTGCGTCTTAACATTCACCATACTTTATAATATATACAACATATGTGTAGGTTCAAATATTTCCGACTTGAGAAAGTTAGGGCGTGTGTGGACAACCACTACTGTCCACGCCCACGTCAGGCGAAGTAACAGATAAAATTTGATATATACTTTTAGTAGTAGTATGTCAATAGACGATAAAAGACGTGTTGTTTCGTTATACTCGTATTATGAAATGTTGAAAGTTGTGAATCGCGCGATTATCAAGTTTTCTTCAAAAAAAGGGGAAACCCCGGGAGTAATAAAACAACGTTTAGATACTGTGAATGGAGAATCTCCGTTATATGTTACAGTGAAATATTAGGCTTAACAGTTTTCCTTAGGCAGAGAATCGATTGATTAATTGGGTCGAATATAATGTTGTCTCTCGGTCAGGTTTTTACATACTCGTATGATTGCATCGTCAGATGTAATATGTTGTATCGTCGTTGCTGGACCTCGTAGTAGAGAATCCCTTCGCCATTCTAACATCAAATCAGTTGGAAAGCAAAGCCTGTATCATAGGAAGGGAGTAGCACAGTGCGGAGTTCGAACTGGCTACCTTCCATACGAAAGTCCAGAGCGTTACCACGTGGCCATACACGTCAAGATATGTTGAATAGTGCGAAGGCGAATGAATAAAAACTAGACGACAATGAATAATAAATCCTCATGAATATTTAAATGCCAAATGAAAGTCATTCTTAAATTAACTCAAGAGCAGTCCTTGTTCGAGGATAAGTCTACAGAGAAGAGGGCCAGTTTGATCGTTATTGTTAGTCGGAAAAACAATAATAATGCAGCAAATGGTAAATGATATCGGCCATCTGGAATGCATAAGGCACAATGGGATTATGCGCGGTGCTGGCAGCAAGCAGTGCCCGCTGATGGGCAGATTAAGAACTGGACTCCTGGCCAAGCAAAGACAAGGCTGGGGCGCATCCAACATCGCCAAGACGATACTTAAACTCGCACCCAAAAAAAATCACAAAACAATAATCATAATATTATGCTTTGTCCATTCTTTCTTGATCGGACAAAGTTCCACGGTCAGGAAGACGGAATCAAATTTGAATATTAAAAAGGGAAATATCGAAGTGTCATTGACTTCAAGAATTAAAAGAGCAGGATTTACCAAAATTATCATCATCACCTTAATGCCGCGAGCTGACTGAGGTAGGCAGAGGAAAAATATATCCACTTTATTCTATCCTGCTACACAAATCTACCCCCTGCAACGCCTCGTTATGTAAGCTCTCATATTACGAAGACTGTTATATTGTAAGACACCTGTCTTCTAGCCCAGGGGTTGCGGGATAGATACATGTTAGATTCCCGATTTTTTTTTTAAAGATTCATGTTGATTATCACTTAAGACTATTTTTATATCTTTCAGGTTGTTTAGAAGAGATTATTACATGGCAACAAGCAAAGATGTGATGTATACAACGATAGTATTGTATAATATAGTACAATAAAGGTATTCCACTTTGACGTCTTTCAAAATTTATTTATTTTTTCGTGTTAAGTTTTTGTAAGTCTTTCCAAACTTCTTGTAACTTCTTTACTACTCGAATAGATATTTTTTGAAAAACTATAATCATTCATTGTTTCTACGTGGCCGAATCATCTCAAAGCTCCTTTCTTCATCTGAAGCACTATATACTCTTTCAGTCTTTATTTTCTCTCAATCGACTAACTATTTCTTTCATAACACATTGTTTTTCCACACATTTTACGCAGCGCTCTAATTTCTAACACATGTATATTATTTTATAACTTTTTGTCATGTACTTTTGTAATTTTATATTGTTCAATATGCATTAAAACTTGAAGTCATATACTAAACTACTGAAAGAGAAATTTGAATAGCAAAGTCCAACCTTTCATTTTTTTTCTGTTCACTGATCGAGAGTGTGTTTCGGCATTATACAGCCATAAATAAATATAATGAATTTTACAGACTGGGTATTGTAGAAGATTCCAGCTGCGAGTATGGCCTGAAGGATGAGATCATATGTTTTCGACTGTGATACTTGATTACCTGGCATATTTTATTTCCTCAATGTCATAACTTGGCCACGTCCAATGTATTTTACGTTTCTTCTGTCTACGAAGAACTATTGTAAATTTTACGTTTCTTCTGTCTACGAAGAACTATTGTAAATTTTTCAAGTTTAATCAGTTAAAGCTTTAAATCGTCTAAAAAAATACCCATAAATATACATACGAGCACACACTATCACACCGTCTCTCTGTAGGGGTAGGCAAAGATGAGAGAGCGCCTGAATTTCCTATCGCGAAACACATACCACTACGTTTTCTCTAACTTTTTACATTTCCTTCTTTCAAAATATCATACACTCTATCCAACGATACTTTTCTTGATCTTCCTCAACCCAGCCTTCCACTCAAATTTGCACTGTATATTTGTTTTCGGTAGCCTTACTTCATTCATTAATTCGTTTCACGTGCCCAAAACCATCTCAGATTATTCTTCTTCATCTTATTAAACACGTCACCCTTAAGTTCACATTCATCCCTAATCAATTAATTCCATATTCGGTCAAAAATTGTCTCCTCGTGTATGTTTATAAGTGCACGCATTTCTACACCACTTATTCGGCTTTTTAGGTCTTTTTCAACGTCCTCGTTTCATTCCCATACACCGAAGTTGGTACAAAAATACTGCGAACTTGGCAGATTTTGATAGTCTCCGGGTTCCACGTTTTAGTGCCTCAAAGTCTTTGTTATCTATCACTACACGCCGATCGATATTCATAACTTTTTCATCATCTGAAAAAATACAACATTATAGCAGAATTTTATATGATATAACCAGGGCTGTGGAGTCGCTTAAAAAAAAACACGACTCCGACTCCGACTCCGACTCCGATTCCTATATTTACCAACAATACGACTCCGACTCCACAACTCCGACTCCACGACTCCGACTCCACAACTCCAACTCAAAAATGCTCAATTTTAGCAGGTTGTTTCCTACCTTTGCATATAGCCATTTTTTTTCATGTTATAGGGATATAAATAAAACAAGATCAAACTTTAAAAAAATTAACCTATTATATATGATAATTTAAATAAAAAATTAAATATGTTATTACAAAGGGAACGTACATCTGATCCCTGCTATTACAAAAATTAATAGAGAAATGGAGAGAATTTTGTTTCTGTAACGCAATGATATCAACACGTGGACGTGACCAATGCAGAACGATGACTGGCAAAAAAATGCGCGCAAATTGCGTGCAAACAAAAGGAGAAACAAATGCTCCTTTTCTTTCGACGTGAGAAAGAAGGAGACAAACACATTTTTGTAGACTTTATGCATTAAATGGATCTCGGTGATTCACCATATCGGCGCGACTTGCGCCTGCAAGTTTAATATTCGCGCACAATACACATTCATTATAATAATTAAAAAAAAATGTTTTTTAAATTTTAACGAAAAAGTAGTCGGAGTCGCTCGTTTTTTACGACTCCGACTCCGATCCGACTCCGGCCCAAACACCGCGACTCCGACTCCGCGACTCCGACTCCGACTCCACAGCCCTGGATATAACATATTAACTCCCAAAAGTAATATATACGAGTATATACATATATATTCTCGTCTGAAACTTCATATTGTTTTTTTTCTACAAAGTTCTACTTGTTGACGAGGAATCTCTTCTCTTCACCCAGCTGCTGCAGAGACTCGTTGAAGTCACGCCGGAATCTTCAAGGATTGAGTTACAATCATCCACCTATTCTACAGTCTTTTGTACTGGTGCTGTACAGTATATTTAATCTAAATATAATATATATTTGGTCGTTAATGTATGTATGTATTTATAGAACATTTTAAATAAAACATTAAAATTGGGATGGGTTAGAATAAAAGAATTAAAAATTATCTGTTTAATTTATTCATTCTAAATTACAGCAAATCAGATTTGAACACTATAAAACAGGCATGTTTTACTTTTTAATTCCCTGTTAATAATTTTCTACATCAATTAGTATTGTTTACTTTAACATCAAATAAGAATATTATACTGACGCTCTTATAACTGCGTTTTTGGTATGAAATTGACGGCACTAATCATAGATTTAGTATGTTTATTGTTCGCTGACGACTTGAAAATATTCAAAAAGATCAATTCACCTCAGGACTGTGCACAGTTACAAAAGGACCTAGACTCCCTAGTCTCCTGGAGTGAGCAAAATCATCTTCTGTTCAACATTAATAAATGTGTCTGTGTATCTTATAGTCGATCGTTTTCACCAATCCACCATCAGTATACTATACAGGGAGTGGCACTAAACAGAGTTTCGGAATTCAAGGATTTGGGCGTAACCTTCGATGTCGGACTCACGTTCGTTAACCATGTCTCACGTTTGATATCGGACTGTTACAAACTACTCGGTTTTGTAATGAGAATATCAAGAGAATTTAACAGCACCGATATCCTCCGAAACTTATATAATTATCTAATTAGAACCAAATTAGAATATGCATCTACGGTTTGGGCTCCTCACCAGCTCAAATACAAAAACAATATAGAACAAATACAAAAAAAATTCCTCAGATATCTATGGTACAGAACAAAGGGCGATTACCCAAAATATGCTCACCATGCCGAACTTCTCACGGTGTGTAACTATAGAAGCCTTGAAACAAGAAGGCAAGAATCCATTGCGATATTCCTAATAAAGGTTTTCCAAGGTTCCTTTAACTGTCCCGCGATTCTAGAAGCACTAAGTTTATATGTACCCAATAAATATATCCGTGCAAGGAATCACCCTCTGTTCTACATACCAACTTACAGGACGAATATCATGGCTAAACACTCAGTCACCCGTGGTATAGAGATATTGAACCAACTGAATGACACGGTTGATATATTCTCGGTACCGTCTAGCAGTATGAGAAGAATCCTGGCTGATATTATTCCTAACGAATAAGCTAACGCTAGAAGCAAACCCTCTTTGTGTAACAGGAGAAATCCGTGCAAAGTGGATAAAAAAAAAAAAAAAAAAAAAAAAAAAAAAAAAAAAAAATATATTGAAAATAAATAACAAATTTAGTCCCTCACCCATTCCTTACCTTGTGGCTTCCTTCCTCAAGGAAGGTACGACAATTTTTTAGAGAAATGATTATTCAGAGGCTGTCCTTAATGCTGAGCGCATAGGCATTGTAAACGTACGAGTTTGTGCTTAAGTGCATTTAAATAAGCTATCAAAATAATATAAGGTGGCCAACCTCAGTATTACGATGTTAACATAAAAGAGTTAAGGCGTGTTTTCCGTTTGATAAAGAAATTCAATGAAGCAAATGATAAACACATGCCCGTGACGGAATTGAATGTATTTTTTTTAAATAACACATTTTGTTGGATTTCAAATGCAATAGTAAATATCTAATTAATTTCTACGGCGTAGACTATTAGATATTGACTAACCGATATAAACGACTTCCATGGCTTAGTTAGTAAAACGTCTGTCTTCCAACCCGGAGGTAGCACGTTCGATTCCCATTAGAACGATTTATTTTCAAAATGATTCCAGTCTGGTTTTCACTCAAGACCTCTTTAGTAACTTTCTGGTTGGTTGAAAGAGATTAGAACATGGCAATAAACTTTTAGATTTTACTGTGCACATGAGAACTAGAATACAATGCAAAGGAAACGGTTAGAAAGCCTTTTGAATTTCCAATGGTTCATTTAAGATTTCTTATAAACACTAAATAAGGTAAGGAGTCAAGATTTAGTGTTGAGGTCGATCTCTCAATTCGAATCTTGGTTTTATCGCTGTATTTCAAATATCAATTTTGTATGTGCAGTAAATACCAGCACGTGTCGCACGATTAACAGTAAAGCATTTTTTGAACAGTCATAAATTGTTACTTATATTTATTACGTACATAAAGTTTTAAACTGTGATACATCATCACTAGCTCAACTCTGTTTACCGTACTTTTACAAACAAAAAGATAACAAAAGGAATTTTGACGTTGCGGTTTATAAGAGTTTCGATATAAATTAAAATAATACATTTCCTACATTTTTTTTAAATGTTTGTAAATAAGAGAACCAACGTTACTATCGGCAAATATTAAATTTTCATTATTCATACCAAAGCACGCTAAACCACACCAAAACATGAAACAATTCAACCGAGTTCTTCAATTCCCGTATGACCCTCGAATGCTTGGAACTAAAGTCAGGCCAAACTCTCTTATATACGGTGTGTTGGTCACTCGGCCAGATAAATAAATCTAACCACATACCATTAATGTACTGTTACATTACTATTTTCTTTGAAAAAAAGTCATGCATCTGTGGATATCAAATAAACGTGTATGCAATAATTAGGCCATTGACACAGGAAAAAACAATTTTGTATAAGCAGATGAAAAGAAATGTGAAGCCTACGATGCGAACCAACGAAAATGATATGACCACAGAAGGAGACGTGATGGATGTGCGTAGTACGGTATCCAAAATTGAGGAAACCATAAAACCATGACGCGACTATTAACATCGATGCAATGTTGCATCAAATAACAGATTCAACAATGAAATAGCAGTTTTAAATCACTAACAGTTCATTCAAATATTGACTTTATGTTACCATATTCAAAAATATGTTTTTGATCAATTAATTTGTTTTTATCACTCATACGATATAAACTGGCTAGTTTCGAAAAGTAATCTTTTTTCAATCCGAAGGGATAATGTACACTTTCGACTTATACTCATTATACACTACAACATACATTCGTGACTTAGTTGATAAAATGCCTGTCTTGCAACCTGGAGATTGCGAGGTCGATTCCCATTCATATCCATTTTTTCAAGTGTTTCAGTCTCGTTTTACTTAAGGTTTGTTTAACATATTTCTGATTGGTTGCAAGAGACTACCACACGGTAATAAGCCTACAACAGTATATACTAGTATATAATACAAAGTGCCTTAAGAAAGAGAGGATTACCTACTCCGATTATATCTTATGAGTGGGAAAAAAAACTCGACAAAATTATGTGTAAAAGCTTTACGTTGAAAATTATACAAGTGCTAATAGCATAATTAAATTTGAGCCTGAAGCCTTAAAATTAAACCGCTATTAAAAGAAGACTACTGACAATAAACAAGCTAAATGAATCATTAAACATTACAGATATTAAACAAAAATAATAATTATATACTTAAGAATAAATTCTCATTTGGTATGTTAAATCAAATCAGAAGATAAGCCTGCACTGAATAAAAGCTGTAAAGTATGTTACAAATGTGTTGTAAACGAAAAATAACGAGGAGATCTGGATCGAACGTATAATAGGAATTATTATGACAATCAAATGAAGAAACATTAAGATTGATTGATCATATGATAGGAATTAAGAACGAAATAATAACTTAACGAATCATTAATTTATATCCGTGTCCGGACTATCAATTGTGTAATATTAATATGCCACGTGCATTCAATAAGATGCAACACAGATCACCCTATTATTCGTATCAATCAGGTATCACCCCGAATATGTAATCCGGATGTTCGGACAATTTAGCATGTGTTGTGTATGAGTCATGTATAACCCCACAATCAAATTCAATGCAACTTATGTTCAAGAAACCCCATCTCTGCACATTTACCTAGTATTTAATCATTCCTACTCTTGAGTATGTTCAGAGGTCACCAAATAAGCCAAGGCGGTTGATTTCCTAGTCCTAACTTTTCCGAGAATTATATCCACTTGACATATGTTTTTTTTCTTCCCACTTCCGAGAACGCGTTTATTTTAAGGAATAGTCCATTTTCGCATTATCTTTATGAACCTTTTCCTAGATTAACGAATGTACGATTAGTCGTATTTACATATTAGAAATATTTGATAGACGTAACTTATATAGATTGACGAAAATATCCTAGAATCAAGTTCACACATGTTTTTTAAAGTTAAGTTAGGAATAAACAATAATATATGATATTTTTTACTAGAAGTAAATTTAGATAGAATAACGTAAATAATTCTCTATTTTTTCCAAAAAAAACACAATCTGTTTATTTGTATGTATATATTTAATGGCACAAATAAATTAAATGCGTTGAAAATAGCATGACTTTGTTTCCTTATTAAAACCGCAACTAATACTGTGCTCTAGGCTGTTCTCAGAATAAGGAGAAAAAACAAAACGTTTTAGATTCATGATAATAGAATGCAAAGTAAGGTAGACTCAATGCTACATGCTCAAGGTAAGATATAATTATATCGTATGAAAAAGAAAATAAAAAGAAAGAAAAAACGAGAAATCTTAGAAAGCATTTCAAGATATAAAAAGAAGATATTGTAAATAGTAAGAAGATTACAAATTATTTTAATACTTTGGAATGGATGTTGATGGGATAGTGTTGACGGTCGTGATTCAACGGGAAACATTGCAAGCGGGCGGGCGCCCCAGGTTGTATTCTTGGTGGATTCATTTTTGGACTGGTTTTACTTAAAGATCATTTACATCAAAATTTATGTTTTTCTGTAGCTTATATGTTGTTTATTTTAAATTCTTATACTCGTAGTGCTTACTAGCACTACAAAAAACTCGTAGTGCTTACTAGCAGCAACACAAAAAAGAGCTATAAAAACTCATACAACGAAAGGATGCGGCAGATTAAACCTGCCGTTCGTCTTGGTAGTTAGACTTCCTCACCGCCAAAGCTTTAAATTTATGTTAAAACTAAGTGGTTGCTAAAATGCAACGGCTTGCACACAATAAATCAACATATGCACCGGCGTCTTCCATCCACAGGATCCCTGACATTCATACTCGATCACGAGGAATATCGAAGAAATTGTAAGTATTGGTAGTTTATAATCACAATGTATTATAAAGGAAAATTACAGGCCAGGTGAACAAAAATCTTCAACAGTTTGTTTAAGATTTATAATATTTTTATCCTGAGAAAGTACGATCCTGACACTTTATACCAGAAGGTGCTGATCTGGTTGAACGTGAGAAATGGACGCCAAATTCACATACTATCTATATTGTATAATATCCTTAACTGTCCCGCCACTCCCCCTTACCTCACAGAAACTCTTCAGCGTCTTTCCGATAATGGACTTTCGCTACGCTCAGATGGAGATTGTTCATTGACCTTCCCAGTTCACCGCTCTTCTTTTTTTACGTCGTCCTTTACTGTCCATGAAGTGAGACTCTGGAACCATTTACAAACCAATGTTAGACTCGCTTCGTCCTTGGCATGCTTTAAGAAGCGACTGAAGAAACTCTTTATTTCTAGTCAGTAATATAACGTGTTTCATTCCTGATTTTTCTTTCCCCTTCAGCGTCCCTTTCTTTTTCTTTGATTGATGATATCTCACTTTTACTTATATATTATATTTGAAATGAATTATTAAATAAATAAACAAGGCATTTGACTATGAGATAGTGTATAGAAAAAGAAGTACATGTCAACAGAAAATAAAGAAAAATAAATTATAAACAAGTGTTTAATTAATATCATATATGGTATTGAAACTTGACTTGATACCACAAGAACGAACGCACTCCTAAAAATATTAAAAAGATGGTCTTGCGATGTCCAATTGGTAAAACACTCAGATATAGAATAAGAAATACATATATAAGCAGAATGTGTAAAACGAAGAGAATATTAGTAGAATCACTATACAAGAAAGGATAAGACCGGATTTCTCTCATAGTTTCTCATGCTTATCCTAAAGGATGCAGATCCCTAAAGAGACAGCAGTCCAGATCAGCAAGAATAATGTAAAAAAATATACCAAGAATCTACTGCAAAAATAAAAACAAAACTAATCGTTCCGAAAAATCACATCGATTCACGGGTTTAACTTCACCACATTTCAATCCAAACAATTAACAATTACAAAATACACTTGACATATCTTTAGGCGAGAAATATTTGCCTCGTTTAATTCCAAGCCATTTTTCCTTAAAGAATTTCGCGCAATAATTATAAACGATGGATCATTTTTCTTACGATTTAAAATCAAACCAATTCATAAACATGTCACGTTTGCGATCATTCTACGAAATACATAAACCTTAATATGGGAGAAAGCACATTTTTAATTGATGGGACTTTCCTATCGGTGAGCGTATAACTATAAAAATGAATTCTTTATTTATGTTGCTCACTGTACCTGAACAGGTTAAAATATTAAAAGAACAACATTGGAATTAAAGAAGTTATATTTACAAAAAAATAATATAATATTAAAAAAAATGTTTTTGTTTGTATTCTTTAACATGAGTTGACTCAAATATTCTTTACCATTTTTTAAATTATCATTTATGTGTATCATATTATGATTATCATGTGTTTAATAGCCGTATTATATGAATTGAAAACCATTTTTTAACTTAAGATAAATTATGTTAAAATCATGGCCACGTTCATACCATGTCAGCTCTATGGCACATCACACGCATGTTAGAAAAAAAACATACTTCTATACAACCATATAATACTTCTACAAGTGACTGCCTACGATTCATAATCTCTAAAAATTTAGCCGACTTAGACAATCAATAAATTTCTTGTTTTTTTTTGCTTTCTTTTAAATCGATATTTTCAAACATATCGAGTCATTCGATATAAATAGTCACCAAAATTTTATCGTAAAACACTTCAATAGATAATCGAAAATTTTCATTGTAAAATACTTCAATAGATAATCGAAAAACCATTATATAACTCAGAATACCCTTTCATCGTAATTTTCCTTCCTTATCCTATTCTGAGTCTTTGCTTCTAGTCATATCACTATTGTTGAGATATTAATAATAACAATAATAAAAGGATAACTTATATAGCACCATTTAGAGAGCAGACTCTCCCCAATGGCGCTCTAGCTCGGAAATCGAACCTCCCAATTATTGACAGATTAAACATATTACAAAAATAAATACAAAAAAAAGTAGTGTAAGGGTAAGAAGGTGGTGGCTACGGTTATTATATTAGGTACTTTTCCACATATACATATGTTTAGAAAAACATATTTGGTAAGAAAACCACAGATAACTTACTAAAGTAAGACGAACTACAAATATTTTTTATAGATCTTGCGATACGTGATAATAACACATTCAGCTTTAAGTGAAGTTATTATTTTGTTTATTTGATTAAGTTCAATCATTTTTTGTTCAATCTGTCATATATTTAAAACAATAGATATATTACTTATACTGGTAGGTTGGTTGGAAGAAATTACTATACAACACATGTAACGTGTACACAAAAGAATAAATAAATAAACATTTACAACTGTATATACTTCAAAAACGAAGAAAGAGCGAAGAATGCTACTAGTGAACAAACTGTCAAAGAAGAATATCTAGTAAAGAATGAACTATAGCTTGCAAATAAGAAGAGCTGACCCCAATAGAGTTTATTAAAAAATCGAGACTAGGAAGAAATACAAGAAAGAGTAATTCAAAATTAAAACACAAAGAAGGTTTACTTAAATTTTTAGTTCATTTTAAGTAACATATTTAAATTTTGGGAATAATTTATATAAGAAATCACACAAACTGATAAAAACAATTTCGTCAACAATTTCTAAGAATTTAGTTTTTTTGTTTGTTTTTAAAACGACCTTAACCCAGAGTCTTGAAATCAATTTAACAAGAAAAGAGCCGCCTTCCCGTCCCGCCTCCTCGTTAGAGATCCTCTCAGAAGGAATAACGGATGGCGGCCGGTTGTGGTTTCTAGAAATTAGGAGTTGTGATTCAAGCAGCGTGCAAGAGATCTCTTCTCCGCAATAAACTGTTACGTTCATTACAATATTCGCAGACAGAACGTGATGATTGAAAACCTGCCATGGGAGAATCACGTATAATATACAAAACGTTTACAAATAAAGGGTGGTTCATAAGTCGCGCTCCAACGCTCCTACTGAAGGCGTTGTTGCAGATCTTGTGGCTTCAATTCTTCACCAACTGAATTTTATATGAAAAGAGGTGCACATCGCTCTTAAAAATTCGTTACAGTTCCGTTCGAGACATTTGTTTGATTAATTCAAACTCCATTTAATTTATTAAAACAATTATTTGTACATCACAGGGTTATCTAATGAAAAAAAAATATAAAGAGCTAAATGAAGCTTCACAAAAAAATTAATTAAAGAAGTGAAATGAAAATACTTGTTTTACTGTAAATAAAAGATAATTAAAACCAGTTAACATACATTATATATAGGTGACGAGTGTTAGAACAGATGACGAGTGTAAAACAAGTTACATTACAGGTGACTAGTGTAAAAACATGTGACGAGTGTAAAACCAAGTTACATTACAGGTGACTAGTGTAATAACAGATGAAGAGTGTAAAACCAAGTTACATTACAGGTGACGAGTGTAAGAACAAAACCACATTTTAAAACAATTAACACTATTAAGATATGCGAAATAAATTTAAATTAAATTAATATAAATGTATTTAGCTAACAATTTTAAAAAATAATATCGACAATTTATTTAGCCTATAATAGCATTGGGCCCACATTTTATCCCTGGAGCACACCTGAATGTACAAGGAATTTATCAAATACAAAGAGACCGAGATTGTGTTCTGATGGAATATTTTGAAAACAGTATCTTTTCGGCGTTGTATTTCTGCGCAGTATCGGCAAAAAATGGTGTAATCATTACCATAATTTGATGATTTCCATTTCTTATAGTGGTCATACTTAATATCACGCTGAATTGAATGTCGTCTGGCATAAATTGCTAAATCATCAGCAACGCTTTCTAGAGTACCTTTTAAATATTACCATAATCGCGGATAGTACACGACCTACCAGTTCAAGCGAAAGTCGAAAAGCGATGTCGTAAATTAATTTATTAATCGTAGATATTCCTGGACAATCTTCTTAGGTTAAACAACGTTCGGTAAAATGTTCGAAGAATTCACTTTTGATTTACGAAAACAATATCGACGTCTGTTTGTGTTGTTAAATTTTCCATACTAAAACTTAGGAGTACCATTTAAATTATCTCCAAAAAAATATAAAAGTATCAAACTAAAAAAAAATGTTTGAAACTGGAGCGCGACTGATGGGTCAACCTATACATTGCAGGCAGATGCTCTTGGGAACCTTAAAAAAAGACACGTTTTGTGTAGTATTGTATTTACATAAGGTACCAGACAAAGATACGATACAAAGCCAATTATTTTGTTTTATTATAATATATTTTTATTTCTCTTCTTGGTCGTTCCATCAATTCTGAGGGTCGTGATCACCATGTTCGTTGACCATCCTTATCCAGCACAAGCGACTTTTTGACTGATGCCTCTTGAAATGAACACTCCGCTGCTTTTTTTTTACCTGGCCACTCTATTGGAAGGGTGGTCGGTATATGCTTCTTTTGCTATTCACACTTTCCACCAAAATTCACCGAGTAAAGCAGTCGTTATCCTCACCATGTTTCGTAAGCTTCTTCTCACACGACATAGAGAGATACGTTTAAGCTCTAAGCTTTTTAATAATCATTGTTGATTCTTCTATCAATCCATGGAACGTACAGGACTGCCTCCAACACCGCATCTCAAAGACATCAGTTCTTTATATATTGCGTGCCTTAAATGAAGAAGTATCCGTATCGTATAGAGAAATGGAGAAAACGAGTTTCACTTTAAGGCGATTAAAATCAGCCTATTGTTCATCTCTAATGAGTGCCATATCAAACACTCTCTTGAAAAAAAGATATATGAAGTCGTCTATGATCATTACACATTTGCCACTTCATCATATTGACATTTTTAGTGTAAATATGTTATGCTTTCAGTGTATTCTGCAGTTCTTCGAGCCCCGTTTTTAGACGTACGCCAGATAACCTGAAGAAATTGACCGTCGTAGGAAGTGTGTCAGGTAGAATAGGCAAAGGCAAAACGTATTCTGCAGTTTTTCGAGCCCCGTTTTTAGACGTACGCCAGATAACCTGGATTATTGACCATCGTAGGAAGTGTGTCAGGTAGAATAAGCAGAGGCAAAACGTCAGCAAAATGGAGTGATCAGATGAAGAAATTGACTCCGGAAAACTATACACTACCATGAAAACGGCAAGTGACCGAGATAAGTGGAAACGTGTTGTTACCATCTGTAAGATCAACATCCTGTATATTACGACCGTAAGTAATAAGAAACTAGAGCAATGATGATTATGATAGAGAAATATATGTATATATACACATAAACGTATATGTGAGTAAATGATACTTTGACTAATTTATATTTTTATTACTTTGCATGTAAATGCCCACTTTTACACGGCTACAACCAGTCGAATGGGCAAGTTAATTTGAAACGAAAAAAATAATGAATAAATAAAACTGACAAGACGGGGGTAGACAATGACGATAAATCTCTAGCCATATCCAAATGCATTGGTCTCAAATATATCGATATATATCTGGGCATTAATTCTATATATTTCGCAGACTTGTTCGTCATTAAAAAATACAAGAATAATAGAAGTAAATGTAAACAAAACAATTACAGAAATTGTAATCGTTAAAAAATATTAATAAGCTAAAACCATTTTTTTTAACCTGGCGAGTTTATTGCCATGTGGCAATCTCCTCCAACCAACCAGAAATATGTTTTAAAAGGCCCTTAGTAAAAACCAGACTGGAATCCCATTTTAAAAAATCTGGGTTCCAGCGGGGATCGAATCCGCAACCTCCGGATCGGCAGACAAGCGTCTCACCACCAGGCCACGGAGGTCGTGGGTCCTTTCTTAATGATAGAAAACGAGGTTCTTTCTTAATGATAGAAAAATAACATAATGTCAAAATATTTCTCGAAAAAAAACAGAGAAGGCTCGTAATATAATACGTTCGGTAATAATTATTAAAATATAATAAAATGACTATGAATTCCGTGAAGATGCATAAGGCTTTGTCCATAAAAGTGTAAGATTTCTTTACACGAGGAAGAAACAGCTGGCCGAGGACTGTTCAACTAGGAATGTACCTAAACTCATAAATAATTCAAAACAAAAAAGATCGAGTTGATAAATGGTATATGAATATTCGCAACCAGTGGCGGAACAAGCTCTTGTGGTAAAAACTTATCATAAAAAGACATTTATTTATTGGTATTGGATATCCATAAAATCGAGTAGTCTTACTGTTGTCTAGTTTTATCTCTCATCCAATCAGAAGGTTGATATAACGCCTTAATATATAAAAACAAACCTACCACTATTATTTTTACACAGTTGAAAATCGCAAAAAACACGGATTGAAATAAAATTCCAATTTTATTTTACATCACGTTTTACAACGGACACAAAAATTTCAAATTTGATTTTGTGCAACTGCATATTAGAATATTTGATTATAAATAACTTTTTCATTTCATTAATTACATTAATCCCCGCTACAGTGCTTCTACCTCCAATCCCAAGGCTCTTCATTTCGCCTGAAGAGAGCTTCGGTACAGGAGGTAGAAACACGGGAAGCGAAGTTCAATGTTTTATATTTAGTGAAATAAAAAAACTATTTGTTGCTGAAAAATAGTTTATCGTTAGAATTCATTAAAGATAACGACGGTTAAAACCTTTCTTTTTTTTCTCGTCTGGAACATCGCATCAAGTTTTTGTTATGTTAAACTATATTTTTAAAGAATAGATATGACCGAAGTAATAGGTATCATTATACTCATTGAGGGGAGAAGCACGGCGTGGGGTGGGAACCAGTATTTTTCCGCAAAGAAATCAAGAACGTTCCTGCGCTGCTATGCATTTATACAGGGCATATAGCCAGAACAAAAAACATTTGTCAAATGTGTAGACTCATCCAGTAGAATAAAAAAAACTAGGCCAATAAAGCACCCTGGATGTATGATTTATATAATACGCAAGGCAGAGTAACAAAGCAAACAACAATTGACATATTATTTTTAGGAAAATGCGGGGAGACCGTATGTTCACCTTCAGAATATAGAATCGAGTCCCAATCCTGACTTCCACCAGAATTCACCTCTTCAACAAATCGTCACTAGGAGCACCGATATTCTAATCATTTCAGTCTTAGCGTACCAATTCTTCAGAGAGTCAATAAAAAGCTCTAAATGAGACATGTTTTTTATCACAATTTCAAAAAGTTATAAATGATACACCTGTGTTTTTTCAACCTTAGACGTTTAGAGTATAGTACCAATTTTGATGTGTGTGAGTGAAACGTGGACATGGAAAAAACTAAAAGAAACCGAATTAATGCTGTAGAAATACGTGAACTGAGAAAAATACATGGGTTGACAATTTATGACAGAATACGGAATGGGATGAATGTGAACTTAATGTATTGAGTAAGAAAAATAACACCATTGAAGCATGGTTTGGGCAAGTGGAACAAATTAATAAAAAATAGTAACTCAACAAATATACGAGTACAGTGGAAATGTGAGTGGAAGGCGTATGAAGATAAATTATAGGAATAGTATGAGAATGTGTATGGATGTAGAAGAAGCGACGGATACGTGTCGAGATAAGAAAGTCTGGCTCTCTGCCTACCACAATAGGGATACGTCATGATGATATGTATGTATGTAGACGTTTACTTATCTGTTGTTTCTAGAATTATATACCTAGTATTCGTAGATACTAACACAACATCTGGAACACATTTCGAATTAATGTTTATCTACATTCTCGCTTTATACTAGAAAAGCTTCTAAGCTAGAGTGTTTTTTTTTAATAAGTCGAGCGTCTTCCATAAATAAAGTGGCACGGTTCTAGAGAAGCGCATGGTTAGGGAGATCGCTGATTAATTTACCGTTTTAGCAGTATGCTAATATGAGAAATCGGATACTCCGTCGCCGCCTTCATTATGTGAAAAGGTGAGGCGACAACATTATGTATGGAAATTCGTCAATTAATTTATTAGACCGTCTTCCTACTCTGATGCCCTGGTGGCACTTAAGGGTGATGTGTCATCCATTTCACTGGTTATTTTGCCTGGAACGTGCTTTCTGAGGAGATCAACATCTATGTCGGAGAATTTATAAATAAACGGTTTTACAAGTTTCCTCAGAATCACTGTGAAGTATAATCATATTTTCTTACCTTGCTGGATGACAATTTATTTTATAATGTTATTTTTTTATTTATTTTTTTATTATTCACATTTTTTTATTATTATTTTTTTATTATTCACAATACAATATCAACAAGTCATATCGTTTTAATGGAAATGCTAACATTTTTAGAGTTCAAATGCACAGTAAAGCAACGAAAGCCTCCTTTTTGTGGATATACAGAATCACGAAGTGCAATATGATTCTTTAATTAATCGCAAATTTCATATCCATCCTGTCGTATAGCTTATGACTGAGCATCGTATCTCCCACGATAGCCTCTGACAACTCCTCTCCGTCCATCCCCGCACTCCGAAGGGCATTTGTAAAGAGTAGTTATGTCGCGTCCCTCACTCGGTCAGTCGAACGCATTGGGATTCTTCTTCATATGTGTCTTACACATCCTTCCACGCCCCCAGTAACTACAAACTGTCTCCATGGCCACAATCTGTCGGTGATTCTCAGTTCTTCGAGAATGGAGGCGTTTGTTCGCCTTACTGTCCATGGGATTCGTAACATCCTTCTCCAGCACCACATTTCAAATGCATCTTTGTCCTATATTTTATATATTTGTCCTAAATACGACTATTAGGCTGATGTCTTGAGGAAGATGAAGAAGAGCACTCAGAAATGGTTTGGGCATAAAAAACAAATTAATTAAGAAAGACTAACAAAACAAATACATAACGCGAATGCGAGTGGAAGGTGTGGTAGAGGAAGACCAAAGAAAAGAATGATTAAATCAAGTGAATGATATTTTATAAGAATAAAACGTAAAAAAGTTAAAGAAATCATAGCCGTTGTACGAGAATGTGTATGCATGTAGAAGTGAAGAATGTGTGCCGAAATAGGAAATGCTGGCGCTATGTTCCGTTCTGCCTACCCTGACATGGAAATGACGTAATGGTGTGTATGTATGTATGTTAATATCAAAATACTCAGCTGAAACAGTCTCAGTCTGCATTTACATTCTTACACATACTTAAATCTCAAGCCGTGATGGCTCACATTCATAATTAATCGAAATCCCAACAATTACATCAAACTTTGATATGTTTATATTGATTTACAAGTATTTCGATATTTGGGAACAAAATTATTACATTCCCTCACTGTTATTGTCCTTTTCTGAAAAAGAATATTATATAAACAAAAAGTTATATGTGAAATAAACACATGTTTTCAAAAATGGTCTATGAACACATTTTTTTAAATTTAGGTATTCGAAATAAGCATAAACTCAATACTTGACGCACAAATATATCATACCAGTGAAGTGTGTTTTTCACTGCTAAATGCCACCTTAAAGATATTCATTTACAAGGCTATATATTGTAGTTTTTCTATCCAAGACAAGATTGCTTCATTTTGCATATATACGAGTATCTCTAAATATTTTTACTTTAAGCACTTTGACATATTAGATTCCAGCTAACTATCAAAAACCGATTAGCGTTGCAACGCGAATAAATTTCATTTTTCTCTTATGTAACGGACGATAATTCTACTAATTAATTTATTTTTAACACTTTCATGCCATCTGGTGAATTTATTTCTTCAAAGCAGACATGTCAAATACGTGAAACACCAACATTAAGTTTACGGTCCGCCGAGACGTCTTGAATAAAAATTAACTATAAGATTGAATAAATATTGATTAGGTATTGTGAAGTATGGAACTTGATTGTGTTGTTTTTTTAGATTGAAATATGCGGTTCTCGATATAATGCAAATTATCTTATGTGGCCAGTGGTGCAAATTGGCTTACATATGTACCTGCTTAAAAGCACTACTATCCAATCGACGAACATTTGATTCATAATTATTATCAGCATTCATTAATGTATTAAATTTAGCTTGTATGTAGTGTATCAAAAATATATTTGGGAAAAGATAAAAATTTAAACAATAGCTAAATCAAGAAAAAGGGACAAGAGATATTTGAGAGGTAAATAAAACTTATATAGTTTTTCTTAAATGTCGATAAGGATGAAGCACATCTGATTGGGCCAGGAAGATCATTCTAAAGACGAAAATAATACATTTACAACCATATTAATAATATTGGAGAAATGCATAGTCCGGCCTAAATGCTAAATTCTAATTTTTAACCTTAAATTCCCGTGATTTATATTTACAGTCGGAAGTCATACGCTTCAAACTTTAAAGCGAGGCAATGAAACCAGGTTAATCCTTTATATCATAAATTATTCACGTAAACTACAGCAAATTTGCACGAAATTTAACTTGAAATAAGTACTAATTTCTTCAGTAAAAAATATAAAATTTTTGCATTTAGTGCTAAGGTTGATCTATGAATTCGGGCCTAAGACTTATTTTGAATGACGAAAACAACAGTGACACATTGTGGAAGGACGATGCAATCTATCGCTATGTCGATTTAATGGCCAGTGCTAAAAGTTGAAGTATAGTAGCAATTTAATAAATGTGAAATGATCGCTTCAAACAGAGACTCCAAAAGCATTATGTAATATAATATTTCCCTTCAGTGACATAGCGTAATTTCCTGGCTCTCCCATAATCATTCATTCCAAAGTCCTCTCCCACCTCTTAGCCACAGGCATTGTTATATTAATTTTATTTAAATCTCCAAATTATTCACGTTTATTTTTAATATTATAGTTATATTTTATCTTTGGATAAAATTCTTATGTAAATCTTTCACTCAACACAGCTTAATTGCTTAGTCACATGCACATAACCAGTTACAACTAAGTAATAGGAAAAACATAATTCGAACTTCAAAATGCCACAAATATAGCACCCATTTAAAAATGAAGTATTTTAATCTATATAAATAAAAATGTAAATGTTCGTTAATTATTGCTAGCTAATCTCCGGAAGTTCTCTACCGATCGCTTTGAAATTTTGAGTAAAGTTAATATTCGTCAACGGAAATGTTTTTTTATTTTTATTTATATATATATATATCAGTGTATATAATTTTTTTTTTAAATCAAAAACAAATATCTATGCGAACCTGTCGGGGACAATGACTAACTAGATTTGTGACACATGTCAAATTTCATTTTCGACGTTTCGGAGTTTATATCAAATATTTAATTATTAGTCTATATAAATAAAATATTTAATAATTTAATGTTTAAAAATAAATAATAAATTTTATATATAATAAATGTTTTATTTTTGAGTCGAGACACGAACTGATAATAAATTGATTACAGGCGAAAAATAGGTTAGAATCCAAGATACGTCAAACTAACATTTGTGTTAATAAGGATAAGTTCCATTGTGTCATAGCAGCTTGAGAAAATCTTAATATGGCTGAATCAGGACTTTATAGCGCAAGCGCAGGAAATATATTTGACAGAACTAATACTTAATTTGTAAAAAATATCCAACTAATATTTTATCTGTTTTCAAATCTTTCGAGTATCGTTAAAATAAATATAATCGCTAAAACAAATATAGCTTATATTTATAAAAAGATAACTTATATGTATAAAAAGATCGAGGATCGCTAAAATAAATATAACTTATATAGTATGTATAAAAAAACAGATGCGTGATACTCTCACGTGGTAGAAGTGAAACTTCTTAGCTCTTAGGAAAAGTTGATTTTACGCATTGCTTTTTTTCAATTGGTTAACGATTTTTTTAGGATTAGGAAATGATTCTGTGGAATTTAATTCAAGAAAGTCTCTTTTAATTTAATAAAAAAAAAAATTTTTATTTTTAATAATAAATAATAATAAATAATAATATAATACACTTAATAAAATGAAATTTAATCTTTAATCTATTAATCTATTAATCTATATAAATAAAAATGTAAATGTTCGTTAATTATTGCTAGCTAATCTCCGGAAGTTCTCTACCGATCGCTTTGAAATTTTGAGTAAAGTTAATATTCGTCAACGGAAATGTTTTTTTATTTTTATTTATATATATATATATCAGTGTATATAATTTTTTTTTTAAATCAAAAACAAATATCTATGCGAACCTGTCGGGGACAATGACTAACTAGATTTGTGACACATGTCAAATTTCATTTTCGACGTTTCGGAGTTTATATCAAATATTTAATTATTAGTCTATATAAATAAAATATTTAATAATTTAATGTTTAAAAATAAATAATAAATTTTATATATAATAAATGTTTTATTTTTGAGTCGAGACACGAACTGATAATAAATTGATTACAGGCGAAAAATAGGTTAGAATCCAAGATACGTCAAACTAACATTTGTGTTAATAAGGATAAGTTCCATTGTGTCATAGCAGCTTGAGAAAATCTTAATATGGCTGAATCAGGACTTTATAGCGCAAGCGCAGGAAATATATTTGACAGAACTAATACTTAATTTGTAAAAAATATCCAACTAATATTTTATCTGTTTTCAAATCTTTCGAGTATCGTTAAAATAAATATAATCGCTAAAACAAATATAGCTTATATTTATAAAAAGATAACTTATATGTATAAAAAGATCGAGGATCGCTAAAATAAATATAACTTATATAGTATGTATAAAAAAACAGATGCGTGATACTCTCACGTGGTAGAAGTGAAACTTCTTAGCTCTTAGGAAAAGTTGATTTTACGCATTGCTTTTTTTCAATTGGTTAACGATTTTTTTAGGATTAGGAAATGATTCTGTGGAATTTAATTCAAGAAAGTCTCTTTTAATTTAATAAAAAAAAAATTTTTTATTTTTAATAATAAATAATAATAAATAATAATATAATACACTTAATAAAATGAAATTTAATCTTTAATCTATTAATCTATTAATCTATATAAATAAAAATGTAAATGTTCGTTAATTATTGCTAGCTAATCTCCGGAAGTTCTCTACCGATCGCTTTGAAATTTTGAGTAAAGTTAATATTCGTCAACGGAAATGTTTTTTTATTTTTATTTATATATATATATATATCAGTGTATATAATTTTTTTTTTAAATCAAAAACAAATATCTATGCGAACCTGTCGGGGACAATGACTAACTAGATTTGTGACACATGTCAAATTTCATTTTCGACGTTTCGGAGTTTATATCAAATATTTAATTATTAGTCTATATAAATAAAATATTTAATAATTTAATGTTTAAAAATAAATAATAAATTTTATATATAATAAATGTTTTATTTTTGAGTCGAGACACGAACTGATAATAAATTGATTACAGGCGAAAAATAGGTTAGAATCCAAGATACGTCAAACTAACATTTGTGTTAATAAGGATAAGTTCCATTGTGTCATAGCAGCTTGAGAAAATCTTAATATGGCTGAATCAGGACTTTAAAGCGCAAGCGCAGGAAATATATTTGACAGAACTAATACTAAATTTGTAAAAAATATCCAACTAATATTTTATCTGTTTTCAAATCTTTCGAGTATCGTTAAAATAAATATAATCGCTAAAACAAATATAGCTTATATTTATAAAAAGATCTAAAATAAAGATAACTTATATGTATAAAAAGATCGAGGATCGCTAAAATAAATATAACTTATATAGTATGTATAAAAAAACAGATGCGTGATACTCTCACGTGGTAGAAGTGAAACTTCTTAGCTCTTAGGAAAAGTTGATTTTACGCATTGCTTTTTTTCCATTTGTTAACGATTTTTTTAGGATTAGGAAATGATTCTGTGGAATTTAATTCAAGAAAGTCTCTTTTAATTTAATAAAAAAAAAAAATTTTATTTTTAATAATAAATAATAATAAATAATAATATAATACACTTAATAAAATGAAATTTAATATTAAATATATTAATATTTTTATATTTATATTAAATTTATTATTTTTAAATAATTATTTAATTATTTATAGCTTAACTATTTTAATTATATAAAATATTATTTTATTATATATATTTTTTTGTATAGCGCCATCTGCGTTAATTTATCCGCCATTTTCATTTCGTCATGTGCGTTGTTGACATATCTACCTCTAAGAATATCTTTTTCACTTAGTATTTTTAACTTATTTTTTTATTTTTCTGTTCAATTAGCGGTAAAATTTAATTTTATTGATTGATTTTCGTTTGAATTCAAATCATATCGTGAATTGATCTCTTGGAGTGACGCGATCATTTGCTTCACAGAGACAACATGATGCTGGTATGTACATTTTTGACAAACGTCATATTTATTTTAAACGAACTGACAAATTTTTGCTAATTTGTAAAAAGATGTATTAATGTGTCATTATTGTTTGTTTTTTGTAATGTATTTACCTAAATACCTTGCTATTTATTAGAATCGATATTTATTGTTCATTAATGACGCGATCAAACATGTCACATCCAAATTAAATTCGTGCGTAGTTTGCAATGTTTGCAATGTCTTTCCTTAACATTTAATTAATTCCAATAACCTCTTTTTTTGCTTAACATTTAATTCGTTCCAATTATCTCCGGATTTACTTAACAATACTCCTATTGGACAAATATTTGACAAATGCGTGTCCAGCTGCAAAACGATTGATCAGCTGAGATATTCTCACATCAATTGCTGGAAATTGGGAACGGAAATTTCATTGTCTCATAACTTAATGTTTCACTCATATTTTTAAAGGTTTACTATTTTATATGTTTTTGCTATAACTTTCTTTCTTCTTTTTCTGCAATCTATCTGCTTTAGTTCATCAAAATGTCGAGGAAGCAGCAGAACAACGTGTAGCCAGACTTGAGGATGCACGGTTGCGAGCACGGCGATCGCGTTCTGCAGTTTCAGAACTGGTTCGTTCTCAGCAGAATGTACGCGACAGGCTGATAGTGACTGAAATAGGTCATTAGGAATATCAAATGTATCTTTTTTATATAGAGTTTAATTTTATCTCTATGTTTATATTTCAAATCTATCAAATCGTATGTAGAAATGGAGATTTTTTAAATTAGTTTGATATTCATCCGTTTTAATCAAACCAAGCTTCGCTCTGAAGAATACGTTCATTTGCGAGATGCAGTTGTAAATGACGGTAATACAACTAACGTTGGAAGACTAACGATTTGGCCATCTTCATATACAGGCAGTCTACGTCATATGCACGAGTACGCTCAATATGCAATTGCGTATGTTCATTACTACGGGTGTCCAGACCTATTCACTACATTCACATGCAATCCAGCTTGGGACGATATACAACAGCTCATGGTAAAACATGAAGTGTTTGGGTCTGTGCGCTGCTGGATATACTCAGTGGAATGGCAAAAGAGAGGATGGCCTCATGCGAATATATAGTACCAATCTGGATCTATAACAAAATCACTTCAAACGAAATCGACAATGTAATGTGCGCTGAAATACCCGATGCCGACGTCGATAAGGATTTGCATGAAGTTGTGACGAAAAATATGATACATGGACCTTGCGGTACACTGAATCCAAATTCACCATGCATGATAGACGGAAAATGATCTAAACGATATCCTCGAGCATTAGTATCCAACACAGTTACAGGAAACGATGGATATCCTTTATACAGAAGAAGATCAACAGAAGATGGCGGGAAATTAGCAACCATACAAATGTGAAACGGTGACATCGAAGTAGACAACCATTGGGTTGTTCCATATTCGCCTTTGCTATTCAAAAACATACAAAGCGCACATAAACGTGGAATACTGTAACCCCGTTGAATCGATCAAATACATTTGTAAGTACGTGAATAAAGGCAGCTACATGGCAGTTTTTGGCGTGCAACCAGAATGTGGGATGGGAATGCGGTTATACATATCGATGAAATCGCACAGTATCAGGCTGGAAGATACATAAGCAGCAATGAAGCTGTATAGCGAATTCTTTCATTTCCCATACATGAACGCCAGCTGTTGTTCATTTAGCAGTACATCTAGAAAATGGACAACGCGTTTATTTCACAGCTGCAAATGTGCAACAAATAGCCCTGAATCCACCGGCTACAACGTTAAATGCTTTCTTCACGTTATGTAAAAATGACGCGTTGGCGAAAACACTACTGTATCACTGATTGTGACGTCAAAAGAAGAATTGGTGAAAAAGTATTTCCCTACATTTAAATCAATTATAAGAATCACGATTGGCATAGTGAACGAGCTATTGCTGCCGCCAAGAACAAAGACGTCTACGAAGTTAACAATATTATTCAGTTCCCTTTTTTAATGTTTCTCAATTTTATATTTTTTTGTTATAACTTTCTTTCTTTTTTTTAGTGCAATCGATCTTTCATTTGAATTCAAATCATATCGTGAATTGACCTCTTGGAGGGATACGATCATTTGCGAGCACGGCGATAAACGCGACAAACTAAGAGTGGCTGAAAGACATCAAAAATATTGTATACCCACAAGCATTATGAAATTAAAGATATTAAAAACGTATGCTTTTTCTTTTCTTTCTTTTCCATTTAACCAGACTGAGCCACAGCAACGCGTGGCCGGGTACAGCTAGTAATAAATAAATTGCTAATATTTTAGCTGATCTGTTATAAAAGGGCTGGATTTGTTCAAGGCATTTAATATTTACACTTTGTATGGATAAATCAAGATAATTATATATATATGATATATTATTATACTTACACCATCACACTGTTTCCCTTTTGGTGTCATCAATGATGACAAGTCTCCACACCTTACTATCCACTCACGCAGCTATTGCATCATCTATATTCATACATCGCGTAATACACAACCTTCTATTATTCACAATTTCCTCGATTATACAGGGCTTTCTATTTCTCATATCATATATCATACTTTTCCATAAGTAAAAACTTTCTTGATTATTTCCTTCGATTCTTTCTTCGATTTATCTCTACTTCATTATCCATCTGTTCCAGATATGTATAATATGTTTTGCAAGTCATTGGCAACAATTTTTTCAGCACTAAGCATTAATTTAATATATGTTCAGGTTTTCATTCTGTCCACCAATATCATAACACAGTCAGTACAAAAAAGAGCTCTAGACTGATAAAATAGTTCATCCAGTTACACTAATCACGTGCGCTAGACGTGTGTGAGGTTATCGCATTTTAATGTACGATAGTATTACTAATACGTGCGATAACGAACTGCCAGTTCCGTGCTAACTGCAATAATTCTTAAGTCCGAAAGCTCAATTTAATAAATTTTGACGTTTGATTGGTAGAAAGTTCGTATATTTTTCTACGTGCCTTGAATGGTATTTGAACAAATACTTTTGTTTTACTCTGTGCTTTTTTGTAAAATGTGAAGGTATGAGTTGAGAAACTCTCGGCGGGTTACTTCTCCTAAAACGAAAGTTATGCGTGATTGAGGGGGGGGGGAGTCGTACAACATGAGCCTAGACCTTTTGATAGCATCTAATTAACCCTTTCTTAAATGGAATACCTATATTTGTTTTGAGTTTTTATACGAATTAACAATATTATTATTCATTTTAATCGTGCAGTGGACAATGTTGAGTCCCGGCCACGCTCTTTGTTATGTTCAATGCCAGTTCAGATGTGTTGAATAGTACCGTAGGAATGAACGAAAAGCACTAGTACACAAAACTTTTTAATATAATTTTTTAATACTTTTCAATCACACAGATGTAGTTTTGTCTTTACTTCCATGCACACTTTACGGACGTTTATTTGTAAACTTTTTACGAATAAGCCAAGTACAACATAAATATGTAATTTGAAAATATATATAATTTCTTACAGGACAAAAGAATTTAGCTTTAGAGCTGTTCGGAATTGAGCATTGTTATGAGTTCCTCGCATTGCAGAAGGAATACTCCCAGAAGCGGATGGGCCTCCGCGGCGTGCATCTCCATCCGAGATATGATTTGCTTGGGTTATGCGGGCTTATCTCCTAGGCCCGCACAGTGTCTGCCTACCCTCGTGCACTGTTCACGTGTGCATTAAGGCTACCAATAAAATGCAACATTGTTTACTTTAAAGATCATCTAATGCCAACCAGCTGTGCCTTATTAGCAAGGAGCAAAAAATATTTCGAAATTATGCAATTCATAACCATAGATATTTATTTGGTTATTTGGGGTATTCCTAGAGCTGTGCACTATATTACATTATATTCATAGTAAGGCTAAAATAAAAAGCGAAAATTTCTGATATCGATGGACTCAAACGTAAATACATATATACTTACATACCATCACGCTATTTTGATAGCCAGATAGAATAGAGCGCCAGACTTTCCTATCTTGACACACGTCCTTCGGCTCTTCTACATCCATACACCTTCTCATACAAGTCCCACAATTATTTTACCATGCCTTGCACTCATATTTGTACATATATTTATTTTTATTAGTCTTTCTTTATTCATTCGTTTCACATGCCCAAACCATTTCAGAGTGCTCTTCTTCATCATACCCAACACATCAGCCTTAAGTTTACATTCATCAGTTATCACTTCATTCCGTATTCTTTCAGAAATTGTCACTCTATGTATTCTTATCAGTGCGCACATTTCTACAGCATTTATTCGCCTTCTTTCAATATTTTTCAAAGCCAAAGTTTCACTTCCATACGTCAACGTTGGTAAGAAAATAATTTTGTGAACGATCACCTTAGCAGATTTTGATACTGTCCTAATCGATTATATGTATTTGGTGCCCCATTGACTTAGTTTCCTACAGCTAAACGCCTTTTGATATCCCTCGGAAGTCTATCATCATCTAAAAAATGTTACCTAAACACCAAAATTCCTCAACTTATTTTAATATTTCATTGTCCGCTCATTTAATTGATAGTGATTAAAATTGCAATTTGGATAGCGTCAAAAAAACGTAACCAAGATAAGATATAAAGCATTTTATTGTTAAGAAAAAAAATCCATCAATTAAATCGCAATCTTTGATTTTAATAAAAACCGAAATCGAATAAATTCACAAGAAACTTTTTCTTAAAAATCTACACATCGCGTGCAGATCATTTGATAAGAGGGTAACCGAAATAATGTAAGCTCATCAACAGCCGAAACAGGCTAACGAAGTGCGGTGGAAGGAAAAAAAACATTATGAAAGCTGACGAGGAATTTCAATAAACAGAGGAATAATAAGGCGCGGCCGAGAATCAGATTATATTATGTGTCAACTAAGGACCCGCGTTCAAATTCGCAAGTTCATATAACAAATGACGAGCGTGAAGAGATTGCGTGCGGATAAAAATCAAACCACGACCGCGAGGCGCATTGGATGGGTTAATTTGAATTTATCGAGCGATTACCGGGAGCGCTGTCGAAGACATAAGGTGGATGGTGGAAGATGGACGGTAGCAGGTGTATGACCCTGAAGGCTTATAACATTGGGAAAACATTCTGAAGGGAATTTGTTTTGATAATCCTTAATAGTATATAGCAGTAGACACAGGCAAGTGTTGAGGTAACAAAAGTATGTGTATAAAAGTATCTCAAATTTATATTCATGATTTGTACCTATATGTCCAGACAACTATTCGAGGTACAGAAATATTGACCTATTTAGACTAGCAACTTTGTTATGAGGGCTGTCCCTTTTAAATAGGGCCTCGAATATTGAAATCTTCAATATTTGTTTTTAAATACAGTATTTTATGATTTTTTAGTTAAGGGAGTTAAATCAATGCTTGCATTTGGAGCCCGGTGGAGGCGCAGAACTCACTCATGATGAAGAAGGTACAAAAAAAATACCTACGATATCTCTATATGAGTGGATTTTGGCTTTGGCCATGACTTTATCCTACTCAGTTTCTGCTTGACATGCTTGGGTATAACTCCTTGAGCGTAAGAAGAGATCTGCGTCTCCTGGTATACGTTGTCAAACTCGTCCGAGGAGTTGTGAGCTGTCCAACATTACTACAAAGATTAGCGTTAAATATTCCTAACAATTACACTAGACTGCGCCTGCAAGAAATGTTCTCAATAACATACGCAAGAACGGTCTTCCAGCCGCTATGTCTGTTGGAAGGACCTTAACTCTTTTGAACGGGACTGCTTCGGATACTGACATATTTGATATTACATTACCAAAAGCAAGAAAAATTTCTTCTAAGATTGAGCGCATTAAAAAGCACTCATCAACGTATTTAAATGACTTGAAATATACGAGTATGTGTATGTTTGTGTGTAGATATGTATGCATATACATAATTTTTTTTTTATGTTTACATTTTTTGTAGAATATTTTTCAATGTAATTAGGCTTAGCCTGTATTGAGAAAATAAATAAATAAAATTAATAATTGCTTCGGTTTAACATTTATTTCTTAATCTTTAATTTTTATTTCTTGTTACTGTATATATCACTCTTTGAGCTCTGTGTGTAATTGGGTTTAACCTATATACGAAAGCTTTATAATATAAATAGTTGTATTGTATTGTGTTACATTCCCGTTATACAACCTGGCAGTTTAATCCCATATGGTATTCTCTTTCATGCGACTATAAAGATATTAATCAAGCCTTGAGTAAAAACCAGACTGGAACTTTTTCAAAAAAATAAGGGTACCAACGGTAATCGAACCAGCAATCCCTGATTGAAAGACAGATATCTTATTATCTGTTCCACGGAGGGTATATACGAGTATATGTAAAGTAACAAAATGGTTATTATACACTATATCGTAAAGTATACAAATTGCGAGTTTATCGCCATATCCACAATATTTTCAAACTGACCAGACAATAACTACGCTGATTCGTATAAATTACTGGGTAAAATGTTACAAGGTCATTTTCTTTAATACCCAAAGAAAGCATATACTTAACCCCACTTCAAACATTATAAGTTAAAGAAATATATTTTAAAATTTCACCTAAGACTGGGAATTGAAAAGGAAGATAGGAAAGGACAAGAAGATGGGAGTTGTGGAGAGACAAATATCATCATTAAAGATACATAAAATATTCAAGTCGCAAAATGATCCAAACGAACAAAGGTCTTACAGCAGCATGTGACTGATTCCAGAGTCTGATGACACATACAGAAAAAGACGACGTAAATCACTTGAACTTATACATGAGGAGCCTAGTTCAATAATGTATTCCTTTTGAGTTTTTCTAACTTGTATCTAACAGTCTTTACAATAAAATCAGTATTTTAGCTGTCCATGTTGCAGTTGTACATTTTTGTTCGCTTTCTTAAAGCATGCCAAGTCGCTTCTTAAAGCGACGTGGCATGCTTTAAGTAAGTTTTTCAGTCACTTCTTAAAGCATGCCAAGGACGGAGCGAGTTTAATATTGGTTTGTAACTGGTTCAAAAGCCTCACTGCATGGACAATAAAAAATGACGTAAAAAAGAAGAGCGGTGAACTGGGAAAGCCAATAACCGCATATGTATGACAGTAAAAACGTCCCAACTTGTTTATATCAATAGACACTAAATATGAAATCAATTCGTTGTATGCTATCAGTAAGATACATACTATGCGTATCCAGAAAGTAAGTGTACTGAGGCTCTCAAGACCGGATGGATTTTATTTTCGACATGTTGGCTACACTTCCATGTAGCCTGACCCTTCCCCTCCGCAACGAGACCGGTTCGAGGTCAGTACGTTGAGAAGTGTCGACGCGACAACACGTTTCGTGAAACATGTCAATCCAATCTCCCGCCAAGTGCGAAATACGCGGCGTCATCCGTTATCTCGTTTGGAAGGGAAAATCTCCGGTTGAGGTTTATAATGATGTGAAAACTGCATATGGTGATAAAGCTATGAATCGTACGAGTGTGTACAAGTGGTGTCGCGAGTTTAAAAACGGTCACGTCACACCTCTTCACCCTCCGCCAAAAAGTTCAAAACCACAATTTCAGCCAAGATAATCATGGCATCCGTGTTTTGGGACTGTCAAGGCATAATTTTAATTGAATATATGCCTCAAGGGGAGACCATCAACTCTGCAAGATACTGTGACACCCTAAAAAAATTGCGGAGGGCGATTCAGAACAAGAGGAGAGGCATGCTGACAAAGGGAGTCTGCCTGCTGCACGACAATGCCAGACCACACACGGCCAACGCCACGAAGGAACTGCTCGCCTCGTTTAAATGGGATGTCCTGAACCATCCCGCGCATTCCCCTGACCTAGCACCTTCAGATTACTATCTCTTTACCTCCCTGAAGCTGCACATGGGTGGAAAAAGGTTTTCAACCGACGAGGAGGTAAATGAGGAGGTGGAGAAGTGGACGGAGGGGTTGGCGGGAAACTACTTCGAGGAAGGCATCAAAAAGTTGATACCCCGCTTCACCACCTGCATTGAGAGGAATGGAGACTATGTCGAAAAATAGCTTAGATATGTACTACGGTAACCACGTAATTTTTTTGTTTAAATAAAAAAAATTGTAACCTACAAAAATTCAGTACACTTACTTTCTGGATATGCCTCGTACATACCATAACGCCGTTTTCCTGCCGAGGTAAGTCGAGAGAAGAGAGCGCCAGATTTTCCTATCACGACACACATTTTTCGTCTTTGTGTATCCATATATTTTCTCATAAAACTCCTACAATTTCTGTGACTTCCTACGTTTCCTTTGATTGATAAATCATACACTTGAACCAACAATACAATTCTTGGTCTTCCTCCACCACACCTTTTAGTCACATTTGCACTGTATATTTATTTTGGCAGTTCTTATTCATTAATTCGTTCTTCATGTCCAAACCATCTCAGAGTGCTCTTATTGATCTTACTTAATACAGCATCCTTAAGTTCAAATTAATTCCTAAACACTGCACTATTCTGTCATATATAGTCACCATATTTATTATTCTCAGTGCACACGTTTCTCCAGCATTTACTCGGCTCTTTTTAGTATTTTTCCACGTCCATATTTCACTTCCATACATCAAAGATGGTACTAGAATAATCATTAACGTGAAGAAAAGAAAGTTAAAAGTTTGGTCATTTTGAGTCCTATTTTTAGTGCCTAGAGACGACAACTCATTTGTTTGTATGAAAAACACGATGCTCCTATTGGTGACACAAGCACCTGCTAGTAAGTATTGATCCACTGTACAGATATCCTAACTAATACAAAATTTTAAAAACTCAGCGCTAGGTAAGCGGTACTGGGTAAGCGTATTATTCAATGTCTCATTCGAACACCTGACAACGGACATAACACAGCACATCCATCGATTTTTCGCCTCCCCAATTGTTTTTAAGGCCATTTGGAAGCGAGCAGTAGTCGGTTCCTAGGCGAAATCCAATCGAGTGGAACTGTAAAGTAACCCATTCGGCTGGCGGCGTGTAATGGCGCGAGACCGGTACGGGATTGGGGGCGCACCTGTGTTGCGGTTCACCTGACAGCTGGATACATATACAACTGCAACATGGACAGCTAAAATACTGAAAAAAGCTTTTAAAAAGCTATCAAGGATATCTATTTCAAATTTTAATACCGCGTGGGATGACAATGTATGACAGAATACGGAATAGAGCGAATAAGGATTACAGTATGATACAATACGGAATGAAGTAATTATGGATGAAACTTAAGGTTCATGCATTGTAAAGGATGAAGAAGAGCACTTTGAGATAGTATGGGGACGAGTTAATTAAGATAGAATAAAAAAAAAACAAATATACAGCGCTAATGTAAGTAGAAGGCGTGGTAGAAGACTGAAAAAGTATTATCGGATCAAGTAAATAATATTTTGAAAGAAGGAAACGCAGAAAGTCTGAGAAATTGTAGAAGTTGTATGAGAAAGTCGAAATATGTGTCGAAATGGGAAAGTCTGGCGCTATGTCATATCTGGCTAACCTAACATACGTAATGGCAGGTATGTGAGCAAACGGTCCTAGAACCCTTTTTTATAAATCTGGGTATCAATGGGATTCAAACCCGCAACCCTCTTTGGAAGGCAGACACCTTATCAACTAAACTACTGATATCGTCAATGTACCACAAGGATAAAAATGATAGGTTTTTTTTTCTTGTCATGTTACCATACGTATAAGGATCTATTTGTTACTTTTTTCTCAAGATATAAGAATTTATGGTAGGACAATGATAATGCCCACTATACTACAAGGAGCCAAGTGTTGTTGACCTCTAAAGAAAAAAGAGGAACAACTGCGTCATGTCGCAGAGATGCACATGTTACGGTGGTCACTGGGCGTCACTAGATTAGACAAGATCACGGAACGATCCAAGTGGCACCAATAATAAAGACCGAGAAGCACGCTGGTATCGGCACGTACAACGTCAGAATTAAGTGTTTACGCTAAAGACGGTCATATGAATTGGGATCTCTCAAATAGACGCAGAGGGAGACTAAAAAGAGCATATATAAAAAAGTGACGAAGGCCATATTGAGAGTCGGACTATTTCCGAGTGATTGGCGAGATCAAGAGAGGTGGAGGAAAAAGGTCCAAGCAGCTAACTCCAAATGGATAGGATAAGGCGAGGGAACTCAAAATAAGAATAAGAATTTATAGTACGCAACATAAATTCACATGTAAAATGGTTTAAGAGTTAAACCAATTCAGAATTGAATTCGCCAGGAATCTAACATAGAGGGCTTATCTTGCTTAGCATAGATAACGGCCATCGACAGTGAATATGCTTATAAAATGCCTCGAGTTCTAATTAACAGTAAACTTTGAGTGCAAAACTATCCTTTGACGCCATTAAGAGACACCGAAAGCTTCGTGTGTTTGGTTTAAGATTTCGCAATTAGAAGAAGAAAAATAATCTTGTCCTGTTTAATCAAAATCATAACCATCACGCCAAGTTCTTATTAAAGAAAGCTGAGATATCAAATATTCACTCAATCTTGCCATAAGCCCATTGTTTTTGGTAGAAAAACACGGAGCCCAACAAATCCTGTAGAAATCCATGCACTAAGAAGAATACATGTGGTGACAATGTTTGACAGAATACGAAATAAAGTGGTAAGGGATGAATGTGAAATTAAGGCATATGTGTTGAGTAAGATGAAGAAGAGGACTTTGAGATGGTTTAGGCAAATGAAAGAATAAATACTTACAAAAGAAATATATAGTACTTATGTGAGTGGAAAGCGCGAGAGAAAAAGACCAAAGAAAGTATGATTGGATCAAGTGAATGATATTCTGGAAGAAAGAAACGTCTAGTCAGAGAAATATTCTCGTAGGAGTTGTATGAAGTGTGTAGATGTAGAAGAGGCGAAAGATGTGTGTCTAAATAAGAAAGTCTGGCGCTCTGTCTTCTCTATCAACCCTGTTAGGCAGATTTCGTGATGGTATTATGTATTTGCCTTGTTATCCATATTAGTATCGTTAGTTAATTAGGCATTCCATCCTATTAAGATGATTTGTGCACATTGTCCTCTTTTCAAATTTTTCACCCGTCCCAAATTAAGAACTTTGTTAATTTGATCAAGCCTATGTTATAATCGTACAGCAAGAACAGCTTCTACAGTGTGCATCTACAGCAAAATATATTTCATAATAAATGATCTTTTATATGCTCATATCACACAAACAATTATTGTATTGTATTACATTTCCGTAATACAATATAGCGGGCTGATTGCCCTGTTGCAATATAATATATTATATTCCAAATATAAGAAGATTCATCATTCAGAAAAGCAATGCGTAAACGCAAACAACACAACTTATTCAACTTGAAATAGAGACAATCGTACGCATGCGCGCAAGAATAATTGTGTATTTGCATTCATAATTTGCAATACGTTTTACGAGCAAAATTTCACACTTAATTATTTTCAACGCCATTAAAGCCACCAATCAAAGTAGTCGACAAAAGCTCATAGTTTTACTGCCTGCAACTTCACGGGACTGTGCTAAGAGGCGAGGCGTTTCACACGAGCTAATCACAGGTTTATTACAGGAAATTTTCAAAGAAATATATTCACATAGTCTTGAATAATACTTAAGAAAGTTAGGTTTATTGCATAAACTCAAATACCAATACCGTAGGTCTTTGTAATGCATTTAAATTTTTATTAAAAATCACTTTCACCATCACACCATTTTCATTGAGGTAGGCAAAGAGACTAGAGTGTTATTTCTACATTCTTCAAGAATGCTTTTTGCAAAAATTCAATAAGTCAGAAGGCTTATAAATATCGGATTGGTTCAGATTCACTGCAACGGACAATTATTTTTTTCAGATACTCATAAGGATTCGATTTCCTTGATCGTGTTTATGTAAGAATTTAATATTTACTTCATATTATTAGATACATAACAAGTCCGATATTTCCTTTTTTTCGTTTTATTTATTTAACACGTCAGATTATTCGAGCTCTATTTAAGATTCCAAATAAGACGTTTTACATATTTCTTGACCATAAAAATATCGAGTTACATTTAAAAATATTATATTCTGTATTACCATCTTCACCACCACGCCACATTTCTACTCGTTTAGGTAGAGTTATATATATCCACTTCATTCTATTCTAGCATACATCTTTCCCTTCTACAACGTCCATACTTCTCGTCATAGATACTCATAAATTATAAAAGATTTTCACTCTTTCTTCTTTTGTTTGGACATGCCACGTTTTTCTAGGTCTTCATACACTTCTCATGTCTTCTATACTCGTATAGATTATTTATGTAAATATTTCGTTACTCTTTCATTCAACGTTCAATACTTTTTTCTTCATCTTCATCCTAAGCGATGTATATTATTAGACATTCATTTTCCACACATTTAAATCTCTCATTTCTTCCGCATTTATCTTACTTTAATCACTTTTTTGTCACATCTAAGTTTCGCTTACACTCACTAATCTTAGGACCAAACTTACATTATGAGCAGCCAAATTTGCTTCTATTGAAATGATCCGATCGGTAAATACAGTGTATACATAATCAATCATCACTTCACAATTATAAAGATTGTATATACACATTTCCCAATTATAAAGTGAAAATATATGTTTTAAGGCTTTCGCGGTTCTTCGTATCAGTTGCATAAGGTCTTTCGAAGTGTTGTGCTGCGTGGCATTTCGAAAACATTGCAGTTCTCATCTTCAGGGTTTGTTCGTAGTCAACTTCACTATAAGTGGATTCACATCGGATACCGCTTGGCCTACAGCAGAGTCTCAACTGTAATGTGAGCGCATGGATCCATACCGGTTCGCGATCGTAACACGAGCATTTGGTTCGCATCCGTAACGTAAACGAACTAAATAAAAATAAACAATTACTTCAACCTTTGTGGAGGTCGCGACTGCCCAAATTCTCCTTGACCATAGAAGCTTTAATGAAAAACGTTTAGCTTCAATCCAGTCCAGATCACATTTTGTAGAAAAACGATAATAATCGAATCAATAATTTCTGAAGCGATCTCCACTCAGCCATACATCGGCGCATCTTCGAACCGATTGGCTACTCCAATCTAATGACGTCAAAGAATAGTTTTATTGCATTCGAAGTTTTCTGTGAAAGTACTAGCAACTTGCTGAGCTGTTGAAACTCTAAGCCTGCGCTGCAAGTCGTTTTCCTTCTCTTGTGACCTCGGACTTTATGTCCATCGTTAATACTAGGTCTTTCACAATCATGCCAGGAAGAAGAGCTCCTTTAGACAGTTCCTTCTTCATCACTAAGTGACGTCGCGTTAATTAAAAAAAATGGTTACGATCTTCTAGTGTAAATCGCGCTAGATGTGGTCTTATTTTGTCTCCTATAACAGCGTGGGTGTTGGTGAAATCGAACTAATCAGAAACTCAAGTGGAACGAAGTTTCAAAGTAACATTGTAACTGGGACGTCAGACAATCTTGTTTACCATTGATACCAGCAACATTAGATATAAAGAGTATTTAGACATAATAATGATGTATGGAACTCATATAGAAATCTTTGCGTCAGTTTTAAGAAGTCGGTGTTGGCGGCGAAAACCACATCGTGTTCAGCCAACTCATCTTGCATCTAGGATCGCATGTAAAACTCAAACATACGATGACCGCTACGGAATCCCAACCGCAATTCATTAACGCAAGGCAAATGACTTTTCACAGCGTAATGAGAAAATGAAAACTTGCGTTTCATGATTAAGCGTGGAGGCCGCAAATCATAACAGATTCTGGACTGCGAGCTCCCCACGCACGGTGGATCAAAAACGACCCTCACGCAAACTTGGAATTAGCCACTTCAATACTTAACAATCTTATTCGTTCATTCATTCTATGGTGACACTCAATATATCTAAATTGACAGTACGGATATATTAAAAAACGTGGCTAAGAGACAACAATATTTTCAGCCCCATTGAACGATCCGTTGTGTTTTGAAGAACTGGAGTAAGCACGGAACTTGCTGCACTTCGTCATCGCACCTGTTGGTGTATACTATCGCACGTGAAAAGGCCAAATCGTTCGCAGACGTTTATCGTATGTAGAATTTACTGAGAAGCTGAGGACTGCCAATGAGGATCAATTGAGATTTCGTAGAATTAATGAGTAAGCTGTGCTCCTTAGTCCATTCGGAGATGGATTGAATGTCCGCATTTATCCATGAAACAATTATGAATGAGACACGAACAAGTAGAACACCATAATATCGATATTATGCCATGGACAATGAGCTAAGTGACTTGGAGTTACTGGGGAAAAGGAAAGGATGGAAGTAAAACAACTAAGGTCCTCAGAAGTGCAAAAGTGTAGTTGTGGAGCCTAAAGCTCTGCATGTACGACCATCAAACATAACGATACACACAGAATCAAAATAACTTGTCTAGATCAACTAGCCACATTGAACACTAATCATTGTATTCACATGTGCATATTACGCGCGATCATAGGGACACTCTATCATATAAAATTACCTTTATATGAATAACCACGTATAAAGGAGGGTAGAACGCGATTGGCCTTGAATAAAAAATTGTCTCGAACCAAGTTTTTTTTAAATTCTATTAGGAATCAAAACTGAAACTCCCGGGTTAAATCTCCGAGGGGTAATCATGATATAAATTTCAATTATTGTTTCGCGAACACGGTTTTATAAGTAATCTGATAAAATCGATCAAATGAACAGATTGGCATTGCTTCGAAAATCAACAGAGCATCTATGACGACCCCCGTGTTCTAATCGGCACGACAGCTGTTTTCGGCTTGGAGATTGCAGGTTCAATGTCTTTAAATACCAATTTTTAAAAAGGGTATAGGTCTGGTTCAAATTCCAGACATCTTTAACATATTTTTGGATAGTTCGAAGAATTTTTCACAAGGCAATACTTGCTAAGTTGTAAAATATATACAATTAAATGAAATTATAATTATAATCTTTTAGCCTTGATTTTTCAGCCAGTGTGTGTCGGGCTGAAGTGTGTGATGTGGCCAAGGAAGATATACCAACTGACGTTATAATAAATTAAAAGCTTGCAAAATATTTATTTTGCATCTTTCATAAGAATTCAATATTCTTAAATCTATTCTGAAAGGATCTTACAATATTATTTCAAAATAACACAAAGTTTATGCAAGAAGGAACATTTGTGAATTTTACCTTTGATAAAATTTTCCATGCTTATTTCATTAATATGATATTAATATCGCGGCTCAAGTTTCGAGCTTCTTTAATGAACTTTTCGTCAAGCAAACTAAAAAGAAAATATAATTAAAACCAGTTTTTGGGAGTTCCCGTATTGTGTTGACTTAAATGATGGTCGACGTTTCGAAGGTGTTGCAACCTTCATTCTCAAGGTGATCTCAAAAAACTTTACCAAATACTCAATAAAGTGAGCTATTCAACCAAAGGGCCATATAGTGATTCGTGGTGATGAGTGTCTATTGAAAAAAAAAAAAAAACAGTTCCGACGTGCTTTGAAATGTATGACTAGAAATTACATTTTTCTTTAACTTAATTGTTTTTTTTTTCTTTTGCGGTGGAATTCTGCTATTTGGGTAGTATTTTCTCAGATGATGCGAAGAGTTAGGAGGGATATCGAACAGCGTGTAGATTTAGGGAACAAGTTCAATAGAGCACTAAAGCATATATGATATACTTGAACCAAATAGTACACAAATCTGGTAAGATTATTTATTACCACAACAGTATTGTGGTGCCATCTTAAATATATATGAACGAAACCCAGACGTGGAAACAGACTGAAAGGAGCCGAATAAATGTAGAAATGCATGCACTGAGAAGAAAACATGCGGTGACAATGTATGATAAAATACGGAATGAAGTGATTAGATAAATGTGAATTTAAGGCAGATATGTGTATGCTGAGTAAGATGGAGAAGAACACTCTGAAATGGTTTATACATGTATAATGAATGAATGAATAAAACAGATATATAGTGCAAATATGAGTAAAAGAAGTGTGAGAGAATGACCAAAGAAAATTAAAATGATATTCTGAAAGAAGGAAACGCAGAAACCGGGGAAGTTGTATGAAAGGTGTATTAATAAAGAACTAAGTATATGTGTCACGATAGGAAAATCTGGCGCTCTGTCTTATCTACCTACACTGAAAGGGAAATGACGTGATGTTGTGTATGTATATAATTATTTCAATTCGATAAAACTATATTTATATAACTTTTTTTAAAACCCGCCCCCATTTTAAAACAACACTAGTCCCTAGGTGATACTAAGAATGTATACCGGTCCAACCTTCGAGAAAGTTTGAATAGCACTGATCTAGACCATGGTTATTACCAAATACTATATTATTTATGTGCACTTGGTATTATCGCTTCAACTGTGCTTCTACAAACAATGTCCACATGATAATATTTATTAAACAAATCAATACAAGAAATAAAACAAAAGGCACTATTTGCAATCTGCATGTGATGTCTCGACCCAGGGAGTAGGCAGCCAACAGCGGGAAGATTGGCACTCAAGTCAGGTACCAGTCAGCAGTGTTGCGCGCATCCGTCGGAAGCATCTCAGCAGATCATTGTGCCATCCATCACCCATCAAAACGAGATGCGATCACACCAGGAATATTTTACTGCAGAGCTTTTGCAACAAGAACTGAACAAATACAAAGATTCTAGAATAAATTGGTTGTTTTGCAGTATTAGATGCACATATTCATGATACATGTGTACAATATCTCTTTTAGGACAGTTCAGTGCGATCCCTCCACATCCCTTGCTGTTATGGAAGACACAATAAGTACCCATCCAACGCGATCTACACTAGAAGATAGAAGTATTTACATAATTGGTTTCGAATCATTAGTATGGTACCCGTCAACATAACCAAATTGGTCGTGCGAACATATACACGTATGTGTAGTATATTGTTTTCTGCCTCATTAATCAAATCTTCAAGTTAAGGACTACTGATGAAAGCATAAAATTCGCTGTTCTTCATTACACGAAACTCCCTGGTGCAAGTTAAGCGTCTAATCAACTATGTCACAGTCAGAATTTACCAAATGTTTGCCATATCCACGCACACTCTGTTTACCTTCAACTTCTTCATTTCAATATATCTAATCATACTTCTTCTTATATTTCTTAACATTACTGACTAGTTGATAAGCACTCTTACAGCGCAATCAAAGCCGAAGGTTGCGGATTCGATTCCAGTTTGAACACAGATTTTTTTTAAATGTGACTTCAGTCTGGTTTTCACTTAGAGCCCATTAAAAAAAATCTGGTTGGTTGGAAGATATTGCCACATAGACACAACAATAATGCAAAGAATGTCACTTATTATAGAATTTCCTTATTATAGTGATTTTTTTAAGGAACACTTGATGGAAAAAAGTGAAATTTGATTCGATCTGGTTTTCACCAAAGGCTTGTTTCAACACCTTTCTGGTTGGTTGGTAGAGATTACCCCATACAAATCAACCCGCCATGTTTCACTGTATACAGTGTAATACAGTAAATGAATTAACATTTTAAAAACTTGATTTTCACCATTTTAAATACCTGATTACTAAAAAACATTGATGTATGGGAGTGAAACGTAAACGTAGAAAATAAATTAAAGGAGCCGAGTAAATGCATTTAAAATGCATCCAATGAAAATAATATATGGTGTGTCGATAAATTTATATGAGAATAAGAACTATAATTTCAAAGGAAGAATATGAGCAAAAACTGATGTGTTAAGTAGGGTGAAAAAGAGCATATTTTGTTTGGCTATGTTGAACAGGTGGGAGACTAAATAAATTACAAAACTTACAAAGTCACAAATGACAAACTAGAAATCAAATACACCAAAAATTGCAGAGGAAAAAAAAAATTATAAAAATAAACATTCTAAGAACAATCCAGCCAACGGAAGCGTGTCGCAGTGCATATGATTCAATACTCCCATATTCCCACAGGCAATGCAGAATAATAATGAGGAAATTGAAATAAAACTAAAGATTTATTACTTATATTAATGCACTTGTGCATAAAGTAGCTTTTATGGCAACTCTTTGTTCGGTTAGTCGTTATTTTATAATGTAGTTCTCAATGTTACCTTTGTTTCAATTTCTGTATACAACAAAGCTTTTTGACCTATGGGTTGAGACTCTAAACTGTGTCGGTAGACATTTTATTGATTTATTTCAACTATTTTTTAATGGTTTTTCAGAAAATTGATAGACATTTTATTGATTTATTTTTACTATATTTTTTAATGGTTTCTCAGCAAACCAACAGTATTTTCTACTTATAATATCAATCCATAAAAAAGACGTTGTCCTTTATCCGCTCATTTCTAACTCTATCAGACATTGTATCAAAACAAGATATTCTACGAAAGATACGCATTTTACGACTTACATTCTACCAGACTTCGCTTCGATACATGACGGTTAACACTAGCACACCACTGAGCAAAATTAAATTTAAATATTTTGCAATTGATTCATCGGCAAAAAAAAATTTGCGTGTCAATGACCTTGTTACCTGTAAAAACACGCCTTCAATTTTACAATTTTTTTTAAATTCCTAGAAAAATTTCTCAACATTTTGTTATCATCGCAAATAATTCATAGAATCACCTTTTCAACAAGTTTTTTATTTTTTTATTAAACAAAGTAAAATATTGTACAAAGGAACAGAAGTACTGGCATGGTACTGCTGGACCTCGAGAAGGCTTTTGATACTGTCTGGCATGATGGCCTTCTTCACAAACTTCTCTTCACTGGCACTCCACTCTATCTCGTGAAACTACTTCAATCCTACCTTTCCAATAGAAGTTTCACAGTCACCACTCATCATTCTACGTCATCCGCCAGGCCCATCCCTATGGGTGTCCCCCAAGGCAGTATACTTGGACCATGTCTATTTAACATTTACACACTCGACATTCCTACTCCCCCAAACTGTAAAGTCGCACTCTTTGCTGACGATGCGGCATGCTACGCATCGTCACTCAAGGTGGATCGAGCTGGTCGCCGTCTTCAGATTGCTCTTGAGATCCTTGAGAAATACTACCAGGACTGGAGGCTCAAAATCAATGACACCAAAACTTAGGCCATCATGTTCTCCCGAAAAATCAAGGAAAAAGTGCCGTCGATGCCGTTATTCATCGGTAGTTGCCTGGTTGAGTGGCAGGACGTGGTTAAATACCTCGGCCTGCACCTCGACCGGCGACTGACGTAGAAAACCCATCTGAATATCATCAGACAGAAGGGTCAGAAAGGCATAGGGGATATCAGTTCCATATTTCATCTACGCAGCTTCCTTTCACCCAAAAATAAGCTCCTCCTCTATAAAACCCTTATTCGTCCTATCTTGACCTATGCTGTACTCGTTTGGGGTAGTGTGAGCAACACGGATCATCTGAAACTCCAGAGAGTGCAGAACAAGGCATTCAAGATATCTTTTAACACCCATCCCAGAACAAACCTTACCCGACTTCACGCCGAATAGCGAGAAGAAACCCTACAACACCACATCCTTGCTTGGACCGTGAAGTTCTATAAAAGTCAACAAAATCACAACAATCCGTTAGTCGCTGCCCTGGGGGCTTAAGAGTAAATCCGACCTGCCCTTCCGTTGTAAGCACAAGCTCCCGAAGCATTATCTGTTGCCTGACTAGTCCACCTACAGTATTAGCTGGGACGACCAAGGTCTGAGTGAATGTGATGGAATACAAGTAGCCTGAACGAGAGGGCTTGTTTCTGGTAAATAATTAGTTGTAAGAATTGTTATCTAGTTACAAGTAGTATGTAGGTGTTAATTATTTCTAAGAAATCATATATTAAGATTGTAAAAAATAAAATTAAATGATATGTAGGAAAATAAGATTAAGTAAGTTCATAAATTATAACATATAATTAAGATTAGTTAAGTAATAAATTTGTATATAGGTATAGCCTTGACAAATGTACAGTTTGGGGGAGAGAGACCCCGGCCATGATGACCTTAGGTCCCAAAGCCAGCACTGCCTCAATGTCCTTTTCCAGAAGTGAACGATAGCCGGTACAATATGCTGCCACAATGGTGACTGTTTTACCTTGAGGTTGATGGCAGTAGCCTCCAAGTTTGTCAGGGCGGGCGTGAGGAGTTGGGTATGATGGATAGTGTCTCGGATGAGGATTGCGGTGCCTCCACCTCTACCGGAAACGCGATCCAATCTATAGACAGTGAAGCCACCGGTGCCTCTCACACGAGATACAGGTTTTAACCAAGTTTCCGTAATAAGCACAATATCTATACCTGAATTGTTCACCAACAGCATCAGTTCCTCGATCTTCTGCTGCATGCTGTAGGCATTCCAACAGAGCACTTTCATTCCAGAGAAACTCGTCATCACGCTTATCCTACGAGCTGCTCAATGATCTCGAGGTAGATCATAGTCTTCTCGAGCTTAGTGGTGCAAGAAGCGAGCCTGCCCCGGGATCCGATGACGAGACGCATGATGGCGAGTAACTCGCTCTCTCCGTTTGTGGACATGTTAATCGTGGGCGGGGATAGGGGCTGAGCACGAGGAGGGTGGAGGGGTTGAGAAGAAAGGGGGGCTATAGGAGAGGCTGGGAGGTGAGGTGGTGGGGCTGGAGTACCACTGGCTACCTGGTTCCACGAGCGATGGTTCATCCGGAGAGCCGGCACGGTGCGTCACTTGTGTAGGCTGGATATGTATTGTTGGCGGCGGGGGCAACCACCATAGTTGGCCGAATGAGCACCCTCGCAGTTACAGCAGGCCGCAGGGGTGTCCCGCTCTTTCTTGGGGCAGTCGGTAGTGGCATGCGCCATCAGGCACTTCACGCATCGGACTGTGTGGTTACAGTTCGCCAATGCGTGGCCGAAGTTTTGACAGCGGTAGCACTGGGTGCCTACCCTGCCACCGTTCTTGTATTTCTCCAGGCGGGCGCGACAGTAGTTAATTACCGTCACTTCCGTCCGAAAAGCCTCAATGTTTGTGGCATTTGGGAAGAGTACCGTATAGAGCGGGGCACCCTTGGTCTTCATCCTGAAAACCCGGAGGGGCTTGTACCCTTGAGCGGCCAGATCAGCCGCGATGTCATCTACTGGGAGCTCTGGGAGGCCCCTGATGACGGTTCGCTTGCTGCGCTCCACCTCCGCGGTGAACGTGTGGAAGGGTGCCTGAGTCTCTAGCCGCTCACGAGAGTTTTATGGTCCTCCAACGTTGAGCAGCAACTTATAAGCACTCATTCTCAAATATTTTTCTTTTAACATTTTTCTTTAAAATAACTTTTTTTTAATGAAAAATTAATCCCGATTTTCACGAAAAAATCATTAAAAAATATCAAGGATTAAAATCCCAATTACCAGTGTTCATATCTTGCACAGTTTCGTCATATCGGCAGGTCAGTGGAAATTTTACAAATTATTTACAGTTAATAGAATTCATTCTCAGTCACTTCAGCCACGCTCTTATTTAACACTAACAGATACTAACATATAATCATATATTTTGATCACGAGATCACCTGATATAACAGCCCTAGACTTATTTTGTTAATTTATTTTCCCAAAAACTCTCTTAATGATAATTTGCTTACTAAATGGTGCTTTACATATTGTACTTTTTTATTATTATTTAAATTATATTTTTAAACATAACCAAGTCACCAACATTAAAATAGTCCAAGGCATAATATCACCAATATTCAAGTCTCAAAACTAAGTTTTAGCATTTATTTTTGAAAATTGACAATCAAAAGACACAATGTTAAGAACTACTTATTGGTTTAATAATTCTCAAAAAATTAAGCACGTCAAATCTAATGACGCCATTTGCGCCACTCATTACATGCATAATTACGTACGTGTAATAACAATATTTTTTATGTTAAAACAGAGTAACAGCGAAAAACATAATAGATGGATGTTGTGAAAACAAATTGAAACTGAGTCACGTCTAGAACAGTTTCCCGCAGGAACGAAAATTAGTATGCGAGAAATATGGCAAGCAGATAGACGCATTTTGACATGTGATCGTATTTTTCATGTAAATATAATGCCCCGTCGCAATCGGGTATAATCTGATACATTTAATCAAACAGTTTGTGTGTTTTGTGATGCATCATGCCAAAAACTTTTGCCGCAACTAACGTTCACGCCATAACTACACGCATCACCGTGCTCTGTCAGGGTTTGCGATAACAGGAAAAATTTGCGGTTTTCCGGTATTTTGTTTGATAAGCTATCATACGACACGTGAAATGCAATACTGGCAAAAATAGAAAAAAACGTTCTTTGAAAATAATGAAGTCTTCGAATCTGAGATTTCAAATTTGAACAGTCTTTAATTCGAAGTTCGGATTTGAGCAAGTAATTCATTTAATTCGAAGATCGAATTTGAACAGGTGCTTCTTTTCAATGCCTTGGAATGAAAGATAAATAGCCACAGTGACTGATATCATGACATTACAGGACAGGTTAGCAAAGCCTCTGCAATATCTGGACGCCTCAAATATATATGGAAAAATAAGTATGTATCATAGCAACAGAAAATTAAAGTGCGAATAAAAAAAGTGTTGTATGTTATAAAAACTTAAGCTGATATCATACACACGAAGGCACTCCTTAGATCATCAGAAAAGAAGACATTGTGGTGTGTACCTAACTGGCCAAACACTCAGAGACATAATAAGAAATACAGAAATAATAAGAATATGTAAAAAGGGAGATATCGTAAGATGGGGAAGACAGAGAAGACGTTGTTGGCGTTATCACGTTAAAAAATGAATGAGACTCGAATTCCCCATATAGTTTAACACGATTACCCCATAGGTAGCTGACCACCAGGAAGACCTCCAAAGAGATGGAGGGATATCTGATAGTTCACATTCAAAGGGATAATGTAGAAAAATAACAGACCATGAATATATCGCAAGAAGAAGACTTTAAAACTATGAAAATATACTTGCTTATTACTCAGTTGAAATAAAAACATTATTTTAGAGAGAGTAATAGACACACATAATGTTATTCGACTTAATGCCACATATGTAGAAGTATATTTTGCCAGGTTTCACTTTGATACATAAAAGTTGGCACTACTACATCACAGAGGTGTTGGCAAAAATAATAATTACTGCGCCAACGACCTTGTAGCCTGTAGCAACACGCCATTCAATCTTACTATCTCTCGAAAAAAGCAACAGCTCTTTTCGAGAGATGGTAAGATTGAAAAGCGTGTTGCTATAGGTAACAAGTCATTGACGCACTTAGTATTGTTTTTGCCAATACCAATCGCAAATTTGCTGCCTGTCTATCATGATAAGAAGACTAATTTTTATAATAACAACAAAAACAAAGTGAGTTTTTTGGAATTAAACATTTTGATATAATAACAAAAACAATAACAAAAACAAAGTGAGTTTTTCGGAATTAAACATTTTGATAAAAATCTAGTTTCACTCGTATTAAGGACAAGCGTTAAGACGTTAAACGATTTTCCAGTGCCTAGTCATTAATGTCCGCAATAAATATGTGTTATATTAACAAAACCATGAAAAGATTATGAAAATAAAATACCAAATAAACTGAGAAACGGCAGTGCAATCCCTAGTCACACCTGGCGATGGACTCGGTATCGCTCAATCAGCGATGAGGAACAAGACTCAGAGATATTACTCGCAGCGGGAGCGGTGCGATGTACCGCCGTATCACAAATGAATCTCAACACCCCCAACTATAATAGCCAACATCCTCAAATACACACAAACATTTAAGATAACGAATTCCTGATTTGGTACATTGCCAACAGGGATCATCAAAGATTGGTTCCTCTATTGAATACCAATGTCAATACACATCTCAAATGTTTAACAATAAATTATTTTGTTATTCCAACAATTAAATGAATCATCGCAACACGTGTTTCTTCCTTCTATCCCGAGACTCGAAGTGGAATCCTTATTATTCAACCTGAACAGAGCCTCGCAATATGTGGTAGAAAAAGTGTGGCAGGAATTTATATAAATAGTGGAATAACTATGTAATTTATTGTTAGATATTCTAATATGGATGGAAGTGTCATAATGGCTCTTGTAGGGAGACAAAATGGGTATTGTAGAGAATCCCGGTTGCGAGTGTGATCTGGATGATGAATTTGAATTACTAAAAGCCATATCTTTACCGCTTCCAATGAATGTTGCGTTTTTTCTAGGAACTTTTCCACTTATAAATCAATTGTTATTTTTTTAAGCGTTTAATTGTACATGTTCTCAACGAGATACAGGCAAAAGCCTAGTTTACTGGAGACACGGCGAATGAAAGGCAACAAACCCATATCCATTCAAATTGTGTGTCCAAAATAAATTACTTGTTGTTTTTTCGCAAATTATGTACTCGTATATTTCTCGTCATGTATAAAATAAATAAAAATTATAAAATAAAAAATAAGTTTAATCAGTTGAAACTTTAAATTATCCAGAATTGTCATTTTTATTCTATTGACTCATATAATATAATGACTTTAATTCGGTGGCACAAATCATCCTAGTTTAGGTAAGATGCCCATTATTAAAAAAAAGTAATTTATTGTTAAATATTCTGATACGGAACACCATAAAATTAAAGTCGTTACCTTTGATAAATAAAATATTTAAGTGGCCAAGTTGGTAAGATTAAATTGAAATTGAAATATCATAAATCAAGGGAAAAAGGAAGCAATGGTACAGAGGGAAGAAAATCGGGAATGAAAGACGTTACTTGAAATTAAAAGATTTTTTAGTAGCTTTTTAAAACATGTCAGAGTGAGTGTAATATTAGTTGGTAACTGATTTTAGTCTCACTGTATCTGCAAAAAAAGTTTTGCTGGTGTGTGAATATAGATTTATCCAAAACGGTAATTTGAGATAAAATATGGTCTTCTTCTCCCTGGCTCCATCCCAACTCATTGTCTGCGAAGGCTCTCCTCGTCCTCAGGTTGTATGCTCTTCTGTCCCGGACTACGTCCCCCAGGCCGTGCCTCTACATCAGGTTATCTTTTTGCACCACCCATGAATTCTTTGGTCTTCCTCTGGTTGTTATTCAAGGAAGATCTATGGAGATTGCCTGGTTTACAATGTGATCGGGTGCTCTGCGTTGAGATAAAATATGGTGTTAGAATAAAATGTATCAAAAAGTGTATACTTCTTTGTCTATTCCATTTAATAACACGTTTGTGTACTAAAAGATTATTAAGGTTTGTGATACGAGTTCCTCAGTCTTTTAAAGAGAGAAAGGTTCAAAAATGTATTTACAGTGGGCTTGTACGTAGCAAACAAGTCAAGAGTGTGAAACCTGCCGAAGATTCGTTACTCTCAAAATAGTCCAAAATAAATAAGCATCAATTTCACAGATTTCACAAATACGAATATTCCTTGTGTCTTTCCAGTTATTGTTCGGAGATTTTTAAATACAAAATCATGCTGATAATATTGTAAACGAGGGAAAAAAATTGTTAATTCGTAACGAAAACAGATCTCGGAAAAAATCTAAAATTACCAAAAAATAATGTAATCACCAAAATCCAGCTACTGAAGTTTCGAGCTACTGACCAAATATACCCGATCCACCGAATTATACCAGAATTTTAAATTCGTCAGTTTCAGTGAAAAATTTATGCGGTTGCATGATGTCGGATTGACTATCAATTAGATAAATTGTGCATTGGACCATACACACGCCAGACTGACAACTGAAAAAAAACATTATGGTAATCAATCTTTGTGATTTTAAAATACGCCATAAAATTATCTGATATAGGATTAATGAGCGAGAAAAACGTTGTTTGTTGTGTTTTTTTTTTCAAATCACAGACATAAATGATTTGATTTGAAATTCTATTTGACATTCAAAAGAACAAAGTGATTTTAAAATACAAACTTTTTTCCTTCAGAGCAACAATATTTTCACACGATTTATAAATACTTGGAACAATGAGCGTAAATGTTTTATATTCATTACCAAGAAAATCAGTAAAACATAAAATAAGTTGCTTTAAACGGGAACTGAAATATTTTTTTTTACCTAGACACAACAAAAGAAAGAAAAAAAAATACTAGTTTTTTGTGTACACAAGTGTTAATATCTAATTTACACATACTACCTTGATCAAAAAGTTTTAGGACCGGCCACCGTGTGGCGCTGTCAGTCACCCGATTGGAATTCTTTTTTTTTTTTGGTAGGTTACCACATCTATCATTGACACTTCCCTTAAAATTTCAGCGTCATAGCTTGACATTTGTAAAAGTTACGCTGTACTGAGTACATCTACCTTTGTGCGTGTTTTCGATGTTTTACATGTTTGAAAATGGCATCAACGAGTTTGCATTAAATTTTGTGTGAAAAACGGATTTAACGCAGTCCGCAGACCTTGGAAATGTTGGAGAAGTGTTTTTCGGTGGCACGAACGCTTCAGAAGTGGTCGTGAGTCGGTCGAGGATGACGAACGCAGTGGCAGTCGAAAACCGATGAAAACATCGATAAAATCAAAGAAATGTTGGCCGAAAACCACAAATTGACCATCAGAAAGCTGGCAGAGGACTTGAACATCGCTTATGGATCCGCTCAAGACATTTTGGTTAGTGATTTGGGTATCAGACGTGTCGCTGCAAAACTGGTGCCGAAAGACCTCAATTTCATGCAAAAAAAGAACCGCGTTGAAATCGCGAAAGATATGATTTCTATGAATTTTTGATAAAAAACAACACGACTTCTATCCAGCAGCCTTTGAATTCACCTGCTCTGGTGGCTCCTTGTGACTTTTTCCTGTTCAACCGACTTAAAAAACCGCTTCGCGGAACACGTTACAGCACCCGAGAGGATGTCATGAAAAAATCGAAGACGGCTCTGATGGACATACCGAAAATTGAGTACCAGCGGTGTTTCGAGAATTGGATCAAGCGCTGGCGTAAGTGCGTTGTAGTCGATGGGGAGTACTTTGAAGGGGACCATATCGATTTTGATGAATAAACTTGTATTTTTAATTTTATGTATCAAGTCCTAAAACTTTTTGATCAAGGTATACAGTATGTACATAGTTATACAGTCTCGAAATCTAATTTGCACATATGTACATAGTAATACATTTATTATCTTATATTTGTAAAATTGCTAAAATTATAGTAAAATTTTATACATAATTGTTATTTCTGAATAGTTTTTCCTTACTTAATACATTATTTTGTGATAGAATATTTTTTATAGGAAACTTTTTATATAAACTTGTATAAAAAGGATACAGTTATTTTTAAAACTTTTTTGTCACACGTTAGTGGGTTATGTCCCTTTTGTGACCTCTAAAAATGAATAAAAGAAGATCACATGTAAGGATGAGCTTTGCAGACAGTCAATAAACTTTAACGCATGTATATCATACATGGGGAACGCACAGAATCAGTTAAGATTTAATCATTGTCTCTTTTACATTATTTTGGTTTTTGATTTATTAGTTTGTATAATTTTGGTTTATATTAGTTTTTATTATAAATTTATACGCTTGGTTTAAATCCTCTTTACTTGATCCGAACACTTACAGCACCTTATCCTTACAGTGGTAGTTATAGACAGCTTCTTCCGAAAACGAACCGTCTTATCGTGTATGTACTATCCTTTATTTATAAACCGTAAATCTTCTTAGCAACAAGTAAAATTAATTTCGTCCACACTGGCTCGTCATCCAATAGCAGTCAGACACTGCAATACAAATGTTGGCAGTGTTTGCATCGGAGAAGATAAGGACACCTAGAGAGTGCGGAATTGTGCTCTGTGCCCGCTCCCGACAGCTCCACATCAGATCAAGGAGCAAACGTCGTGAATAAATCAACGTAAGGGTCTTCTTGTTGCTTCGGCTGCTGAATAAGGTTTGAACTTCACTCCTCACAATGTATGTCTTCACGTCCATTCTAATAGCACTTGTTTAACATACACTCGTTAATTAAGGATTGTTTTATTAACAAATCGAACTTTCCCGAGAGAATTAATCTCTGTATTGATTTAATAAATTTGTCGATTCACCTAAATATCAGTTTTATGAATAGTGCGCAATATGTTGGATGATTTATGAATATTAATTATGTATATACACATACATACATACCATCGCGTCATTGCCCTATTGGGAAAACAAAAATGACAGAGCGCCAAACTTTCCTATCAAAATAACTTCATACATATTTTCACTCGGCTCCTTGTGTTTCCTTTACTTCTTACTTATTTCAAAATTTCAATTACTTGGTCCCTTTTATTCGTTTTCCACGTCCACGTATCACTCCCATAAACCAATTTTAACACTAATACGCTGAATATGAACTATTATTTAAGCATTGATGATGTAGCGAAAAACTAACAAGCGATTATTGAAAATCGCCACAAACAAAACATACATACCATCACGCAATTCCCCTGTCGGAGAACGCCAAGAGGGCAGAATACCATACTCAGCCTTAAGTTCACATTCGCCCTTAGACACTTCATTCCGTATTCTGCCATACATTATCACCGCTTATTTCCTTCTCAATACACGCATTTATTCGGCTTCTCATATTTCAACGTTAGTTACAGCAGCTGAAAGGGGCCGACCTTTCGGTTTTTTTCACATCCACGTTTTCTTCCCATTAATTAAAATTGAGACTTAGATACTGTTGTTAGGTATCATCTTAACAGACTTTCTTTTCTGTTTAACGCAAACAAATCGGCAATATGAAATGCACAAGAAGTAAAAATTATAATAGTAATCAGTATGGAATTATTATTTTTAACAACAAAAGTAACAAATTATAAATAAAAACAAAAAAAAAACACACGGCAAAATTAAGGAAGACTTATATTTGATTAAGTTCCTCCTTACACGAACATAAAACATTACTTTACTAACAAACAACATAATCACAAAGTAAGTGGGATTTAAGATCGTTTCACTAGAAATACGGCGAATTCATTCTGCGATACATAAATAAAACTGCATAAATCAAATCATGATAGTGTTGAACAATGGAATAAAAAAAATGCTGCGATAATAAATCAATGTATCATTGAATTTGTCCATGGTGTATTCGTGGAAGTTCTCGTTTCGTCATAATTAATCACACGAAGTGGCCGACGGACATGCTTTATGGCCAGGATTCGATCTCCCTAATCAAGGTACAAGGATTCGCCGCCGAAAAAATAAAAGACTGAAAATTCTCGAAACATGACAAAACAGTAAAAATATAGGAATTTCCGGTTAGGGGATATGATTATAAAAGCAATTAAATTAAAAACCAATAACTTAACGTTATAATATTATAAAAGCTGTCTAACCCACGAGTGATGCGGTTATATCATTAATCTTTCAAGACAGATATCAATATAAGCATAGTCAGCAGCAGCCTTGGAACCCATCGGGGTGTTCGTCTTGACGATGGTCTCCTCTTCTTTCTGCTTTTGAGCTGCCGTTTTATAAGTTTAGTTAAGCGATTTGTGATAAGAGTCTCTAGGGCATTTGATAGTGACGGCGCTGTTATGATATAGCTTTATAATCACGGTTCGCAGTAGATTCAAGTGCGTGTCAATCATATGGAACGCGAAAGGAATTCAGAATTCAGACGAATCCAGATTTCCTTGATAGTTAGCGAGTCTAGAAGAGATTTCAGCAACACTTTATTGCAAAAATGTGGATTTTATACGTACAAATGACTTTATACCATATGTTTAATGGTTATGCTTTGATATTAATTCTTAAGCGTTAGAAGAGAACTTTTGTTTAATATATCGAACAATTAGTTACGCCACTGCCGTATTTACCTTGTTGAATGAACTTTCCGATATCTCGATAGATATGATAAATTGAGGACTAAACGCCTTGATAAACTTTGTAGGTTTAACTGAGCCGCTCCACTGGAGAGTGTTTGTAACATTATTCCTATTGTCATTTCGTTACATTTAGAATTTTATTATTATTATTTTTCCTATTATTTGATATATTTTATTTATTAATTTATTTATTTTACATATTACAAGAAATCTACATAATTTAGAGAATAAAAAACAGGTAATTTAATTTGGATACACAATTTTAATTGATCTGGGTTTGTTGCCTTTCATTTGTCGTGCTCCCAGTTAACAAGGATTTTAGATGTATCTCACTGAGGGCATATAGCATGAAAAAATAAATGGATACTTCTTTCCGATTTTTGGTTACCTCGTTGTACATTCTTATCAACCTGACAAACAGTGACACTCAATTACATATGTATACATCACGCGAATCAAACATCTCACACTTCATCACTCCAGACAGACTAAAACGTTCATCCCACAACATACAGCACATAATCATAAAACAAAAACACCACACTCAAGAGCTCACACAAACTTTTGCTGCAAGTCAATCCTCTTGCAAGCCCAAGTATTCAAACTCCTGTCGCAATAACAACCACGCTCCGATCGACTGCTTAAATCGTTTTCCTCATTTTGCCTTTATTGAATTCGGTAGCAATAATATAAAAGTAGCTTTAAAATCTAAGGGAACAAAAATATAACTAAAATAAATCATTTTCAATGTTCTCACTACTATCAATTCACTTGTATATAGACGACTTCAGTGGGAGAAGTGCCTAATTCAATCACCGCAATCGCCACTTTCCTATTTTAATAGTCAACTTTTATCTACATTTATTTTGTAATATTTTTAATAATGGGTGCGGATTTCGAGTTAGAGAGTTGTGGAAGAGAATCTGCTTTTTAAACGGCGCTATTTGGCATGGAAGAGAATCATCTCGTAAAACAGCGCTTTGTGGCATGGAAGATAATCTGCTGTCTAAACGGCGCTGTGTGGCATGGAAGATAATGTGCTCTCCAAACTTCGCCATGTGGCATGGAAGAGAATCTGCTCCCTAAACGGCGCTATGTGGTGTGGAAGACAATCAGCTATCTAAACGGCGCGGCCTTTTATTATTTTAAACATTACTTCTCTGCCTCATCGGTGTAATTTCTTCAAAAAAGGACACTGTTACAACTTCATAAAATTTAACAACTGTTCTAATCCACTGGATAAAATCTGTTTTCTTACAAACTCACCGAATCGATTCACGTAACAAATAATGGTTAAGCTTTGTTTCTTAATACGCCTATGTCACATAAAAAATAATATCTTTAAATCCAAGAATTGTACTTTCGGCCTTTTTGATGTCTTACACATACACAATACTCTGAATTTCTTTCGTGGTTTGTTCAAGTTAGCAAACGTTTAAATTGAATTCCTGTGGTTGTTGGATAAATAAGGATAAACTAAAGCCTAATATGAAGCATCCCAAAACTACAAAGGGGTAAAAAATCACTCAGTATAATTTATTATGTTTGTAATAAATATATTCAAAACATAAAATGTCTCAAAATGAAATATGTTTGGTGATATTTATTACATCATCACGAGAAACTGGAAGATGTCAACAATAGGAGGTAAAAAGACGGGTGACACACGGAGCCACTTGTGTAGCGCCTCACCTATGGCGCTACACCCTTGTTGAAAATGTCGTCATACAAAATGCCACCTTAATTATCTCAGTTGACGCGACCTAATCGAGGAGGGTTTCTTTTTCTGTAACTTTAAATAAGTTTATTTTTATTTACTTATTTTTTATTTATCATATATAATGTATGAAAAGAAATTTTATAAATACATAATTTATGAAAAAACAACAGTAATTTAAATTGGCACATAATGTATATCTGGGCTTGTTACCTTGAATTCGTCATGTAACCAGTAAACTAGGACTGTATCTTACTATGGACAATTTAATATTTAATTAATATTTTATTGCATGAAAGATGAAAGGCAACAACCCAAGATTCGTATAAATTGCGTATATCCTTATAATCACCTGTATTTATTTTGTTTTTTTTTTTCATACATTATGTATTCATACAATTACTTGTCATGTAGATATACACATATGATATAAATAAGATGGTTTATATAACATTGCGGGTTTATTGCAATAAAGCAATTTCGTCCGACCAACCAACTTTAATTTAAATAGAAATAAAAAATACCTTCATTGACGACCTCCGTGACATAGTTGTAAAACTAAGTCTCCAATCCAAAGGGTTGAATGTTCGATTCGTTGATACAGATTTCTTTAAAAATAGTTTCATGACTACTTTAACATATTTTAAGTTGGTTAGAAAAGATGGCTACATAGCAACGTTCACAAAGATGAAATCGTTTCAAGATCTTTAATGTGTTATATCTAAAGCAAAACGACAAAGATCACCTTTGTGGCCTAGCTGCTAAGACGCCTGATATCCAGCTCGGGTTCAAATCCCCTGGAACCCAGATTATTTTAAAAAGGATTCCAGTCTGGTCTTCACTTTTCAGGTCTCTTTAACATCTTTCTGGTTGGTTGGGAGAGATTACCATATGAAAATAAGCTCGCCAGGTTCTACTGTATAAAACGAAAGTGTAATACAATACAGTATAAAGTGCCATAGATTTTATTTTATTATGATGATGGTGCATTTTAAATAAATCAGGAGTATCACTGAAAGATAAAATTAAGAGCTTACGCATTTGTCGTAGCCTGGGAGTCATTGACATAAATAGTAAGCGGGAAGAGCGACAGCTGAGATGGTACGGGCACATAATACGGAGACCACCAGACCATACTATAAATCAGGCAATGTCTGTGGATCTTCCTCGACAGCTGTCCAGAGGAAGACCGAAGAACTCCTGGATGACTCAATGCTACAAAATCCTACAGAGAAACGGCCTAGATGAAAGCGACACCCAGAACCGAAGAATATACAGCCTGAGAATGAGAAGAGCCGACCCCAACAGCCTACATAGGCAATGAGTTGGGACAGTGCCAGGAAGAAGAGAAAAAGAAGAAATAAGCGCAATCACTTCACAAAAAAGAGAGAATTGAACAGATCAAAAAAATTAATTACTACAAGTCGCTAAGATGATTGGATGCATTTTACTAATTCCAAAAAAATATTACACTTGCCTCAGTATTTTACTAGTAACGAATCTCACGATTAATTCAAGGAAACATAAATCAAGCTCTCATTGTTAAAATTCCACATGAAGCTCATTCAAAACCAACACATTAAATAATATACAATACATAAAATGCATACAAAGTGAACGACAAACACAACCAAACGGATTTATTGCACCATGAAGAAAAATAGCGTGATTGAACCAAACATAATGGATCCCTTGCACAGATGACAATTACGCAACCAAGTCCCGTGGATCCCTTAAATATCGATGAAGACATAAATTGGATGACTTCAGTAAGGAGGTCCAGGGCCGTGGCACAGAAAAGTAAGTGTAATGAATGAGATTGGGGTGCAATTTGAATCGCAGATGCTGTACCAAAAGGCACGTGAATTAAACAACTTTGCAATATTGATAAAAACATCTTTGCAAGACTTTGGAGTTTCGGAAGACATATAAAGAACAGCAGCAAATAGATTACTTATATAACATGGAATGAGTCGAATAACTGCTGTAGAAATGCACGCATTGAGAAGAATACATGGGGTGGCAAAATATGACAGAATACGGAATGAAGTGAGTAGAGATGAATGTGTTGAGTAAAATGATGAAGAGCACTTGGAGATTGTTAAGGCATTTCAGTGGGCTTGTTGAGGTATTCGAGTGTGAGTGCTTTTTGCAGAGCTTTTTTACAACTAACAAAAGAACTTTATTCCGTTACACAAACTTGATTAAATACCGCATTACTACTAATCGCTTTACCCTTAGATGTAATATGCAACGACTACGGAGCCTTAAGAAGCCTTGTAGAAATAAAAAAAATACCAATTTGACTTTTTTACACACAGGCTTTTTAAAATATTTCAGATTGGTTAAAATAATTGTCAAATGAAAGTAATTCTCCTAGATTTCTCTGCATTGCGAATTAGTTCTACACTACAAAATGTAAAATAGTACAAAACGATGTAAGAAAAACGAGTAAAGAAAAAAATCATTGTTAGAAAATCATATATTATTTTATTTGATTATTGTGTACATTTTTTTAAATATATTTTGTGTCCCATTCATTTTTGTATGTCCCATTCAAAGATATTAGTTTTATAGCATAGAAACGAAATTCAAAATGTACAAAAAAAGTAAATTTTTTAAAAATACTAATAACCTTTCACAAAAGCTTAAGTTGAGATAATTTGTTGTCAATCTAAAAACTAAATAGATTTGAGATTTTTTTCATACAATTTTCGAGGTGCGAAACTTTAAAATCGTTCAATTTGTTTCTACGTATTAAGTTTTTTCGTATGGGCGGCAACAGCCTTAACGAGGGGCCTGAGTGGAGCCTTTTTAGCGAATCAAATTAACAACGCCCACGCGACTGGCTATGGGCATTTATTTGCATCTTGTGGGAAGGAGACTAAACCTTGGAGCAAGTGTTATGTGCAGACATATCACGATCCACATACAGGAGCAATGGCCAAAGAGAGTGGGTTTGTCTTGATCGTTTAAGAAGAAGGTGTTATGGATATCAATAAAAAAAAGGGACTTGCAATTTCAAGTTTAAGGCCAGTAGCATTTAAATTAAGCGCGAGGAGTCGTTTTCTTTTTTTATTCGACAATTTATCACACAACGGTATCAAAGACTTAATAAAAAATAAACTTGTTTTCCAATTAACCAGACAATATATACCGATTGTGTCAATTTCTCTCAGATTAATGTGTCGAAGAAAAAAAAGCACGTTTTACTATTAACCCTTATCATGGCATTGTAACACAGGCGTTAACACTAATTTAGGGATTTAAAAAAAATCCAGAAACTGTAACGTAATTTCAAATATGGCAACACATTCAAATACTATACATGCACTATTGTGTGCAGTCGTATCATCTGGTGATAAATATTGACAACGCTACAACCTTTCAAACGACATCGGGTCAACATGTCTGGACAGCGTGGGTGCGTTTTGAAAATTAAGGTAAATAATCTAAATATCTTATTAATCACTACATGTAGAGAAAATTTTATTCAAACCATTTTATTTGTTGATAATTCAGCTATGTACTCGTAAATGTTGTTTTAGATTATAGAATCATTTTATAGCCCTTTTTGTGTTTTATAAAAATGTATATTTTTGCAATGTAATGTGGGTGTTACATATAAAAAAATATAAAGAAAAGTTGTGATTTTTTTTCTCAATTTTCTTTCATAACTTACCATATAACAAGGAATCACCAAATAAAAACGTTAATATTTGGATAAACTGAACTTTGCCAAGATAAGGGTTAAATGTTTTTCGAAACTTATTTAGAATGAACGCAATAAGCGTGCGTGAATTATGATACTGCTGATTCCAGAGTCTAACAGATGAAAACGCTAAAAGACAATATCTGCTCATTCCGAATGATCAACATTTCAATAAAATGTGGTCATGGAGGCGAATAGTCTACACCAACGTTTCTATCATTCAAGAATTACAGATAACCGAAAGACTTTCAACATCGTGGAGAAAAATCATCTTTACGTACTTTGGGCAGGTTATTAAAAAAAAATGAAAGTCTGGAGCAGCTGGTGATCGCGGGGGCAGTTGAGGGAAGGCGCGCAGGAGGAAGGTGTCCTGTGAGATAGACGGATTAAATAAACGAGTAAATATGATCCTCTTGAAGCGCTGCATTCAACATAGTTCAGGACCCAGGGATGAAAACAGGTGGTGTGCCCAATTCAAGACATATCACAGGACCACGACGCTTCCCTTGAGTACTCGATGAAGAAGTTTTTAATTTTTTTCGATATTTCAGTAAACTGTGAGATAATGATATTATATTGTATTGCATTTTATTGTCTTACACTTGCATTGTATGCAACGCAATATGGCTGATTTATTTATAAGACAGTCAGATAGGGTTTAAGTCTTATAAGTGAAAACCAGATTGGAAATCTTCAAAAAAAAATACTGAGTACCAAGAGGAATCGTACATTCTTATATACTCGTATAATATTGAAAAAAAACTTTAAGATTGTAAAAAATTGAAAGTTTATTTATTCCAAGTCACAAATTAAAAAAAAATAATACTTAATTATACTGAAATTTATTTTTCTAAACCCAAACTGAGAGCAACACCATAATAAGAAATATTACGACTAACGTATAAAAAACCAAATAAATAAATAACATTAAGACTTCCCTTTAAAAATAGGACAGCGATTGATGAATATTTTGCTAAATTATCTTCACAAAATAAAATATCAATATAATGAATTTTAAAGAGTTATAATTGTAGTTTACTATGGACTATTATTTATACATCAGTGATCCTACATTCATTTTTAATGACGTGATATATCTATTAGTAATAATTGACATCCAAATAAGGGACAGTAGACACTAAAATGAACTAACGAGAATTTATAAGAAGTGACTACAAGCCGGATAAACTTTTATGAGTATTCATTAAGGAAGTAAGAAAAAAATTATCGTAATTTTCAATATATAATATTAGGTCCTTACATATGAAATTGGCGTTTTGCCGTACTGGCAACTTTGATCTCAAATATCTTCTCTTTGGTTAGGAATTCCAAATTCAAATTTATACAGCTATTTACTCAAGTATTTGTGTTTCGAAAATTATAATTCATTTGTTTTTTCCTCAATTGTTTTTTTTCTTTGCGTCACTCAGTTTACAAAATGGAAAACTTGAAATATCGCGTTATTTACGAGTACGAGTTCCACCGTGGCACCAGTGCTGCAGAAACGGCTCGAAGGATTAATGATGTGTATGGCGACGGTGCCGCAAAAGAAAACACAGTGCGTTTTTGGTTCCAACGTTTTCGTTCTGGAAATTTCGACCTGCAGAACAAGCCCCGTGGAGAAAGTTGATAATGAAGAATTGAAGGCTATTGTGAAAGCGGATCCATCGCAAACCACGTCCGAGTTAGCTGCAGGCTGCGGTGTTAGTGATAAAACTGTTTTAATCCACTTGAAGCAAATTGGGAAGGTGAAAAAGCTTGAAAGGTGGGTACCTCACGAATTGAGTGAAGCAAATCAACAAACGCGCGTTGACTGCTGCGTTGCATTACTCAACCGGCACAATAATGAAGGGATTTTGAATCGAATCATTACCTGTGAAGAAAAGTGGATCCTGTATGATAATCGGAAGCGCTCATCGCAATGGCTGAACCCTGCCGAACCAGCCAAACCATGCCCCAAGCGAAAATTGACTCCAAAAAAGTTACTTGTGAGCGTTTGGTGGACTAGTGCTGGTGTCGTTCACTACAGCTTTCTTAAATCTGGCCAGACGATTACGGCAGATGTCTATTGTCAGCAACTGCAAACCATGATGCAAAAGCTAGCTGCTAAACAACCGAGGCTGGTTAATCGCTCTAGGCCACTGCTGCTTCATGATAACGCTAGACCACACACTGCACAACAGACGGCTACCAAATTAGAAGAGCTTCAATTGGAATGTCTAAGACATCCACCGTACTCTCCGGACCTTGCCCCAACAGATTACTATTTTTTTCGAAATTTGGATAACTTCTTGCAAGGGAAAAAATTCAACTCCGATGGGGCAGTACAAACCGACTTCAAAGATTTTATTGATTCCCGTCCGAATGGTTTTTTTAGTAAAGGGATCGATGAACTACCTATGAGATGGCAAAAGTGCATAGATAGCAATGGTACATACTTTGATTAAATAAATATATTATATTAAAAAAAAATCAACTTTATGTTCCTCCCAAACAAAACGCCAATTTCATATGTAAGGACCTAATATTACAATAGCAAAATCGACGCTGGATAATTTTGAGGATTTAAAAATACATATGTACCACCATATCGTTCTCCTGTTGATGTAGGCAGCTTCCCCATGCATCTCCTACGATTTATCTTGCTTTTAACACTTCCTTCTTTCAAAATATCATTTACTTAATTAAACTATAATTTCCTTGATATTCCTCTACCACGCCTTCCACTCCCATTTGCCTTTAATATTTTTTTTTTGTAATTCTTCATTTATTCATTCTACATGCTCAAATTATCTCAGAGTGCTATATTTAATTTTTCTCAACACCTCAACCTTTAGTTCACATTCATCCCTAATAACTTTATTTCGTATTCTGTTATATATCTGTTTTTTTTTAAATCAATGATTTAGAAAAATCTTGTATTAATATTTTTAAACATTTCATCGCACTTGTTTCATTTTCTAATAATTTATCCAATCAATACGTAAAAAAAACACCTATCGAAATTTCAACGTAATTTTTAAATATCTTAGAACGTTTGAGAGGAAAAAATCAAGTTGAGTTAGGAAAAAATCAAAGCGAGTTACGGCATGGCGTCGAATACGTGGTTGAAATAAACAAAAAGACTTCTTAAGAGAACTTTAAAATGTATTAAAACTTTATCTAAATATGTCCGAGACTGTAGCATACTCATTACCCAATCGATGTAATACTCGTAAATCCTGCAATCGCGTATGTTACGTCTCGAATAATTATTGTAGCTCTCTAAACATCATTTGAGAAGCTCTCCCATAAATTTTTCAATTTCTAATTTATCTTTGTATACATCCATTTATAATCAATTGACAAATATCCATTGATAATCAATGGACTAAAACCAAAATTAAAAAAAAGCAATCATGATTTAAAAGTACAAGATTAGCGTTTCATGTGGGCTATCAAAAATGAGCACTTGATGTCAAAACTAGAGGGGATACTATTTCAACGCCCAAACCAATGACTTGACAGTATTATGGGCGAAATGACAAATAAGTTAGTGAATATAACCTGTGGGAGATATAAATGAATTTTTATTACTCGATATATCATTATATTCAATTAATTACAACGATACGGATTAATTAAGATCAAATAAGCTAACTGAAAAAAGCCTCGGGGAAAACAAAGGAAAATATGGAAAGAATACGTCACGATTCTGGTAGTAGTCATTGAATTACCGTGGGAAGTGTTTAAAGAAAATGCGTAGGATTGATAACAACTAAACGAAGACTTCCAATGCCCAACTTGCAAAAACCAGAACCAGGAAAGTTTATGTGATTAAGGAAATTCAGAAGCAAGTCACATTCATTATAAGTAAAAATAAATATTATACAAAAAAGTCAAAAAACACCAAGTTTGACCCGCTAATAAAATTAGCTGAACCCATTTTCTTTTTTTTAGCTGAACCCATTTTCGATTTGAAACAAACATAAAATATTTTCACAGTAATCTATCTGATGTTCTTAAATTACTAACTTGACTGTGAGAAGCAATAATTATAAAATCACTTTGTTAATCAAACTATCTTCAGATTACATGGTATGCAATCTTCTCAAGATAAGTTGATAGATTCTCAACGTACGACAGAATAAGAAATGTAATCATTAAATATAAATGTGAACTAAAAGCTGATATACCAAAAGGGCGAAAAAGAAGTTGAGGTGGTTCGGACATGTTGAAAGGTTGGTGATGAAACCTAACTAAGCAAATTAAAGTCCATAGGTTCCTTAAAGATAAGCTCACATACGAATCTACCTAATTCTTGCGGCTAGTGCCAAAAGAGATTTTTCATTTTTATTGCAAACACGTTTGTCCCCACTTTCAAAGAATTGAAATCTTGTCAAATGGTCCTTCTAAGCCCAGGTCTGTTGTGGACAGTGGTACGTATGTACTTCTTTTTGACAACAAATTTTATGAATCATTTTAGTATTTTGATATTTTTATATTAAACTGCAACCTGTTCTACTTCATGAAAAATATTAATGGTCGAAATCAGCATTAAATAAATATAAACAAAATATAACCACTACCGAATAATAATTGATTGGGAGGTCTATCATAATATTCGTAATATAAAGTAGCGCACAGTTACTAAATTGATTATTCCACCGCAGCCGCCGAGCCTGGACAGCAATAATTCAGCCGGCAGTTTGGAAACTGTTCTCTGACAAATAATAAAGTCATTGCCTAATCAATCAGCAAGATTTGTGTTTATCTGTTGCCAGTTTTAAAGTAGTAAAAATTAATTAGCCAAAGGCGCTAAGTGGCCGGGTAGTCGCCACTATGCCATTATTGCCGACGCCCACTGCAACCAACGAGTGTGTGTTGTGTGTAGCCCCCGGGCAATCACTTTATCCGGCTGGTCATCGGCATGCCTTATCTATCAGCCGGAATCACGAGCAGATCAACAAATCAATGGACAAAACTACTACTTCGTCTTTCATTCATTTAAATTTAAAGACTGTCGGCGGGGCCGGTGATATCGCAAGGAAACAAAGTGAGGGCAAACTGAGGTTAAATGAACATATCATAGGAAAACATTACGACAATATAAGGGAAGGTCCTGCACCAACCAAGCTGAATCGGTGTTACTTGATATAAACTTATACGTATAATCAAGAAACTATTCAAAACATTGTAAAAAAACACTAACATTAGAGTAAAACATCAACATTATAGTACTCATCAACAATGTGATTAATGTTCTACGAAACAAGGGTAGACTTCACAAGCCCCCATCTCTACACGAGGTAGCGTAGCAACCACGGCCATCACGGAGAAGTCTCCCGAAACACTCCTCAAACGTCCCCCTGTCCTGCGATCTACAGTTCCATTCGCAAATTCCCAGAACTCCGAAGTTATATTCTACTGTTCTCAAACATAGGCTTTCAGCGGTTTGTCTACGTTCCTACTTTCTTCTGGTCTGGTTTTAAAGGTTTTCAGGGGTTTGGACTCATATTTTCGATTTATATGCCCAGCTCATGAAAGCCGCTGTATTTTAATGAAACTTATAAATGACTTGGAGAGTCACCATTAATATTACAAATTTCTTCATTATAGCGTATTGACCATGTTCTGTAGCATTTCAAAAGAAGCAAAACTGAGGGCTCATAATGGAATCTTGGTAATATTTCACAATTTCCTGACTCGGGTAAGGAAGTGTTGTGCATTATAATTATTATTCTGATCTTTAATAGCTTATGTCGTGTTGTTAATTTTAATGTTGCTAGAAAACTCGTACGTTACTTTCAAATATGGTTTTAAAGAAATTTAATGAAACCTAACTATTTTAGAACGAGCATTAGCCTAGTTCTGTGGATGAGTATTTAAATAATATTTATTTATTTAACACTTTCATTGCAAATACAGTCTGGCGGGCGTAATGCCAGGCGGCAATCTCTTCCAGCCAACCAGACAAAAGTAAACGAAGCAAGTTATATAGTTGCATAAATCATTCAAATTACTATCCATCCCCACGAAATCCATAAACACATACGTGAGCATATGCCCACAGACCCCAGAAAGACGGACAATCACCCGGACATTCCTTTTCATATAAATTGAGATATCATCAATCAAAGGAAAAGGAAGGGATGGTGGAGAGGAAAGGAATGGGAAAAAATCAGGAATGAAACACGTTATTTTACTGACTAGAAATTAACAATTTTTTCAGTCGCTTCTTAAATCATGCCAAGGACGGAGCGAGTCTTATATTGGTTTGTAACTGATTCCAGAGTCTCACGATTGAATTGAATAAGATTGAATTCAAAAATATAATTAAAATTTGAAAATATTTTTAATAAAATTGATTAGTTTAATGAAATCTCGATGAGTTTAATTTAATATGTTGGTTGACTTTCAAATCAGCGGTCCACATTATTATAAACTGTTGCATCTTTTACCAATTTCATCTGCATCTGCATGATATTTCTCATTGCTGCATTTTAGTAAAAACATACAAACTATTGAAGGCCTTATTCTATATTCTTCAAGAGCACTTGTGTTTTATATAATAGTTTTAGTTTATAACTGTAAAATGTTTAAATACTTGACATAGTGAAGTGATTATACAAAATGTGCATGAAAGATGAGTTTGTTAATTTTACATTATGATGGGCACCGGACCGGGAACGGGGATTTTTAATGAATACTCGTATCAAATTTTGTTAATGTGTCAATATAACTTTTTTTGTCCCAGCTGTTAAATCTCACGCACGACCACAGTTCAAACTTGTTACATTGTTTATGTGTGTATTATGTTAATATCGCGAATGTTATCCATCTGTTTCAGAACAGACAATAAACTAATACAGATCGTGTATCTTTTGTAGTTTTTAATTTTAATCAAATGTGAACTGTGTTAACATTTGATTAAAATTAAAACAAAAAAAAATATTTTACATGCCATTCGAAATGTTTATTTTCAAAAAAAATGAATACATAAACACAATTTACACCTTTGAAATCACATGGATTATTTAACATTATAAAAAAACATGGCCAACGCCGAAATCCAATTTACATATGTAATGTTTTTCTTTCAGATCTTGCCACATTACACGAAGTCTCAATCGGTCGGGAATCCACTCAAGGCGACCGGACCACTCCATCTGATGGGGAACATCAAGAGGGAGGGATCGCCAAACTTTAAATCTATTATTGTATCGCATTGTATTACACTTTCAATAGTTTGAATGTGTATCATAGACTCATCTTTGGCGAGTTGACGGAAAGTAAAAATGCACGGTAGACAGCGCAAGAGATATAAGGATGCACTGCATTATACGCTCAAAAATATAAATATAAAGCATACTTGGCAACAAACAGCAGCAGATCAAACCAAATGGACTGTTGCTAGTTATCAAAGACCCAATGGTAAAAGAAGACGCAGAAAAACTGCAAGTACTAAAGTTCCATGCCCAATATGCAACAGCATATGCCTATTACAAATTGGCTTACATATTTATCTCCGGTGGCAGCAATATCAAGTACCCAAATACCCCAATTTGTAAAGAGCATTTTACTACACTCGTCACGGGTAATAGGGCATTCGTAGATTCATTCTAACAGCATAACTAGGCAGGCTTATTGCCGTATATGAAATCTCTTTGGATGTTAAAGAAGCCTTAGTGAAAATCAAACTCGAAAATGTACAGATGTAAGGCTGAATGGTGATTCTTTTGGAAATTATTGACTCGATAATCATGGCAGTACTACAAAATGTGATACGTTGATCGATCTAGATAGCCGCAAAAATTGCAATAGGGCGAAGGTACAATATTTCGATGCTTAAAGTTTGCCATTAAAACTACCATGGCCAGAGTGAAATTTGATAGTGATGTCCCTGATCAGAACCATAACGTCATCCGCGTAAGCCTGGATCGCACAACCTGGGAGCAGACAATGTTTTAATAGATCATTCATAAGAACGATCCAGAGCAATGGACCCAATATGCCACCCTACGGGATACTGATGTCGACCACCTTATCTTAAAACTCAACTCAGCAAACATCCCTCACCCTGCCGCTCATGGAATCATTTTTAATTAACAGGGATGTTCCGTGGAGTGTTTACAAGTGCAAAATGGGACTGGAAAAGGTAGTTGTTGGGGAGTGGCAAATCGGTCTACAAACGTAGTTGTTTAAAAATGCAAAATGGAACTACAAATAATATTTGTTGAAAAGTACAAAATGGCAAAATGGGACTACAACAAATAAAATGGGACTGCAAAATGCAGTTGTTGAGAAGTGCAAAATGGACTGCAAAACATACTTGTTGAGAAGTGCAACATGAGACTGAAAATGTCCTTGTTGATAAGTAAAAAATGGGACCACAAAACGCAAATTTTAATGCAAGTCTAAGCTATTAAGAAGTGCAAAATAAGACTGCCTTCAAAACGTAAAATGGGACTCCAAAACGATATTGTTAAGGGCCAAAAAAAATTGAAAATGCAAAAAGGTGACTGCTAAACATAGTTGTTGAGAAGTGCAAAAAAGGATCGCAAAATGTAGCTGTTGAAGGGAGAAAAAATGGTAAAACGTCAAATGGGACTGCAAAGAGTAGCCGTTAAAGGGAGCAAAATTGAACCGTAAAGCGCAAAATGGAAGGATTACAAAACATAGTTGTTGAGAAGTACAAAATATGACCGCAAATCGTAAAATAGGACTGCAAACTGTAACTGTTGAAGAAAGCAAAATGGGACTGCAAAATAAAACGCAAAATAGGACTACAAAAATGGGGCTGCAGCACGTGAAGCAATCAACCATTTGTCGACCCCTGTCATAAAGGAAACGTCAGTCGGACTCACTGGCGTCCATAGATCTTACAACGACTCGGCGTGTGTGACCCCCCGAGGGTAAGCAGATTAAAGGTCGATTTACACACATCAGTGAATGACGGTACCGTGACCGGCCCGGGATGAAACCGACATGGTCAAAAATATTCTTCTATGGATTTGAAGGGTCTTGTTCACACTTGTCCGGTGCGTGACGGCGACAGTGCAAGCAATGCTGTCGCCGTCAAGGTCTATTACACGCATCAATGACGTGACAATATCGTGACCGGCCCATGATTTAAACCAACATGGTCAAAAATATTCCTCTATGGCTGTGATCTCCAAACTTTTTTGACCGCATACCCTTTTATGACGAAAATAATCACAAATTGTGCCCCCAAATTATATATACTCGTACATACATACATACATACATACATACATACATACATACATACACACATGCATGCATGCATGCATGCATGCATACATACATACATACATACATACATACATACATACATACATACATACATACATACATACTATACATACATACATACATACATACATACATACATACTATACATACATACATACATACATACATACATACATACACACATGCATGCATGCATACATACATACATACATACATACATACACACATACATACATACGTACGTACGTACGTACATACATACATACATACATACATACATACATACATACATACATACATACATACATACATACATACATACATACATACATACATACATACATACATACATACATACATACACCCACACACACACACACACACACACACACACATACATACATACACCCATACACACACGCGATAATGTGATAATGAAACACACGCGATAATGAAACAATATATGTACATGCAATTGATAAATTACAAGAGAAATTTAAAATTATAATTTAATGGGAACAACGTGATTGAATTTGTTGACTAATTTCGGAAAAATCTGTCTTGATTCCCTGTGTTAATGCTACTATATTCCAAGATCTGGTTTTAATTCTAATTTATTTCTGTTTTTGGTTTTAATTATTGTCATTGCCGAAAATTATTTATTGTCATTGTTTTTTTAAATTATCGGCAATAATGTCGATTCGCCTGGCAACGGTATTTGCCGACAAGGGAATTGATTTTAGTTCCTGAGCATATTCCTCTCCGTGAATTATTTCCACCCTTTTTATTGCTGCAGAAAGAAGAAGTGTTTCGCCAATTGTGTGTGGCTTTTTATCTTTCGCTATTAAGTAAGAAACCTCAAGAGCGGCTCGGGGTATGCGTACCCCACTTTAGGGACCAGTGCTCTATGGATTTGAAGACTCGTCGGCGCGCGAACGTGCAAACAGTTCTGTTGCGATCACCGTACAGTGAAACATCAAATTACTTTCGGACGATATTTTTGGTATTACGGCCGTGATTTTGATTTACTTTTTTTAGTGTTTTTTTTAGTTTTCATTTTGTTTTATTTGTTGTATTTATATTGTTTTATCAGAAACATGAACGACGAAAAACTTATTGAGTTAGTGCGCCAGAATCCCTCGTTGTATGATCTGTCCAATTCAAAATACATGAACACAGAGTTTAAGAACACTATCTGGAGTAAAATTGGAGAGGAAATGAAAACAACTGGTGAGAATGTATATTTGTGTATATTAGATTATTATATTATTTAAGCATTTGATAATCAAGGGAGTGACCCAGCATCAGAAGTGAAGTATTCATTGAATGTTTCTCTAACAGAAAATGCATCTGTCGTTGCGTTCCCTCCTTGAAAATGTAAATTTTGTAGTGTTTGACCCGGACTCATCAAATCCACTTGCTGAGTAACGTAGTTATATGTATTTGTATCTTATTTTTTTATAAAATTATGCAGTAAGCAAGTGGACCAAATTATGTAATCTACATGTTTGGGAAAGGCCTGAATCCGCCGATTGTAAAGTCTAAATTTTTGAGATAAAATACCAAAAGTGTTTTCTGATGTCCTCCTAGCACGACTCAAACGAATGTTGAAGTTACGCTTTCCATTATCCAAACTATCCCCTGGATAAGGTCGCATCAAGTAGTTTTTAAGAGGAAAGGCTTCGTCCCCTACAATAACGTACGGAACTTGAGTATCTGTGTTTGGTATAATAGAATTAGCTGGAACATTTAATGAGCCATGTTGAAGTGCTATGCCTAATTTTGATTTGGCAAAAACTCCCCCATCACTATTCTTGCCGTATGCCCCTATATCGACAGCAATAAAGTTACAATGAGCATCTACAAGAGCCAACAAAATTATAGAGAATGTTTTTTTGTAACTAAAAAACATTGATCCGCTGTTCGGAGGAGCCTGAATAGTAACGTGTTTTCCATCAATAGCTCCGATACAGTTAGGAAAATTCCACATTTGATAAAAATCATTAGCGATGTTCTTCCACATTTCCTCTGTCGGAGTAGGCATCAACTCGTTCTTGAGATTTTCATAAATTATCTTGCACGTTTCTCGTACAATCTTGTAAACTGTACTATGCCCCATGCGATAGCTAAACGAAATTGTGTTTAGTGCATCCCCAGTGGCCAAATACCTGAAAGGAAGAAAATAGTAGGGATAAACAATTTATATCAATGAAAAATGGAAAAGACAACTAATTATTTGTTCATGTTTCAGGGAATTCATGTAAAAGTAGGTGGGCCAATATTAGAGACAACTTCAGAAAATCTTTGAACAAAAATAAAATTGTCAGTGGCCAACAGGCAAAAATAGTGAAGCCGTACAAATATTCAGAGCCGTTAAGCTTTTTGAAGAAATTCTTTGAGGACAGGGAGACCATGTCTAACATTGATGCCGAAGTAATGAGCCAAGATTTGACACCCGATGATGAATCAGTATCACCCGGAAATGAAAAAAACACCCAACACGATTCAACAGAATGTAATAATCCTGTCACTGTAGAGTCACAAAGTGGTACTTTGTCCAGCTCAAAACAAACAGGTTCTATTGCGTATCCTACACCGCGAAAAAAAAACAAAACAGTCAGTGTCAAACGCTTATCCCCCCAAAACAGCTGCTGCTACTGTTATGGAGTATCTGATTAAAAAGAATGTCAGCTCCTCGCCTTCGACATCGCAGCATCCAGTTGACGCTTTTTTAGCAGGAATAGCTCCAGCTTTGAAAAAATTACCCCCACGATACTGGCATTACGCCAAAGCCGATATTTTTGTTGCCGTTCAAAAGTATGAGCTAAAAATTCTTATGGACCAAGAGCAACTTACGGATCAATATCCAGTCCCGTGTTCTATCCCAATATACTTTCAACAACCTTCCACTACAAAAAGCAATGATCATTATACCTCAACGAAATCCACCCCACCAGTAGCTCCCCCCCTTCCTCCACAACACAACCATCAAGCTACTTCAGAGAATGAAGACAATTCCAAATTAACTGCTGATCAAAACCAACAGACATCATTGAAACAATATTTTCAAAATTATTCCGAGTAGTCTTGATCCGAGTGCTTAGCTTAAGGTTTTAATACTTTTGTAAGTATTTAAAAAAATATATCAATATACAAAAAAAACACTTTTGTTATTATTCCGATTCGTTAAGTAACAACAAAGCATACTCACAAGACATGTCAGAGTCACCTGGTTTTGATACTTTTGTAAGTATTTAAAAAAATATATCATTATAAAAAAAAACAACTTTTATTATTACTATTATTACTAAAAAAACTCCTTTTGTTATTATTCCGAGTCAAGTCTTGATCCGAGTGATTATCTTAACCTTTTCCACTCTGACCATTTTTTCTCAGAACTAATTAGCTACTCAGATTAAAATTTCTGACGTATTTATAAAATAAAAAAATTAAATAGGTCAAGTGAGTGATAAACTTTCATAGGGTTGGATGAAATACATGATTTCATAAAAAACAAAATAATATTTTTTAGTTAAAAATTAAAATTTTGGTTCGCTATTTTTGGGACACTGTCTGATAATTCGTATGACCATTGGATTTTTGGTACTGTTACGACCCCTTTTAATTTCTATTTGTTTCTTATCTTTATTTAAGGTTGAGTAAATTCAATTATTTAAACCATGAAATTATCAGAATCATACTTGACTTGATTAGCTCGGCGGTACTTACAACACACCTGCAGGGTGGCGGTGAACCTTGAAAAGATGAAAGCTTTGCCGAGTCTGGTTACCGCCTCTGATATATTTTTTAAAAACAAATAATATTTGGATCACGAGTTTTATTTTTTGAATAATACAGACATCACGCTCTAACTGAATGTACAGAAATTTAACGACATTTTGAGATTCTAATTTTTGTAAGACTGATCTTTAGATCAGAATGGCATCCTATAGTACATTTGGGAATTTTTACTATCCATTTTGACTACTTAAATTAATATACTCCTCACAGTACATTTCGCAAAAAATGCTCGTTAAAAATCACACTTAAAGTAATCATTATAAAAAAAAACTACTTTTGTTACTTTTATTATTAGTATTATTACAAAAAAAAAACTACTTTTGTTATTATTCCGAGTAAAGTCTTGATCCGAGTGATTATCTTAAGGTTTTGATACTTTTGTAAGTATTTAAAAAAATATATCATTATAAAAAAAAACTACTTTTGTTACTTTCTTCTGATAGTTACTTTCCTTGATAGTTCAAAAGTCACTTACCTCAAACAAACTGCCAGTCGTTCTCTTGGGGTGATAGCTTTTCTCCAGTGTGTGTCTTGCTTTTTCAGACAAACTTCCAATTTGCTTAACAGTAAGTTGAACGAATTTTCTGACATTCTGAAGTATTCATAAAACTTTGCTCCATCGTCCATCAATTCTTTATACAAAGTGGCAAATTCCCCTTCTGTTGCTCTGGTTTTCCATGCCTGATGAACCCACATCCGTTTTTTCACTAGTTCTGCCTCTTCTTCATCCAAAACCAGAGCAATCATCAAGAGTTCATCTTCGGAAAACATCGCCATTTTGGGCACTCAAATGAACTGGCAAAAAAAAGGAAACCTGTCCATTGTGAATAGAAATCACTGTTAAGATCACGGCCGGTGGAATCATGGGACACGGCCGGTGGAATCGTGGCACTGTCCGGCACTGTCACGGCACGTCACTGTCACCTTCACTGATGTGTGTAAATCGACCTTAAGTGTCAACTTTTTTACTGGGAGCCCATTAAAATCACGCGATGCTCGGGAATACCTTCCCCGGCTCCCGTCCACGTCACTTGCGCATAATATTTATGTTGAGCTCAACTCTAAACGGACCTGTTGATTTCAAATAATTACTAAAGTGCGTCTCGATTTAACCTTAACGAGAAGGCTTTACGGCTTCAAAGGGAAAGATGATCGAGATTTAAATATTCTACAGTATAATATTATCGTCGTGTCACTATACTACATATAGTCACGTAATGTATATTAGAAAACAAGAAATATATTTAAAGATGTAGCGAAAGCGAAGTGTAAACCAAATTTATATTTCAAAGATTAACAATAATTTGCGTTTTTAAAACATCACAGCTCGCAATATTCTTGAAAAATATACTGGAAATTGAGAAATTACATGCTTCTTTACCACAAGTATAGAAGACTTTGGATTTCGTAGCATTCATTCTTATGTAATTTTCTTCACATTTTACGTACAATTCACTTATCATATGGTGTAGTTAATTTTTTATTAATGAACATAGACAAGTATAACAAATATATAGTGAAAATGTGAGTGGTTGGAGTGATAGAGAAAGACAAAGGAAAGAATGGTTTGATCTAGTGAAAGATATTTTGAAGGAAGGAAAGGATATCGTAGGAGCTGTATGAGGTGTGTAGATAAACACGAGGAAAAATATATGTTACATATATGCCCAGATAGGAAAGATTAGCGTTCTGTTTTCTCTGCCTACCCCAGCAGGGAAACGGCGCGATGGTAGTTACTATAGTATCAGCATTTTACGCATTTATTTTTGTTTAATTTTTTACTTTTATTTATAATGAATCATTTAAAGCAGTTAGTTCTTAACTGAAAATGCAAAAGTACGGTGACATTTTTTCCTGGTTTATATTATACTCGTACATTGATGTTTATCGATGTTGATTATGTGTTCAAGTTTTAATGTTTTTTACAATTCTGTAGTTAATCTTCATTTTTGTTATGTAATACTCGTACATTATAAAGTTTGTTGATTCTTATTATCATTTCAATTTAGGTTAGAGTTTTTTTTCGTACAATTATTTTTAAATTTTTGTAAAGGTTGCAGACGTTAAAAATTTCTTATAAATAAAAATTTAAGTTTTTTAATGAGAAGGGATTGACAATCATGCCCGTATACTGGGACCGTTATTTATCTTTGTTGGATAATATTTAATATACAGCAGAGTAAAAAGTATTTATCATGTCAATCTTCAAAATTTATTTGCAGCCGTTGCATTTGACACATTGAATTTTCCCTGAAAATATCATTATATTTACAGTCGAGGTCCAGTAACCGTGATGGACTGTAAACCTATAGAGGAGGATCGTGAGTTGATGTGGATGGATATCAGATGCCAATGCATATTGAATCAAACGTTCGTTATATACTGTATACTTTATCCTACTCAGTTCCTGCTGGGCATGCTCGGGTATAAATCCTTGAGCGTAAGAAGAGATCTGCGTCTTCTGGTATACGTTGTCAAACTCGTTCGAGGAGTTGTGAGCTATCCAGGATTACTACAAAGATTAGCGTTAAATATTCCTAACAATTACACTAGACTGCGCCAGCAAGAACTGTTCTCAATAACATACGCAAGATCGGGTCTTCCAGCCGCTATGCCTGTTGGAAGGGCCTTAACTCTTCTGAACGGGACTGCTTCGGATATTGACAGATTTCATATCGCATTACCAAAAGCAAAAATAATTTTTTTTCTTAGATTGAGCGCGTTAGAAAGCACTCATCAACGTACTTAAGTGACTGTGAATATATGTGTATCATATGTTTGTGTGTATATACTCGTATGTATGCATATAAATTATTTTTTATTTTATATAATTTTTTATTTTTTTCTATGTAATTTTTCTTCTTTTTTCATGTCTTGTATTTTTCAAAGTAGTTGGGCTAAGCCTGTTTTTAAACAATAAATAACATGGCGGTTTTATTACCAATTAGACCAGAAATATTTTAAAGAGGCTTTAAGTAAAAACCATACTGGAAAACCTTTAAAACAAATAATACCAGCGGTCGTTAAACCAGCAACCCTCAGGTAGAAAGACAATCATCTTATCAATTAGACCATAAAGGTCATAGATGATATATTGGTTAGTTGTGTGCAATCTGTTGCACTTTCAGCCACTCTTAACATCAATCCAATAGCAAAAAAGTCCACATTCCAAGATAATCTACAATGTAAACCTCTCGCAATCTTTCGTTAGACAGATGATTTGTTGAGAGCAAATTTTATTCGTTCCATAACGCTCTTACAATTATATTTAGGTAGTTTATAACCAACAGATACACCTTATTTACTTCAAGTGCGTAAATCTGATCACCTTTCTCCCCTATTTATTCGTATGGTGCCCTTCAATCTATCCAAATATATGGGTTAGAGATTACTTGAGGGACGAAATTTTGTTCATCAGTTAATTTTCAATCCAAATTCATCAAACGATAAAAGTCTTCAAATAAAAACAATTATATGAAAGACATCACGAAAAAATATCTACGATATCTCTACATGAGTGAGTTTGGTGTCTATCCGTGGCTATATCCTACGCAGTTTCTGCTGGGCATGCTCGGGTATAACTCCTTGAGCGTAAGAAGAGATCTGCGTCTCTTGGTATACGTTGTCAAACTCGTTCGAGGAGTTGTGAGCTGTCCAGCATTACTACAAAGATTAGCGTTAAATGTTCCTAACAATTACACTAGACTGCGCCGGCAGGAACTGTTCTCAATAACATACGCAAGAACGGGTCTTCCAGCCGCTATGCCTGTTGGAAGGGCCTTAACTCTTCTTAACGGGACTGCTTCGGATATTGACATATTTCATATCACATTACCAAAAGCAAAAGTAAATTTTCTTCTTAGATTAAGCGCGTTAGAAAGCACTCATCAACATACTTAAGTGACTGAATATATATGTAACATACGTTTGTGTGTAAATACTCGTTTGTATACATATGCATTATTTTTTATTTTATATAATTTAAAAAAAAAAATTTTCCCTGTAATTTTTCTTCTTTTTTAATGTCTTGTATTTTTCAATGTAATTGGGCTAAGCCTGTTTTGAAAAAATAAATAAATAAATCAAGATCGAAAAATTCATTCAACAAGGTAATTACGAGTGCGGGTGATGATGCTCGTAATAGCTCAGTTCATGAAGACGGCACGGTAATCTATCTTAATTCATAATTATCATTAAATTTGAGAAATAATACAGGATTTGAAGAAGCAAAAACAGTATTAAGAACTCTTTAACTAGTCTTAGACCTTTTTTTTGTAAGGTAGCATCAAGAATCGTCCAGAAACCTTCGAGTGGAAGGCTTGCGTCTCTCAAGCTACGCCAAGGAAGTAGTCAATTAAACCCAATATATTGTATGATTTACAGGCAAGTGTGAAGAAATAAGTAATTCTTTAATCGAATATTATTAAATCAGGAAAACATTGCATCCGAAACGTGGGACGTTATTGATGGTGTTATTGGGGGCAGCACCGCGGGGCGCGAGGTTCTCATTACGGAATTTGGGCCCTTTTGAGCTCGGACAAGACAGGCCAAAATTTATACATATTACTTGGATATATATAATAACATATATAAACAAAAATAATTCCAATGAGAAACCGCCTATTAGCTTTCATCATCATCATCATGCGAAGTCCTTATTTTATTAGGCTACACTACTTCCTTGGAAGTATGTTCACATAACTGATATTCAAATAAAAGTAGCAGCAAGCAATAGAGTAAATGGTGGGTTATACAGTATATTTATCAACCGACGAATTTAAAGATACGTTTATATATAAGCATAACTTGGACATGGCGAAAAAGTGACCCAACACCTTTTCATATAACTCCGACGATTTCTCTGACTTTAAATGTTTTCTTCTCTCAAAATATAATTCACTTGATCCAACCATACATTCCTTGGTCTTCCGCTCTCACGCCTTCTACTCACATTTACAATATGCATATATTTGCTATGTTAGTATTTCTTCATTCCTTCGTTCTACGTGCCCAAATCAACTCAGAGTGCTATTGTCCATCTTACTCAATTATTATTATTATTATTATTATTACACATGACAAGAAATATACACAATTTGAGAAAAAACAACAGGTAATTTGATTTGGACATATAATTTTAATGGATCTGGGTTTGTTACCTTTTATTTGTCGTATCCCCAGTAAACTAGGCTTTTGCCTGTATCTCACTGAGGATATTTAGCATGAAAAAATAAATCGATACTTCTTTCCGATTTTTGATAACACAAAAAAACCCCGTTGCACGCTCTCATCAACCTGACAAACAGTGACACTCAACTACAACTGGAAACATCTTGCGAAACTCAACTCCTCACACATTATCACTCCAGAAAGACCAAAAATATTCATCCCACAATATACCGCACACAATCATAAGAATAAAAATCAAAACAAATTCAAAACAAAAAAAAAAGAAGAAAAAAAGAAAAACACACAGAAACACAAATACAAAAACATCCAAAATTAAAACAACAAGAAGAGACCCACACTCACGAGCTCACATAAATCCTTTCCACTCGTCATTCATCCTGAAAGCCCAAGTACTCAAAATCCTGTCGCAATAACAACCACGCTCCGATCGACTGTCTAAATGGTTTTCCTACCTTTACTTTTATTGAAGTCGGCACGCCATTGTATGTAATGGGAGCCAAATAAGCATATTGCCTTTGGGCAAAAGAGGTTTTAACTCTAGGGATGGTCAATGCATCAGTCTTATTTATACCACATGAAATAACATTTATAAATGCTTCGTAATCAATTTCACCAAAAATTGAGTTTTCAATTTATATTAATAACTAAACAATAGCACAAAAAATATACACAAAGGTCTGGAAATATCTTTGAAATCAAATTTGTTATATAACTTGAGCATTCAAACAGTCACTGCTGAGTGCTGTAAAATATAAAGCTTCATATTCCGTCTGAATAAATGCTTCCGCAAAATGGGATCGCTGATAATGGAACTATATAATTTATTAGTCAGAAGTCAATTGCAACACTAATCTATGATTTGTATAATCCAGAGTATAATAAATACATAAAACTGAGTCGAGAATATACATAATAAATTTATTCAATTGTTACGATAAAAAAATATTTGCAACTAAATATTCTTAATACATACTCAATTCACTCAACAATAGAAAAAATAATCTTCGAAATAGTATTCCTTTATTAATAAATAAACTAGAAATAACCCGCCAATAATTACGCAAGTAAATCAAATTATTTAAATATGACGGTGTGCTTATGTTGTGCTGCTTCATGTTGTCATTGTTTCTCAAGAATCACGTTTGAGCATTTCTCCGTTGTACTAGGTTAGTCAAAAAGTTTTGAAAGCGGAAATGAAAATACATTTTTTTTGGGGGGAAATCACTTTTATTGCTCAGTATAGTCTCCCATAAGATCAATACACTTGGTCCAACGATCTTCCAACTTTGTTGTCCCATCACGGAAGTGACTTTCTGGAAGGCCTGCAAAATACTCCTCTACGACGGCTATAACCTCTTCGTTTGATGAAAAATGCTTTCCACGAAGGAATTTTTTGAGGTGTGAGAACAGCCAGAAGTCAGAGGGAGCTAAATCTGGCGAATAGGGTAGATGCTGCAACAATTCGTACCCCAATTCACTGATTTTCGCGATGGTTTTTTGAGCTTTGTGAGCAGGTGCATTGTCTTGATGAAAAATGATTTTTTTCTTCTGCAAACCGGGTCTTTTTTCACAATTTTTTTCATCCAACTGGTCCAAAAGGTCACAATAATAATCAGAGTTGATAATAATAATAATCAGTTTGGAGATAATCTATCAATAAAATTCCTTTTGCATCCCAAAAAACTGACGCTAACACCTTCTTGACCGATTTCTGGACACGAACTCGCTTCCGTCGATCGATGATCTTTCAAAACCATATCCTGTATTTTCGCTATGATTTCTGGTGTTGATGCACTTTTTGGACGTCCTGAGCGTGGATCGTCTTCAACGCTTGTACGGCCACGCTTAAACTCCAAAACCCATCGGTGAACGGTTGGAAATGAAGGAGAAGACTCCTTTAATACTTTCACCATCTTTGCATGGATCTCAGTAGCCGATAAACTTTCCAAAACAAAGAATTTAATCACTGCACGATATTCGGATTTTTCCATTGTTAAAAAATACACTGACACGTCAACTTCAAATGGCTTGTAAACAAAGAATGAATTGACAGATCGAAATGAAATTTTGAGTACGTTCTTATGAAAGATGAAATATTAAAATGGCGTAGAAATTTTGGTTTTCTACTGCTCCATAGATGTCGCTTTCAAAACTTTTTGACTAACCTAGTATCTACGTGAGAGAGTATGAGTATGAATATTATATCTGGCTTTATCCTTAAGTGTCATCTCACTGGGGATGCTTAGTAACAGATCATTAGAAAGTGGAAGACCTATTCGATTGGGTATCCACTTTTTTTGTTTGCTCAAGGGTAATTTTGTTGATCCATTCGTCCTAAAGTGTTGATTTGTGTGTTCCGGATATTTTTTTGAAACAACGCACCCTTAGATTGTTCTGTCAACCCATAAGTCGAATCAGCCTGCCTTTGGAAATGCCGGTAGGTAGAGCAATCACACTTTTTAACCGTGTGTGTCCGCAAATAGAAGTGTTTCATGTGTCACTCAGCTGCTTCAGGAAAAAACTCTTAAATTTATTTTAGTGCTTGAAATATTTTTTTTTTATATTATCTAACATGCTATAATACATTTTGTCAGTGTTTTAGCGTAATATACAAATTGTTGCAATTGTTTTTATCAAATATGACTTATAATGTTGAATTGTTTTACACATTTTTTTTTGGTACTAGTTATGTTTGGTCCTTGTACGAATTAGGGAAACCTATAATGTGCAAAGGACTTGAAAAAAATAATTAATAAATGGAGTTTAAATTGATATTAATTGTTATACTTGCAACTCTTTTTGCAGTCATTTTATCATTTAAATCTATACTAATAAGTCTATAAAACTTCAAATTGTCTTGCAGAAACTATTTCACACAAAACTGGCGTTATTTTTAACACAATGATAAATTATATCCAATTCCGGAATGAAACTGAAAATCTTTGATACTATAGAATTTGAAAGAAACTTAGTACATATCTTATTGAAAAAATAGTTAATATAACAACTTAATTTATTTACAATGCAACAGTATCAAGTGAGTGATATGAGAATATAATGATTCAGTGTTTATATTATAAATGTTAGAAGAATCAAATATTCTCACTCATTATAGGCATGTTTTAAGTTTTATATATTTTTCTGTTCAACAGAAAAGTTATCTCATTTTAAAAGATACATTATTTGCGACAGTTATTTTACATCTTATACTCGTAATCACATAAAAACAATGACAGATGTCAAATAATATTTGAATAATAAAAAATTTCTAACTATGAAGTTATTATTGAAATTCATTATAAATAATAACTGTTAAAACGTTACTAGGTCAGTTACTATTGTTACACACGGACGTAAGTACAACTAATTTTACATTTTTTTTAATAACATATATGAAGTTAGACAATCTGAAGTTGCTATACATATGTGTAGAACTAGACATTTAAAAATCTTCCCCTTATAGAAATTTAATACAAACTCTGCAAATTTATTTGAAGTTAGAAATTTAATACAAACTCTGCAAATTTATTTGAAGTGACTTTTAAGTCACCTTTAAACTAGACTGTTGTACAAATTAACATTGAGGGCATGGATAACTCCATGATAACGAAATAGATTTTAAAATAATAATTATCGTCCACTAGCTACATATAAAACATTAGTTTAAAAACCCATCCACAAGCATATACATGCACACAACTTCACCACTGAATATGCATCAATAAATTTATACATATTAAGTGTTGTGTATGGTACAAGTGTGACTAAATCCGTGGCCTAGTTGGTCTTGGTTGGTCTACTTTCCTAAGGAGGGGTTTCGGTTTCGGTTCCCGTTGGAACCCCGATTTTTTTATAAAGAGTCTTGTCTCGTTTCCACATAGGTTCATTTTTTTACATAGTTCTAGTTGTTTGTAAGAGAGTTGAAAATAAACCCGCCGGGTTGTACTGTTTACAATGAAAGTGTAATAATGTACAATACAATACAAAATATGTGTTAATTAATCAAAATATCAATATTGTACTATACAATACAAAATATGTATTAATTAATCAATGCTTTACAATACAATACAAAATGTATGTTAATTAATCAAAATATAAGTATTTTATGATAAAATTTAAAACAAAATATGAGTTAATTAATCAAAATATCAATATCTACCGAAATACCAGATGACACTTTCTGCGAGTGACTATAAAAGCAAGCAACTGGTTACAGAATACGCAATAAAACTACTGTGTGATATCCTTTATAGTGTTACTATAAATCTGATTTTATTATTCATTTTCTGTATCGTGTTTTGTATACTTCTACAGCATTCATTCGAATCTTATCAGCTTTTTTACACGTTCAAGTTTCACTCCTCATACATCAAAGTTGGCACCAAAATTCATTATTATCCTAAGATCTGCAAAGAGAATAGTCCACAGCAGGATTTTGGTGCTAACATTGATGTATGAAAGTGAAACTTGGGCGTGAAAAGACTAATTGGACCCGAATAAACGCTGCAGAAATACATGCACTCAGAAGAATACATGTAATGACAGAATACGAAACGAAATGATATGGGGTGAATGTGTACTTACGGTTGATTGTGTTGAGTAAGATGAAGAAGGCAACTCTGAGATGGTTTGGGCATATAAAACGAATTAATGAAGGAAGTCTAGCAAAGAAATATAGAGCACAAATGTGATTGAAATTTCTAATAGAAAAAAAAAACAAAATAAGTATGATTAGATCAAAAGAATGATATTTTTAAAGACGGAAAAGTAAGAAGTAAAATAACACGTAGGAGCTGTAGGAGAACGTGTATGGAGGCGAAATATGAGTGTAGAGATAGGAAAATCTGACGCTTTGTCCTCTCTACCTACTTCGACAAGGAAATGGCATGTATATACCATACATGTATATTTTCTATATTTAATAAAATATTAAAAATATGAAAATTAATGATGACCTTTAAAATGATAGTGCAGTGTGCTTTCGAAGTATTTAATTATGATTGTGATTTTAAAATCCTATAATCTGTATAAAAATATAAACATCGGATTAACGAGTTGTGCAGTTTTCTCCGACGATGTGTGCATTGCACATTCATTATTATAGTGAGCCAGAATTTCCACTGTATGTTGTAGTCAATAAAACAATACAACCATCTCGGGTTTTACGACAAAATTACGTTCCTGAAAATACAGTCGTAAAACAAAACAATTTTATAATGCAATCGTGCAATATTATTGAACGGCTGTGTGGATTTTGATTAGAAGGAATTCCATTCAATAAACCAAGGAAAATTTGACGATTTTAATTTCATGGTTGTAGTTTGGATATCTTAAAGAATAGAACGCATTTCCTCTTTCTATGCCATGTCTTAATGTTGACGAACATTCTAAATAAAACATCTATCTATGAAATCTTATAAACGTTCAGAAACTCTATTGTATTCTTGATAATTGTTTATGGGCGCAATTAATCCATACGCAACTTCTTGCTCTTTCATACATACAGTTAATCAATCCAAGTGTTGACAATACTACATGTGAAAAGGCAACAACATTTGTACACTTTGTTACCAGGTGAGTACCATGATCAGGCGTTTTTTCGAGTACCATCGGGATTCCAACCCAAAACGCCCTAGATGAAAGACAAATTTCTTACCAATTTAGCCACAAAAGTAACAACGAAACAATTAAAGGTCTCTTCATCATCGTATGCCCAATACTGAGCGCCGTAGTCCTCTGAATGTCTTGAACTTGGCGTACCACCTATCTCGACCCTTCCTGGTCCTAGGGCATGTTTAATGCAACGCTTAAAGGGGATCCTATCAATTCCTTTATTTAATCCATCCATCTCAGAGCACACATCCTATTGATCACCTTCCCTCAACAGTCCTTGTGATCACCAACTTCACCAGACTTTCATAATTTTTCTAGCAACATGTCCAAAGCTCATTAGGATTTTTTTTGTTGCTCTTCTTGATGATGCAGTCTCTTGTATTCAATTTGCCCCATCACGTCTACCACTGACTCGAACACTAACTGCAGCTTCATATGTAAATTCTTCCTTCTCATAACTGGTAACCAAATCACGTGCTTCTCTCCTTTTTGATTCAGATGAACATTCTCGAAATATTTTAGCTGTAAGCCTGCCTTATTAATTGTCTGCATTGGAGAAGAAAAATCTAAATCTTCACAACACCAAAGTTGGTAGTTTTAAAAACAAATTCAAACGTCATTGTTTTTGTACCTATTTTTGACGAATTTTCTCACATTCGGTTTTTGCAAAAACTTTTAACCTTATAGCTTCTGCTTCTTTATTATCTTGAAGATTGTAAAACGTTTTTACAAAATCATAAACACGCTGAATGCGGTGTTTCGAAGGGTTAGAACGCCATACTTCGAAAGTACTAATTCTCGTAAGTCTGGTCCCCATAGCAAAAAAATATATATTTAAGAAATCGTACAAAATCGCAGTAAATGGTAATACTTTTTATTTAAACAATATATAAGATTATTTTTTAAACTTAGTTTCATAGCCTTACGACATCTTACACATAACCTTATATCTTGTTAAATTTTGAACTCAATAAAATGCATAGGATGAAATTTCATGAATGTATTATTGTTATAAAAATAATCCATAGTATCAATTAATTAATATAAAAATGACTTAAATAAATTCGTAAATCCTGTAGAACACGATGACATCACGAAAATTATTTTCAATGAGTTTTTAAAACACTTAAACATGCACAAACTTCGGAAGTCAGGAATGTACTAATATAAATATTTTATACCTGCGACACAAAGCGTCACTTTGTCCCGCCATAAAAAATAAAATAAGGGTTTCTTGAAAAATCTGGCAATTGCATCTTATCAATAGGTTTGTTTGACACACTAAAACGGCATTTTTTAAGTTAAGTATTGATTTTCATTTTTAGGATTTCGTCCCTCTAGATTGGTCAATCCGAAAACTGTGCGTCGGTGCGTCTTGCATTTATTTTACCTTATTTGACAATTACTATTAAAAGCTACATTTTCCATTTAACCATTGGCAATTGTGCTAAAATATTGAAGAACAAAAAGTGCTAATTTTTGTTTAAATCCAAATAACTCCAGTCACTTGAAACTAATTTGAAAGATATTGTATGATGCATCTTCTGTTTGCGAGTATAGTTAAGAATGAAAGAATTATGGAGCATTAAAATTAGCATAAATTTGTTGACCATAGTGAGTAACTGACCGGCCCTGCAATGACCTGAATCTGAAACTGTAGCCTAACAACAAGACAGAAAAGTGAGTAATGTGTCAAACAACGTGGCAGATATATTTAGTTTTCCCAGCGTTCTGAATATTGATGAACGAATATAAGAGTTTTTTTTTCCATTAAGTGTTTAAAGTGTGTTAATATTTAACAGTGTATGACACTTAAAGAGTGTGGTCAAAATAACATACGTTGTACAATATATACATACGAGTAAAATAATTTCATAGAATGACTTTTTCTTATCTAGAGAATTGAAAAAAAAGTCAATATATATTTTTTATATACATATTTCTCAAATTGTTTTGAAATATTAAGTAGTTATAGTATACTTAAGATTAAACAACACTTAGAGAGAGCGGTCAAAATAATATTCAAATAAGACTAGAATACAAATAGAATACGGAATTACATTATTAGGGATGAATATGAACGTAAGGTTTATATATTGAGTGAGATGAAAAAAAGATTTCCGAAATGTTTTGGGCATGTAGCATATAACGAATGAAGACTAACTAAACAAATCAAGATTGCAAATGTGAGTGGAAGGCGTGGTAGAGGAAGAATAAATAAAATATTGTTAGATCAAATGAATGATTATTCGAAAGAAGGAAATGCGAAGTCCATGGGGCACTTAAACATGAATACTCGAACCGGACAGATCTAAATCTGCTAGGATGATAACTCACAACAGTATTTTAGTATAAACATGAATACTCGAACCGGTTAGATCTAAATCTGCTAGGATGATAATTTACAACAGAATTTTAGTGTAAACATGAATACTCGAACCGGACAGATCTAAATCTACTAGGATGATAATTCACAATAGTATTTTAGTAAAACATGAATACTCGAACCGGACAGATCTAAATATGCTAGGATGATAACTCACAACAGTATTTTAGTATAAACATGAATACTCGAATCGGACAGATCTAAATATGCTAGGATGATAATTCACAAGAGTATTTTAGTATAAACATGAATACTCGAACCAGACAGATCTAAATCTGCTAGGATGATAATTCACAACAGTATTTTAGTATAAACATGAATATTCGAACCGGACAGATCTAAATCTGCTAGGATGATAATTCACAACAGTATTTTAGTATAAACTTTGATATATGGGAATGAAAAACGTGAACCTGAAAGAAGTTTAAGAACTGAACAAATTGTGTAGAAATGCGTGCACAGATAGGAATACTAGGTTTAGAGATGAATGTGAACTGAAGCCTGATGTATTGAGTAAGATGAAGATCACTTTGAAAGAGTTTGGACATGTAGGACGAATGAATGAAGAAAGAATTACAAAAAAATGTCTAGTGAAAAATATGTTTAGATCAAGTGAATGGTATTTTGAAAGAAGGAAACTTCGAAAGTCAATGAAATCATAGGAGTTGAATGTGAAAGAGGCGAAAGTAGTGTCACAATAGGAAAGTCTGGCACCCTCTTTCTGCTTACCCCAACAGGGAAACGGCCTGATGGTATTTAGTATGTGTATATATACGACTAAAATAATTTAAGGCTGACCTTTATTGATGACAAAAAGTTATCAACTCTTTATACTCAACAAGTTTCAACAATGCGAGTTACATGTTCAGACCAATGCAGACGACATGTGACACCATAATCTCGATGTTCCAACAGTTTGCTCTGCTCAAGATCTATCTAAATACATGTTATTCAAAGATGTTAACATAAAAAAGGGCAAGTCCAAGAAATGAGGATTACATAGGAATAGAGACCAAATTTAAAATCAGCAACCGCATCAATGTAAACAATGCATTTGGACCATTTTTGTTTAAACTAGCTAAAACCACTCATCTCGGGACATATTTATTTAACACATAAGGCGTTTTGATTTCGAAACATGGTGTTGTCAAAAGTAAATGTTGACAGAGTGTTTAAAATGTTATGGAAGAGGTAAGTCGTGATACGCCACTTATGATCGCCAAATTGTGTGTTGACCAACCTTCTCAAGTTAAAAGAAGCCGTTAGTTTCATTATCACTATGAGAACAGTATTAAAAGGATCTCAATTTGTGAACTATTGAAAATTTTTTTAGATTGCAACTTCGAAATAACTTTTATTCTGGAAACAATAATAATAATAAATAAATAGCGCAGTTTATACATATATAGCGACAATTTATATAGCGCCGTTTAGAGAACAAACTCTCTTTAAGTGCGCTCCAACCCGGGACTCGAACCCAGTATTATTGAAGATTAAAAATAAATATATACATGTGTCTCAAAAAAATACACACACATTTCAAATAGTTGAAAATTCAGTATTAATTAAGCTATATCTAATATTAAAACTTCGAATTAAAGAAGATAAACATGTTTGTTTTTTTTTCATTTGTCGCAAATGCTCTAATTATAGCTTTTCTGGCTGCACTGCTGATAGCGTGGAATCACAAACTTCACGAACCATTATTTTTGTTATTTGGCTGCATTCTCTTTCAATAGTTGCTCTTAATTAATTAACTGTTGTAGATTTTGTGCTATTTACTTTATTCTTGATTAGTCTTCAATAAAAAAGTTGATTGGCGTGAGGTTTGGGGAGCGCGGTGGGTATTCAATGCTACCTCTACACCCAATCCAAATTCAGCAAATATTCATCAAGATATGTTCTCACATCACGACGGTATACGGTAATGGGGAGATATATTATCTTACTGGAAATAAGAGCCCTCCTCATCCCTAAACTCTTCACAAAGCCACAGTCTGACAAATCAAGTTCTGCATCAATATCAGGTAAACGGCACGGCTGAAAGTGTGTATCATATACATTATTTTGAGACACCTTATTATAACTTAAATATAAAAACAGGAAGACAGTAGCTACGGCCACTAGATTGGGTTTGTCCCCGCATCTGCATATGTTAAGAAGACATTTGGTAAGAAACTTACCAAGGAAAGACGAACTACAAAAAAACCTTTGTAGATCTTCCGATGTGTGGTACTAAAGCATTTGACTTTAGATGAAGTGTAGTATATGTATGTAGTGTTCATATACAGCATAACTTTTAATGGTGTTGTGATTTCTAAATGTCTTATCTCTAACAATAAGAGGCAGACTATTCTATACCATAGGACTAACAACGGCAAAAGCTACATCGTAACACCCCACCTTATCAAATCGATTTAATCAATTAATTACATAAGAAAAAAACCTATTCTACTTCTCTCCGAAGAAAAATCTTTCAGACCTGTATTCAAAAGACATAATGGAAATATTCCATTAAGGGACTAGTTCGCAAAGAGAAAATTTTGAAATCAATACGTTCGTGATACTTGCTAAAGTAGACTTTTTAGATGCGGACCAATATGACAATATTTATGACTGTCATATATCAGCTTAGCTGCATTGAAAACAGACTGGGGTCTGGTAATTTGCGAATCAGGCAGATCAGAATAAATAGCCCAGATCTCTTGCTCTGCAACTTTCAAATATCATATTTGGGCCACTGATAGAAGCTCTGGAAGGCCAATGATTCAACAACGACTATGGAGTAGAGGGATTTATGCGCAATTGGCTGCTGACACAACCCACTTCTTTTTACGGTGACGGAATAAAAAAACTACCGATCCGATAGGAAAATGTATTCTAAAGCAGGAGATTATGTAGAAAATTTTATGTTTACTTGGTCTTTATATTTCTGCAAATAAAAATATTAAAACAAAAAAGTCTCGTTTATATTTGATCCACCCTCGTATATCATAAAACATTCATTTCTGAGTATCTTTTAAACATCGTTTATTAAAAACTCGCGATGAACTTTTAACTTCTGACTTGTCGAATCGTGTTGTATCGGTAAACTTACAACTATATTATATCTAGCAACGAAGTGTCAAACGATTCTCATGGACAGTCTTCAGCTTCTCAACAAATTCAATGATGATATACTTCCTCCAATTTTACTCGAAGGCTGTATAATACCATTCAATAAAACATTTAAAAACCTAAGATTAATGGATAACACTGTCTCATGCCGAAATCAAATAAACGTGTAATCTTCATCAGCATTCACTCTCTCTTAAAGTGTTGAAAAGATTCCTGCCTACTAAAACCGCAAATTTGCTCGTATGAAGCAACAGCTGGACAAATTACAGTGTCTTCAAAATGTTTCTCTGAGATTTAATTTCATACCAGAAGGAACTGACCTAGTTGAACGTGAGAAATGGACGCAAAATGCGCATATTGTTACTATTGTATAATATCCTTAACTGTCCAGCCATCCTCTGTTATTTCACCGAAAATATTGTCGCATCTTTCCGATCATGGACTTGCGTTACAGTCAAGCAGATATTGGCTTTCCCAGTTTACCGTTCTTTTTTTAACGGCATCCTTTACTGCCTGTGCAGTGAGACTCTGGAACCAGTTACAAACTAATATTATAATCGCTCCGTCACTGGCATGTTTTAAAAAAGTGGCTGAAAAAAAACTTTTTATTTCAGCATAAGAGCCCGCCAGATCGTTTTACGACGAAGGGTTAAATAAATAAATATCTAATAATAAGTATGAATGTAGGCCGAATAAGTGTCACTTTATGAAAGTCTGGCGCTCTCTCCTCACAAACAATATGATGGTATCTTTGTAAGGTAAGTAAAAAATCGAATTGTACACTAACTTGACGCCACGAACACTTAGAACATGCTTCGTTAGGTGCACACCAAAATGCTTCGTTAGGTGCTAAGCTAGATTTTACGTGACTCATATACTAAGTTACTTCATGCCTGGCCACACCAAAGTATTATGCACAAATTCATTTGACAGTTGGGAGCGGTTGAATCAACACACGATGTCACTCTCAATACTAACCAATTTCATTATAACTTACCATCTTTATTTACTTTCTGTGCAACTTCATTCCAAAGTGATTTTATTGCAGGTACATTTTTCTATAATTGGCTCGATGGGTTCCACAAAGGCTCCCTTTTAAACACAGCAGTCATTAAAACTTCCGCCATCTTGTAAATTAACCAACACGTCTGTTTGCTAGGAGATTCATTCGATGACTAATCGTCATGCAACGTGGCGTGCAGTGTGGCCACTGCGATAGTATGCGGTACGTTGGTTCGCTAGGATATGTCGCCTAGCTCGCAACATACCTCTAAGCATCAAGCGAGGCTCCTTCCCGTGTGGCCGAGTCCTTACGATTTCCGATTGTGGCAAATCCAATTTTGTAAAATAATTTCCAGACAGAAAAAGGGCCAGAAGGAAACAAGTTAAAAAGTGGGAATTTCGTCCGTTTTTTTTATGTGAAGCCGCCAAGTCACGTGCAGAGCAAACTAACATCCTATAAAGAGGGTCGATCGTAAATAACCATCAGTTTCATTACCTATTCAAATATGGCCGCGGGTCGTGACGGACCTGTTTGTTTCTCCGCCGCCCAATTATAAATGTTAAAACAAATTACCTCGGACGGATAGTCGGGCTCCTCCCCCGCCGCCGCGACTCCCCGTGGCACCTCCGCAATCCGATCCGCTGACAGGCTGCACCCATGACGGCGGATTGTTGCTTGTTAGGATAGGAGCACACGGATGGAAGTAGACGTCACAAAACAAATTGATGTGATTTATTGGTTAAGGAAATACACCCTAGTGAGAGTGCTTTGTGCCATTCCATGCGATTGATACGTACAATAATACATACAGCAGGGGCAAACTCCAGTCTACTAAGATACATGTCTACAAAGATGATTTCCTTATAATTAACAAATTAAAAGAAAATTTATATAGCGCCATTTCGAGAGCAGACTGCCTTCAAGAGCGCTCTAGCTCGGAATTCGAACGCACTATTATTGACGAGTTTAAAATATGACAAAATAAACTGAGTGTAAGGATAGAAAAGTGGTAGCTGCAGCCATTAGATTACGTACTATCCGACATCACACATGCTTAGAAAAACATAATTGGTAAGAAAACCGCATAAAACTTACCAACGGAAAACGAATTACAAAGAAACCTTAGTAGATAATATCATAAATTTAGATAACACCTCCCAAAAAGGGATGTCTTCATGTACTTCCTAAATGTGTACACGCTACCCACATATCTTACACTTGGAGGCAGGCCATCCGACGCTACAAGACCACCAACGGCAAAAACCATGTCATAATATCCCACCCAATTAAATCGATTCGGAACAGCCAATGCATTCGATGAAGACGAAATCGACTTTAAAGTTCTACTCCTGTCGAAAGGAACGTCTTTCAGACACCGATTCGAAAGATACATTGTGAGATCCCATTAATTAGCCTTTCCACACTTTAGGGGATATGGTTGTTTATGCGAAATTGAGGTGGATTGAGCATGTGATACACATGGTCGATTACAGACTCGTAAAACGCGTTCTATACGAGTGAGTAATGAGCAAGCGAAGGTTCAGTGCGTAGAGGAAGCGCTATAAGAGTCTGCGGGAGTCATTAACGTTGTGCGAGGCACCTGACGAGTGAGAGCAGGTGGCTTAAGATTGCAAGAGGGGTAGAGCTTTATGTGTCGAGATGATGGCGACTCAACAAGTAGACATATGAGAAACATTCAGCGAGCTGCAAACATGCGTCAGCGTAACCATGAGGTACTAACTATGTTAAGGTAGCGTAACCATGAGGTATTAACCATGTAAATGTAGCGTAACCATGAGGTACTAACCATAACCGTAACTAACTGTGATGTCTGCAGAAGGGAGTGCGCATCTAGGATCGGGCTGTTCTCTCACAGAAGATCACACGATCGACATGAAGGAGAAGCTCAACATTGACGTTGGTCTAGCTAGAGGATCTTAACTACGAGATCCAGCAACAACATACATATAAACCATAATGCCATGTCTTTTTGGATATACGTTTGGGTAATATCGGCGAACGCAGTCTAACGATTAATATTCACGTAAAGCATGCGAACAACCCAGGTTCTATGCTTTACTAGTTTTCTTCCAAACTGGTTTCACTCCTAGACTGTTTTACATATGAATTTATGCTTTGTATATAAATTTATGTAACGCAAATAAATTGGACAGATTAGAGGCCCTAGAAATATCCAAGTCAGTGCATTGAGATTCACACCTCTCCTTCGTCTTCCCCTCACTGTCCCAACTCATGTTGGGGTCGGCTTTTCTCGTTCTCAGGCTGTATATTCTTCGGTTCTGGGTGTCGCTTTCATCTAGGCCGTTTCTCTGCAGGATTTTGGAGCATTGAGTCATCCAGGAGTTCTTTGGTCTTCCTCTGGACGGCTGTCGAGGAAGATCCACAGACATTGCCTGATTTACAGATGGTCTGGTGGTCTCCGTCTTATGTGCCCGTACCATCTCAGCTGTCGCTCTTCCCGCTTACTAATTATGTCAGTGACTCCCAGGCTACCACGAATGCGTGAGCTCTTAATTTTATATTTCAGTGATACTCCTGCCGAGCACCTAAGCATTCGCATTTCTGCTGTTTCAAGTTGCCTAGAGTAGGAGCTGTACATAGTCCAGCATTCTGAGCCATACATAATTGCGGGTCTAACGATAGTCTGGTATACCTTTTCTTTCAGTTTTATAGGCATTTTTGGGTCACACAAGACTCCTGTTAACGATCTGAATTTCATCTATCCCACACTTATCCTAAATTCAACATCTGCGGCGCACCCTCCGTCTTTGTGAAGATTGCATTGAGATTCACACCTGGTAAGAACCTACATATATATTCCCGAGATCTCACCGCTGCTTGCTGAAATTGTCTCCTGGCTTCCTCCACTCACAAACCCCAAACCCATTTTTTTACCGTTAGAAGCGTGTATGTTAGTACCAGTTCGAGCAGACATGTTTGTGCTCCCTTAATGATGAAGTGAAAACCTTGAAACCGGTAAAGTTATACCATTATATAAAGTAGAATAAACAGTGTTTGACTAAACAAATTACAATGATATTAAAACCTTCACAGTGTTAATTACTTTAAATAATATACAGTCCCAAGATTATTTTCTGCATGCATCTTATTGCATCTGTCTCTTACAAAACATTGTCTTGTGCTTACTTATTCTAGTAAATAATGTAATACCAAATATTCTTTGGAAATAATACTCAATCGCATTTATTCCGCTTTTATAACACCCCTTTCAAGATCAACTAGAATTGATACTGAACAAATAACAAACATAAACAGGCATATTCAACGAGAAACAATATTCTTACATCTTATCAAAACGCATAAGCTGTAGTTCAGAACAACCAAAGAATAAACGTAACAAGAGTCATAAACTAACATACGAATAACATAAAGATTGCACACCTAGTTTATGATTTAACGAGGGAGATATGCATGCAACATGGAGGGGTTTGATCCACGGATGGTCCAAGATATGGGAAGCTCAGTTTCCAAACGGTCTAAGACCACCAAAGATAATTTTATAAAAAACGGGGACTGAAGTTATCTATTTTTTATTCTGGAATATGTAACTTATATTGTGCAGGAAAAATGAATATTATATTCTGCAGGAAAATGATATTCAAAACGATGGTGATTCAAATAAACTATTTTGAACATTCGTTTTTCTTCTTTCGGATATTTTTTTTTCAAAACTTCCAGTAATTCAGACATTTTGAAGGATGGGCCTGGGGAACAATATTGTCTTCTTCGGGTTAAGAGATATGTAACTCGCATTTCATCCATACACGTGTTAGCAATACTACCGTGCGAGAAAAGAGGCAACAACACTCGCACGCGGACTCGGCACGTACGAATATTTTTACCAGTCGAACTCTTTTACCAGACGGAGATACATTTTTTCCACTTTTTTATGGGTACCATCGAAAATCAAACTCAAAACCCAGGGTGGAAATCAAGCATCTTACCAACTTATCCACAGATGTCGTCAAGTTCGTGTAACTTGTATCAGATAATTTATCAATAGTTAAGCAATTTTTTTCTGTCATTGTTTACCTAAACTGCCTGAGCGCTTTTTCAGTGGCATTTTGAAAATGAAACAAAATAAGTTAATGCTTAATATTGTTCACTATCGTAAAGGAAAAAAATACGACACAAACCGAATAAAAAGATAAGTACAGCGTATGGCGACGATGCAGTAAACGATCGTGTGTGTTGAATTTGGTTTGAAAAAATCCGAAATAGTGATACGATACTCAAGGATAATATCCGCTCCGGAAGATCGATTACCACTGATGACGACCAAATAACGGCTTTTATAAAAAATAACCAGCTTTCTATGACACGAGATATTGCTGATTTACTGAAAATATCAAAAACCATCGTCCACAACTTAGGTGAAATTTAGCTTTAGAATTTTACCTAAAAATACGAAATCACATTCCAGACAAGTAAATAACACAGAAATTTTATTGAAACCCAACATCTCTTAAAGATAACTAGATTACTCCAAGAAAGATTTCTAAACGGTTTGAAACTCAATGGACTTGAATTTTCAACTTGGTCCGTTTTGGAACTAAACCCTCTGAATCCATGGTGCGCGGTGGGGCGCGTTTATGGGAGGAATCCCACAAAACTCGGCGAGAGTGGGCGATACGGCCCTCGGCGATTGTGTGAATTGATAAGAGATGCCAAGCAGGTCAAAGCACACGAGGATGCATCGCGCAACGCTCCGGGTCCGCGGCGATCGTAAGTCAAACGTCACGACAGGAAATCGGCAATAGATCACGAACCAATAGCATTAGCTGGAGCATAGAAGAAAAGTGGATTCAGAGAACAACAATGGATCATAAAGTACAAAAATATCCGGCCCTAGGATATAAAAAAGGTCATAAAATGATGAATCATTTTATTTTATATCAATGTGGTCCCCTGTAGTTCAAAAACATTATTTTAGAAAGATTAATTAATTTCGCGAGTTCAAAGGGACATTGTAAGAACAGTTCCGACAACGAGTAAGGTAAACGGAACCCTTAATGTTAAACACAACAACCGCGGTATATCAAAGGTGGCAAAAATGGCAATGTTTAATAATGTGTTGGTACCCATTTGACGTATGGAAGTGCAACTTGGATTTGGTAAAGGAGAAAAATAAGATTAATGCTGTGGAGCTGCGTGTACTAACAAAACATTGTAGACTTTCAATGTTTAAAATAAGGTAGAAGAAAGACATTAGAAATTAATGCATAAATAAGAGAAAGAAAAGAACTTTAAGAAGGTTTGAAAATGTAGAGAGAAAGAATGGTTAAGCGAGAAAATAAGTCATGTACAAGGTGTGCGTGGAAGAGGTAAATCGACGAAAATATGGTTGGATCAAATGGTTTAAACGAAGATAAAGTGAGAAATACGAATAATAGAAGAATCGACATGACGAGATGTATAAATGTGGAGGAGCGAAAATCGTCTACTTGGCTAGACTAGTTTGGATATTTGTTCGCTCTGTCTTCCTGGCAAGGGACACGGCGTGATGATATGTTTGTATGAATTAATTTTTCAATACTACTGAAAAAATACTCTGAAGTATCTGGCTTTTACTGGTCTCCTTTGGCGAGGGTCATATTCAATAGATTATATGCCTAAGCGAAACTGTTTAACCCTATTATTCACTGTGGAAAATGACGAAGAATATTCTTCGTACACAGTTTTTCATTCTTTTAAAATAAACTTGATAACAGCTCGATATTCCATGCATGATATTTTAGAATATACTGAAACAATACGTCTTCAATCGACTCTAGTTGACATACTACTGAGGGAAGTGGTATTATGATTTAATGTATTTTTTTTAAATGTCAATGATTTAGTTGCGGTTTAATATTATTAATATTGGTGTCATCCAAATAGTAATTTTTGTCCATACGGTTTAATTAATGAAATAGGAATGGATCCAAACTAAGGTAGAGCAAAGCATGTTGAATATATGCGTAACTATCGGAGACAACAGCGTGAGAGACAAGCAGCAGAGGAAGCTATTGAACGTCGCGTCGAAAATCTTACTTATAAAAATTCACATTCTGCTGTAACTACAACCAGCAAACCTCGTAATATTTTTGGTTTTAGTCACGTGCCCAATCATAACGTTATCAGTAAATTCGAGACGTCCGATTCGATTATTGATACAAATACGCCAGTCCGTGGTCGTAGTGATTGTTAAAATGTAAAACATCGCTAGCGTGAGTGAAAGCGTCGCCGAAAATACAAGAACCTCGATTCATCTTCGTTTGTAGCAATTGAGCATTTCCAGAATCTCCATACAACGTATTATAACCAAATATTTTGATTTACACAAATACAAAATTCAGTTAGCTCAAGAATTTAATCCTGTAAAACAAAGACACCGTCGTGGTTTTGCCAATTAGAGCACACTACAGGTGATCCTAGAACACATGCTAAATTTGTAACAAAATAATGTTTAGCGATAAAGCCCATTTTCAGCTCGGCGGATGTCAATAAGCAAAATTGTGTTTAAGGAAGTGAAAACCCCAAGGTGTTTTAGGAACAACCAAATCTTATGCGTTGAGTTACAGTATGGTGTAGTTTTTGGGCTGGAGGAGTCATTGAAAACGTTGAGTTACAGTATGGTGTAGTTTTTGGGCTGGAGGAGTAATTGAAAACGTTGAGTTACAGTATGGTGTAGTTTTTGGGCTGGAGGAGTCATTGAAAACGAGGTTGGAGAAACGGTTACTGACACAATACGAGTATACGTCCTTGCAGCAAAACGGCGTTGCGTACCACACGGCAAGAAAAACAATGGCTTTATTCTCGACAAAATCTCCTGGCCGACAAAAGTGACATAAATTGGGCGGTGAGGTCGTGCAATCTAACGCCTCTAAACTTTTTCCTTTGGGGCTTTGTAAAGGACCTACGCGAATAATCCGAGATCGATCGACAAGCTGAAGAACAAGATTTGTTGAATTATTGATTAAATCGGGCCGCAATGGTGCAAAAATCTAATTAATTTTTTTGCCAAGAGAGTGGCCATCTGCAGGAACAACCGAGAGAAACCTTTGCTAGGTATTTTATTTTGTACATATTTTTTTTCAAAAAGCCGTACAAAATAAAAAGCCGAATCTAAAATGAGACACCCTGTATATAGGTATGTTACAACAAAAAAGACATAGAATATAACAACTCAAAATAACACTGTTCATAGAACATAACAAACAATTGTTGAAAGTTTGGTCACATGGCATCACGGAGCTTCCTTGCTGGAGTAGACTGAAAGGACAGAGCGCCATACTTTCCTATTTCAACTCTTACAGGTATATTTTGCCTTTTCCACGTCCAAACATCTTCTCATAAAGCTCCTACAATTTATTTTACTTCTTACTTTTTCCTCCTTCAAAATATCATTCACTTACTCCAACAACACTTTCATTGGTTTTCCTCTCCTAGGCTTTTTTGATAGATGTATTTTTATATTCTACCATTATTTTTTGGTTTAAATCAGAAGTATGTGCAATAATTAAATACATACCATCAAACCGTTTCCCTGCTGGTGTAGACAGAGAGGATAATGCGCAAGACTTTTCTATCTCGACACACATATTTCACCACATTAATACGCCATCACATACAGTTCCTTCGATTTCTCTAACTTATATTTCCTTATTCAAAATATTCAGTTGATCCAACCGCACTTTCATTAATCTTCCTCTACCACGCATTTCACTCACATTTGTAATGTATATTTCTTTTGTTAGCCTTTTTTCCATCTGTTCCACGTGCCCAAACAATCTCAGAGTATGTTTTTTAATCTTACACAGCACATCAGTCTTATGTTGTGTGTACTTAAAACGTATATTTCAATAAATATGTTAACGTTTTAATTTCTCAAAATCTGCTCGTTTCAAATTGAATTTGCGGCATTATTTTTCGCAAATACAACATTTTTCCACTTCGATAATTTTCCAAGAAGGACATGCACTGCTAATTCTTAGATTAAAAGTTATTCACTGTGACCGCACAGTTGAAGCACCGTCGAACATCAACAAGCCGGTCCTGTCCAGGTGGGTTCCAGGAGACGAGTCCCAGCATCAGCTTGGAGATGCGCAAGTTTATTGCAGGCGTTAGTCAGGGACGATGGCATATCTCGGCAGACGATCGCAACGGCTACCACTTGTTCTCACCACTAACATATAACTAGACACCCACTATCCCCGATAAATTCTCCAGAGCAGATTACCATAAAGGACGGGGAATCATCTTGTCTTCACGCTGATTGAATAAACAATCAGCGACACGAGTATTAACTATTCATTGAAAGCATTACATTACATTATATTATATTATGAGGTTGAGATTAAATACGCCAGGTCACAGATAACAATGCCTTTCCGATTCGTGATGTCTTTAGGTCATTATTATGCAAGCATAAAAAATAATTTGAACCAGGCTAGATGTTTCGTGATGACGACATGGCCGATGTTTGTTGCCAAAGCATCAAAGTGGATATTGTCGAAAGATGTGTTTATACTTGTTCATAAATACCACCACGATATTTCTCTACTGGGGTAGACAGACAGGACAGAGAGTCATACTTTTCTATCACGAGATACATATTTCATCTCTTAAAACATCTCATGAAACTCATACGATTTCTCTGACTTTTTACATTTTCTTCTTTCAAAATAGCATTCACTTGATACTACCATACTTTCCTTGCCTTTTATCTACCGTAACTTACACTTACAATAGCACTGCATATTTGTTTTGTTTATCTTTTTTCATTTTTTCTACATGCCCAAACAATCTCAGAGTGATATTTTCCAATTTATTTAACACATCAGCTAAGGCCGATTAGGAATGAAAGTAATCTTAAATGTTCACATTCATCCGTATTCACTTGATTTCGTTTTACGTCATACATTGTCAACACATGTATCATTTTAGTAAGAATTGCTGGGTGAAAGTTTGCAATATTATTTTGAAAAAAAAAACAGTAAAACAAAATACATATTAGCAAATGCCATTAAAAATTGGGAAAGGAGAAGGAAGATGGGAAAGAACAAGGAAATAGGAACTGAGGAGAACCACAATTCGTCATTGAAGAGGTGTAATATATACTCGTGCAATACTCTAAATAAGGAGAATGTCCTCATGTCATTTCTAAGAGCATTTTTCTGTTTGCTTTCTATTACAAGTCGAAAAATGTAAATAATTAAATTCGGAAACATTTTGAAGTTCAGTTTGCTAATTTGAATCTCGTTTCTTAAAAATAAAATTATTTTTTATAATAGGCAATCCACCCAAACTATGATGATTTATGCCACCAAATTAAAATCATTACGCGATTATATGAACCAATATAAAAAAATTATTACAAATCTAGATAATTTAAAGTTTCAACTGATTAGGCTTAAAATAATTGACAATCGATCTATAAGTGGAAAAGTTCCACGAAGAACTAAGAAACGTAACATTAATTGGACGCGGTAAAGATATGGCGTTTAGTAAATCAAATCTGTCTCACAGACACTTCAATTTTGTGCATTCTTATTATATTACACCATGGTTTCATTACGTACCTTAATACAGAAGTATATGAAACCTTAAATAATAATAACTTATCAATTGGAACATCACTGGCTTGTACCTCTTACTTCTCGTAGATTCGAAAAATATTTATTTTTTATTAAAAAAAATAATGGACTTGTAGATTCCTCGAGTTTACTTGAAAAAATACATTTCCGTTGCCCCATTAGTTCTACTTGATCGAATGAGCTGTTCTGTGTAAATAAAGCGATAGGAAATAATTTAATCAATTGAATGTTTGAAGTAAAATAGGCACTAAGTACCAAAAAAAAACAAAAAAAACTAAGTATGCAGTTTCGTTCTTTATGTCATATAGAACGGAACTGCATACTTATTTTTTTTTTTGTTTTTTTTTTTGGTACTTAGTGCCTATTTTACTTCAACCATTCAATTCATTTATAAATAGAAGTTGCTCTCCATTCAATCGGCAATTCTTTGAATTGGACATGTTTGGGATTTCAATTGATACATATAAAAGTGGATTAAATGAATATTTTGCTATAGTACATTTGGATTTACCTGATATCGAATAACATTCCCAGATTACTCTCAAATGTATCATTTTGTTTTAAATTAGACTTAAGAATTTTCACCCGTTTTCAGTTTATCCAGTTTTAATAATAGTTTTTATTGCTTCACGCCTTAGTGTGATTTTTTAGATGGGATTTTCTTTTAACACTTCACTAGTTAAGATTAAGTTAAATACAATTTGTATAAATACTTTTTGCTTTGTTGGAATACTATCTTCTAAGCGCGAGGAGAGATATGCGGGTATCTTATTATATCTTTAATTTGCTGACGGGAGCAGCATCTTACCCAACTATGTTAAAAAGATATGGTTGTATATCTCTGAAAACTATTCGAGGTACAGAAATATTGATCTATTTAGGCTGACAATAAGTAGAATCAACCTCCCAAGTGCTCTTTCTTTGTCATGAGGACTGTTCTTTTTTAATAGAACCTCAGATATTGACATTTTCAAGATAACAAAAAATGTTTTTAAGAAAGCATTTTAACTTTTCTTAGTGATACGAGTTAGTTTTTCGACACAACAATTATTTCTTAATATATTTTATTTATAGTCAAGACATCAACACTGTGGAAGTTTAAAGACGTTGTAATTTGTTTGATTAAACACTGTTTATTCCACTTTATGTTCCATAAACATAAACAGTGTTTGATAAAACAAATTACAATGTCTTTAAACCTTCACAATGTTAATGCCTTAACTATAAATAATACATTGTAATTTGTTTTATCAAACACTGTTTATTTCACTTAATGTAACAGTATAACCCTACCGGTTTCAAGGTTTTCACCTCATCATCAGGGGAGCACAAAAAGACATCAAATATTTCTGTACACCAGGGGAGAACAAACAAGAGCAGAAACCGGTAGGGGTATACCGTTACATAAAGTGGAATAAACAGTGTTTGATAAAACAAATTACTATTTCTTAATTGTTATATTTTCTTTCCATCTTTATCGGGAGACATTTTATTTACGGTGATATCTATATACTCGTATTTTAAACAAACGGGGGTTATCGCTTTCATGGAATTTTAAACAGAGAGAGAAAAAACCTTTTTTTCTTGTAGATCTTGGATCCGTTGTTGCAAAAATAATTCTTGGGAGTTTGCGCTATCTCTCCACCTTTAAAGTGGCCTTCCTGGAATACGATGTCCTGCGGGGATCTCGTGTGCCGATATGAAAGAGATTCTGTATCTACCTAGTCTATCCACATAGTCATGCTAGCACCGCATTCTCTTCCTGTTCCATCTGAAGATATCCTGTGTGTTGCAGACCTGTCGAATGTAAGAGTTTCTGAAAGATTTCCCTACGATGGTTCGTAATATTCTCAAGTTCGAAGATGTCCCTTTGTTCTACTTGAGCGGGCTCTGGTTTCAACATTATAAGTCATGATCGGTCTGACTTAGGTCTTATATTATATGTAGATTCAATCCGCGTGGTTTTATTGCCCAGATCATATCTCTCAGACATCAAGATATTGTGACTGCCTTATTCCTTTGTTATTTTACTGCGTTGTAAAGATCATTATGACGAGATGTCGACAACCTAAGTATTTTAATTGTATCACTTGTTCAAAAGGCTAACCAACAATGACTTATTTGCACCTTGTTGATTGTTTTGATTTATTGAGATGCTCATATTATATGATACATTTTAGCTATTCGGTGGAACTTGTATGGTAAACTTTGAAGATCGTCTCCTGATTCCGCGACTATGATATACGTCAACTGCAAAGCATATGATTCTTATGGTTTTATCGGTCATCTTGTAACATATCTCTAGGAATGCAACCTGTAGAAAACGGAATGAATCTTTCGTTTTACAAACCAGGTCACAAAAATCGTCAACAGTTAAGCAATGAAATAATTAAAACTTTTATTCTTGGACAAAAAATATGTTCCAACATTTTGGGAACCATATCTTATGACAACATAACAACAAAACACTTTGTTTATGAGTAATTAATATTCAAATTTTACACATATATTTTGAAATTCCCTCAACAGTCAATCTCCTCCGGTTGGCCCTGTCAGTATTGATGAGCCCGGCCGGCAGACGTGAGAAGGAACGGTCGTGGCCGGAGGTGATTGACAGATGATAACTATTCTAACATTCTTCGAGAGGTGAAGACAAAAGACCGAAACACTTCATTTGACCCGTGGAATACATTAAAAGATATTCTCGTTCAATGTTATACAATGTCGTTCTTCTAAACAATAATATACTACAAGAAGTAAACAGCAATATGGTATTCACAAAATAAGTGTTTTAATTTTTCTTGATTTCGTAAAGAAAAACAATTTTGATTTAATAAACAAGAATATTTGTTGTTTTTGCCGACATACATATATTTATACCATATGACTTTATGGAGTGGAAAGATGGACGGTGTAAAAGAAGGTAAGAAACACGATAGATGCCTTCAAGATGTAGGGTTGGTGGCGGATGCTTCGTATCCCATGGACCACAAGGCGTAACAACGTCTCTAGCATAAAAAAATTGAAGATTACCAAAAAACTTTCAAGAACTTTCCATTTTGAAGGCTTGTAATCAAATAAAACAATACATGTAACGTAAAAGCAAACACAATATCTTGTAGAGCAAAAAAATTTCTTTCGAATGACGTATAACCTTTACCATTTTGTTTTACTTTTGGTTCTCATTTTTAAATTTGAAAAATAACGGACACAACTTATGTTAACACCTAATACAATTGCACAGAAACAATTTAACTGAACATACATTTTATTGGGAATTGAATTAATGTTCTTGAAACATGCATAGTCCGTGTTTTTATTACATAAGTTAACAAAAAAATATCATTTTTTAAACATTTACTGAATTTCTTCCTAAGACCGAAAAAAGAATGAAAGAATATTGTTGGAGAAATTTTAACGGAGGGAAAGGCGAGAGCTATGTGACTGGATAAAAATGAGTGGAGATCTGTCTTCTCTGCCTATCCCGAAAGGAGCATGGTGGCGTGATGGTATATATGTATATGTTTCTCTATGAAATGGAAAGCAGCATTCAAAGTTTACTCGTTTAATATAAAATTCTTCTTATGCGATATAAAGACTTGTTAAATATGCTTAAGAGAGCAAAGCAAGGGTAGATATAATTCATGTTAACGATAAGCTGCGTTACACCATTAAATTAAAGGTGCGGCTCAGCGATTCCTAATATATTTTAATTGTGAACCCCTTTTTAATTTGATATAAAATTTAGGAATCCTGACAATTTTTACTGATCGTATATAAAACTATAAATCAATAATAATTTATTAAAAATACAGATTGATATTATCATAAAGTGTAAAAGTAAATATTATTTTATTTTATTTATAGTTAAGGCATTGATATTGTGTAGGTTTAAAGACATTGTAATTTGTTATATCAAACACTGTTTATTCCACTTTATGTAACGGTATACCCCTACCGGTTTCAAGGTTTTCACCTCATCATCAGGGAAGTCTTGTTTGTGATCCCAACAATGTTTGATTTGCAATAAATATAATTAATTCAAACAAGTAATTAATTTGAAAAACTTTTTTTCTTTCTATATATTTTCAAAATTTGATGACGCTAGGAGTGGTGTCCAACTTATTTTTTTTCCACAATTTAGTAGAGCGAAACTCCACTTTACCTAAATATATGGTTCTAAACGGAAATAAATAACGAATTGTCTATTTAAATAAATTTGAATAATCTTCTTTAAAGTATCTGTATAAATAATGTGCAAATAAGAACTAGTCAATAAGATACTATACGGGATTTTTTCTGAGGTAAGAAAAGGATAAATATTTATTTAAACAAATTAATTAGAGCAAAAAGCAAATTTTATTACTGAGCCCCAAATTTTATCGGCGGAACTCTAAGATTCCCCAGCGGTACACAAGTTGAGAGCCCCTGATGTAGATCATACTATTAACACTTGCCGAGAGGCAAAACAGTAGACAGCTCGAAGATTCCTCCGCATCTTCTGCGCGCTATGGTGTCGGTCCTCGGACGTTGGCTCGTGGCTGAGGGTCGTGACTCGGCTATGATTGTTCGTATTGTCATTTTTTAAATTTAATTTACCTGCCATTAATACATTCGTGTGTGATCGGTTGTAAATAACGAGACTTCTGCAATAAATCAGCATTTATTTGAAATGCCCGAAGACTTTTACAGAATTATTCAGACACGGTCACGCTTCTATATCGACTTAAACGATTATTATTTCTGATAGCTGATTTTCAACTTAAAATTCGTGGTAGAATCGCATATTAAACGGTTATAATTATTCCATTATTATTCCTAAGTACTATTTAAAACCAATCTTATGATTCTCATTAGCTGAAACCGGTAAATGATAAAAAAGTTAGGCAAATAAAATACAAATTAGTCAAAAATTTTATTTAGTTATAATTAATATGTAACTATTTCTAAAACAAAAGAAATATTAAAAGTAAAATGACATGAAAGAACTTAAAATTAAGTTACTTCATAGTTATGTTATAATACTCGTATATAAATAAGATTAGTTTTTAAGATATAAATTTGTATACAAGCTTGTACATAGCCTTTGGAAAATGTTTGTGCTATAGATTACTTTATTAAATAAATAAAACTTTAACACATTTATACTTTGCATTTAAAACCTTTCCCTGCCGGTTTAAAAAACATCAGTTTTTTTTGTTTCATAAGTTTGCTATACTTATATATTTTACAAAGTATATCGCAAATTCGGTAATGTTCAATGGTATCATATGTATGAACGAATGAACTAAAAAACATGAACACACACTAAAATCTGTTATATTGAAAAATCTGTTATATTGAAAGATTTTGGGGTCCAAATTGCAGATTATTCCAAACAAAAATGCATTGTAAAGGTATGACTTTTTTTGTAATAATGATCATAAAAATATTTAAACTCATATATTTATCTCTTTTAATTTTTCAATATTAACACTAAAGAAATTTATGTTAAAAACAAAAACATTGTTATTCCACTAATTATATTTATCCCTGCTAATCGATTTCCAACCTCCTACCCCGAGGCTCTTCAGGCGGAATATCTTCATTCCGTCTGAAGAGAGCATCGAGATAGGAGGTAGAAGTACGTGTAGCGAGGATTAATGTAATTAGTAGAAAAACAAAATTATTTATTGTTAAATATTCAAATATTGAGTGCACAAAGTGAAAGCCAAAGCTTTCGATAAATGAAAAACATTGACTTTGTCTCACTAAAAATCAACCTAACCTTTTTTCGAATTCAAGTGCAACATACAGTATGTTTTTTATTCGTGTGGTACTCCTCATTATATCCGAATTGGTGATAAAGACATGTTGAAGAGCGTGGCCGGGAAACAATATCGTATTTAGTCGCAATAATCGAGCCTCCTTACTTCGAGTAAGTAGCTCACAGTATGTGTTTGAAATACTACCGCAAGTGAAGATAAAACAACACATGCACGCGTCAAGTGTATGTATGTACTGTTACAAGACGAACTCTTGAACCATTCTAGTGCTTTTTTTGGTCCGATCGGAAATGAAACCCGAAATCTTAGGGTGAAAGTTTATCATCCTACCACGTAGGTTGTCGAAAACAGTCTTTTGAAGATGCTCCTTAAGAGTTGTTTCAATCGAAAATGTTTTGATTCAGCAAAAATGTATTTTTATTTCAACAATGAAGGAAGGATAAATTATTTATTTTAACCGTTCTTAAAAGTTAAATACAACATTGCAACTGAATTGAAATTTATTGGGGTTACTTTTTAAACCTTATCAACAATACATTTTAAATGAAATGTAACGTAAAAGGAATTCAATTTATTTAGCAGGCCGCTACTCATAACTTATCCAAGGATCTGATGTGAGGGCAACGTGCAATGGTTTGCATACTGGGCCGAGATTAACAGCGCGAGACAAGCGGAATTTCCTTGTAAACTTAGAACGCGGCTCGCGGTAATCGATTCTGTCAACGCGTGTTAAGAGGCGAAACTCAGCGACTCATAAATCATATAAAGGGACTCGGCGGATTTTGAAAACAAAAAAAATAGATAGTACAAAAATATATATGAAATAAATAACGTATTAATGTACACATTGTAAAATATATTATCGCGAAAATGAAACATATACGAGTATGTCTCAACCATGGATTATTTTTTTTTTAAACCTTTTAATTTGTATGATTTATTTTAGTCAAGCACAATATTCTGCAAAAGAATATATTTTTATCTAATAAGTATTACAATGGACGATGCGAGGCTGAGATGATAAGAAGAACTGGAATGGCGAAGAATGCAATGTCAAAGCTCCAAAAGATATGGATGATCAAAACCATCACAACGAAAATGCGTCTAGTTAAGTATCTTGTCTTCTTATCGTTAACGTACGAGTATGTCTCGGAGACGCGGAATCTGATAACAAGCGAGAGACGTAGAATAGATGCAATTGAAATATGGTGATGGAAAAAGTTTTTATGAATTTCATGAACGACAAGGTGAACTTTTGCCTCCATTCTCGAAGAACTGAGAGTCCCGAGAGATTGTCGAAAATATGCTTACAACGAATCCAATTCTCGTGACCAAGGAGATGGTTTAAAGAGATTTATAGTCACTGGAAGCGTGGTAAGACAACGCACAAAAGGATGAGCCCCAATACGTTGGGCTGACCAAATGAAGAACGCAATAGGACTACCCTTAACAACTGCTCATCGAATTGCGTAGTGCAGGGATTGATGGAAAGGAGTTGTCAAGGGCGATCATGGGAGTCACGCAAGGTGGATTTGACTATATATTATTTATATTCATATCCCACAATCCGTTTAAAAATTTGCGTTGTCATCGTGAAGAAGTAAAAAAATGCATTCGAAGACATATTTATTTTTTCATTTGTGATATTTCCAACGTTTTTTTATAATGTTAATAAATATATTTTTACAAAAAGGAGAAAAGTACCCAGTATAATGGAAAATACACCCACTCGACAAGCGAAATATACGCGGGTTCGAGTTCTGTCGATAACTTTAAGTTTTACTATTGCTCTCATTGGACATTGCATTGCTTCGATTATTTAATGATTTTCTCCTTTTCCTAATAATAACAATTTATATTAAAATAATTGCTTGTTCATCGAGCGAAAAAAGGATTTCATTTTTAATAAAACAAATTCAATTCATTTTTATGCGTTCTCATCATTTTATTCGTACCGGTTTTGTCAAGCTTTGTTGTCATCGTCAGGTTATGAGTCATTAAACTCAAATGCTCAAAAAATATGACGAGGTAAGGTTAATGTAAGCTGTTCGAAACCAGTAATGAACTCACAAATAAACACAATTAAATAAAAAAACCTATTGCCTAGTTGGTAATACGTCTGTTTTTTAAACCGGTGGTTGCGAGTTCAGTTCACGTTGATACACACATATTAAAAAAAGCGTTCAAGTCCGATTTTTACTCAGAGCTCTTTTACATATTTCTAGTTGGTCGGAAGAAATTGCGATATGTCCAAAAAATTGTCAAGTTGGAATGCATCAATTCAAATTATAATACAATATAATTTTAAAGTTTTATACTTCAAAATTGTATTGTGCACAAAGGTAAACCAAATACATTTTTTAAACATAAAAGCAAAAAACATATTCTTTAATTTTTTCCCGTCGTTAGTCATATCCCAAATATATTTAAATAAAAGAAAATACACCTTCTATTATGGATAAAAATTACTCATATTCAAAGCTTCTTAAAGAAAAAAAATCACTTCGTAGTGAAACAAAAAAATAATATTACAGTAAAATAAAAGATGAATGATTTTTCATTACTGTCTTACAATTTCGTTGTACGAGTATACAGTACAAGCTGGCAGATATATTACTATATGACAGTTTCTTATAAACTGAAAGTGACTATCAGGTGGTTACCTTTTTAAAAAAATTGGTTCCAATAGGAATCAATCGCACTTGATACTGGTGTACACTCCTTCATATATAGGAGTTAACGGCCATTATTCAAGAACTTCTTAGTAGATTCACATGTGTCTTACCAACAATAACATTTTTTTTTAAGTTTGACAATACTTCAAGAAAAAAAACTTTAATATAATATTTATGATCAACGTTACATAATGTAAGTTGATCATTCACAGAACCCTGGAATGCTTAAGTAACATCGATTGAGATTCGACCCATTACCACGATGAGCACCGATGTTCAACTCTTTTAAGTAAATAAGAAGAAAGAAAAACGTTAAGTTATTATACACAGCCGTTGAAATAAGTTAATTGTTAACCAGCCTTCCGAGCATTCCGCTTTCTGCTTTATTTAGTCAGCCCCTCTCAAGAGTTGAGAAGGGGCAGGAATACACTCCTGTGCAAATTAAAATGGCCAGGACAATATCAGATGGTTTTTATTATTAAATTTAATACGACACCAACAATATCAACCTCGTACTGAAAAAAAAGTTGATTTCTATAATGTAGCCCACCTCGAGGAGTTCACTGGTTAACTATAAACGTGTTAGTTAAGTTTTTCTAGTATACTCGTATTTATTTCTTGCAGAATGCTACGAGTAAGAGGCATCCATGGATTGTTAACACGCTTAACCCGTGTCGTTTGTTAAGATTTCTTTCAGTCTAATATATTTAACCGTCGATTAATAAATTTGGTCCTAAAAAATCATTACTAGGTGTTAATGTGTGAAAAAACAATGTATGACAGAACAAAGAATGAGGATATTAGGAAATAATGTGGATTGAAATACTGTGCCGTGCTTTCTTCAAAGAAAGGAGCATTGAGATGGTTCGACCCCATTAAAACATTCACTAAAGTTATACATATAAGTAACATAAGTATAAGTATATATTTTATATAATCAAAAATCGGAAAAAAGTATCGATTTATTTTTTCATGCTATATGCCCTCAATGAGATACAGGCGAAAGACTAGTTAACTGGGGACTCGACAACAAACCCAGATCCATTTAAATTGTGTGTCCAAATTAAATTACCTGTTGTTTTTTTTCACAAATGATGTATGTTTCTTGTCATGTGTAAAATAAATAAATAAAATGAATAGAAAGTACGAGAGATTTGGGAAGATCTAAAGAAACGTGGAAGGACAAAATAAAGCAGGAAAGAATAAAAAACCTTCGTAATAGGAGAGTATGAAAAAGTAAGTGTATGGGCATGGCAAAATCGAAAAACGTGTGTCAAGATAGAATGAAGTGGAGATCTCCGCTTACCCCAATAATGGCATGGCGTATTGGTGATGATGACTTCTGAGTATAAATGTTGACATTATTTAAAAAACACGTGGTTTTTTTATATAGTACATTGTTTGAATCAGATCTCGTTTTGCGAGTATGTGTACCTTATACATATAGACATTACGTGGATCTTTCAAACGTCATGCCTAGAATGTTTCTCTATCTGACGTTGAATGGATGTATTATTTTAATTTCCGAATAAATATCGCCATCACTAGCCCGAGTACAATCCTCTTCTGGATTAAGATCTCCCTAAAGACTTCCAGTTACTTATATGTTGAACTCGTTGCATCTGGTCTCTTCAAAAGTAAAAATATGTATGTACCCAAACGCCAAGTTCCAAAAGATGAAGGAGTATTTAGACTCGGCATATTATAAGACAAAGAATGACCGATGACCAATCCGGTCTCTTTATACAACGATCCAGTAGTCCCTTCGTCCAATGAATCTCCGCTAGTGTAGCGGTATGTCGTGCCTATATCTACCTGATTCATGCCATAATTTAGATTATATCCTTGACTTGAATCATTCTGGATGATACATTTAAGACTTATTTTAAACTTGGTTTGTCCTATCGTCATAGTGACAATAAAAAGCCATCTTTTGACCATATTTTGAAGCTTGTGGAAGTAATCCATTTAGGATACGAAATTGCTAAAAGTCACGCATTCGTAGTATTTAATAAAATAAACTCTTACGAAAACTGGGATCGTCCTTAGTAATTGACGCGGTACTGTAAGCGTAACATCGATGGCGGCTATACATCGTGATGTTAACTAATGTGTGCTTAAATAAAAATTGATCTTCCAGATAAAGAGAACCGCTGCTACAAGACCTCGATCGGGATTCAAACTGCAGGATACTAATCCGACATATCCAACTGCTTGTGCATATTATTTTATGCAATATTTTAATTATTTGCTTAAGGGAGCAGTTAAGCCTATCCGCGAGACTTCGAATGTAACGCTAACAATATTCGAGCGCAAACAGCTGAGTAAAAACGAGAAATTGTTAAGAGAATCCGATGTTAGAATATTCACCGATTGCTTTCGACTCAGTCTCGATTACTCGAAAAACATTTTATTTCTCTCCGGAGTTACTTAATATGCGCAATGGACCGGATGATCATAAATTGTAACAGTGATCAAAATGTTATGTCGATTCCAATGATTGAATCGACAAAAAAATACGGGGAACATAACAGGGACCAATATTATGCAATTTAATTATATAACCGAAACGGGCAGAGCGACGATTATAAATTAATTACGACTTTCAGGACTGCCACTGTTAATTTAATGTGATTATATTTTTTAATTCGGGGTTTTCTTTCTCTAACAATTCGCATGGTGTGAAATAAGGGAATGCAAAAATAGAATACGAAATTAAATTAAGTATACAAATGTATAAGTAAATGTTGGCTAAACTAATATCTACGTTCGTCAAGTTATCTAGATAAGGGGTTCGCAACCTTTTTTAAATTGTACCACTTAATGAAAGTTGGAAAGAGTGGTGTACCACCGGTACTTCTTTCGGTCTCCTGTCTCTTTATAAGCATTTTTTTTTCATAATAAAGGTGCCTTTACCTACCCTCTTTACTCATTGTGTAGTTAATACACCTTAAAATGTAAGCTTAGAAAGTACAACAAAAATCAAAGAATACGTTTAGGAAATAGTACCTCCTATAGGTTCAACACACCTAAAATTTCATAATTTAAGGACCAAATCTAAAGAAACTAGATAACCTTTGGTTACCTCGATAAATATCATTGGTGCTATCCGACCTTAACATAATGTTGTAAATTATGTTGAAGTTTCATGGAACTTCAGTATTCTAACTATTAGTATCACTAGCGGTACGCGTACCATAGTTTGCGGACCGTTGATCTAGATTATTAAAGTCTAGTTATGAGGTAGGATGATAAGTTGTATGGAGCCGGTACTAAAAATGGGTGATGGATTAACTCTGTATTTGCAATGAGGAGCAGTCCATGTGACACCTGCTGTAGGGGTCGACAAGACCGGTGTCATGCATCGAAGACTTGATTCGTGGAACGATCAGCGTTATCCAGGTGGCTGAATTGTGGGCGGAAACAATTTAGTACGTTTGACACAACGAGAAGAAGAAAAATCTTAAGGTGTTAATTTCTTAATCAGGTCGTGTGGCAAAAGTAGAGGTACTCGCACGTAAAGCCAATGGCCGAAAATAGATTGAATTGTAAAAGTTTGCAAAACTTCGGTCACATTATCACCAAGTGATGATTGACATAAAAGTAGGCAATCGTACGTACCTCAACTAGAACAAGATTAAATAAAAAATATTTTCGGAGCTATTACCGTGTATTTCTGGCTTAAAAGTTGGCCGAAGTTTCAAAGGAGTTGTAATCTTAATGTTAAGAAAATATCGTTACACCGATAAATCAGATCCGTTGTTGCTTTTTTATCTATGCCCTCGAAACTTTGGCCATCTTTTAAGCTAATCAAATACAGCAAAAACCTTAAACATTTTTTTGGACTAAACTAGGAAAATATTAAAGCTTTAAGGTAGTTTCTAGTACTCATTTCCTTAATACAACGGCATGTCATTATTTCAGAAAAAAAATGTAAAAAATTTCTAAAACCATCTGAACCACAAAATTAGAACTATCACGAAATAAACATAAACTAAAATATTCAAAACGGAAAAACGTCGAGGCAGTGTATTATCTACGTTTAAAATTCTCATTACTTATGGTTGAGTGGTGTTGTTTCCTGATGGTCTGGAACTGAGCGAATGAGTCGCCTCCACTTCTCTGGGCTCTAAGCCATGATGATTGGGGCACAAAATGAGGAACTATTCATATCATTGATTTGGTATATACACCTTGCTGAAGACCGTCTTCTTATTTGCCACCCTTCAAGACTTCGATTAACTACCAACTTCTCCAAAATGTTTTAATCTCTTCAAGCGACATGTCCAGAGTGTGAAAGTAGTATTTTTCTACATGTCATTGACAGCCTTTCTTTGACCTCCAGGTTCTGAAGTATTACCACATTACATTCCATGTGATTGCGCCAACATCACATAGCATAAATCTTTATTTTTTGCTCAGTCCATATATTCACTCAATAGAGAAAACCAAAGTTCTAATGACAAAGATTTTGGTTTAAGAAAATATTTATATGAAAATTGTTTAAAAAAATTAAAACAGCTCGCACCTCATATATTCGTATAACGTTCCCTTAAGATAATTGCGGATCACAAAAAACTGTAATTAATTTTACATCATATTCAATTAATATATGGTTAACAAAGGGAAATTTGTGTAATTTTTCCTTAACGAACAAAGTGTTTTTGTTCTTGCGGAAACAATTAATACAATTATTGATGGGACTCGCATACATCGGCACCTTTTTTGTTTCGAAATACTCGTTAAAAAAATCACTCAGTGCTCGCACACCGGATCGCTCCGCCCTTCACACAAAAAAAATCGCAATTTCTTTATTATTCATCACGCAAACACCCAAATAAGTATCCCCTAATTATCTTAATATATTTATAAGCAGTTAAATTAATAACACTTAATTGCATTCATCTACATCCCTTTATCCTTGAAATAAAAGGTTGGAGCCACATTATCGAAAAAAAAACTGTCCTGCACGACTTCAATATTTGTGCATTATCATAGACCCAAACAGTATTTACGAGTATATGTATAGCTTTTCCGTCTATTTCCCATATGACGTCGTACTTTCCAGTAATCAAATATGAAACAAGCCACTATAGCATACGTTTTACTGGTACTGAAAATGTAAGCTAATCTATGACTTGAACGGTGCACTAAGTAAATTTTTCAAAAATATTGATACCAGAGGTGTGCTTGTGTCTACCTTGATGTATGGAAACGAAGCCGGGATATTGAAAAGGAGTGATACCAGCGGTAAAAATGCGTGACATGTGTAGAATATAAGTAATGACTGAAAGTTTGAGCTCCCTTAAAGAGAATTTGGCATCTAAGCGGCGCAATATAAATTTTCCTTGTAATTTATTTTTATCAAACACTGTTTCTACCACTTTTTTGTGACGGTATAACCCAACCGGTTTCAAGGCTTTCACCTCATCTTCAGGGGAGCACAAACCAGGTTTTTCTTTTATTATTATTATTATTACGATCAAGTCAGGAATTATTGGATAAAAGGCAACATTTTTTTTAAAGACTGATAGTATAGTTTTTTATTTATTTAAGCAATTAGAACAAAGAAAGGTATCTATCTATACATGGTTAAGCTAACACATACATTAAGAGAATGAGTTGCAAAAAAAAAATATCGACCGAGGAAAGAATTGAAAGAGGAAGTTGGAAAAGTTTAAATAAGGGAAAGGTAAGATATAAGAGGAGCGGAAAACAATGATGACGAGATGTGATTTTAACCGTGTAAGGGGCGTATGCGTGAATAGAAAAACGTGGCGATTTGTGCTTTGTACTGAGCCCAGAATGGAAATAAAGTGATAGTATACCTGACGAAGACCTCGAAACCTAACCTAACCTAACCTGACGAAGACCTCGAAAACAGAGTCATGACAATACCGTTGTATTAGTAGAATTAACAAAGTTAATTTTGTTACGAGTATAATTATTATTTTTAGTTGGGTAATCAATACGGGCATTGTATAGATGTCTAAAAGACTTTGACAACTTACAGATAGAAAATGATCTAATTGCATAGGTTTGCTATGTTGTGATGTTCGTTTTACACTAGATTTTTTTCTAATTGTAATGTCAATGTAAATATTAAGTTTTATTTGTTGTTGTTTTTTTAATTTTTTTAGTTAAAAACGACATTTGATCGTTGAAATAAAATTATGGAGTTCCACAAAATAATCCCCGAAACATTTAAGAAAAGGTTCGATTTAGGTTAAAATATCAGGGAATGTAAAAAGAATGAGCAAAACCTGCCAGATTCGCCTCGGCACCGCCGGAGTGGAAGATGATGCATCGAGTATGATTAAATTTTATTTTTTTGCTAACGTATCCGATAAAGCAAGTACAATAAATCTGTTTAAGATCACAGCCGTGATGCGATGATGGAGATTGATGCAGCGCGGATCATGCGAGTATTAAACAAGCAATATTTCTGTCTCCTTTGGTGTAAATTAATTTGACGAGACGTAAGAAGTGATGCTGACCCGCGGATTAAGTCTGTATAATTCATTCCCGTTTAGTTAACCCTCGAATGAATGCTGGATTTTTTTTAAATTCTATTCTAACACACACTGAAGCTGAACATCGGACCAAATTTAGATAAAACCAATCATCACGCTCGGGACAGGCGGAGAGAAAACATCTCCACGCAATTCATTCCAAGCATAAGAATGCATATTTCATTTCTTTAACATTTATATTATTCCTTACTCATAATCTTATATTCATCTTGCTTTTAACTTTTTCTTCTTTCAAATTCTAGTCAACTTGGTCCAACCACGTTTCCTCGGTTTACCTTTAACACATACATGGTATAGAGTGAAAAACGTCTGATGTCCTCGCGACCGGGCTCGTCTTCTATTCGTAGGGGTAAATCTGGGGGGGGGGGGGTGTAATGATACGAGTTCAGAAATGTTGATAACTTCTCTTTTAAACGTATTTTATTCGCTATTATATTTAAATATAAATGCAATTTCAGGATACATGTATATATACAAGGTGTCACAAAAAATGTATCCACAATCTTAATGATTATAAAGTCTATTTATTAATATACAGTTCCCTTTCAACGTTCACTATAAACTACATAAATGTATTTTTTATACTTAGCTCCTGTTTTCAAACTAAGGTCCATTCTGGTCTAGGCATTGCTGGCAACGCAAAGCAAGGGAATCACAAACATCGAGAATCATTTCATTTGGTATTTGGGCACATTATTTTTCAATGGCTACTTGTAATTCATCAATTTTTTCAGGTGTTTTAGCACAAACATTATTATTCTTGAGAAATCGCGTTTTCGTACTTCCAGTAGCACTTCAAAATAAACTTTCTTTATTCAAAACTAAGTCTTGTTTCAGTCATTATTTCTCAACGTGTGTTACTAAAACTAGTTAATGTTTTCTACGAACCATATTTTGATTTCAGTTGTATATGTACCACTAATTAATTTTATTACTAACAGAACCATAGACTGTTAAATATACAAATATTTATTAAAGAATAAATCAATTGATAGGTAGAGCTAAAAATTATATTTCATTTCGTCGAATAAAAAGTATATCATAAATCAAAGTACTTCCTTTTCTCTTAAAAAATTAATAAACTTCGGTATTGGGAAATTGAATGTGATAAATACACTATGCAGACTCGTTACACTTTCGCGAATCTATAAATTACACGTTATAAAAGATTTATTCGCTGTCAGTAAATAAATAAATTATCAGCTAGGTAAATGGGAGATGGTCTTGACATGAACGAAAACTGGAATGGTTGTTCTGCCTGCCCGAGGGTTAATACGAGAGGGTACGTGGACGAATGTAGGGACGTTTAATGCAAAAAATATCCAACTCGCAAAAAAACATATTTTCCATTTACTTCAAATCATCATTGTCATCACAAATTCCTAAATCGGAGAGTTTTGTGACTTAGTTGGTAAGATATTTGACATTCACCCGGGGGTTTCGAGTTCGATTGTCGTTGGTATCCGAAAAAAATACAAAAAAAGGAGGCCCAGTCTAGTAAAAGTATTCGTCTAGTAACAATACTCTCAAGCGCAAGACGTGTGATAGTATCATTATCTCTTCACGTATGGAATAATATTGTCAACACGTGGGATGACGAACAACAAGTTTTGTTCCTACTCGAGTCCGAAGGTTCGATTACTGAGGCCGAAGACAATATTGTCTCTCAGCCATGCTCTTCAATATAGCTAAATCGCCAATAATAATAATCGGATATGGTAAAAGGTACAATACGGAAAGGAGAAGAAGATTCCTGAACCGATCGTGGTTGTCTGGGGACTTTTTCGCCACTTGCCTTAACACCGAAAGCTGTTTTTTTCGCCACTTGTCTTATCAGCGGCGGCTGGTCTCGAGGTGCGTTGGTGCGCTGAACCGGAGAAATAATTCGCAATACAGAGAAATAGAATCACGGTTTACTATATGTTTCTGTCTGCCCTATATGCATCTGCATTTCCGTCCGGTGCATATTCGAGATCGCTCCAGTATGAATTAGCAAACTTGGCCGGTCAATTTGAAAGGAATATTTTTTTAAATTTTACTTATTTTTTTTTATTTTCACTTAAATAAAAATACTCGTATTATTTGTCAGTATTCTTATACATATTTAATTTAAACAAATATTTAACATATATAGAAGTCATGTTTGCGAATATATAGTTTAATTATTGCAAATTATTTATCCGATTGAGCGCACCAACGCACCTCGAGGATTGGGGCTAAAAATGAGAAAAAAAAGCTGATAGATTCGAGATGTAATGGTGGAGACGCATGCTGCGGATACTTTGAATGTATTCATCATTCAACAACTCGAAATTCAAGACGGCTGTCTACGATATGTGTGCGACAAGAGCTCCAATTCTTTGGCTATATAGCACGCAGAGAAGAGAAGTGGAAAAATTCGTACTAACGGACACCGTGGAGGGACAGCGAGGCAGAGATAGACCAAAAAAAAAACAATATACTGACCAAGTCAGGAATGCAACAAGGTCCTCTGTGATGGTAGCACTTTGAGAGGTGGAGAATCGTCGTTGACAAAGTTGGGCAAATAAAACATGACGACCCTCAGTAATGAGAAATCAACCAACAAGAAATATTTGTCTGCTGATGCTAAGCTGCTTCCTCCTACACTTCTGTAGTTGTACACAAATACGCTATAACTTACACATAAAAAAACAAGAGGAGGTTAAATATATCATCGGATTCAGTTTCAAAATGTGTAAAATAGGAAAGCATTAAGTTCATGTTTTCATTCAATGAATTTACATAAAAATTTACTATTTTTATCAGTTACGAAAATCGTTTTACTTCAAAGAGATTTAACTTGACATACTATAGTCTGCAGTTATTGTTTTTTGCTCACAACAGCTAAATTATGATAAAGTACAATAATCCTCCAACATAGGACTCATTCACTTAACTACAGCCTCATCCACACCCCTTTTGGATGTCTGAACCGAATCATTTTGCAAAATCAGTATCCAACATGCAATGTTTATGTCAAAAGTCAGCGAAGTTTTGTAACGTTAATAATTTTTGCTAGTCTGAACTGGATTTAATTTTTTGGACGTATATGAGTATAGGCAAAGACATGGAGCAATCATAAGAGCAGGAAATAAAAGTTTAAATGGAATGTTTAACCATTTCGACAGTCGATCGGAGCGTGGTTGTTATTGCGACAGGATTTTGAGTACTTGGGCTTTCAGGATGAATGATGAGTGGAAAAGATTTATGTGAGCTCGTGAGTGTGGGTTTCTTCTTGTTGTTTTAATTTTGGTTGTTTTTGTATTTGTGTTTCTGTGTATTTTTTTTTGTTGTGATTTTGTTTTAATTTTAATTTTTAATTTTTATTCTTATGGTTGTGTGCGGTATATATTGTGGGATGGATATTTTTGGTCTTTCTGGAGTGATGATGTGTGAGGAGTTGTATTTTGCAAGATGTTTCCAGTTGTAGTTTGAGTGTCACTGTTTGTCAGGTTGATGAGAGCGTGCAACGGGGTTTTGTTTTTTATGTAACCAAAAATCGGAAAGAAGTATCGATTTATTTTTTCATGCTAAATATCCTCAGTGAGACACAGGCAAAAGCCTAGTTTACTGGGGATACGACAAATGAAAGGCAACAAACCCAGATCCATTAAAATTGTATATCCAAATCAAATTACCTGTTGTTTTTTCGCAAATTGTGTATATTTCTTGTCATGTGTAATAATAAAATAATAATAATAAAAAAAAAATGTATTTTTCTTAGGCTTAATTTGACAGTAAATAACTATTTTATCAATGTATCACCGTGTATGGCGAAACTAGCGTAACAAAAGTTATGAAAATTGCTAGACTGCGCTGGCTTGGGCACTTATACCACTTTGTTCAGACTTTGTTCAGCGTTCAGATGGACCGAAAGAGAGTAGAGAGACTGAGCTGAGATGGCTGGATGGTAAAAACAGAGAACTATCGCACACTGGATGTAAGCCATTGTAATAGGGATGCTGTTGACAGAGATAGGTGGCAGAGAATCTTACAGATAGCCAAGATCAATCTGGGTTGTAGGGTTGCTGATAATGTTACCAGTGTTCACATATAGCGCGAAAACTATGACACTCACAAAAGAGTTCATTCATATACCAATAGTTATTTAAAGAAGTACTGAAAAAGATAGGCTTGGAATAAAATTAAAAGACAAAATGAGAAACAAATAGATTCGTAGCCAAATTAAAGTGTATGACGTAGTGGAAAACACTGCTCAGTTATAGTGAATATAGGGACCACATTGTATTTGTATGTCAAATGATAAATAAGTCCAGCGTGCATAAGAGTAGAGACCAAGAACCACAAAATGGCCACAAAGACGACCTCCAACAAGAAGGCATTAAGCGATTTGCCAGTTGTCATTGGATGAGGAACGCACAGCATCGAAAATAAAATGGGAGATGCATTTCCTGCATTGGCTGAAATAGGTGGAAAACAAAATATTTTACAGGCTGAATATGACTAAGGCCTTCTTAAGTGTCATTTAAAATTTAAAAATCTAAAATAATGTGTTGGATCTTTCTTGCTTACATACGTCAATGTATAAGTATGAGAAAAGATTATTTATTTCCCCACCGATTGTGCCGTATTATTGCATGTCTTGCATTCAATGCAAACGAATCACCGACGTAATGAAATAATAAATTGGATTCATTTTTAGCAGGCTTATTCTCCGCCTGATGAATATGCTAATAGAATGCGGATTATCGGGACGGTTGCATCGGCAAGAAATGCATGGGATGTGAAATCTCCGAGGTGTGGACGACGCTGCTCGGTTTAATAATATTACGTCTGCAAGACTGAATGCGTCTCCTTGGAATGTCTTCAATCCACTTAACATCTCAAAGTAGCACATTTTTCACGATGGTATCGTTTGTCATATCATTACATTAAATAATTTCAGGATCTATAAATACTTCAAAAATATATAATTTATTTGAAAACCTTGAAAATAGGCTTCGATTCAAAATATTATTAAATATCCTCTTGGTAGTATCTTCAATTCTGTGAATGGTGATCACCTTAATCATCTACCACTTTCTCCAGCAGAAACGAGCAGCCACTGACATTTTCTCCTAGTCACTCAATCAGATGAGTACACGGTCTCTGCCCCTTTTGCCATTACCACTTTCCACCAGAATTTGCAGTTCAGAAATGACGTCTTCCTCGCACGCTCTGTCCCAAGCATCGCATGACTTCTCGCGTACTATACAGAGAGACCAGAGAGACGCCTCTTAACCATAAGCTCTTATGGTGAGTATCTTAGGAATAGAAGATGGTCTTTGAATATATGACAACAAATATCTTAAAGCCTGGATATAAATTATAATTTTATGGCAACGTATGCCCCAAGTATCGCGTGACTTCTCACACACAACACAGAAAGACGCGTCTTAGCCTCGAGCTCTTATGGTGGGTATCTTAGGAATAGAAGATGGTCTTTGAATATATGACAACAAATATCTTAAAGCCTGGATATAAATTATAATGTTATGACTAAGTCTGCCCCGAGTATAGCGTGACTTCTCACACACAGCACAGAGAGACGTGTCTTAATCTCGAGTTCTTATGGTGAGTATTTTAGGAACATAAAATGGTCTTTGAATAAATGACAACAAATATCTTAAAGCCTGGATATAAATTATAATTTTGTAACTAAGTATGCCCCAAGTATAGCGTGACTTCTTACACACAGCACAGATAGACGTATCTTAATCTCAAGCTCATGTGGTGAGTATCTTAGGAATAGAACATGGTATTTGAATAGATGACTACAAAAATCATTAAGCTTGGATATTAATTATAATTTCATGACTAAGTGGGAATATTTTCTTTGAATAACTAATGCAAATCTTAAGTCCAAGTTCTGATAAAAAGTTCTATAAATCTACTGATTATTAAGTGTTTTTTTTAACCTTTGCAGGTACAAATATGTTCAGATAGTTTCAAGGTCAACCCAAACAAAAATTGTTACGCCACGATACGTATGCACTCCCGCTATTCCGATATTGTCCTTATATATGCCGAGTATTTAGTCAACAAACTTGAATACTGAACATTAAAGAAAACGCTAGATTTATGTTTTTCGTCCAATGTTTTGGATTTCGTAATGCAACCTGACAATTTAAGTGCCAGTAAAACAATATTTTCTAATGAAATGTCTGTAATTTTGTATTAAATTAACACAAAAAGATAAATTTAAAAACACTGGTTACAAACAAATAAAATGTTATTCTTAACAAAATTTTACTTAAACTTTTCCCAATTTTTTCGATTCTATTTGTTGAATTCGAACTAACTGCTGGGAGAGTAAAATAATACATTTTGGTCAACAGAATTCTCCAAATAGTTATTAAATGATTGTATCTAAAAAAAAAGTCTTAAAATTTGTATATAAAAAATTGAACATTCGTAATAAGCTTTTTAAAATCGCATTTAGATACTTTATTCGTCAATAAAAACTCTGAATCGAGTTCATAAAAGATTTCAACGCGCGCGTTATACGTCAATATATTACATAAGAAAAGTTAAAGGCTTAAATCGTACAAAAGTTCTTTTGCGGCGTCAACACGCCGACAGTAAATCGGAGTGACTTTATTACGCTGGCTGGCTGGCTATCACAAATGATCATGGACCTTCCTGTTCACAGATCCGATTGTATCGAAGCTTCTTAAGTCAATTTATCAGCATTTGTTTCAATTTCCACGTACCATTGTGGTGTTAATCCGAGAGCCGGGCGTACGGACCGCCTCCGTTCGCTGTGTAAATGCTTCCTTAATGGCAGCTTACAATATTTTAAGTGCCATACGATGAATACGACAAAATTATTTATCGATTTTTCAATATATTCCAACTTAACGTGATTCACAATTTAATTCACTTGTTTTGTACTTTATTATGTGATTATATTATAAAGTCGTACGATAAGCCCGTTGATGATAGCGAATAATACTTCTTATGTGATATTTCTCAGTAGTCAGTAGCTCAGCGACTTGAAATTACTTAAGGTTTATGTCGTTTTTTATCTTCTCAACTTAATAAACATTTTTTTAAAAAGACATTTATACCGTGAGGTCACAGGGATAGGAGAATACCATACAACCTTCGTCCTTTTTCAATTCGTTAGTCAGTAAGAGGCAGATATTCGCAAATACGACTCAATTAACCTAAACTAAGAAAATTTCCCGTTATACGGATTTTCCTAGGCTTCGAGACCATTGGATTAATCCCCCAATATCCTTAAAATAAATTATTATAATAACCATAAATCACTGTGGAACTAGTTCGGCCACGTTAAATGTGGAAGGACGTGGAGTACTGGGTTGTTTACAGATCTGGATGAAGACTTTTACGGACATCACGCCATTCCCCTATCAAGGTAGACAGAGAAGACAGAGTGCCAGACTTTTCTTTCTCAACACACATGATTCTAACACAAAACGAAAAGGGTAATGATAATTATGAAAAAGTCAAAATATAAAACTTAATTGAAATTACACAAATTACACTCTAAATTAAAAACCACAGTGGATACTTTTCTGTGTTATCACCCACAAAATCTATTTCATTTAATACTTATTTTAAATAACTAAATATTTTATCGTCAGTATATGATATTTTTCAAAAAATTGTTAAGTGAATAAAAACTACCACAAATGAAGCATGATTTTGATTTCCAATCAAACAGCCTTACTTTCAATAAAAGCGCTATTAAGGTGGGCTCGTTCGCTAAATAGCGTTGCTTTAATTATATTTTGATAAAAATAACAAACATGGTTTTCTTTATATTCTAAATCTAATATACGAGTATAACAAAATATTTATAATTAATTATGTGGAGCGTTCAAAATCACAAGTATATATTTGAATACAGATCAAAAACAGATTATTAAGCTCAATTCCTGAGTATTTTATCCTCGGAATAATCAGCTAATGATTAAGTCATTTGATGGGAATTTCTGAATACAGCATGGAAAAATAAAAAATATTTTTATTGACAAAGCAACAATGACAATAGTTTTCAGAAAGAAAACATGATAAATAGTATTTCTACTAGGACAACCGGTATTTCCGTTTTAAAACCTATATCAAAGGGATACAGGGTGACTTCTGATTTATGCGAAATATTAATCATTTATGAAATATTTCAGCTTTAACATTGAGGAACTTCATTTTAGAATATTTAATAATATGTTAATGTTATTGCACTAATTACAAAAATCCACCTCTTATTTCGAGGTTTTCTACAGCCGGAATGGTCCCGGTTTGTTACGATAGTAACGCTTAGGTCACACTGATGCTATGTTTCAACAGAATTGTCTGTGGTCTTTTGACCCTGATATTAATGAGGAAATTTTATTGATAAGTTTGGTTATTTATTATTTAATATAAAAGTTATCAATAGAAAAAAAATCTGCGAACAGCAGAATCTAATATGTTTTTCGTCTAAGAGATTTTTTATTCATTTCTGGTACGAAGGACGTCTTGACTCAGTGGTGTGATATTTCAGAAGGGGTAAAGTAAGGACTATGTCACCCTGGTTAAACTACAAAGATCCATGGGTGGCATATAAATGTCGAATAGGAATGAATGCGGATTGCTGTATGCTGATGACACGTAATGTTAGCGGATAATGTAGACGAACTACAGAGTTTGATAAGTAAATTGGATGAGAGATACGAAGACAAAGATCTGCGAATAAATGTTGAAACTCAAAGTCATGATGAAGGAAAAGGTGAAAAGAAGAGTTAATGCGACATATAGATAGTAAATTAAAGATTGGATCAAAATTGAGGAATTTTGCTATTTGGGTAGTCATTTTCTCAGACGTGAAGGATGTGCGTCAAGATAGGAAAGTCTGACATTCTGTACTTGATGTATATCCCTATACAAAAATATAAATTTCTGGGTTTGGTATTACTTTCACAACATATTCCTCCATAACATATTACTTTTTTACTATAAAAAAGCGCTATGCAAGACCTATTTTTCTGCATCTTATGCAATATTGTGTGTATGGACACCCTGTAGATTCAAACTTAATAGTTTCACGAAAAGTCAGGTTTATCTTCTTTCTCTAGACTGGAACACTGGACGGTCAGGGATGAGTGACTGGAAAGAATTCGGCATCACAAATGAATGCGTCATCAATCCGGGCCGAGCTGCTACAACAAAGGTGAATGGAGCCACCATGAACGACAAATGTAGAAATGATGAATAGAGACAGGACAGCGCGTCGGTGGCAGGGGTCACCAAAGTTCCATTTCTGAGACCACCTGCATTCATTTGATGGAGTCATATTTAATTAACAGCGACAGAAATGTCGAACAACTAACATGACATTCTTTCTTTTGGTTAGTTCCCTCAATGCCGAGGATCGTACTAGTCTACGATTCGTCCCAAGTGCTTTATGCGATTTCTTGGTTTCAGCAGAAAATACATTACATACATATATAGGACAAAGTGTCAGTTTTCCCACTTTCCTATTCTGACACACATATTTCGCTTCTTCCACACTCATATTTTTTCTCGTACAACTCTAATAATTTATTTGGCTTTTAACTCTTTCAAAATATCATTAATTTGATCCAACCATAATTTATTTGATCTTCCTCTACCATAAATTTGTTTTGTTACTATTTCTTCATTCATTCATTCTACATTCCCAAACCATGTCACAGTGCTCTTTATCATCTTACTCAAAACATTAATTAAATAAGTTGTTAACAGTTAATGACAAAAATTTTAAAATAATTTAAGGAAAGTATACGAAAAGCGTGCATCAATTGTGTTGAGTTGGAATATTAGAAAGCTCGAGTTAATGAGAAATATAGTTAAAAAAAACAGTAGCAGCAAGCAATATAGCTAATGGTGGCTAAGATAATGTATTTACCAACCTAAACATTTCAAGAGAAGCAAAGCTAGATTGTCTTAATGAAAACCTGGTGCCAACCTTAAGATAGGCAAGCGAAACATGGGCTTGGCCAAAACTTACCAAAAATGTTGTATGCGTGGGTTCGTAACTGAATAAAGAAAGACTAAGAAAATAAATATACAGCGCAAATGTAAGTTGAAGACGTGGTAGAGAAAAGCCAAGGAAAGTATGATTGTGAACGGCATTTTATAAGTGGGATCCAGTGAACGGCATTTTATAAGAGGGAAATGTAGAAAGTCAGAGAAATCGTAGAAGGTGTATGGATGATGAGATGGAAAATCCTAGCGATCTATGCTATATTCTATGATACGTTGACAGTAAAATGGCGTAATGGTATGTAAACATCGTCGTCAAATTCAATTCTGACGACGACGCATGAAAATAAATTTGAGAATAAAACAAAAAAAAAAAATGTTGCGAATCACTGAACCCAAAGTCAGACATGGATTTGATAATGTTTTTATCCCGCCGCCACAAACCGAATTTAGTATGCATATCTTCAGACAATCGAGCCAGTCTCATTACAAATACCCCGTGAAGTGAGAGATGTATCACCATAAAGTATTGATTTCCTTTCAGAGGTACCAGCGAGAGTTAGCAGCGTATCGTGACGGTATATAGGCTATGTTTATAATGCGGACCGGATCGATCAAGATCACAGACTCGAGCAGCCTGTCAAAAAGACATGATCTAGAGTGTGAAATATGGAAAAGTTTCAAAAGGCCGCGAATTGGTGTTGATCTTTGCGAGTCTAACAGAATATGATGGTGATGGTTTCTACCACCTAAGAACTTATTAAACAATAGCATATATTCTGTACTATTCCCAATATGCAATGCTTGCATTGCTTGCATTTGGAGCCAGGTGGGAGCGCACATTTGGAGCCAGGTGGGAACTCGCTCATGATGGAGAAAGTACAAAAAAAATATCTACGATATCTCTATATGAGAGAGTTCGGTGTCTATCCATGGCTTTATCCTACTCAGTTCCTGCTGGGCATGCTCGGGTATAACTCTTTGAGCGTAAGAAGAGATCTGTGTCTCCTGGTATACGTTGTCAAACTCGTTCGAGGAGTTGTGAGCTGTCCAGCATTACTACAAAGATTAGCGTTAAATGTTCCTAACAATTACACTAGACTGCGCCGGCCTAGAACTGTTCTCAATAACATACGCAAGAACGGGTCTTCCAGCCGCTATGTCTGTTGGAAGGATCTTAACTCTTCCGAACGGGACTGCTTCGGATATTGACATATTTCATATCACATTACCAAAAGCAAAAGTAATTTTTTTTCTTAGATTGAGCGCGTTAGAAAGCACTCATCAACATACTTAAAAGACTGTGAATATATGTGTATCATATGTTTGTGTGTATATACTCGTTTGTATGCATATGCATTATTTTTTATTTTATATAATTTTTTATTCTTTTTTAATGTCTTGTATTTTTCAAAGTAATTGGGCTAAGCTTCTTTTGAAAAAATAAATAAATAAATATACGTACTTCTTACAGGACCTTAGTAAGACCACCACAATCATATTCAAGCTGGCAAAATACTGGATGGTTAGAAGACGTGGGTAGGAATACCATCAAATTATCAAGTAAGATGATGCCCTCACGTTAGTCAAAACCCTTGAAAAAACGCGAAGCTTCTAACTCGTCTATGATCTACGTATAAAATCTTCATAAATTTGATAAAATTGGGAAGAAAGGTTCACACGTTAGTCCATCTTAACTCATAAGACAAACTATTTGTAACACTTCAGATGTTTTTTGTCAAACAAAACTTGTGAAATTACGAGGAAGATGATCTAAGATTAACATTTTATAATCCCTAAATCTCAAGTTTTAAAGCTATAATTTACCACCAACAGCTTCCATTAGTGAACGAAAATCATCTGGCGTAAGCTGCAACTTTTTTAACTCGATCGAAGTTGATGAAATTCTATATTTAGATCGCAGGAAAAAGGTGAGGAAAGATACACAGGTAATCTTGCAATATAACAAATACTGCAAAGTGAATCCAAGCTAAGAACGAGTATCTGTAGTAAGAGGATGTTCATACTGGATACATGAAAACTACACACAAACACTACACTACACCTAAAGCCGAATGTGTTACTATCACATATCGGAAGATCTGTAAAGGATTCTTTGCAGTTTTTCTCTTGATAAGTATTTTGGGATTTTCCAACAGTTATGGTTTTCTAAACATATGCACATGCGAAGAAGTAATCCATTGGCCGCAGTCATCGCCTTCCTATCCTTACACTCAACTTATATATATATTTCATTTGTAATGTTTTAAATGACGAGTTAGATCGCTCGTAAAGGGGTCGGTAACGGCGCTATATAACTATACTCGTATGTCATGGAGAAACTTATTCACCAGTGATTTTTTTCGTGAGATTACTGTCGTGATACAACTGGGATAATTTTTAAAACTATGTTGGTTTATAATAAGGGACTGGGATAGGTTTTAAAACTATATTGGTTTATAATAATCCAAGACAACGTTTATGATTACCAGTAAAATAAATTACAAACAGGAATGTCTCTTGGTAGAAGTGATCAAGTAGTTGAATAAATCCAACATTATAAATAAATAAAAAACTGACTGATCTCAAAGTTACGCTGAAATAGCAGGAAACTGTTTATATCAAAGATATCAACGTTACGATGGAATGGTACGAAACTGCTTATATGAAAGATATCAAAGTTACGGTGAATGGCACGAAACTGCTTTTATCAAATATATCAAAGTTACGGTGGAATGGCACGAAACTGTTTTTTTTTTAATCCAGGATCTTTTCTGTGACAAAGATTTCAATCTCGAGTAACATATATAAATTTTGCGTTGCTATATATTCTTCGTACTACTCTAAGGAGTTGAAGCATGGTCACTTACTCAAGCCACCACAAAGAAATTGTTTTTTTTTTTAGATATGGTGCTATTGAACAATGCTGAGTCTCATGGGTTAAATAAAGTTCGAAATGATGACATCTTGTAACCGATAAATAAAGATTATTATATACCATCAAAAGGAGAAAGTTTTTTTTACTTCGGACATTAATGGAAGAAGAAAAATATGAGATTCATCAATTGATGTTGTAGGGAAGAATTCAAGGCAGAAAAAGTTAAGAAAGAAGAAGCATCTCCATGTTGAAGAACTAAGTTTTAGAGCTGTTGCCTCAAAGGTGAAGATAGCGATGACGATCGCCAACATCCGAAGAGGAGAAAAATTTTATGGAGTATATTTGGCGAGGAAATTTCCATACTACATATAGTGCAAGAACTGACCAGTGACAAGTCACGGTGAAACCAATCAACCAAAATGACGGGTTTTTGGGTGGGCACTGTCTTAGCGCTACTCTGGTGAAAATAAATGATTATATAATCTTAAGAATGGAGTCAAAGATACAACAACCTGTTTCGTCTCTGTCAATGGTGACATTCACAGACAAAAATAGCGCGTTTGACAAAAACACAAAATAGATTATACAGCTGACACAGTGGAGCATGCGTCCCAAATCAATTCCAAAACAAACGCGGCCGAGAGCCGTGCATAATTGCGGAGCACGACGTGTCCGCGCCCGCCGTTCTCTTCGTGTGAAAATACACAGCAGAGAGAATATCTAGATACATATAATAAATTGCATGCCCCTCCGGTATCGACAGCCGCAACCAAAGATAAAAGCAATCGTATTACGCCATCCGAAATCTGGTAGCGATGAAAAACTATATCATCTAATTAATCTTCATAGACGATTCCGACCTGTGCATTTCTTCAACGAAATATATACGAGGGATCCAGAAAGTAAGGTTACAACATTTATGTAGGATAGAAAAATGCTTGTATTTAATTGAAATTCACAGGATACTTCAAAAATATATTAAACTATTTTTCAACGTAATCGCCGTCGAGATCGAGACATTTCTGTAGTCGGGGCACCAGCTTTTGTATGCCAGTGTCATAGACCTCCGCCGCCAGCTCTTTCAGCCACTTTTTGAAAGCTTGCTCGACCTCCTTATCGCTTGTCCTGATTGTCGGAGTGTAGTGACACACCCACGTCTCATCCCCCGTTAAGATAGAGTCCAGAAAAACTTCTCCCTCCTGTGCAAAACGATCCAAAAATTCACGCGCGGCGGTCATGCGATTTTGACGGTGCTCCGGTGTGATCATTCTGGGCACCCATCTCGCACACAACTTCTTGTAACCAAGGTTTTTCGGCACAATATTACCAAGGAGACTTCGAGAAATGTCAGAAAATTCTTCGTGAAGATCGTCAAGCGTCACCGGCGGTTATTTCGCACTTATTCTTCAATTTTTTGCACAAATTCTTCAGAAATCACTGCATTGCCTCGTCGTATCAGTACGGCCTTCTCTGAACAACATAACCCACTTAGTGACATGTTGTCGACTCATCACATCACCACCATAAACTTCCACGAGCTTCCGATGGATATTCGCGACGGTATTGTTCTGCAAAGTCAAAAAACTGATGACCGCGCGGGTCTCGCGCGGACGAGAGTTGGCGGGAGCGCGCAACGATCTGTCCATCGGAAGAATTTACTGTGACTGAACAAAATGGCCGACAAATACGCGGGACCAAACAAACTGACCGTTAGGATCCCCCCTACACGCCAGGTGCACAAACTTTGAAACAAAAAATTTCCCGCGACCTCAGAAGCCCTTGTAACCTTAGTTTCTGGATGACCGAGCGCGAGTGGACAGAGCGCCACATTTTCATATCTCGACAAACATCCTAAACCTGCTCCACATGCATATTTTTCTCACATAACTTCTACGATTTCAAGACTTTCTACGTTTCCTTGTTTCAGAATATCCATTCACTTGATTCAATCATACTTTTCTTGGTCTTCCGCTCGCACGCCTTCCGCTCACATTTCCAATATATATTTGTTTTGTTAGTCTTTATTTTTTCATTTGTTCCACATGGCCAAAACATTTCCACATGCTCATCTTCATCTTACTTTACACATCAACCTTAACATTCATATCTTATCACTTCATTCCGTTTCTGACATATATTCATCCGTGTATTCTTCTCAATGCACACATTTATTCGTCTCTTCTCAGTATTTCTGTACGTCTACGTTAGTCTCCCAAACATAAAGTTGGCACCAAAATACTAGAAAGTCTAGTGCTTTGTCTTCTCTACGAAATGGCATGATGGATGTGTGTATATAAGGATATCGGAGGCTTCAGTAATATGCAATACTTAAAAAAATAAAACGTTTGAAATACCGAATTTGAATAAAAACTATTATTATTACCCCAACAAATAATATTAATAAAAAAAATGGTTCGTACAGAAAAAAATACACAAAAGAAATATAAAACTCTATTTCCACCACACGCGCCAGGATAAGGGACCATCTGCGCTGATACGGGAGAATGAGCGAAGAAAAAACTGACATCTACATACTAAATAATGATCCAGTGGAACACGCATAAAAACATATACTTTAAAATAAATACAATAAAAAATGAAATTTTTGACACTATTTTTGCTGAAAGAAGTATTTTGAAATATCACACTAAAAATCTCAGAAAAAATACATAAAGAAACAAAAAATTACATGGAACATATTTTTACCCACAAACTAATGTACTTGTTTAAACATGAGAGTCAAGTCCATTTTCATTGAAATTATTAGTGATTTGCGAAATATTTATGTAAAATAATACGAGTATATTCCCTAACACTGTTATAAGTTGTACAAAAATATCAGCAACTATCGCTGACGACTCACGAAATCTTCTGTGTTTCACCATTACTTGTATAAAAGACGATTGGTATTGTTTGCTAGTCTTATGACAACTAGAAACGACCTAAAAATCGTATACAAGCTTACAAATAATAACATTCATCATTATTTTCATTTATACTATCATGCGCTACTATTTTTTTTTATTCACGGGCGATGTCAACCTTTATAAACATTCTACAATCATTTAATGTTTATCAACCAATGAAATTTAAATAATCAAATATATAAATTGTATGGAGTAAAGTGGGAATTCTTTTGATAAAATGATATAAAACGAGTACATAAAACACTTTATTTTCCATGTTGTTTGTCGTACTGTATCTTATTTTTTTTGTTTAGCATCTATTTGAATCAAACCAAAAATACTGTTGATTACCCCTGGTAGAAAATTACTGACTGCAGTTAAATTGAAAAAAAAAACGAATCATAATTGTTTACTAACTCGCGAAAAATACCTTCACTTCCTTGTGTACAGCACCACACGACCTTTTGATCAAAGGAATTATTGACATGTGGGAGGTGCTCGGGACGGTAATATGCTATTTGAAAATAATACACTATAAGGTCCAACAATACAGGGGTTATTTTTTGTGAATACCTTTTAGTCCACTTATTCGAAAAAAACAACGGTAGATATTTTTTAAAGAAACCGTTACAAAGTAAAAATATTTTTTTTACTTATCATACACAAGAGGTTTTTTTTAGCTACACAAGATGATTTTTTTAACATGTGATGGTACTTAAGTGTCAATTTATTAATATAAATGTGTGTAAAAGTTTACTAGTCGTTTACAAACTCAAAATGTTTATATCTCCATTTGTCAATTTGTTTACCTAAAAATGAAAGTCTTTCTTTATATTTTGTACTTTTAATTTTTTTTAGATAATTTATTATAACGCTGCATTTCGACTATAAAGATCACCTCAAGAGCACTTTTTAACTAGCTCAACCTATTAATTTACAGAAGATGAACAGAGGACAAGTGACTTTTCAAATATATCGAGAACTTGGCAAATTTGAAGATGTGCCTCAGGGAGGAAGGAACACTGTTCCATAAAATATATACGGCTACCTGAAACGTTCTGTCAGAAAATTTGGGGTATCCAACTTTACTAAGAATTTAAATAGTCAAAGTATTTCCGACGTTCTACCTTAACCTGAGACGAAATTTGGAGATCTCCACCCTTATTAAACAATCTTGGAAATATTGAGGAAACTGATTGTTGATCACCTTAAACACCATAACTTCCACCTTACGTTGATCTTCTTCTCTGTTTTTTTCCAATCCAACCATATTTTTAAACAATGGAGATTTATGGCATTTCCTTGTACCACCTGAAATGAGATGTGCAGCCCCGCCTCAAACATTGATTATAGTTTATTCAGTTGTAAAAAGGTAAGCCCAAATAAAATAAATGGTAAAATGTTTAGGTTGCCTAAGTTGGAAGAAGCTCAAACCTAACATACAACACTTCTTATTTAGATATCCATAGATAAAGAACTATTGTGTAAAAGACTTAAAAAATAAATGACAATTTTTGATAGAGCCGATCTGTCCAAAATCATATCTGCTTCTTAATATTTTTAGACTGTCATACTCGTATGGTGAAGAAAAAAATAAGAACAACTGATTCATGTCGCGGAGATGTGTATGCTACGGTGGTCACTAGGCGTCACTAGATAGGATACGATCCGAAATGAACGAATTCGTGGGACAATCAATGTGGCGCCAATAGTAGATAAAGCCCAGAAAGCACGACTACGATGGTATGGGCACGTGCAACGGCGGGATGAAGGATCTACGCTAAAGACAGCCTCGAATTGGGAACTTCCAAATAGACGCAGAAAGAAGTCCCAAAAGAGCCTAAGTATATAAAAAATGGAGGAAGACATGACGAGACTCGGACTACTCCCGAGTGTTTGGCGAGATCGAGATAGATGGAAGGAAAAGGTTCAAGCAGCCGACTTCTAATACATTGGATAAGGCAAGGGAAAAGAAGATACTCGTATGGTGAAGAAGCGTAAGCTTCTATTGCGGGAATCCAAGATAGATGGTTCATGGAAAAGTGTATTAGCGCAGTAGTTATTATATTACTTTTATTTAATAAGCATGTTTTATTGGATATTTAAAAAAATAAGGAAACATACAGTCAGCAAAATTATAGGAATTGTATGCGAAAGTTTATGGACGTTAAAAAGGCAAAAGGTGAGAGTTGTGAAAGGAAAGTCCGGCACTCTCTCCTCTATGCCTGCCCCGACAGGAAGACAGCGTGATGGTATGTATGTTAGTATATAATAAGAGCCAAAATATTATTCATTGAAGCAAAATCAAAATGAAGCCGCCGATATTTCATTTTGCAAATTTAGTTTGTTCATTCAAAACAGGATATTCAAACTTACAGTAATTATAAGATTTAATATTAATTACTTTATTATTCCACTAATAACATTAAATCCCTAAATAAATTAAAGAAAAAGAATTATCAATAACCAAACGATTCACGAAAATCACAACTAATTAAAACAAATCCTTAGGATCAATAAATAACGCACACTTCCGATGAAACACGACATCAGTTGAACCCAAAACATTGCTCTAGTATAAATCCGAGATCTTTCCGCTTGAAGAGACCCTCCAGATATGAGGTAGAAACACTTGTCGCGAAGATTTATGTAATTAGTGGAATAACTAATTTATTTTTTAAAAAATCTAATGTGACATTCCACAAAGTACAAACCTTTGAAAAAATAAAGAAATATTCAAAAGACAACTGACGGTAATACTTCCTCAGATGTAAGGATATATATTTTGATTATGACTTTATAATTACCAACGAAGCGTTCGCTCTTCGAGCATCGTGTGATTCTATAATATAATATATAATTTCATTAAGTTTTGAACCGATGTTGCGTATTAATTACTCGACGAATTACTTCAATTTTAATTATGTGTAAACTTACAATAATTAAATCAGATTTCGACGTTCAGCGACTCGTAATTTATTAGATCGTTTATTATTGTAAAAGTAACCACGTAGGTACCCAAGTATTTGAGCAAATTATTATTAATCTAGCAAGCGTGATACTGAAATTTTATTGGTCCGTAATGCAGAAGATCGTTTATCAACCTGGACACCCTCGGTCCATCCATCACTATTCAATAAATTACAGACTTTACCTTTACAATGCGCATCAATCCTGAAGCGGATTGTTGTAGTGTCGATTGCAAATTCCTCGCGAGAGCGGCAAATGAAAAATTCAACAAGCCAAGTATAAAAAAATCTGTAACATTCTTGAACAATTCATGTCACATGTCCCTATTATCATTTTAAAGTGTCAAAAAACGTCGAATCGGTGAAACTTGAAGTAGCTACTAAGTAGGGAGAGTGTAACACTTTTAAAGCAAGGCTAACTATAGTATTTATTCTGGAGTTAGTAACGTATTCATAACACTTATAACTAGTCCTGTCTCCATTATAATTCTAACACTTTTAACTACATGTCTCCATTATAATTTTAAAGATAAACTTTACGTATCTTCTTTTTTATATAATAAGCAAACCACCCAAACTAGGATGATTTGTACCACCAAATTCAAGTCATTGTGGAATTATACAATATAATAAAACCAATTTAAAAAATATATAATTCTAGATAATTTTAAGCTGCAAAAATTTAACAATCGATCTACAAGTAGAAAAGTTCCTCGAAGACAGAAAAAAACGCAAAATTCATTGCACGCGGTAAATATATGGCTGTTAGTCAATCAAATATGTCTCGCAAAGGACAACCGAAAAATACATGGTATATAGTTTCATCATCCAGACCACACACACAGTTGGGATTCTCCCCAATACCGATTATTCAAAGGTATCTAGCCACCACCCAGTAGCCCGTCCGCAAACGACACAAGACTGATACTTCCATCTTGTTCATTCTTATTATATTGAACCAGGGTTGCAAAGGGATAGATTAGTAATGAGAGCGACCACTTTTAAAGATAGGTTAACACTACTGTATTTTATTTGAATAAAAATGTTCTTCTTTCAAAAGTGTAAATGTAAGTTATATGTATTCTGGAATACATTTTTTATTAGTAACCAACTTTAATTATCTCAGTTACCCGTTTCTATTATAAATTTTAAGTGTAAAAAAAAACGCCAAATCAGTTAAACATTACATAGTTACGAAGTAATGAGAACTTATCTCTTTTATAAAAGATATTGCGTTCAATTGGAATAAACATTTAAATTTAAAATACTTGTATTTATTTTGTAATGTAGTTTTTTTAACATATCGGTAACACTCTTGAACGGTTTCTGTTACATGTTTCCTTTTAACATTTTAAAGTGTCAAAAAACGCCAAATCGATTTAACTTGACGTAGCTACGATGTGTGAGAACGTTTCCTTTTAAAAAAAGATAAAATAGTGTTTTTATTTGAATAAAAGTGCAAATTACAAAACATTTATTCTGGAATTAGTGACTTATTGGTAACAATCTTGAACGATCCCTGTTACATGTCCCTGTCAACATTTTAAAGTGTCAAAACACGACAAATCGATTAAATTTTACGCAGTTACTTAGTAGTGAGAACGAATCCCTTTAAAAACTGTAAAAAAGTGCACTTAATTTGAATAAAAGTACAAATTAAAAACAATTACATTCATTCTGGAATGCAGTTTTTTAAACTTGTTGGTAAAACTCTTGAATGATTTATGTTACGTGTCCCTATTAACATTTTAAAATGTCCAAAACCGCAAAATCGATATAACTGTACGTATTTATTTAGTAGTGAGAACGTATCACTTTAAATAAAGGCAAAATATAGAAGTTTACATAAAAAAAATGTTCCTTGAAAATAAATTAAAATAATATTTTTTCTGGCAACGCGGCTGGTTTTAAATTTGCAATAACTTCCAAATGAGAGAAAACAAACTAACTTGACAACTGTAATTTGTTTTATCAAACACTGTTTATTCAACTTTTTGTAACGGTATAACCCTACCGGTTTCAAGGCTTTCACCTCACCATCAGGGAGCACAAACAAGACAAATTACAATGTCTTTAAATCTCCACAATGTTAATGCCTTAACTATAAACAGTATAAAATATAACTTGAAAACATTGCCTAATAGAGGAAATCTGACAGATTTATTGAAAAAAAATAAACTTTCAATGCAATCGACACATTTTTGGACTTATTGCTACTTGTCATTTATTTGCAATAGAATAAAGGTGACTAAAACACCGTTTAGAATTTAAAAAAAAGATTTGGAACACTTCTTGTTTGGCAGCCATCGGGATTCAAACTAGAATTACCAGGACTAAAAGCAAGCGTTGTAACACAAATCTGAAATAGTTGTCTAACAAATTACAATACAATTAGTAACCACGAAGTAAAATACGAGTATATTAGTAACCACGAAGTAAAATACGAGTATATTAATTAGGCAGTAGGTATATTAATTCTACAGTTTTAAACTGATCAGATAAGGATGATAATCATAATCATCATCACACATTATCCTTATTGGGGTAGGCATAGAGAACAGATACGCACTAAATTATATTCTGAAGCACATATGTTGCTTCTGTTTCACCCATACTCTCATATTACAAAGGCGTTTCGCTCTTCTTTCGAAATTTAATTCATTTGGTCATGGCACGTTTCTTTGTCGTGGCAAAACCGTTAATATCTTACATTATTTTTTATTTATTATTACACATGACAAGAAATATACATAATTTGTGAAAAAACAACAGGTAATTTAATTTGGACATTTAATTTTAATGGATCTGGGTTGTTGCCTTTCATTTGTCGTATCCCCAGTAAACTAGGCTTTTGCCTGTATCTCACTGAGGATATATACTACTGGTTTGGATGAAACTTCTAAACCCAAATTATATACTATAGATTATATAGTATTGGTTTGGATGGAACTTCTAAACCCAAATTATATACTACAGATTATATACTACTGGTTTGAATGGAACTTCTAATCCCAAATTATATACTATAGATGTTGTTTATAGTTGAGGCATTAACGTTGTGGAGGTTTAAATACATTGTAATTTATTTTTATCAAACACTGTTTATTCCACTTTTTTGTGACGGTACAATCCTACCGGTTTCAAGGCTTTCACTTCATCTTCAGGGGAGCGCAAACAAGACTAAATGCTGTTAGAACTGGTACCGATACACACGCTTCAACGGTTGGAGGCTGAGGGGTGAGGGAAGCACGGGACATTTTCGGCCAAAAGCGGAGAGATTTTTCTAAGTCAGTACAACGATCCGAACATCTGTTGAACAGTTATTTCCCAAAAATCTCTCCGCTCTTGGCCAAAATTGTCCCGTGCCTCCCTCACCCCTCAGCCTCCAACCGTTGAAGCGTGTATATCGGTACCAGTTCGAACAGCATTTAGTCTTGTTTGCGCTCCCCTGAAGATGAGGTGAAAGCCTTGAAACCGGTAGGGTTATACCGTCACAAAAAAGTGGAATAAACAGTGTTTGATAAAAATAAATTACAATATACTATAGATTATAAACTACTGGTTTGGATGGTACTTCAAAACCCAAACCTCTACAAAATTTGGCATCAATACCATTGTTAAATCATTAGAATATTAAATAATACAATCCAATGCTACTGATAAACTTTTTATTTCTTTAATTTTTTTAACATTTAATACTTTTCACGCTTGTTTTATTTATTTTATTTTACAGATACAAATTATCAGTGTATTTAGAGCTAAATTTCTCCGATATATTTTAGATTTAAATTTATATTAAATAAAAAAGGAGAATCGATAATTTCATATGTATTTTACTAGCTAGACATTTATCACGAACATGTAGGTATTTTGCAAAATGCTATCGTGAAAATGTATAATTTGAAAATACACAAATAGTCGACATCTTCACAAAATAAATTGCGATACGCTGATACGATAAATTTCACATACGCTCGCGTGTCTGTTGCTTTATTATTAAAAAGGATATTTTAAATGCAGTAAACAGGACCTAGCTGCGGCAAGCAATGGGGAAAACGATTATGATAATTTCATAAAAACGGTATTGAAATATTGATACAGACTGCGCAGGTGTTAAAAATAACAGCTTTATAAGCTTTCATTGGAAGTGAGATCCATGCAAGATATATTTTAGAAACATTTATTTAATAATACTTGAAGTATACTTAAAATAGTCAACGTGTACAAAATATAGGCTGAAAAACATCTGACATCTCCTGCCAAACTCGTCTATTGGTTGGGGTATGTTATATCTCTATTTTGAGAATGTTATGAGATGAGCGCTAATCTTCCGATAGCTTATCGCTCTCAAATTTATTATTTCATTGCCTTTACATGTATACGTAATTACAGAATACAAGTATATATTCATATACTATATTGCTATCAATAAATATATCATTTATTTTAGATCTCTTCTTGGGTACACATAAACGATAGGTAGCTATGTTGTTTTATCAACGCATAAGTATACACATGCATACTACAATATTTTGTTTCTTATAGACGACCTCAGTGGCTTAATTGGAAACACGCTTGATTCGCGATCCAAGAGCAGCGGGTTCGATTGTCGTTTGTACCCATTTTTTTTTCAAATAAGTTTCAAGTCTGGTTTTTACTTAGACCACTTATTACTGGTTGGTTGGAACGGATTGACCAATACCAATAAGTTCGCCAGGTTGTACTGTTTCAACGAAAGCGGAATATAATAGCTTTCAAACGAAAAATCATCTATCAAAACCATGTTTCATCGAAACGTTTCGTCCGTCTTCTAAGGAATGATAAATCATCTTTGGAAATTGTTTTGTTTCACAGGTATAAAACCGTCGTAATTACTGGCTCAGTGTGGTGTGAAACTAGCCCTTGGTTAGTGTCCATGTATAATAGAAGCATTACGCAAGTGAATTTCGCGCATAGCATCGAAATTGATTGAAAAATAATGCGTGTTTCAGCAAGCATGTGAAAGTGCAATTATTACCAGGCAGCGTGCAATTTGCATCACTTCTTCGGCAATCCATCATTATGTTTACAAGATAAAACAAGTTCCCAGGGAGTTGTTTCACTTTAACCGCATGCCGAGTTCTGCATCTTTTATAAAATTGCAGAAGTCAACTGACGTCTTATGACAAATTAAATTGCCTGATTATGTGAAACGCTCAATCACAATATCACGATATTTGTAGAATTAAAATTGATTAACTGTGTATTTTTGATTGAGGACTTTTTTAGATATCTTCGTAAAGTGCATACATAATGCTAAAAATATATGAATGCCATCACGCCGTTACCCTGCCGGGGTAGTCAGGAAGCACATAACACTCAAATTTCTTATCGCATCTCTACATTTATACTTTCTCATAAAACTGCGACTTTTATGACTTCTTACATTTTCTTCTTTCAAAATATTATTCACTTGATCCAACTATACTTTCATAGGTCTTCCTTTACCACACCTTCCACTAAAATGTTCACTTTATATTTGCATTGTTAATATTTTCATTAATTTGTTTCACATGTCCAAACTATCTCAGAGTGATATTGTTCATCTTACACATATCTTACTTTAAATTCACATTCTCTCATACGTAGTCACGCCATGTATTCTTCTAAGTGCACAGATTTCTACAACATTTATTCAGCTCATATGTCATATTCCACAACCACGTTTCATAATCAATTTATATAACTCATTAATTGGCTGCTGTTCTATATCTGTCTTCCGAAAATATAAAGAAAGTACTCGTAGTCCTGCATAGTTCTTTAGACTATAGACCTGCATAGTTCTTTAGTATAAGTCCTGCATAGTTCTTTAGACTAATAACTCATTTGTATGGTACATATTTTCTAGGTCCACGTTCACTCTCATACATCAACGATGCACTTTGTATATTCAATAATATCCTTGAGCATCCTCTATAATGATATATAGCATATTCATTCATAAAACCACCTTAAAATGCTCAACAACATCCTACTTTATGCATCAGATTTAAAGGTATTCAACCTTAATCACTTCATACTATATTCTGTCATACATTGTCATGCCGTGTATATTTCTCAGTGCGCGCATTTCTACAGCATTTATTCTGCTGCTTTCAGTAATTTTCCACGTCCAAGTTTCACTCTTATACATAGGTACCGTTATGCAAAAATAGTTAAGAATAATCATTATGAAAATTATGGATGTCAAAATATATGTACTTCTTGAAAAAGTATTGTGCATTATAATTTCTCTCAGCTAATAATTCAATTAATTTAGACCTGAATTAAGATCAACACAGGGTCCCATGAAAATATTTCAATATTAGATAAATTTGTTCAAAGTTAAAATGATTGATCTTCACCAGGTGTCGGGTTCGATTTCCGATGGGAAGAGGTTATCAAAACAATACTTACGCGATGGACGTGCGCGAGTGTTATTGTCTCTTGACTACAAGTTTCGTGGTTATTTCAGTGGTTCTGAACCCAAAGAAGCGATTAATAAGATATTAAGTTATGGTACCTAATATTCCCTTTTCAATATTCCCGAGCCGCCACTACGGTTATGTTGACGGGCATGATACGAATGAATGAATAAAATATAAATCAATCAAAATTTATTTATTATATAAACTAATCGTGCATGCATGACATATCTAGTTTAACAATATTTGATAGAGTAATAAATGATCGGATAACAGGTAACTGTTTGTTAACGATGAATGTTATAAGTAGAATTAACCGGTTCACTGCCGAAGACGAGCTATCTCGTCCCACACGTCTGTGCGCGCCACGCCAGTGACGAGATATCTCGTCAAAACGTTGGTTGGTACCTAATTATTGCGTCACAGCTAAATATTATTGACAAATTTATAAATCAGCACACGCACTGACATCAGTCCAAATAATAAACAAACATTTTATATTGTTTCAAAACATCTTTAAACCACGTATCGACATATTTCTAAGACAGTTCCATTTGACAGCTGTAGACATCACCGTTCAGGGATGTCCCTTTCGAAAGTTGCAGCCGAAAATCTTAGCTCTTTATTTATAAACTTCGTGATCTCACTTGTTTTTGTTTGTTGGTTCTTTTTTCAGGTTTTTTTTGGTATTCTTTTTACGTCTGGAAAACTATACTGTTATTATTTTTTTAGTGCCTTAGCGTAATTTTTTTCTTAATTGTATATCTAAATCGAATTATTTTAAGTACAATAATGAAAAAAAGCTAGGTACTATCACATATTTCTTCTTTGTTTCTAAATGTGTAGTGAAATATTTTTTGCATATTGGATATGGGTCTAGTGTAAAATATAAGCAAGTGACAACCCTGGAAAATTGTCAAATTTTAAATGTGAATTTTTATAAATACGAGTATAAACTGCTTTAAGTGTTATATTTCACAATCTATGGTAAGTTAGTAATTCGTTATATGTAATTTTAAGAAAAATTACGGAAATTGATCGAGTTATTTTTTGCAAATTACGTCCGGCCTGGCGGGATACACATTTTTTTGCGACAGAGACAAGTTTAAGAAAGGAATCTTAGTATAGTGAAGCCACCTTGAGAAAACGAATCGAGAGGGAGAAAAAAGAGAGGTAGACCAAGTAAACAGTGGAAGGAGATAGTAGGAGAAATTTTAACTGAGGGAAAGGTTAGAAGTATAAGAAACAAGAGAATATGTATGCATATGAACGAGATGAGAGCTGTGTACATAGATAAAAAAGCGTTGAGATATGTCATTAGTGTCTACCTAAAAAGAGACATAGCATGAAAGTATGTATATAAAGAACTTTTTAGTATATTTTCCATTTTAAGAAAATTCTCTGTTCAGAAATTTTAACTGAGAGAAAGATTAGATATATATGAAACAGGAGAGCATTTATGACGAAATGTACGCAAGTGAACGAGATGCAAGCATGGATAAAAAAGCGTCGAGATATGTCCTAATTGTCTACCCCAAAAGGGACATGGCATGATGGTGTCTGTAAACCTTTTTTTTTTCGTTTTAGAAAATCCTCTGTTTATCATCCTCTTTCTCTATTTATTTATTTAATAAATTAATTTACGACACAGCAGTGCCTTTTACAAACAAATGCACACATGACAAGTTAATACAAACACTTAAAAAATTTCACAAAAATACAAAATTAACTAACATATAGATACAAAAAAAGCAGTAGTAATAATAAAGTAAATACAAAGCAATTTTTTTAAATTGTTTAATTTTAATATGTATATTTAAATTCAATATATGTATATTATATATTACATAATTGATAAATATTTTAGTTCAATACAATGCTTATTTTTCTTTCCTTTCTTTTTGTCACGTAGTTCTCTAAATTGTTTTATTTTTCATAGAAAACAAAGAAAGTTTGTCTAGGGTAAACTAATTATGGAAGGATTGACTCGTTAAGTCTTTCATGAAATGAACAGGAATAGCCTTAAGCATCGCTACTCACAAACGTCGATCTCCTTCAGAATCTGAGACTTCACATCATAATAGAAACTAGAGAAACGAGAATTTTAACAAAGCTCATTTTGTACAATATTTTAACTGAATCAACTGGTCTTTTAAAACAGGCATAGTCAATTTTTCGCAATATTAAAAATATTACGCGTAATTTAAATTGAAAGTTATCTACGCAATGATACTGAAAACTGAAATAACGAATTCTATGGACGGTAAACCTCAAGCCAACTAATACCTCAATTCTCGAAGAATTGAGAGTCACCGACAAATTGTCGACAATATGTATGCCTACGAAGAATCCTCAGATTCTTTGGAACCGTTGCTCGTTACCAAAAAGACAATATGGAGAGGCTTCTGGTCACTGGAATGGTGAAAGGATGACACACAAGAAGAAAAGTCCCAATGCGCTGAACTTACCCAATGAGAATGCAATAGAACTAACTATCTTTAAAAACTGCGAAGTGCAGGGATAGACGGAAAGGAGTTTTTAAGGGCTCTCACGGGAGTTATGATGCTCAGACTCATTGATAAGACGCGTGTCTTCCAACTCGAGGGTTACAGGTTTTGATTTCCTTTTAAAATAGGGTTTCACTTAAGGCACGTTTTTCCGAGAATACGTGATCTCTCTGGCCGAGAGGTTCTACAGCTCTCTCTCGAGTCACCCGAACCCCCTAATCAGCTCACTCACGGACTACGACGCGAACGCAAATCTCATTCACCCCAGGCCGAAACAAATGCTTCGAACCACCCCCCGACCCCCTATTCGAAACGGCAGGCACCGAATTGTGTCCAGTGCACATATATTATATTGGTATCTATTTTACCCCCATATTTATCTATGTGCAACTATTTATTCTTAAGTCACAGCGTTCTCCCCCCCCCCATCTTCTTAATATATTTATAATTATTCAAATATCTATGTATACATCACTATCATTTCTCTCTCTGTATTCATATTTACCAACGCTCGTGACATATAAAATATAAGTATATTAATATGTAACCTATATATATCTATAACTTTAATGTATGTACCAAATCCTATCCCTCCTCTCTAAAAAACTTTCTAACACCCCTACCTAAATATCCAAAAAAAAAATCCCAAGTCCGTTCTACACACCCGATGAAGGAGTAAGGTGTGCGAAAATCGGACCGACACTCCGAGGAAAATATCGACTTTGATGAAGGCACGTTTTATACTATTCTGGTTGGTGGGAGAGATGGTCACATGGCAATAAACCGGCCAGATTGAGCTGTATACAACGAAAAAAACATAATATATTACATAATTTACCTAATGCCGTGAACCGGAAAATGAAACAAAACATACTACGACCGTATTCTCTATTTGTGTAACAGGAGAAGTCCGTGCAAAAGGGATAAAAAAAAATTAAATATGATCTATCTACATAAAATTTAAAAAAAAAACGTATTTTTTCAATAATACACGCTTCAATGCATCGCAAATAAATGCCACGATAATTAACAACTCTATTTAAGGACACGTAGTTTTTTGGGATATATTATAATTAAAGCGCTGCTGTTCGTCATGAAACTGCGTAAGGATTTTAATAGTAGTTCATTCAACAAGGGTTCTCACAGGATAGAACAGTAATAGTTTACTACAATTCCGCTGTGTGGTCATCCTACCAAGGTGTCCACAAATATATATAGGGGCGAGTGCAGCATTGAATTCTTAGTTTGACGTAAATGACCTGTACTAGAAACATTTGATGAAGAGCTCGATATACAATAACAAATTTATTGGTACTATATAAAATTATCAATTTTTCTAACTATCCTGAGCTTATTTTGTTAGTATGTTTGCGAGCTCCGTCCATAGATCCAAGCGACAACTACAATGATTAAATTACTATCATAAAGCAACCAACTATTTCAACAACTCGTCGATTTTTAGGCTAACAGAATTAGGAATCAGTATAAACACTTCATAGACCCATTTAAACTCTCTTTGAAACCATAGACGGAAGGATTGAAGTAGCCAATTGACTAACGGTACAATGAGATTGATAATCTAAATTAAATTTTAGTCGATTTTATAATTATTCTAAAATACGAGGCGTATCCAGAAAGTAAGTGTACTGAGGCTCTCACGACCGGATGGATTTTATTTTCGACATGTTGGCTACACTTCCGTGTAGCCTGACCCTTCCCCTCCGCAACGAGACCGGTTCGAGGTCAGTACGTTGAGAAGTGTCGATGCGACAACACGTTTCGTGAAAAATGTAAATCCAATCTCCCACCAAGTGCGAAATACGCGGCGTCATCCGTTATCTCGTTTGGAAGGGAAAACCTCCGGTTGAGGTTTATAATGAGGTGAAAACTGCATATGGTGATAAAGCTATGAATCGTACGAGTGTGTACAAGTGGTGTCGCGAGTTTAAAAACGGTCGTACGTCTGTGCATGATGATCAGAGGAGCGGAAGACCTTCAATTGTGACTGACGAAATTGACGAAATTGTTTTGGGACTGTCAAGGCATAATTTTAATTGAATATATGCCTCAAAGGGACACCATCAACTCTGCAAGATACTGTGAGACCCTAAAAAAATTGCGGAGGGCGATTCAGAACAAGAGGAGAGGCATGCTGACAAAGGGAGTCTGCCTGCTGCACCACAATGCCAGACCACACACGGCCAACGCCACGAAGGAACTGCTCGCCTCGTTTAAATGGGATGTCCTGAACCATCCCGCGCATTCCCCTGACCTAGCACCTTCAGATTACTATCTATTTACCTCCCTGAAGCTGCACATGGGTGGGAAAAAGTTTTCAACCGACGAGGAGATAAAGGAGGAGGTGGAGAAGTGGACGGAGGGGTTGGCGGGAAACTACTTCGAGGAAGGTATCAAAAAGTTGATACCCCGCTTCACCACCTGCATTGAGAGGAATGGCGACTATGTCGAAAAATAGCTTACATATGTACTACGGTAACCACGTAATTTTTTTGTTTAAATAAAAAAAATTGTAACCTACAAAAATTCAGTACACTTACTTTCTGGACTTACCTAGTATGTCCGTGTAAAAGAAATGTCCCTTCGGAGAGAAGTAGAAAATTGAGATCCATTTCGTCTTTATCAAATAAACTCATTGTTCCGATTTGATCCAATAGGATGGGGTATTTTAATCGAGCTTTTGCCGTTTCTGGTCTTGTGGCGTGAAATGGCCTTGGTGTTAAAGAATGGGTGGTGTGTGCCACTATAGGAAGTGCTTAAAGACATCTCAAGTATAAAATCAATATTTATAATTGTATGTGAATACTACACACATTACACTACACTACACTTAAAGCCGAATGTGTTACTATCACATATCGGAAGATCTACGGTTTTTTGTAGTTCTCCTTCCCTTCGTAAGTTTTCTTACTAAATATGTTTTTTTAACATATACAGATACGGAAAAGTACATAATCTAAAAGCCGTAGACCCCACCTTCCTATCATTATACACAACTTACATATATTAGGTCCTTACATATGAAATTGGCGTTTTGTTTGGGAGGAACATAAAGTTGATTTTTTTTTAATATAATATATTTATTTAATCAAAGTATGTACCATTGCTATCTATGCACTTTTGCCATCTCATAGGTATCCATCGATCCCTTTACTAAAAAAACCATTCGGACGGGAATCAATAAAATCTTTGAAGTCGGTTTGGACTGCCCCATCGGAGTTGAATTTTTTCCCTTGCAAGAAGTTATCCAAATTTCGAAAAAAATAGTAATCTGTTGGGGCAAGGTCCGGAGAGTACGGTGGATGTCTTAGACATTCCAATTGAAGCTCTTCTAATTTGGTAGCCGTCTGTTGTGCAGTGTGTGGTCTAGCGTTATCATGAAGCAGCAGTGGCCTAGAGCGATTAACCAGCCTCGGTTGTTTAGCAGCTAGTTTTTCCATCATGGTTTGCAGTTGCTGACAATAGACATCTGCCGTAATCGTCTGGCCAGATTTAAGAAAGCTGTAGTGAACGACACCAGCACTAGTCCACCAAACGCTCACAAGTAACTTTTTTGGAGTCAATTTTCGCTTGGGGCATGGTTTGGCTGGTTCGGCAGGGTTCAGCCATTGCGATGAGCGCTTCCGATTATCATACAGGATCCACTTTTCATCACAGGTAATGATTCGATTCAAAATCCCTTCATTATTGTGCCGGTTGAGTAATGCAACGCAGCAGTCAACGCGCGTTTGTTGATTTGCTTCACTCAATTCGTGAGGTACCCACCTTTCAAGCTTTTTCACCTTCCCAATTTGCTTCAAGTGGATTAAAACAGTTTTATCACTAACACCGCAGCCTGCAGCTAACTCGGACGTGGTTTGCGATGGATCCGCTTCCACAATAGCCTTCAATTCTTCATTATCAACTTTGGTCTCCGGCCGTCCACCGGGCTTGTTCTGCAGGTCGAAATTTCCAGAACGAAAACGTTGGAACCAAAAACGCACTGTGTTTTCTTTTGCGGCACCGTCGCCATACACATCATTAATCCTTCGAGCCGTTTCTGCAGCACTGGTGCCACGGTGGAACTCGTACTCGTAAATAACGCGATATTTCAAGTTTTCCATTTTGTAAACTGAGTGACGCAAAGAAAAAAAACAATTGAGGAAAAAACAAATGAATTATAATTTTCGAAACACAAATACTTGAGTAAATAGCTGTATAAATTTGAATTTGAAATTCCTAACCAAAGAGAAGATATTTGAGATCAAAGTTGCCAGTACGGCAAAACGCCAATTTCATATGTAAGGACCTAATATTTATTTTGTAATATTATATTTTTATCTTTCAAAAATAGTGTGTTCAAATCCGGAGTTGGAGCGCACTTGAGTAGAGTCTGCTCTCTGAATGGCGCTATGTAAATTATCATTTAATTATTATTATTAAAAAACTGAACAATTAGTTAACCGAATAATATCTGTCCAGGATATTTTCAGCAAAAAAACAAGTATCATACCAAAAGACTAAATAAAAAATTCAATCAATCGAATCCGAGAAAATAGTTTCATCTGAAACACAATATGCACGCACTAGCTATACTCTGAATAGTTCCGTAACAGTGACTAAGAAGAGGAAGGCATAGACTGAGAGACCACCCGTGCAGAGGTCCAATGTTGAATAAATCTTTACATAAATGGTGTTATATGTGTAATGGACAAAGCGGGACCAGAACGAGTGACAATAAATTTGTAGAAATTCTAATAGAAACTCAGCCACATGAAGTGATTCTCAAACTTGCAACGAGGTGAGTGAAATTTTTATTTGGTATTGATAATAAAGGGACAATTTATATAGCGCCGTTTAAAGAGTTAACTTTCCTCAAGAGCACTCTTATTTGAAATTTAATCCCACTATTATTGACTGATTAAAACTATTACAAAAAAAATACAAGTTGGATGTAAGGATAGGAATGTGGTAGCTGTAATCATTAGATTAGGAACTTCTCCGATTCTGCATATGTTTACTAAGAAAACCCCAGACAACTTACCAAGGAAAGGTATGCTACAAGAGGACCTTTATAGAACTTCCAAAATGTAAAAGTAAAACAATCGGATATAAGCGAAGTGTTGTGTATGTGTTTCCTTCTCAAATATAATCTCAAACTTTAATAAGACCCCCAAAAAGGGTTGTCTACAAGTCAAATATAAAACAACACAACTGGGAGATTTGAAAATGGGCTCTTTTGGAAGTATCAAAACTGATGAAGATATATGTTGTTTAATTTTAAGGATCTACTAAAGAACGTCATTATTTATTGTTTAATTGGCAAAGACGTTAGCTATGTATAAAATCAAATATGATTGGGAGGCGCTTAAGAACGTAGTAATGGAATAAAAAAATAACTACGAGTATTTCAATTATTCTGCACTTCATTTTACTTGACCGAAACAGAGCTTTGAAATAACTCAAAGTACATTTGAATATAATAATGCAAGGAAAATCATTTTTGGACTGCAAAAATATTGTAGTGTTTCTAAGATTTTTATCAAATGTCGTTTGCCATATTTTGATGTAACTCGGAGGCAATGCGTGTGGAAAATACATGAGCATACAGTGCAAACAAACAACTCATTAATTGGATTTTTTGAGAATAAAAAAATTACGTTGCACTACTAGAGAATACCATTAGCGACTAGATAAAAGGTTGTTATCACAAAAAGTGAATAGTGTAAACCGGTGCTTCCAAAACTTTTAAGCACAGCGACCCAAATTTTAGAATAACAATCTATCGCGACTCACTTAACTTTATCAGACAAAAATAATTCTAGATAGACATCATATTTTATTTATAACAAATACGATTATACTCAATTTAACAAAATAATAAAAATCACATTGTAGATGGCGCCCATAGTAACTTCGTGACAGTTGTACATCTCCGCTCGGTAAAGACTGAAAGATTTATATTTTAGTAAACTTTTATTTAATAAAAAATCAAAATTTAAAAACTTTTCACGACCCGCTAAACGTCGGCTCGTATACTACCAGTGGGTTGCACGACCCACCGTTTGAGAAAGACTGATAGAAACAAATGTTTTATACTTATATAGTTATTTAATTTATAATTGCTTTTTTTGTAATGTTTACTTTTTCATGTATTAATAGCTTCTGTATTTTTTATTTTATATGATAGCAGGCCACATGTCTTACTTAAGAAAAAAAGAAGACGTTTTATATTGTTCATGTATTTTTATACAGTTTGTGTTATATTGCACACCCTTGTACACTTGCTAGAATAAATTACTATTCTTAGTAAATTCAGCAGCAAAAGGGGAAAAAATTGCGGAGAATCGTCATAAAATAACAGCTGCTATTGAATGCTTGACTAACCTTCAATTTGACAAACACCTCTTACTGTACGAAATAATGAAAAAAAATGATCATGAAATAGTTGAAAAAAATCTACTAATACTAAAAGCTGTCATCATCGAAAACAGTGTATTCTTAAAACAATCATAGTTTAGAAATTTTGGTAAAAAAAGGTGTACAAAATTTAATACGAAATTTCACATATTAGTGAGAAAAATGTACTTATTTATTTTATCTCATAACACAAAAATGACATTTATTTTATGATGTGTTAATTATTATTATATAGTTCTTGTTAATTTCTAGATAAAATTAAAATAAATATTCAAATTAAAAGCACTGTTTCGTAGCACATCTTCTCAAACAACAATCCTTAATTTATTATTAAGCAGTCAAGTATCGTTATAACACCGATCAATTTAGATAATGAAAGTCAAACCAGACCGAACCCCGTAAATCAGTGGTTCGCAAACTTTATTTAATATATTTGTTTTAGTAAATATTTCAATATTATACTTGCAGGTTATCCTGAAATGCATTTAAACATCAGCATTTAATTAATCTAACAGGCTTCGAATTTACTCTGTTGCTGGCATCATCCAATATGAAAATGATTTCCACTGTTAATCCCTAATCCTTGAAATATAACAAACCCTTTAACACCCATTGCCCTTTAATTCGAACTAATACACAGGTAGCCTTAGCTTTGCAGCCATATTCGTACCACCTAGTGAAAGATACAAAGAATGGCCGTACCATCGGTACACCTTTCGGCCCCCTCCTCCGACTCCTGCTCCTCAATATGCTCCTCCTGCTGCATAATATAGGTAGCTACACCTAATCTCTACTCTTCTTCTTATTTTAGGTCTGTATGCCTGTTACGGTCCTGCATCATTGTTTGCCTCTTGTGACGTCGACTGCCAGCTGTCTTTCCATCTTTTGGGAGGTCTCCTTGCTTGGGGGATACTGTCCCTGGCCATTAGGATACGTGTTCGTTCCAGAACCTTCTTCTCTGTCGTCCTTATCTGACAATATCTTCAACTTCGCACGTCCTTCGGATTTCTGTGTTGATTGATTTCCCTCTACTCATTTTGTAATTAAAATACCTAAAAAATTGAGTTTATACATCCAACAAATACTAACGAATACATTAGTTTATATATCAAACAAACATTAACGAATACATTAGTTTACATATCTAACAAACATTAACGAATACATTAGTTTACACATCCAACAAACATTAACGAATACATTAGTTTATACTATATATCCAACAAACATTAAAGAATACGTTAGTTTATATATCCAACAAACATTAAGGAATACGTTAGTTTATATATCCAACAAACATTAACGAATACATAGTTTATATATCCAACAAACATTAACGAACATATAAGAAATAATATCTCATTTAGGTTCAATGCACATTATTTGTATAATTTAAAGATGTAATCTAAAAACTCTATATAGTCAATGACAACGTTGATCAATATTGTTGGTGAAAGCCAGCCTCAACATACACGTGTTGTTGTAAATTATGTTGGAGTTTCATGAAATTTCAATATTTTGACTCACGTACCACTAGACTGAGTCTCACGTACCTTTAGTGATATGTGTAGCATAGTTTGCAACCGTAGAGAATCAAACCCTGGATGAATAAATGTTAAGCAAGCACGCTGGGCATGCCTCATTTTCAAAAACATATAAATTTCACTGTACTGTAACTGATTTATTATGTTTCGAGTAAAACAGATTATCATTGTTAATTACTTCGAATGTGCCAATACCATAAGTAACAGAGATGTCATCTCGCTTTGAAATTCATCACCATGCGTTCCCCCAATTTGAGACGAGTGTAAAATGATAAAAAAAAATCGGTTCTAAATAGGTCGTGTTCCTTTTCCCACATAAACATAAAGTGGGTAGAGCAACGGTTGCGTCTATCTCTTTCAATTCAATACAATTAAACTTCCCTTTATTAGACGGTCAGGTATATGCTAGATATCAAAGCAATGTTGCATTTATGCAAGTACTTCGTTAACTCATTAATATTTTATAAAAAAAAGATTGGATTGATTTTATTTTGCTGCAATTTCCAAATACAAAACAAATTATATTTTTGTTTATAAACCTCTAAATACCTCAATAAGAAAATGGAGAAGATAATATTGCGAATTTATGACAAGACCGACAAAACGATCGAAGGCGCTCCTAGAAATCATTACACGCTCGTTACCGATTATTAATAAATCAAATTCAATTTAATATGGCGTATCACAGAGGTTGAAACACACACTATTATCAAATGAAGAAAAAGATACGTTTTCAATGGGGCACTAAAACGTATATATTCGTAACGAAAAGTATAGAAACATATTAAGATGGTGATTGTCCACAGCAGTATTTTAGTACAAAATTTGATGTGAGGGAATGAAACGCGGACGTGGAAAAAGGGTGCACGTTGAAGAATACATGAAGTGACAACATATGACAGAATATGGAATGAAGTGATTAGGGATGAATGTGAACTTAATGCTGATGCATTGAGTAAGATGAAGAAGAGCACTCTAAGATGGTTTAGGTATGTGTAACGAATGAATGAAACAATGTGAGTGGAAGTCGTGGTAGAGGAAGACCAAGGAAAGAATGGTTGGATAACATTTTGAAACAAGGAAATGTAAAAAATAAGAGAAATCGAAGGAGCTGTATGAGGTGTATAAATGTGGAAGAGGCGAAATATATGGTATGTGTGTCGAGATAGAAAAGTCTGGCGCTCTATTATTCATCCCTACCCCAGCAGGGAAACGTCGTGGTGGTATGTATGTATGTAACTGTATGCCTCCCATTTAAACCAATAATTAAGGGTAGAATAAAAAATAGCTTTAAGTTGAGTATTTGATAACCCTATTACATAAGAAAAAACTTGGTTAAATTGATTTTAAATTCACAGCATCGTGATTACATTTTGCAGTAATTTCTGAAATTGAATTCTGAAGAAATAAATAAACTCCACGAGTTATAATGATTTAATTATGACTGGTAAATTTATAATTCAAAATGTCATTGCGACGTTATTAAGGAAGCCAGCAGACCATGACAGATTATCGGGTAAATATGCTAATAAATAATAAATTGAGACGATGGTAGAGATTATAAATTATTTTCAACAAGGACATAGCTCCAATTAAAATAATATTCTGTCCCATGACTTGTTACATTACTTACCTATTTATTAAGACACTTTATTAGAAAATAACAAATAGAGTTTATTGCTAAACGGCAATCTCTTCCCACCAACCAGACAAGAGTTACGCAAATTCGTGCCAACTGCTGGGTAAAATCTTAAGTTTCAATACGAAAAAATAAAACTTAAATATATTTAAAGCATCAAAAAAATAAATGAAAAAAAAAAACAAAAGGACAAAATATTTAGAATGTCACCCAAGATTGAGAAAGGAGACGGAAAATGGAACTGGTTCCAGAGTCCGCGGCATGAACAATAAAGGTTAAGGTGAAGCAATGTACTGAAATTGCCATAAATCATTAAAAAAAAACACGATTTTTATTCTTCTATTTCCTGATGTTTTTTTTAATGAAGTAATACTCGTATGTACTCGTAGTACAAACATTTGCCCAAGGCTATGCCTATGTGTATATACAAATGTATATCGTAAGAACTAATTTAATTTATACATTATAACTATAAACTAACTTAATTTTTATTTCCTACGTGTCATTTTATTTTTAATAATCTTAATATATAATATAATATGATTTCTAGAAATAGATAGTTAACACCTACATACTACTTATAAATAAAGAACAATTCGTGCCACTAATTATTTAGCAAGTACATATATATTATAAAAAATTTTAATATAAATATTAATAATAGTTATTATCAACAAAAAAATAAACTAATGCTAATTATTTTCGCACACAATTCTGAAGGGTCAAACGACAATGTACTTTCTCACATCCGTTTTGAATAAACAAGACGCCTACCAAGCAACGACTGATTCTCAGCCAGGATACGGCCCGACTACTATATAATAATATCCTTGTCATCAATGGCCGGGTCCTTCTCCGTCAGTAATTACCACTTACCGAGGCAAGACCACGCCTGTCCGACTGCCAGCCCGTGTCGGCTACCGTTCTTGAAAAACGAGAATATCCACTGAGACCGACGCCACATCCATTTGTCAATATTATAATATTCAGTCCAAAGCTAAGCCTATTTAAAACCTCATTTCAGGTTTAAAGTTAATTTTAATTCAGCTTATAAATCGTATAAAATTGTTGATCACAATCATTCGTAAAGAATGGAAGGAGATAGCTGAAGAAACATCAATTAAGGCAAAGGAAATAATCAGAACATATATAGATATACCATATGTAGAAGAAATAATATTTTGTGCGTAGATTTACACAAATAATCTGCGTGAAAAAATATAATTCGAAATATTTCCATGAACCAATGGCTCGACGGACGATAAATTTCTAATAGGAAACGAGGTGGATGGGCGTGACAGAAGCGAACGATGGTTGTCAAAACAGAATGATGTGAAGATACCTCATATCTGCCTACCCTTTTTTTTTTTTTTACCTGGCGAGTTTATTGCCATGTGGCAATCTCTTCCAACCAACCAAAAAGATGTGTTTATAGGTCCTAAGTGTTAACCAGACTGGAATCCTATTTTAAAAAATACATTTATAGAGGCATGGGGTGAAGGTGATGATGATTTAAGTGTATCTCAAGTATTTAGCATGAATTCTCGGAGAAGCATAATTTTTAACATGTCCACACAAAATGATCGGGTCTTCGTGTAGTATCTTATGTTTACTATTAAGCCACTATTGGTAAAAGAGGGGTGCTCAATTTCTTTGGTTAAATTTTAGATGAAAATTAAAACCTCATTTTTTATACGAATTATTTATTTTAAGATTCAAAATAGCTTTACATGTATACAATGAGGAACCTCTCTCATATAAGTAACATAATTCAAAGCTTCGCTGTCAGCATATAAAAAAAACAGCCTGCTAAATCCCATTATTCATCAAACAAGAAAAAATAGTATTCAAATATTGTCCGTCGTCCTGCGCCGAATGAAGACCCACTGTATCGGCACCATACAGACAAAATTGCCTCTCGGCTAACCTAGAGTTAACCCACGCAACCCCGGTGTTCATGGATAAGAACGAGAAACTCGAAAATAAAATAAAATCTATGCTATTAAAAAACTAATTGGATACCTGAAATTGATCTCGAATCTCCTTTTTTACTGTATTTATTTATTTAGACACTTTATTGTTAAGTATCTAAATGGTGAATAATTGCCATACAGTAAATTATCCCAACCAACAAGACAAATCTTACGCGAATTCGTGCAAATCGCTGGGTGAAAGGTAACACCGTTATTTCCAAAAAGAAAAAGCACTTATGTTAAACATACGTGAAGCATTGAAAAACGGATTAAAAATTAAGTTTCTCAAAATATTTTCAAATATCGCCAGACTTGGAAAAACAGCAGGAAGATCGGAAAGGGCAAGAAAATAGAAGTTATGAAAGAACACATTTCATCATTGAAGAGGGATGTAATATTTTTAAGTCGCTGTTTGAATCAAGACAATGAGGGTGAGAGTAACTAGTTAGAGTCTGAAAGCATGGGCAGTAAAGGAGAAATGAACTGGAAATGGCAAAAGTTTCCGATTGAGCGTTGCTCAAGTCTGTGATCATTTACCTAGTTAGTAAGAAGCTTGTCTCCCAGCCCGGGGGTTGCGGGTTCTATCCCCGCTGGGACTCCGATTTTTTACAAAAGGATCCCTATCTCGTTTTCAGTTAAGGTATATTAAACATCTTTCTGATTTGTTAGAAAAAATTGCCACAAGGCATTAAGCCAGCCAGGTTGTACTATACACAACGAAAGTGCAATACAATACAGGTTACCCCATCATATTAATAATTTACCCGTTTGATCTCGTGTTTGCAGAATAAATACTTTTTGTGCTAGTAAACTTTTCATGTGAATTAATATTTCTATTATCTGACGTAACTTATTCTATTTAAAATAAATGCATATTGAAAAATATTTCACTTTACCGCTTGAAAACTAATTGTGTACCAATAATATTTTTTACAATTTCTTTATAAGTATTGAGATCTTCAAAAGAAAGCCATACTTATCATCTGGGTGATGCATTTTGTGATGTAAATGGTATGCACGCGCCGACAGCGAAGGGAGCGTACGCAACTTGCAGCTATGCCATCATCAGCTGATACAAGCGAACCGCTGGCACTTGTTTACCAGAGCTTAGACTGAAGACATAACATACCATCTGTTTTTATACTTTATAATAAAATAGTATATATTTTAAAACACATTTCAGTGTGGGTGTCATCTGGTTAAGAGGATATATTCAACGAATTTTGTTCTAACTAGCTTATAACATGTTTTGCAATATTTTCACAACAACGTTCATTGATAGCAAATAATTTAGACGCACCTTCTAGTGCTCTCTCATTAAGGCGTCTTCGCAGTAGATAAATAGGAAGCAGGTTTGCAAGAACCGGAAGCCATGTCAAAATATGTTAGTTGATTTCAGAGTACCACTGGTTATCTGTATTGACACATTGAGCTGGATATCAATAAGATTCGTGTGGGCGCTTCTAAACCAAACGGGGGTACAATACTCAGTTATAGCTTACAATAAAGCCATCGCTGTCATACGCAGAGTGGAATTTCTACATCCAACGAGTTCCGGCTAACTTGTGGAATACAGCGAGTTTCGTCTAACTTGTGGAATATAATGAGCCGATTGCTAGTTTTTTTCTATTACCTGAGACGAATATAAACAACTTGTTTTTTAGCCAAGCTAACCTTAAAAGGTATTGCCACAAATAAATAAAATCACCTGATATTATAATTGATAAAATAACTCAATAAATAAGAGAATTTTTAGAATATTTCAACTGTATCCGATATTTAAACAAGACAATTTTAACATTCTATTTGAAAAATTATTAATATGGATAAACGAGCTTTACTAACATCGCTGACGATATCTTGGCAATAAAAGGGTAAAAACCGCTTTTTTTTAAAGATATTCAAAAATATACGTGACTCATTTACATAGAAAAAATGGTATACGGGAATTAATTGCGGTATTCAGAGGGTTAATCTCGATATCTAGATTGGATTTATTTATTACGTCTGTCTGCACGTTGGAGCGGGTTATTTTTTTCTTCGCGAATCTCGAATCCGATGCATAAATAATTATTCGAATCTTTTCAACGTAAATTCTTTTTATTGAACGATAATAAGGCTCTGTCATGTTTGAATTAGTCGACAAATTAGAATGATTCGCGAATCCGATGTGCAATACGTGATAAACCTATTAAAATATTCAAATATGGCTATAAAAAAAGCTACAATCGAAGCGTGTTGTTCAGATTTAAATATTTCAATGATGTCTTTATAAAGTCGCATTTTCAGTCGATGTATGAAATTTCATCGTTCATTTATTGCAAAAAGGTATTTCTATCAGCCTGATCATTCGATTAGTTTTTTTGATGTTCCAGGTGAGTTTTCTACATTGTCCGTCAAGACATCATTATACCGATGTAATATTTAACAGTAAAAAAATTATCAGATGAAAAATGACTATTTGTTAAAGATGAATGTTTTTGATAGCTAACTTTCGCGACCTAGTTAATGAGACACCTTTCATCTAACCTGCGGTTGCTTGTTTGGTTCCCAGATTTTTAATATTTAGGTTTTAATATTTTTCTGGTTGGTCGAAAGATATTGCACTATGGCAATAAACCAACCTGGTTGTACTGATTAGAACGAAAATGTATTACAACACAATACGCGTAGGCGTATTGTTACCACTTCGCACACAGTTGTAGTAACCATCCCTTGCAATAACGTAACGAGAGTTCTGTGTCTACTCCAGTGTTTCTTTATCGAAATTCCCTAGGTGTAGAGTTTTAGGTCCGAAGACATACATGTATTTATTTATTTATTTTATAAAGCTAATATAAACAAGTTAAAAATTAAATACAAAGCTTTAAGAGCATTATATGCAGGAACAAGATACAAAAAATAATTGTAAAGCAGAAACATACAAAAAATAATTGTTAAGCCAAAACCACAAACTCTCATACCTAAAGAAGCTCAAAATACTTCCTTTAAAAACATTATCTGAAATGTTAAAGATGGCAATATCCGAGGCCTTATTCAAAAAGGACAGCCCGTGTAACAAGTAACAATGGAAGAGCACTTAGCAAGTTAGTTTTACTTATTGCCAGTCTAAATAGATCAATATTTAGAAATAGTGGTAACATAAAACTATAAATTTTTCAACATAAATAATGTTGTCTCCCGTCCACGTTATTTAATATTTCCTAATCACCAATTCACATATGTTTAAGGGTAGCATACGAATGAATGAATGAAAACAAGCTAATTAACACACTAAAGTCGCTAACAAATTGGAAACATGTGTCGCTCCTTGTGTGGGTACGCAGGGGGCACTTCTCGGAACGGACCGGCACAGTGGCCCGCGGGCCCACATATAATTGCAGTGATATTCAATCAGTGGCAAACAGATAGGCGGCCGAGACAATGCGACCGCTGCCCGATCAAAGTGCTAATTACTGTTATTAGCGGCCGATGTCCAGAGGAGCGAGTGCTGCCGAGTCCGACTGGACGGGCCTCTTCGGCCTGTAATTGCTGACCGACGTACTAAACATCTTTTTACATCCACAATGCCATCTTTTCAAGCATAATTTTCGAAACAAACACATTTTTAACATCGTTCAGTCATTCGTATGCGAGTGCAGCCTATTCCTACTGGATGGGCCTCACCGACCTGTAATTTCTGACAAATGGAAATAAACGTATTTAACACCTTTTTACATCCACTTTGCTATATTTTCAAGCTTAGTCGTCGAAACAAACATATTTTTAACCTTTCCCTTCCTGTGCTAAAAAAATCCACCCGTTCCGCTAATGTGTATTTATTACACATCAATCAATACACATGCAAAAATGAGCGATTTAAAATCGGAAAAATAAGAATATTCATAGCCAATCGCTTAAATTAATTAAATTTGAAGTCAAAAGTGATAATATTTGAAATTTAATTACTAAAAACATAAAAAAAAACATCGTACGATGTTCGAACGAAAGCCCGCTAGCTACTGAGCGAAAGAAGCCAGCGAACTGAAATTCTATTTCTTGCGTTCCCATATACCGAAGTAGAGTGAGAGTGAGACGTGAACAGCGTCGCTTCCTCACCCATAACGGTTTTTAGAATGAATATACCTACGTCACACACTGGCACACGTTTGATTGTATTGGTGAATTTATTCCCGATTTTCACAAAATATCTCTGATGTGGCCGATAAGTGCTAATTATCATTAATAATATTGTTTTCAGTCAATGCGTAAATGTATTACGGAGGAATACCTAAAATCTGAATCCAGTATTTATTATATTTATAGAGATATTAAAGTTTTTAGAAGTAATGTGTACTTGTTACACATAACAGGACAGGAAGGGTTAACTTCGTTCAGTCATTCGTATGCGAGTGCAGCCTATTCCTACTGGATGGGCCTCACCGACCTGTAATTTCTGACAAATGGAAATAAACGTATTTAACATTTTTTTACATCCACTGCCATAGTATCAAGCTTTATTTTCGCAAAAAAAACACATTTTTAACTTTGTTCAGTTATTCGTATGCGAGTTCTGACGAGTCCTATTAGATGGGCCTCGCCGCTCTGTAATTTCTGATTAATTGAATTAAACGTATTAAACACCATTTTACACCCACTTGGTTATATTTTTAAGCTTAGTCTTAAAAAAAACACACGTTTAACTTCGTTCAATCATTCGTATGCGAGTGCTGCCAAGTCCTACTGAATGGACCTCACATACCTGTAATTTCTGACCAATTGAATATAACGTATTTAACACATTTTTACATATATTATACATTGCTATATTTTCAAGCTTAGTGTTCAAAATAAACACAATTTTACATATATTGTACATCGCCATATTTTCGAACTTAAACTCAAAATAAACACATTTTTAACTTCGTATACACGAGTGCTGCTGAGTTTCTAATGAATGGGCCTTTTCGACCTGTCATTTCTGATCGATGAAAATGAAAGTACTTAACGTATTTTTACATCTATCATATATTGCCACATTTTATAGCTTAGATTACAAGTAGGTCTGTCTAGATATAAGGGCTTACGAGAGTAAATCCGACCTACCCTTCCGTTATAAGCACAAGTTCCCGAAGCATTATCTGTTGCCTGACTAGTCCACCTACAATATTAGCTGGGACGACCAAGGTCTAAGTGAATGTGATGGAATACAAGTAGCCTGAACGAGTGGACTTGTTTTTGCTAAATAATACGCGTAAGAATTGTTATCTAGTTATAAGTAGTATGTAGGTGTTAATTATTTCTAAGAAATCATATATTAAGATTGTAAAAAATAAAATAAAATGATATGTAGGAAAATAAAATTAAGTAAGTTCTTAAATTATAACATATAATTAAGATTAGTTAAGTAATAAATGTGTATATAAGGTATGCCTTGACAAATGTTTGTTCAATATTTTACTTTGTTTAATAAAAAAAAAAGATATAATGTATAAAAAATATTAGATATATTAAGTAAAGCAAATATATTTTTTTATCCTGCATAAAATTACTGCTGTAGAAATGCGTACACTAAGAAAAATGTATGGGGTGACAATGTATGGAAGAATACGAAATAAAGTATTTAGGGATGAATGTGAACTTACGACTGATATGTTGAGTAAGATGAAAAATAGCACTCAAAGATGGTTTGGGCACGTAGAACGAATGAATGAAGAAAGGTTAACAAGTCCAAAGAAAGTATGATCGGATCAAGTTAATGATATTTTGAAAGAAGGAAATGTAAGAAGTAGAAAAATCGTAGGAGTTGAATGATAATGTCTATGGGTATGGAAGAGACGAAATGTGTGTCGAGATAGGAAAGTCATGCGATCTGTTTTATACGCCTACCTCAACAGGGAAACGGCGTGATGGTATGTATATATTTGAATTCTCGAGATCTTAATATGTTGCCAAAGAATTGTGATTTAGGAATGACCGTTTTGGTTCAAGTCGTATTACATTAATACTCGTACAACAACGCATAAATAAAGCAAAGGTAGATAGATTCATGATGCACCACACATTAAATAAAATAATATAAAATTTATCACATTCGCCTTTTGTTCATTTCTAAAGACACAGCCAGCGTGAACCACAATATACGAGTATCAGACACAAAATATAGGAATAGGCCGCGACAGCCCCCGCAAATATTTTTCTTTTAAAAAATGTCGAAGACTCGAAATATGTATGCAAAACATTAAACCCAATGATTTGTAACGCCTCTTCGGAATTAAACCGTGAGGAATTTTTGAGATGAAATCGTGCATTTCGAAAAATTAACACATATTTCTTTATGTGAAAATAAATTAAAAATGGATGAATAAATTCTACAACTCGTGTAACAAACAGGATACAGAAAAGTTCTGGCATGGTTTGAGAATTTAAATCCAAGTAATAAGGAATGAATGTGAACTTAGGAGTACTTTGAGATAGTTTGAGCATGGAACGAATAAATGGAAAAAGATCAAACAAAATAAAAATCCACCGCAAATTTGAGTAGAACACGCGGTAGAGGAAGACCAAGGAAAGTATTGATGAATCAAATGAACGATATTTTGAAAGAAGGAAATGTAGAGTCAGAAAAATCATAGGCGCTGTATGGAAATGTGTATGGATGTAAAAGAGCCGAAATATGTGTGTAAAGATAGGAAAGTCTGGAATGCATTAATTGGTAAAGCATTTATTTTTAAATCATACCGGCAATAAAAAGACACCCATATTCAAAATTCTTAAAAAATATTGTAGTAAAAAGTTTATAGCACGTCACATACCCTTACGAATGCTATCAGTACCGTTAAGTCAATTCGCACTCTTTGTTTTTGATCCATTCAAAGAAATTCGGATGATTATGTAAACGCCAATATGCGTTTTCACCACTTAATATGTTAAAGCCTCTTGAACACATTTCTGGTTAGTTGAAAAATATTTCTACATGTTAATCAACCCGCCAGAGTGTACTGTCAACAACGAAACTATTATACAATACATTACAACGTTTCTCTATCAGGCAGATAAGACAAATGCCAAACTTTTCAATCATGACATATTTTACTTCCTTTTCATGCATACACATTTTATTTAGCTCCTTCGATTGCACACCTCAAAGTAAAGTCTTAATTTTAGAAAAACTAATCATGTGTGTGAACTTTTTTACATCGAATTCCAAGCACATATGTATTCAACTTAACTTTTATTGTATAACTAGTACACTTTCGTGTTATACAGTACAACATGGAGGGTTTGATGCCATGTAACGATCTCTTTCAATCAACCAGAGTCTTGTCAACGAAACCTCGAGTGAAAACAATACTAAAACATTATTAAAAAAATCTTGATACCAACGGAAATCAAACCAACAATTCCCGAAGTGGACGACAGACGTATTACCAACTAAGCCACGGAGATTGTCGTTATAGTAGAAATCTGCATTGTCATTTTTGTGTAGGAAGTTAATATATTTCTAAAGACTAAAAAAATTAGGAATGTCATGTCAAAAACATCACCATCGACCTCCTCAACAAATCAATGTTATTTATTGTTGATAATTCAACAGATTTTTTTTTAACTAAACGTTGCAATAAATAAGAGTATGAGAGTAAATCGTTACACAATGTATTGTGTTAATAACTCCCATCCGAGCGAGACAGACATACATAGCATAACTCCGATTAGTTGGTAATAATTTGTTGTCATATGTCCGAACATATTGTAGATTTTACGAGATTTCGATTTGATCCGGTTCGAAGCGATAAACTATGGCTGTCGTCAGTGTTGTATCTACGAGTCTACAATGTTTTGTTCTCGCAATGATATATCTGTCAGTGTATAAATTAGTGTTACAACTGAAAAACAACGAGTTGATGCATAGTTTTTTCAACGGTTAAATTACGTCTAATAATAAGACGTCTCCGGTCGGATGAAATATGCCAAACTCTTTGGACGCTTAAATTTAAAAAATCTTTCTTATTGATAAATTATTCAACGAGTTTGTACATACATTATACGTAATTTAAACCTCACTCTAAGTGACATATCAGCTTTAAGTTTACATTTATTTCTAATAACTTCATACCATATTGTTATACACTGTCACCCCATGTATTCTTCTCATTACACACGTTTTTACAGTATTTATTCGTCTCTTTTTCCACATCACCGTTTCACTCCCATACACCAAAGATGATACTAAAATACTGTTATAGAAGATCCGGTGGTATTGTCTGGCGCGGATGGTTATATTGTCCGAATCGAGTATATATGTATTATTGATCCATTGACTTTGTTTACTATTACTACACGCCATTTAATATACTTCGTAACTCTCCTATTATCTGAAAAAATACTACCTTAATAGCAGAATTCTTCAACTTGCTCCAATCTCAATTTCCTGGTTTATTAATAATATCGAATCAACATACCCAAAACGTACATATCATACATGTACGTCAAAATATCAAACCAGCGAAATGCGCATATCTCTTAACGAATTGATCATTGAATTATTTCTTTGGAAAACACGGTGGTGCTAGAAATTCATAACATTTTTAAAAAATAGTAAAAAGATGATAACAGGTACCGTTTGGTCAGTGTGGAGTGGCATAGAGTGGAATCATGGACCCTCAAAGTTGGTAGTATGAACCGACTGGAAGCATTCGAAATGTGGATGCACCGGAGAATGCTACGGATACCCTGGACAGATATGGTCAGCAACACAAGGGTTCTCCAAATAGCCAAAGTTGATAGAGAGTTGCTGACTAATATTAAAATCCGAAAGGTGTCCTATTTGGGTCATGTACTTAGAGGAGCAAAGTACAAATGACTGGATCTGATCATCCACGGCAAAATAGAAGGCCGAAGAGGTGTTGGCAGGAGACAAATCTTTTGGCTCCGCAATATACGTGATTGGACTGGCATAAGGGGCGTTGGAGATCTTTTTCGGGCTGCCGGGGACAAAGATGTCTACTCTCAGGTGATATTCAACGTCGGGGGGACCTGACATGTCACTGGGAAGAAGAAGAAGGTACTGTAAGCTTTCAATTTTTCGGGGTCGCATTAACCGGGTTACGGATTAAAAGGAGACAAAAAATCGATCTTTTTTAACATTCCGAAACATTTAAAAATAAAAAAATCATTCAACTTAATATACAACATGAACCAGAAAATAAATCTATTTAGTGTCATTTTCGATGCAAGCAGGCGGGCGCATCACGCCAAATCAAATTTTAAATATAAATTACGTGTGCATTGCAATTGATTTTTTTACTATTTTTATTGTTTACTCGTATTTAATATCCCCAATTTCGTATGTTCGTGACACAGAGCTTTAGTTTTATGAGTATATTTTTTTTCTTGAATTTTTAATATTCTCGGCTGAGTTTTCTAGTCGTGTTGTTAATTTTACTCCCCATCCCATGATAATGTTGCGAAATCTGCAAAGCACCATTTAATAGCCGATTTTAAATAAAGTGGTGTGAAAGATGATTTCGTTTTTTCGAATTATTCGGGTTTATTTATCCGGATCATTTTTTCCCTTATCGCCCCAGATAATACTATAGAGAGTCTACTCAACAATCCATTGTCATATACTCTCATGAATTAAAATAAATCAAAACCATTCGGTCACAACAGGGTCCCTTGTTTTTTTAATGAATCAAAATAAATGTTGAAAAAAACTGTGGTAACCTTTTTCAGCACCCAGTAAATATGTATATGAACGTCAATAGGGTTTTTCAACACTGAACGTCTTTTTTAACTTATACAAACTCATACAAAGCGACGCCATATTTCCTAAAAAATATAAGGAAAAAAATGTATGTATCTATTTCACGGTCGGGTATTAATTTCATGATGATGTTTTGGGAGAGATTGACCAGACCAGATTATAAAAGTAAATTGCATTAAACTATCGTTGTGTAGAACACGACCTGTCGGGTTCTATAAATCTGTGTACCAACGGGAATCAAACCTGCAGCCCACGGGTAGGAAAACAAGCATCTTAGCAACTAGGCCAAGAAGATTGTCTAGCGTGTGAGAGTATCGTTACCAAGATAACTCTTCTTCTAGACTGGTTATTTGTATTATTATTTCGGGTGTCACCAGGTTTCGAAACAAAACCCCCCTCGTGGAAGTCAAACAAATATGATTATTGACTTTTATCTTGATATCAAAATAATTATTGTGAAATAAATTTCATTTGAAATCCCTCAGAGTTATTTATTGAGACAAAAACACTGAGATACGAGTTAGAAACTCCCGTATCTGAAAATAATGTAAAGTAGATGATATTCTAAGATAGACAGAAAACGCGGAAGACACAAGCCACTTCAAGTCATGAAGAAAGGATGGATAGTACACGAGTTATCTGCGTGGAAATACTTCAAATACCAACTAGCATTCGTTCCCCAAGAAGACGTCCAAAAAATTGGAAGGTTTACAGGGAGTCAACATCTCAAAAGAGGCAGTCCTGGTGGTGATAACACAGAACAGATACTTGTAAAATAAATGTAAAAAAGAGAAATAAGTATGAACTCATATCACTTGGAATCGATTTAAGAATAATTCACACGAGTTCGTTTTTAAATTAGCTAATAACTGTACATTAAACCACGATTGTCTCGCCCACAAATCCAATTTGAACAGCTCAAGATAAAATAAATGTCACCACAAGGCGACATGGGAACACGACCTCGAAATATATACATGTATACGGTAATAAGAAAGCAATAAAAATCCTTGCGCTCGGCCGCATATTTAAAACAGGCGAAAAATAATTTAATGTTTATTGGCGAAACAACATCAGTGTGTGGATGGCCAAAAATGAAATAAATGTCCTGGAAGAACAATTTGAATAAATTATTAAGCAAAATCTCGTATAAATCCAGTTCAATTTAAACAAGAAACAGCCGCTTATTTGCTATCATCGTCAAAATCTGAAACGATCTGATCAATTGCAATCAAATTTTACACATTATTCAGAGTTAAATTCATAAAATAACAATAATTAAGAAAATTTTGAATGGTCATAGTTACTTTTATTGTTTGACTCTTATGATATTTTAATAACTTGATATTTAGCACTGATGAACTTTGGATTAGGATATAAATGGTTTTAGGCTTCTATGGCGCTGAAACCAGGGAAATATATAGATACCAGGAAAATAGGACAAATGCCTTACAAAAGAGATGTAACGCCGAATACTTGGCATAATTTATCAAGACAAGCTTACCAATAAGGAAGACTTAATCGCATAGAGTTGAATCCGAAACCCGCGGGTGGAAGTTGCGCCTTACCTACTAGATCACAGAGGTAGTCAATTTAGAGATATATTCAGATATCACTTTCTCTTCCTACTTTACATAATTCACTAACTATATAAATTTTTAATTAATCAAATCATCCATTTCCAATACGTAAATTAATCCAGCAATCTATAGAATATTTTTTACGGTAGTCCTTGACTTGACATGACTAAATGCTATATCTTTGCCACGTAAATCGTCTCTTCTTTCTACTAAGAATTTCTCTACTTATAATAAAAAAAATCAAGTTGAATTATTTATAAAATTATTTATAAAATTAACTATTTGACTTTAACAATCATCACCACCATCACTCCATGTCCCTATTGGGATAGGTAGAGAGAAAAGATCTCCACTTCATTGTATCCTCGCACACATCTTTCATTTCTGCCACATCCATGCGACTTGCGATACATACTTTCCCATAATAAACGTTTCACAATTCTTCCTTTCAGACTTGATTAATTTGGTCGTCCCATGTTTTTCTAGGTCTTCACTAATTTTTCTTCCCTTCTATACTACTTTTATGAACAAATGCCTAGATGATCTACAATATATTTTTGGTAAGCGTTCGTTTTCTCGAGTAATATTTCGATTGAGTCGATATTTGTCTGCCTCAAAGATTAATAGATGTGGGTGGTCTGTGCAGTTTTAGGAAGCACTTAAAAGCATCCCTTTTTGGGAAGTCTTATCAAAATGTATGATTACATATGATCACTACACACATAACATACACCACACTCTACTAGCTATTTTTATCTTTATTGCAACAGGTCTAAGATATGGTATCACAACGGAACCTCTCCCGTAAATACTTTAACCCATATGTTTTTCCCCCATTTATTCTGCCTAGAATTTTTGTCTGTAATATCAATTAAAGAATCTCAAATTTTTCTCCTCACATTATATGTCCATAGTACTCGAACTTCCTCATTTTGATGGTGGATAATATTTTTCTATCCTAAGTCATCCGTTTCAAGATATCATAATTATGGACTTTGTCAATCCATAAGATTCTCAGCATTTTTCGATAGAACCGCATATCAAAAGCTTCTAGTTTCTTTATGATGGTCTGACCAAGTTTCCACGCTTCAAGAGAAGTATGGAAAATGTGTATAAATAAGTCGAGATTGAAATCCTTGTTGAAAAGGATATTCTACATTTCGAGGAAGCTTTTTCGAGCTTTCTCTCTTACTTGGATATCTTGAAACTGGTGCCGTTGATCATTCAGTCAGCATCCTAGATATTTATACTGTTGGACTCGATCAATAATTTTCATTAAGAGGTACCCATGTTTATACTAGCTTTCTACTAAAAATCGTAAACTTGATGCGTAAAATGTTAATTTTCAAACCTCTATCATCACAAGCCTTATTAACCTTCTTCGGCACAATTACCAAGAAAAGAAAAATGTTTAGTATCAGGATGAAAGCCTTATATAAACATATACGAGTATAACAAGGAACGCAAAATGAGCAATGCATAAATATGAAGAATTGAATGCATCATAATATTACAAACACAATGCAACTAATAAAGGTTCTATCCCATCCCAGAAGGCTGTCATGCAATAAATAATGTTTCTCCGCTAAATCACTTCCTAGGATTTAGGTGGAAATCCGTGATCGTTGTAGATTCACAACAAACAAATTGTCTCCCATGCAACTTTCCAAACAATTTGGAATGCCAGCAAAGTGGTGTCCGGAGATTTATACGGAAGAAATGTGAGCACGAACTCATGACTGCGGACTGCGGAGCTGCTAAAAGAAGATTGTAAACAACGGGGAATACAATAAATTTTATTCACTTTCACGGCTGAGGCGATTAAGGGTTTCGCGCCAAAGCAGCGCGCCTCGCGAGACCATAAATATTATAAAGAACCAAACGCTGGAAACTGGAAATATGGAGTATTCGTGAAAGCCGAGATATATTTTAGGGCACGGAAATCGTTTAATTTAAAATGTAATGGCTTAGCGTCATATTTCTTTGGTCATCGCGTATGCACTTAAAAATATTGACATTGAACGAAAAAACTTGTATTATTTTCGTTGTATTATGTCAAAGCCTAGTATAAGGTTAGTTTGAAAGGAATGTTGCTGTTTGAATCGTGACATGATTTTTTTACATAAATTGAACGATTTGGACTTGGAAAATATGTGATTCCAGCAGGATGGGGCCTGCTTTTGGCCAAGTATCCAAAAACCATTGATGACCTTAAATCCAACATCACTCGTGTCATTGCAGATACTATATATATGGTATACGTATCCATTTATGTGAATCCGTTATTGAAAATTTTGCTCAGAGTCGTCATCTGTAACAGAAACGGAGATGGCCATTTGGCCGATATCATTTTCGACACATAATTCATATGTGCACTAATTACATTGATACCAACAAACATGAACATTTAAAAAAACTTGTTTTTTTTTATTTATTTAAAAATTGCAGTTCTTGTTGCGCAGCCCTATAGAATGAACTTCACGTAAAGATCGATTGTAATTGTTTTCAAGTTTAATCAGTTGAAGCTTTAAATTGTCAAAAAAGTTTTTTATTTTCATTTATTATATTGACTTTCTTATTGCGTTCTTTGTTTAAACCAAAGATTCCCAAAGTGGTATATTAGGTCCTTACATATGAAATTGGCGTTTTGTTTGGGAGGAACATAAAGTTGATTTTTTTTTAATATAATATATTTATTTAATCAAAGTATGTACCATTGCTATCTATGCACTTTTGCCATCTCATAGGTAGTTCATCGATCCCTTTACTAAAAAAACCATTCGGACGGGAATCAATAAAATCTTTGAAGTCGGTTTGGACTGCCCCATCGGAGTTGAATTTTTTCCCTTGCAAGAAGTTATCCAAATTTCGAAAAAAATAGTAATCTGTTGGGACAAGGTCCGGAGAGTACGGTGGATGTCTTAGACATTCCAATTGAAGCTCTTCTAATTTGGTAGCCGTCTGTTGTGCAGTGTGTGGTCTAGCGTTATCATGAAGCAGCAGTGGCCTAGAGCGATTAACCAGCCTCGGTTGTTTAGCAGCTAGCTTTTCCATCATGGTTTGCAGTTGCTGACAATAGACATCTGCCGTAATCGTCTGGCCAGATTTAAGAAAGCTGTAGTGAACGACACCAGCACTAGTCCACCAAACGCTCACAAGTAACTTTTTTGGAGTCAATTTTCGCTTGGGGCATGGTTTGGCTGGTTCGGCAGGGTTCAGCCATTGCGATGAGCGCTTCCGATTATCATACAGGATCCACTTTTCATCACAGGTAATGATTCGATTCAAAATCCCTTCATTATTGTGCCGGTTGAGTAATGCAACGCAGCAGTCAACGCGCGTTTGTTGATTTGCTTCACTCAATTCGTGAGGTACCCACCTTTCAAGCTTTTTCACCTTCCCAATTTGCTTCAAGTGGATTAAAACAGTTTTATCACTAACACCGCAGCCTGCAGCTAACTCGGACGTGGTTTGCGATGGATCCGCTTCCACAATAGCCTTCAATTCTTCATTATCAACTTTGGTCTCCGGCCGTCCACGGGGCTTGTTCAGCAGGTCGAAATTTCCAGAACGAAAACGTTGGAACCAAAAACGCACTGTGTTTTCTTTTGCGGCACCGTCGCCATACACATCATTAATCCTTCGAGCCGTTTCTGCAGCACTGGTGCCACGGTGGAACTCGTACTCGTAAATAACGCGATATTTCAAGTTTTCCATTTTGTAAACTGAGTGACGCAAAGAAAAAAAACAATTGAGGAAAAAACAAATGAATTATAATTTTCGAAACACAAATACTTGAGTAAATAGCTGTATAAATTTTAATTTGGAATTCCTAACCAAAGAGAAGATATTTGAGATCAAAGTTGCCAGTACGGCAAAACGCCAATTTCATATGTAAGGACCTAATATATGGACCCTAAGGGTCGATTTCGACTTGTAGGGGTCTATGTCAGCGAGAAAAGAATATGGGGTTCACGAGATGTACATGGGAGTCCACGTGAGCGGATTCCATTTAGGCAGATCATCATCAATATTTAGACGTTCCGTAAATGTCTTATTACACCTAACACAGATTGTGTGTACATATATGTATATATTACAAGAAAAAACTGATTGGAATAAGTACAAACGAAGAACTTAAGGTGCAGTTCAGAAAGAAGTATCAGAAGTTATGGCTTCAGAAAGATATTTCTGTTGCTTATCCTGCATTATGGACTATAGCAAAAAAAAAATTGTTAGCTTTTCCAACTTCATACCTCGTGAAAAGAGGTTTTAGAGCGGTTGACAATCTTCTTACGAAAAAAAGAAATCGAGTGCAAATCACTGAACGTGGAAATTTAAGACTATACCTCACTAATTTGAAGCCAAATATTGAATTATTGCTATCAGGTTCATCCCTCTCATTAACAGTATTATTTGTGTATTAATTTTATGTAAGAATTTTACTAGGTTTTGATTTGTTTCGTTCCAAAGCCAAATATTTATTTGAATTTTGTGTCTTTTCAATAAAGGTATGAATAAAAATTGTACATGTTTTTCTGTTTTTACAATTGTCCACTCTACAAAAAACCTTATCAAGGTGAACTGTGTCAGCTGTCAAAACTACATTTGAAGTTAATAAGTTTAGGAAAATTCAATATTACGCAGGCAGGGGGTCTACGGAAAACAAAAAAATCGGCAAGTGGTCTACGGGGCGAAAAAGTTTGGGAAACTTTGGTTTACATGGTGATGGCACAAGTCATCCTAGTGTAGGTCGATTGCCTATACCTAACATGTTAAAAATTACAATACATACTCGTATATGCAACATTTCTCGTCACGCGACATATTTCCTAACATGTTAAAAATTACAATACATATATGCAACATTTCTCATCACGCGACATACTTCCTTAAGTCATCCTATTTTATAAACCTATGTTACAAGTTATACATAAATCTTGGGAGCCTTTACAATGAAAGTGTCTTTACAACATAGTATTTCAATTAGAATAAATTACTTTAAAGATATTAAAAATTTTATTTAAATAGTTTTAAGTATCTCCTTGAAATTAAGATCCTATACAATTTAAGGTAAGTTTAAATCCTAATATCTTTACAATCAATATTGAATATGTTCACCTAAATAGTCATTTAATTATTTAAATATGACTACTTATAAACATTATATTAACATTTATGGGTATATGTAGCCACGTAGCTAAGCTTCACCCACAGTTTCACAAGGTGTGGCGAAATAGTGTATCTGAACCCACAGTTTGACAAGGTATAGCGAAATAGTATATGAGTAAAAACTATAAGACATAGAACTATCAAAGAGTTTAATTTTGATTTTCCTAATTTAACATATAAATCATTTACCGTTTACTGAATATAGCAGCTGCGAAAAACTGCCTAGGTGTTTAAACCAGCTCTTTAGATCTTATTAAACTGCTTGTTTCTAGAGCTAACAACTATTCAGATATCAGATACCCGAACATCACCTACTGTATTGTCAGCACTAATGTCGTGGTGGATGGTGAACCCCATATTAATTTTAATGGTGTCTCGGTTTAATATCACTTAAGAACTTGATTTCATCTCACTTTATTAAAAAATCTACGAATTTGTTGCTTTTTCAAAACATTAACCACCTTCAAAAAGCCCTCTAAGTAAAACCAGTCCATGAAGTGATGGGAACCAAACCAGATGGTTACACAAGCAAGCATGTTTATAACTGAGCCACATTCACATCTTTAAAAAAGAAACAAATCGTATTCATGGTAATAGTTTTAAGTCGAAAAACATTTTCATTAGACATATTGCTTTTTAATAAGGCTCAAGTATAGAGCATAATTTAATATACTCAAGCCCTAAGTATTAACCAGTCTGGTTAATACTTAGGGCTTATAAAAAACATCTTTCTGGTTAGTTGGAAGAGATTGCCACATGGCAATAAAATCGCCAGGTTAAAAAAAAAGCATACATTTTTAACAATAAATTGAATAGATAAATAAAAATAATAAATATATTACTTAAGTAAAAAAAAATAAAAACAATGCATATTGACGATCTCTGTGGCCTAGTAAGGTAGGTAAAATGTATGTCTTCCGACCCGGAAGTTGCGGTTTCGATTTCCATTCATACCCATATTTTGTCAAAAAGATTTCAGTCTGATTTTCACTTAAAGTGTCATTACATCTTCGTAATTTGTTGGAAGAGATTGACACATGCTTATAAGCATGTCAAGTTGTACTGTATACAAGGAAAATGTAATACAATACCAAATAGCGATATCCAAGTAATCTTTCCATTATTAGTTTTTCATTTATTCGAAGAGCATGGCCAGAAGACAATATTGTCTTTTGCCCCATTAAAGGAACCTAAGGGTTAAAAATCACTCGAGTAGGCACGGAACTCACAGCTCTTCATCGCACGTGACGGCAATACAACTGCACATGGACAGGCAACAATACTCGCACACGTCTATCTCGAGCGAATATTGTTACAAGACTGATACCCTCTATTATTTTTTCGAAAATTGAACCCAAAACCCCCGCGTGGAAAACCAGCGACTTAACAACTATGCATCGAAGGTCGTCTTCATTAAGAGTAGTATTGAAATACTGCATATCTTAAAGTGCAGCTTACTTTATTATTCTCGATATTTTTTGGGACGAAGTGAAAACTATAAATATTTTTAAAAAGTGGTGAAATATACAATATGGTCACTCTTTCATCACCCGATCGCATGATCGATAAGCGGAATGCGTGATCCAGCCTGAAGCAGTATTGCCAATAATAATTGTTCCGCGTCTCCCACTTGATGGAATTGCCGTGTGAAGCTCCGAGAACGTACGAGTGAAGGACGCACCTGCCCTTAGAGAGAGCCACTACCGCGAGTGGCTCGACTGTATTTGTAGAACTGATGGACAAACAAGCCAGCCTGACCTGAACATCTCTTGTTTGAAATTACCGTGAAGTTCTCACGTGCCTGACTAACGAGTGTTATATATTTTTCACAAGAGTTTCTACCCGTCTAAATTCTAATATAATATTCTCCGAATTTTGTTTTTATTACTATTATTTAACAATTTTATGCAAATATATATTATTTGGCACATGAATATACACCAATCTTTTTTGATATAAAATGAGAAAACATAACTCCTTTGATTGCAAAAATATCAAATCAATATGTTGTTCGTGGTTGAATTCTGACTATCATCTTAGCAATTGTGAACTATCATCATCTTAGCAGTTGTGAACTATCATCATCTTAGAAGTTGTGAACTATCATCATCTTAGCAGATTTCGAAACTTTCCGGTTCGAGTGTATAGATAGGTATACGAGTATGTTTAAGTTATTAAATATGTCTGGTTAGTTGGAGATTTTCACATGGGAATAAAACCGCCAAGTTATACTGTATACAACGACATAATAATATAATACAAAACAAAACAACGGAAGTTGTTTCACCAGCAAAGTGTAATTAGTATTATATTGGTTTTGGACGCACTATGATTTAATACGAGTACATGACATTTCTGACAGTCTCAATTGTGATTGGTGACACAGGTTAAATATATACAAAACATTCAATTTATTCGAAGATTAAATGTGACATGTATCGAATCATTTAATCTCACAACACATTGATTAAAGTAATAAATTGAATTAACAAAACGCTTTAGAATCATCGAAACAATTTGATACACAGCGGTTCTGTTGAAAAAGTGCGCATACATCATCGTTAAAAAAGACGGCGTAAAAATAATACATATCAAATATCGATTCTTCAGTGGTATTCAATGGATTCATTTTAAACAAATCTAAAAACAGATGAGTCAAGTCATGTGATATGTTATGACAAAAAAAACATTCATAAATCCTCTGACACCTTGCGTAACAAGAATTGGAAATAGCTCTTTATTGCATTTTAATATTATTATAGAAAGGTGTGGAATATATTTCTAATAAAAAAGGGACATATCTAACCAAATTTTAATTTGAAAGACTTACGAGTAAAATTGATAGGAAGCCAGATAAAAAAAGAATTTATTAATTTACTTATCCATTATTTTTTAACGTGTTAAGGAATAGAAGAGGCATTAAATTACAATATAACAGTTTAAACAGATACATTTCCAAAATCAAATTAAAATATATTCCCATGTGGGAATCCCCATCATGTTTAATTTTCGTCCTTAGATACTATGGACTTGTTGGACGACAAACCAGGAATTACTGTTTTTTTTAAGTCAACCAGCACCATACTCTCGTCACTTAAAATAATACTAAAAATATGCAGATAGAGATAAGATTTACACTACTTTAGTTTAAGAAACAATAATGGCAACATGCCACAAACAAATCGGCATATGATGCATAAATATAATTGTGCTGACATTCAAAACACATACTGTTGCTTATACGAGTAGAGTCAAGATCCATTAAAATGGGAATCTTGTTAGTATTATTTAAAATAATGGTGTGTTCATCTCATGCACAGTTCAGTTATGTTAGCAGGTTAGTGAAAATGATATACTATATACTCGTAATTATTGTAATTTCTTTAGTCAAACACTTTTATTCCCCTTTATAAAACGGTATAACCTTACCGGTTTCAAGGTTTTCACCTCATCACCAGGGGAGCACAAACAAGACAGAATTATGTTACAACTGGTACCAACATACACACGCGTTTAACGGTAAAAATTCGGGTTGAGAATTATGGAAGGAGGGAGGCAGGAGACAACTTCAGCAAGCAGCGGTGAAATCTTGGGAATGTATTTATTTACCAGATGTTCATCTCAATGCACTGACTTGGATATTTCTAAGGCCTCGAATATTTCCAATATATTTCCATCACTATGCAAGAATGATGGAAATAGATTGGAAACGCAAGAATTGTATGTATGCAAGAATTTGACATTTTTGACAATTTCATCGACAGAAAATATGCTACTTTCACGGTGACAACGATTAGCCATTTCAGAATAAATTAGAGGATTCGTTACGGTGGATTTATGTTCACGAAGTCTCTTTACAAAACATCTTCTTATCTTTCATACTCGTATATAAAAATTATCACAGTAAGCACATAAAAGTTTATACACACCACTGCTACATATTCCATTTTTGCCTTTCTCGTTAAATAAAAGTTTCCGGAGATATAAAATAAGTGTAAAAAGTTGGATTTATGAAGTGGAAAAAACAGTGTTTGACTAAACAAATTACAACGTATTTAAACCTCCACAGTGTTAATAATGCCTTGTATTAACCATAAATAATATATGATATAATTATGTTGGTGGAGAGAAAGAAAAAACATTTATTCTCCCGTCAATTCAGTCACTATCTTCTTAAGCCCTAACAGCGTTGAGCCAAATACGTCCACATCCGAGTTGGTTACAATATTGTTCTTTTTGCAGATTCTCACATTGATAATAGAAGCCTGTAGTATTCAAAAAAAATTTAAAGTTAATCATGAAGTAAATCAGAAGTTGATTTTTTTACTATTAGAAAGTGACTGGGAGAAAATACTGTAATCGAATGTATGGTTTACAACTACTGGAAGTAAAGTCAGAATATACAAGACATGTGTGAGACCGATAACCACCTACGGAATAGGGACCAGAGCAGACACATCTAGAACAAAATCTCTCCTGAGAACCTCGGAAATGAAAACACTGAGATGTATAACCGGAAACACACTAAGAGATAGAATCAGAAACACCGAAATAAGGAGAAAGTGTGGTACGGAAAACATCGTCAGGTGGGGAAGACAACGAAGGCGATACTGGAACGAACATGTAAATAGAATGCAAGACGACAGACTTCTACGTGTCGCCCTTCAAGGGAACCCAGCCGGAAGAAGATTACCGGGAAGACCTCCGAAGAGATGGCGTGACAGCTGGCAATCTACGTCATAAGAGGAACAAGCGGAACAAACAGATCATGATCTATAGGAAGAGGAAGAAGAAGAACTACTGGAGTAGACTATGAACTCGTTAGTAATACTACCACACATGAAGATGAAACAACACTCGCACACGTCCAGCTCCTATAAGCATTTTTTCAAGACTGGGTTGTTGGGTACAATTGATAGCCTGGAAACTCCGGGTGGAATTCAATCGTCTTTCCAACAAGGCAACGGATGTTATCACTAAAAAGAGCCAAAAACAAACCATCATCATCAACAAGGTCAAATATTAAAACCAGATTCGATGGACTCCGGTCCAAGGTTTGGCGACCGGCGCACTCACTGGCGAAATTGTGGTCCGATTGTCATTGCTCTTCAAGATGTAACGATAAGTGGCAACACATTTAGCCCGCCACGGCTCGCCTAATAAGGCGGAATATATTCTAACTGTACTCGGGGGAATTCGGAATTAACGCGATTGTTGTCGCTCGAGCCCGTTAGGCGCGCCATTGTCAATATATTAGATCTCAATGGAGCGCTCGGGAGTGTGTTTAGATTGGAGCACAGAGTACAACGTTACCTTTGTGTCAGTCCGCACACTACCAGCATTCATAACTCTATTTTGACACTAACGTACCTATGTATGTTTTCATCATACTCGAAGAATTCATGCTTGATTTTATATTTGTACACATTGACGAGGTCTAACGGTTAGCATTCATGGTAAGCAAACTGGCACCATAGGTTTGATTTTTGGTGGATTGAATTCCATAGTGGTTTTACTCTTAGACCGTTTTAAATCTGAATTTATGTTTTTCTGCAGCTTATATGCTGCGTACCAAAAATTATTATATCGTTATTTAAAAATAAAAAAATAACGCTAAATAAAATTCTGCCAAATGAAAAGCTACAGCAGATTAAACTAACCGACCGTCTCTTTACCGTGGGTACTTTGAATGTGATGTGTCAGATTAAAATTAAAACTTATTTATTTTTTATATAGTTGTATTGTATTACTTAAAAATCTGGGTTCTCGCGGGAATCGAATCCGCAACCTCCGAGTTGGAATACAAGCGTCTTTCCAACTAGGACATCGATGTCGTTATTGTACGACAGGGAATTGAAGCAAAAATCAAGGGATGGTTAATACAATAAAAATATTTTACTATCAAAATTCATAGTTTTCGCTCGGCAACACTACTGTTCTATGCAGGGCATCCAAGTTCAAAAACCAAATAACATGTACAGGCAAGCTTAATATTAATATAGTACAGTAAACACTTGGTTTTGCGGATCTCGCTTTAACGGATTTTGGATTTAACGGACAAAATTTCCGACCCATATGTCATATGTAAAAATTAACACCCAGTTAATTTAACCGCTTGTAAACAATGTTAGGCGCATGATTAGCAAGTGATTACTTAGCATCGCGCGGAATTTGTTCTGTTGTCGCGTGTCGTAACTTTTTGCAGCAGGGTTAATTTATTTTGATTAAGATCGCATATTTGTTTATCACAGTCTCAAACAACGGTGAGTACATAAGCAATAATATGAACATATAGAAAACTTTTCTGTGAAATTAAACTTTTCATACGTACTTAATTTGAATAACACAAACGTATCTATATACGTAACTAGTAAACTAACAAACTTTATATTTTTTAACAAACATATTCGGAAAACCTACTTTTTATAAAAGAGACCTTCGGGTTTAACGAACATCCCATCGCCTGACTTTTTATTTATTTATTTATTTATTTTTTCAAAACAGGCTTAGCCCAATTACATTGAAAAATACAAGACATTAAAAAAGAAGAAAAATTACAGGGAAATTTTTTTTTTTTAAATTATATAAAATAAAAAATAATGCATATGTATACAAACGAGTATTTACACACAAACGTATGTTACATATATATTCACGTATGTTACATATATGTACTTTCTCCACCATGAGCGAGTTCTGCGCCCCCACCGGGCTCCAAATGCAAGCATTGCTTTCTAGTTTGCTACGGATCAATGAATTAAACAACGTTTTGAGCACCAATTGGTTTTCAAACGACTTAGAGATTCTCATAACAAATCCTAGAGTTTTATAAGCTGAGTTTCACATAACTTCTATGTGAGGACCAAACGCGAGATTGCTGTGGAACAAGACACCCAGATCTTTAATATTATCTGTGCGGGGTATAGGTATAGATTCTAGTGTATATCTATGGAATTTCAAGACGTGTGAGCGATGATACGACATAATTTTGCACTTTGATGCATTGAAATATAATTTATTATTGTGGCTCCACTCACAAACGTTGTTGAGATCTGCCTGTAGGTCTAAGCAGTCGGTATAAGAACGAATTTTTTGAAAGATTTTGAGGTCATCAGCAAATAGAAGAAACGTGGATTTTTTTATAACTCTACCTATATCATTAATAAAAATAAGAAATAAGGTAGGTCCAAGATTAGACCCCTGCGGAACACCTGAGTAGGCAGTGAAGTAATCGGAGTTGTAAATTCCATGTGAAACAAATTGTTTTCTATCTGTAAGATAATCTGACAGTAGCCTTAGTAAGTTACCTGGGATCCCAAGTTCACTCATTTTTTCTAATATTTTTTTGTGATTGACGCGATCAAAAGCTTTTGCAAAGTCATGATACGAACAATCAATCTGATTGCCACTATCTACAGCCCTTGAAACATAGTCGGTGAAGACCATCAGATTGGATTCAGTAGATCTGCCTCTTCTGAAGCCATGCTGCTCATCAATTATATATGGGTCCACTAACGACCTTAGTGTGCGATCCATAAACATTTCTAGGAGCTTAGCTATTGAAGAAAGTATGGCGATAGGTCTGTAGTTGGTTATATCGTCCTTAGAACCATTTTTAAATATGGGAATAACTCGAGTCTTTTTCCATTCACTTGGAAAAGTATGGACTCGGAAGACAAGATTAAATATGTAAGCAAGAGGTGCAGAAAGCAATTCACTACAGCCCTTAAGAAAAAATGTAGGTACTCCGTCCGGCCCAACAGCTTTCGTGTTTTTCATCAACTTTATTTGTTTGAGTATATCAAATGTAGTGATGCTTAGCTTAAATCCCGAGGAAGTATGGTGTTCATCAAAAACAAATGCCTCGGAGTCCCTACAATAAACTGTTGAAAAATAGTTTGCGAATGCAGAATATATTTCGGGCCCAGTTATTTGATTCCCATCCCAATTCATAACATTAAGCACTGGAGAACTTTGTTCGTTATATCGAGGTTTTACTGTATTATGATTTCGCCAATCGCATGATATAAGCCAATATCAGCTCGCGTGGCCTCTAAGCACTAAGATCTCAGCAACAATGATTAATCAGCCCGCACAGGCCCTGTGTGAATTATTAAGCGCAAGCCGACACGTGCGTCAAGAACTATTTCCAAACCATTATTTATTGACATTGTTCATTTTTGCAATGTACGAGTAGAAAAGACCTATTTATCAATGCTGCTGTCCAGAGCCCTTAATAAGGGCAGGGCCGCATGTGGTCGATAGCCAAAAAAATTACGACTAAGATTTCAATGAGCAAAAATAAGTACGCTTACCTTACAACCAAAGATTTCCAATTTAATTTGTAATAAATAGGAGTCACATTGATTTTTTTAACATCAAGGTCTTTTCGTGCCATTTTTATCGGTTAAAAGATATTACCATATGAAAATAATAAACTCACCAGATTAAAGTTATTACGATTTGGCTGAAAGACAATACAAAATACTGCCTTCTTCTTCTCCCTGGCTCCATCCCAACTCACTGACTGCGAAGACTATTGGGGTCAGCTCTCCTCGTCCTCAGGTTGTATGCTCTTCTGTCCCGGACTTCGTCCCCCAGGCCGTGCCTCTGCATCAGTTTATCTTTTTGCACCACCCATGAATTCTTTGGTCTTCCTCTGGTTGTTATTCGAGGAAGATCCATGGAGATTGCCTGGTTCACAATGTGATTGGGTGCTCTGCGTCCAACGTGCCCATACCATCTCAATCGCCTCAATACAAAATACTGCCTCCCATAACAAAATGTAAAAAAAACATACTATGGTGATTACCTCCAATGGTTTGTAAGCCCCGATTTTTCCCATCTGGGAGTTGCGAGTTCGATTCTCATAGGTTTTCATGTTTATTTTTTTTTAGAAAACAGATCTAGTTCAGTTTTTCAAAAATAATCCAGTTTCTCAAGGCCACTTAACCATTTATTTCATGGTTGATTAGAAGAGATCACCGTGTGTAAATATACCTGCCAGGTTGTATGTACAACGAAAGTGCAATGCAATACTATTGAATATATTTTTAAAGTTCTTTACATACATAAGAAATAAACAATAATATTAATAAGGGACGCAATAAGCATTACTTTTATATTCGGACAAAATATGACAAAATGATAGATTCACAAAATCAAGCAGTCTGATATTACTCGTTGAGAGGTTAAAAATGTGGCACAATAAATACTGTAGATAACATTTTCATGTATTTACTTAATTTCAACAACAAGAATCGTCAGTGTTATACAATAATAATCATAATAATAGAAAGATTCATTTAAAACCGTCCATAGAGCAAACTCTTCACAAAGGTGCAGGACCTATGTATGTGTATGGCATTTATATTTAATGTTAACGGTAATCCATTCCACGTTGATAAGGAAGTAAATTTGAATGTAAATATATAAATTAACTTTTTTTAAATAATTAAGGAAATATCTCGCCATTTTTAAAGGACAAGTATTGATAAGACTTTATTTAACCATAAAATATTCATTTGACTAGCTTGATATTTTAGAACAAACAGGATTTATCAACACTATTTGTTAAAAAATAGGTTGGGAATTTATGGCATATACGAGTATATATGTTAAGTCCATATCGAATTGAATGTGAATGGAAAGAATGACGAAAAATGACTTACCGAGTACAGTCAGAAGTACAACGTTTGCGTGGAAGAGAAAGACCGAGGAGAATGTGACGGGATCAAATGAGCCAGATTTTGAAACAAGATAAACTAAGAAGTATAAATAATTGAAATTTTCGAATGACAAGGTTGTATTGTATTACACTTTCGTTGTTAACAGTACAACCTGGGGTGATTATTGCCATATGACAATCTCTTCCGACGAACCAGAAATATGTTAAAGGAGGCCGTAAGTGAACACCAGAGTGGAATCTTCCACGGTCAATACCAACCATGCCACGGAGGTCATCAAGGTGTATTATTGCGGAGGAGGCGAATGTTATATTACTGATAGGAAAAGAGCTGTGTTCTCTCTGTTTATCACACAAGAGATACAGCGTAATATCTAATTGGATGACGTTACTATTATGAATGGTCAAAAGGAAAAAAATAAGTTATTTGCATTGTTAACCTTATTTTCCCAATATTGTAGAATGCGATCAATCTTTATATAACGTGTATACTCGTATATAACATAATGGTTAAATTTAAATCAACTTGCTCTGAAACAGGAATATCTTGAAGTTATCATTAATATGTTATTCCTGAAACAAGTGTTCAAGAAAGTGGTTTCATACTAATATAAATTTTCATCGTTCAATGGGTTAAGATGTGTATTGATACATTTTCAAAGATTATTTTTTTCTTTATTTTTGTAAACAAATTATTGGCACCGTAGAACCGGCCACCTTTATGCATTACACGCTTTGCACAGATAGAGGTGACAGCCCTGCTGCTGTCTGCCTTGAACAAATTGTAATTATATTTAGTTGCAGTCAATATTGAAATCAGAAATCACATACTAGCGCCTTGGGTTCACTCTATCCTAATCAGCTGTGATAAATGAAGAAATATTGACAAAACGTTTGATGAATTGAAAGATACACGATCTTTGGTCTCGATATGAGGGATATAATTGATGTAATCGAGTAATTAATGGTCGATCTGGTTTATGAGAGTTTATCGATTTGTTTGCAAAGAATTTTTTATTAATGTGTACACGAATGAGTATGAGCAATGAAAAAAATACACACAGAGAAATAAATAATTGATACACATTTTTAAATGAATGACAGAAGGAGATTATCGGTTTGACTAGTACCAAAATATATGGTGAGTTTAACTGACATAAGAACATTAAGTGATTTCAAAGTTCATAAGTTTAACTGAGAAAGTACTAATGATCTTACTTCATTAACATTATTCACAACATGTAAACTTAGAGAAACTGGAGCAGATTGATGAGTTATTTTATCTGGAAAGGATGTTATTTTATTGATATTTTACACGACACAACATGTAAACTTGAGAAACTGAAGCAGATTGACGAGTTATTTTATCTGGGCAGGATGTTATTTTATTAATATTTTACACAACACAACATGCAAACTTGAGAAACTGGAGCAGATTGACGAGTTATTTTATCTGGGCAGGATGTTATTTTATTTATATTATTCACAACACATGTAAACTTGAGAAACTGAAGCAGATTGATGAGTTATTTTATCTGGGCAGTAAGTAGCTTTACGTGTGATGAGCAAATTGAAAGGGACATTGAAAGAAATGTAACGACAGGAACCATGTAAACTGAACAGTAAAAAACAACAAACCAAGAAGGAACCAAGTAAACTGAACAGTAAAAGTAAAATTCAAAAAGGTGGAGGTATATCTGACAGGTCAGATCCCAGGAATAATGCAGAAAAAAAAAACAAATTAATAGTCTACTGCAAGAAGAAAACTATATGTAAAGTCGCTTCAATAAAATCTCGCATTTATAGATTTTTGCTAAAATCAAGTAGCAAAATTATTTAAATAGTATACCCGCATATCTATGCCAAATTTAAATAGTATAACCGCATATATATGCCAAATTTAAATAGTATACTCGCATATCTATGCCAAATTCACTAAATGAAACCAATTAGGTGATTCACTATTTATTTCATATAATTTGAAAATAAACTCGATGTCGTTTTATTTTTCAGTTAGATAACATAATTTCATTTACAATAGCAGACTACATATACAATAGTTATTCAATTGCACGCAAGCGAGAATCATACTTAACAGTAATTCCCTTTTAGTGTGTACGCATTTATTACAGAATAAGTTAATAATTAAATAATAAAGAAATATAGGTGTTTTAATAGCAAGATAGTTTATGCGTACATACACATATATACTTATATCCAGGAATTACATATATATATATTTCAAGATAATTGAAGCAATGGATGTAGTTAAAATTGATGTCAATATATTGAAAGGAAATTTGCTTGATATTATTGCTCCTTCATATGTTAACAAAATTTCTAAATTGATTTTCAATCGATAACTTATTAATAAATTTGTTTACTATTGTACCAATTCGAATTTACCTACTTGCTTTGTCGTAAATATTCATATTTTATTGTTCACATAAAAGCCCCACGGGCGTATATAGGCATGTTAAAAAATTATATATCGAACAGGGTTGAAATATTTGTTTTTCATACAAAGAATGAAGTCGAAGTTATTAATCTTAAATTTTATCCAGGTGTCTTATTTATAAATTTGTATGTAATTATGACAAGTTATTATCATTAAAATGCATGTGAATGTTGGACAGTTAAAAATATAAACTTTTCCGTACACATGTGCAAAAAAAACTTTTGATAAATTGACCAATACACGATATAATTTTAAGTGCAGAATATAATTGAAGTAATTAATTTTTGCGTCAGATATTCAATTGAAAGTCAATTTTATCGATTATTAATTAATTACACGAACCCAGTTACGGATGAATAATACGAGTAATTTGTTAAAAATACTCTATATACGAGTAATTTATTAAAAAATATTAAAGGAAACAAAAATAAAAAAAATAATTTCTAAAGTTTAGATAATTGAACCAGATTTCTCCGGAATTATTTAAAATTAAATTCTTAAAGGAAAGGACGCGTGGGTTTGTAATAAGCTTAATATTTACTTTGTGTTACGTAGTTTTTTTAATAAAATAAAACTGAATAATGTTTTGTTTTGTGTGTTTATCAATACAATCCAACTGGGCTTTTTTTTATATCCCATTTCTCATAAGTCAGATACCTAGATAACTTTTTTCTAATTGCTAACGATCAATAATTTATTAACGGCGCTGAAAATATCTCCGTAACGCTATTTGTAAGACACCAGTCCGTATTTGTTCGTATTATCCCAGTTTGTAAGACACCAATCCTTATTTATCCATATTATCCCAGTTTGTAAGACACCAGTGTAAGACCCGGAATTTGCCAGATCCACTTTTTTTTTTTTAGTTTTTACTTCAGGCCTCTTAAACAACTTTCTGGTTGGTTATAAAAGTTGTCAGATGGCAATAAATCCACCAGATTATACTGCATATAACGAAAGCGTATTGTAAAAAGTGATCTTAAAGAAAACGAAAATAAATTCATTCAAGTTCGAACAGAAGGTTTAAATACAACGTTCTGAATTGTTAACTTTGACTTGATCGAATTAACATTAACATATAATATATTGACTTGAATTAATTGTGTTCAAATAATTACACAATCGATTGCAATGATTTTATTCAAGTGAATACTGGTTAATCTGGCCAAACAATTGACATTAAACCTACATCTTAATTAGGTTTTGTAATACTTTTATATCGTTAATAGTCAGGCATGCTGTAAAGCTAAACAAGGTATTTTTTGATAGATAAAGTTATCAATTTAACTTCTAGTAATTGCATGTTTTGGATTTGATGACAATTATATCAATGAACCTTTCTGATGTGAACTATGAGTTTTTGCATAGCATTTTACGTAGCAGAAACATGGGCACTGAGAAAAAAAGAAAAGAGATATGCTGGATATTGTCGAGATGTGGTATTGGCACCAACCAGTTCGCATCTCATGGAATGCAAGACGCACCAATTTGTCCATCCTGCCGGATCTACATGTCAAAAAAGCTGTCAACAACATATAAGAAGAAAATACTGTCAGCTTTCGGACTGTCTTCATCGCTAGAAGAGATGAAGACAGTTTAAAGAAGTCAGAAGTGATTGAAACTGTTGAGAGGCGGCGAGTAAGAAAACAGTATCCAGCAAGGTGGATAAACCAAATCAAACAAATGACTAATTCCTTATTAGGTACTGCACTCATCATGGCTCAGGACCAGGAGGAGTGGAAGCGAATCATCCACTATATTTTAGATCATAAGGGAACCTCAAGTTGCTTAGCCATGAGCAACCCAACACGAGTTAGAATATATTTATGGAGAAATGCGTATTTGGATAAAAAGTCAAATATACAAATTGAGGTTAACATGGTATATAAGTTGGAAAAAAAAATCAAACTAGTTAAAAATATTTTAAAATAAATATGAAGAGTTTTTGCATAAATTTGTTTTAATATTTGAAATTCTTATTAACATCATCATTCTCACATAAGAAAAAAAGTTGTTTTTTTTTTCCATTCAGTTAAATTAAATTAAATTAAAAAGGTATTCAGTCAAATATATCAAAAATATTTATATCACATAATTTAGATTATGATGAACGTATAGATGGATTCTTTAATGCGGAAGTCAGCATTATTAAAAATATACATAACCGTGTACTTGAATTTTCTTAATCGTGGTGTCAAAAAAAGTTTCACTTGGTTTCTTAACAAAAATACCTGAAATACATAGACTCACGATGCGGAAATGAGATTTTTAGGAGACATAGCGGAAACGACACTCGTAAACAGATTAAGATATACGAAAATTAGAAAAACAAAAATAGAAACTTCTCGGAGTCAGTGGTTATATCATATACGAATAAGAGATACAAAAAATACGTTGAAATAATATTATAGACAAGAAAGAGAAAACTAAAATGCATACTAAAATACAAGAAAATATTTAAATAGACAAGTTTAAAAATAACAGTAGGAAAATAAATACCATTGTGCCGCACACTAATCTAATGCGAATTAGTTAATAAAGAAATCTCATAATAGAATTACGAAATCGCTATTACGAATTCCAAAACTTAATAAGTAGATTATTATGAAGATGATTCGTATATATTTTCCATATTGATATTTGTAAAAGCCACTCCAACCTTATAAGAAAAGGAGACAACTTTTGTAAAAGCCACTCCAACCTTATAAGAAAAGAAGACAATTTTTGGATAAAATACGATATTGACCCTGCAGCAAGTCGGGAAAAGCTTCAAAGCTCCGAACTAGATTAGTTAGCGACTTTGAAAAAGCTGCTTTGAGTGTCAAAGCTCAAATTATAAAGCCATCAGCGCGTCGTTAGCGGCGATTGAAAAATACATTAATAGGGAACGACTGAGCTTTTCGAGCGCGAAGCTTCCTTAGTGCGGAGTTTTCAACGCAAAGAAAACAAAGCTGAGTGCACCAGAGAAAGAAAACGAATGACTAAGGTGAGCTTTCTCGAGTTAGGAATGTTCAATCACAATAAAAATAGAGAAAAAAATTATCATACGCTGTCTTGAAAACTGCTAATTAAAATAAAATAATGCACTAACAAGTTGTATTGTATTACACTTTAGTTGTAAACAGTACAACCAGGCGGGCTTATTGCCATGATAGCAATATCTTCCAAACAACCAGAAAGATGTTAAAGAGCCTTTAAGGAAAACCAGACTGGAATTATTTTTTATAAAATCTGGGTTCCAACGGGAATCGAACCCGCGATCTCCAGGTTGGGAGACAAGCGTCTTAACTTTTGGAGAAGTTGTCTAAGTTGTTTGAACATTTATAATACGGTTTTTGTAAATCGTGTTAAACATTATAGTATAGAATAAATAAATTGTCCATTCATTATTCTTAGCAAATTAAAACGTTGTTTATTTTATTTTATAATAATACATAGATACTTATAGCATTTATTTTTAAGTATACCTTTGTGGTTTCATCACGGCTGAGATTTGTGATCATAAGTAATGCTCACTGCGACTATGTTGACCAAGAAATTTCCCTCTTGGGATATTTCTCCCTACTGTTAGGCCCCTATGTATAGCCCTTCAATTCATTCATTTGGTCGAACCGTTTCATAATTTTGTTAATTCTCATATGCAAACCAAACTTAGAAGTGGCAAAAAGTTATGACAATAAAAGAAATGCGATAGAAATGAGAGCGTTACGTTAAATGTATGGAAAACAATATATGACAGAATAATGACATAAGAAAATAATGCGGATTACAAGAAAATGAAATAGTTAAAATGAAGAAAGAAGTATTGAAATAGATCGGCCGTGCAGAAAGAATAAATGGTGATAGATTTATAAAAATAATTTAAACACGTACTATAGAAGGAATGAAAAGTTTAGGAAGATCTAGAAAAACGTGGCACGACTAAATTCATTGAATTATTAAATAGTAGATATCCTTTATAATAGGAGAGTTTACATGACAAGGTTTATGGAAATGTGGCAGAAGTGAAAGATGCGTGGCAGGATATAATGAAGTGGAGATTTGTTTTCTCTGTCTATCTCAATTGAAACATGGACTGATGATGATTATGATGATTGTATTGTATCACACTTTCGTTGTATACAGTACAACCTATAATATATTCTAAGCAACTGTAAAGACGTTCAAGAGTCCTTAAGATAAAACTAGAATGAAATCCTTTTTTAAAGAAATCAGGTACCAAAGGAAATCGAAGCCGGAACCTCCGAGTCGGAAAACAGACATCTTACCAACTAGGCCACGGAGATCACCATGAATCTTGGTGTCAATATAAGAAAAATAATGAATTAATTTCGATTCCAGGATTAGAATTAATAACGATACGTCTCATAAAAACGGTAATAAAAGAAAAAAAACAGTTTGTCAAAGCCCGTGGGAAAGTGCGAACATGGTTGACAGTTGATTAATCGACCAATTTTATAACGCCCGCGTGATTCAGAATTTATTAAGAGTATTTGCCATTAATTAGGACGTCTGCTAAAAGTTTAACGATTCTGTTAACATACAAAAATCTAGAATCAAAATAGACGGGCGACAAAAAACATAACGGAAACATTTTCCAGTCAGAGCGAAGAACACCACAGGACTAACAGAAAAACTGGTGGATTAGAAAAATCGTTTGAAAGCAAATGTTTACAGAACCTTAATCAGACAGTTTTATTAATTATTCATAAAAAACTAGAATTCATTTTCATTATCATTTAATACTTGAAATATCTTACCTTAATATCGTCGATAAAATACATTTTGCAGTATATGGCAACTGAAGAAACATACCTGAAAAAAGGAAAAAAAACTTCATTTACTTTCATGATAAAAAGCTAAATACCAAATTGATTTATCTATTGTATCTGTTTCACTTCACTTAGATTTAAAAAGAGGTGATCTCCGTGATCTAGAAATAAAAATGTAAAAAGGTCTTGCATAAAAACGAGTCTGGAAATTATTCCACAAGAATCAAATTCGGAGAGCCCACTCACTCGATTAACTTAAATACCATAAAACCACGGCTCCGACACAAATATAAATACTCGTACATGAAATCATAAAAATACGAAAATAATTTAAGGATATTCAAATAAGAATTGACTTTCATGGCGTAGATGGTAAGACTATGACTTACGCCCGTAGGTTTCGGGTTCGTTTTCAAGTGCGGTAAAAGAAGTCATCTGGTAACAATACTCGTATGCGTTAAGTGTACGAGAGTTGTTGCCTCTTGACGTACCGTAGAGTTGCCAACATGCGCAATGGCGAACCGTGAAATTCGTGCCTACCCCAGTGATTCATAACCTGAAAGCTCGATTATTGGGACTGAAGACAAAATTGTCTCTTCTCTGTGTCCAAATAACCAAATTTATGATTAAAAAGTGAGACCATTTTATCACATGCCTCGTCTAATGAAGTGGTTGGTTCTCTGTATTCACAAAATCAATTTTTTTTATTTGTAATATAGTTGTATTCTATAGTTCGCCTTATTATCCCGCGTTCTAGCGCCCTTGAGAAGCTTTCTGGTTTCTGAACGGTGCTTAATAATTTGTCATTTTATTATTATTATTGTTATAACATCAGTATTTTAAAGGATGTAACATGAGTGTCCTGTTTGTAATCGATTGTAAGACACATAATCAAGAAGGTAATATAATAAATAACCGAAAAAGGTCAAATTAATTGCGATTCGCAGAGGCGGTAAGTACTGTGCACAATGCGAAATATCGTACGACTTTGATATATTAAAATGTGAATAATGGTCACTACGCACGGGAGGTTTAAATGGAGACGATGAAAATGCTGAATATTATAAATCACGGACATTATAATCGCTGTGGCCTGTTAAGGGAGGCGGCGATTTGCACGTTATTATATGATATTATTCTCAGATCCCGGACACTCATTTGTCAGGCATGAGCTTACGCCGCAATGAAAGGTTGATTCCAAGGACTTAATAATATGTTTGTCAAACCGATAATAATGGTGACAAATAGGGAACCCATCAGATTCTGACAGCCTTTAAGAGAGTACGCGTATATTTGGGGTACATCTCCCAGCTGCTAATACGACTTTTTTTCTTTATTTAACAAAGTAATATACAGTACAAACATTTGCCAAATGCTATACCTTTATTCAAATTTTTATTTTAAGAACTAATCTAATTTACTCGTACATTGACGTGCATGCGCATAGAGTTGTATCGTAGTATTTTACTAGACTGAATATTGATATTGTTTTTCTCAATTTGAGATTTTATTTCATATTACTGTGAATATGCTTTGTATAGAGGCTCCACAAGACAACACATTCCCTTTTATACCGAAAATTAGTACTCTAATTATAAAATTAACTCTTCTATAATTCGTATACAAAAACTTGGAAATGAGGTTTGCAACAATTCAGTTATTTTTAATATAAGTATATATAATATACGCCAGAATATCACAATAATATTTAGAAAAAGTTACTAACTTTGTGCTTTCGTTAATTAATATAAATAATTTAATATAAACAAACATATAAGGACAATAATTTGCCTCCGGAGTTCAGTACCCCTGCATCAACATGTTTAATGTTTCAATTCTGCAAAGGAACTTGCATCTTGTACTACTGGTGAGTCCGTGTGTTTATTATATTTTAAGATCAATCCATAAAATTTTCTAAAAATCAAATTTTTCTTGTTTTATGTAAGCGTTGTTCTACTAATAACATTTTTCTATCATTATAAAATATGTGTTCTTTATCACTATAATATATGTGTTCTACGGTTACATGACTCTACTTGGCTAAATTTGGTAATATATTATATATACATGTATTGAATTTAAATAAACATATTAAAATTAAATAATTTTGAACAATTACTTTGTTGTTATTAGTACTGCTTTAAAGTATCTATAATACATGTTAATTTAAGTTTTTTTTTTGTCAATAATTTTAAGTATTTGTATTAGCTTGTCATACGTGTATGTGCATTTGTTTGTAAAAGACACTGCTGTGTCGTTAATTAATTAAAGGAATAAAATATAATACAACGTAAACAATTACACTCAAGAACTAGAGGTTTATAAAATATACTGAAAATTGGTCAGTTTAATGACTATCCTATATTAATTATGCAAATGTCGAAATGACAACCTTTAAAAATTAATAATGGCAAGAAACCGATTTGAAATAGACATAATTTTCCCAGTTTAGTATTGAACATGGACAGCTAATGTGTTTCACGAAACTGTTGCGAGAATACTCGTACAAGGGGAAATGACACACATATTTCAAATGTGAAATGAAATAAGGGACAGTTTTATTATTATCGATTTTATTAGACTTGACCGCGTCGTAAATCATGCAATAAATTCTCAAACGATTGTGAAATACCAGAATTGGTGAGGTTCAGAGGCGCCATTAACATTTATCAGATCCAACAATATCTGAATAAGAGAGATATATATCGACAGGAAAATATACGAGTAATCATTTTTAAAAACAATATCTTAGATAGTTCGGCCATGAAGAAATAATGAATGATGAAAGATTTACAAAAATAATTTATACGAGTATCACAGAAGGTGCGAGAAGTTCGGAAGAAGTAGAAAAATGTGACAAAATCAAAATAATCAAACACTTTTACTATAATAATAACAATTAAAGAACAATTTGTAAAGTGTCGTTTCGAGAGAGCAGACAGATTAAATATAATATAAAAAAAAAACAAATCGAGTGGAAGGATAGGAAGGTGGTGGCTGCTGCCATTATATTATAAGAAACTCTCTCGCATCTGCATTCGTTTAGAAAAAGTATTTATAAAAAAACATTATTTAAGAAAGACGAACTACAGAGAAATCTTTGCGGATCTTCCGATAAGTGATATTAATACATTCGACTTCAGGTGTAGTGTATATATGTAGTATTCATATAAAATCATAAATTTGATAAGACTTCCCAAAATGGGTTGTCTTCAAGTGCTTCCTAAAGCTGCACACGTCACCCATATATCTAACACTTAGAGGCAAACAAATATCTAGGAAAGAGGGAAGAGAGAAAAACTTTTATTTATTATTTATTATTATTATTACACATGACAAGAAATATACACAATTTGCGAAAAAACAACAGGTAATTTGATTTGGACATACAATTTTAATGGATCGGGGTTTGTTGCCTTACATTTGTCGTATCCCCAGTAAACTAGGCTTTTGCCTGTATCTCACTGAGGATATTTAGCATGAAAAAATAAATCGATACTTCTTTCCGATTTTTGATTACAACAACCTGACCTTACATCAACCTGACAAACAGTGACACTCAACGACAACTGGAAACATCTTACGAAATTCAACTCCTCACACATCATCACTCCAGAAAGACCAAAAATATTCATCCCACAATATACCGCACACAATCATAAGAATAAAAATTAAAACAAAATTAAAACAAAAAAAAATTATAATACGAGAATATGCATGACGAAGTGTATCAGTGTAAGAAAAGCGAAAGACACGTGGAATACTGATCTCTCTGCCTATCCCATAAGGGAAACTGGGTGATGGTGACGATGATGTCATGTAAAAATTATGTAAATATTAAAAAAAAAAATAAGAAAAGCAAACTAACAGTATATTATCAAAATCATGATACATGTTGAGACTAAGGTGCCGTGGTCATGGCATTGCGAAGATTCAAAAACAATTTGATCAAGTCAGTTCTTCGAATATCCGAAGACAAGACGCAATGGTGCATTATGGATGATAAGTTCAGGAGAACTCTGATTAATCAAGACAATTGGAGACTATCGAGATTGGAGCTAGCATATAAAGTACCGACCCCATTTAAGATGAAGTAAAAAATTAAAAGAAGTAAAAAAAACAGAACAAACAGAAAGAAGAAAAGCTAACATTTATCATGTCTTCATTGTAACAAAATATTCATAAAATAATAGGCATTGTATTATTGCATTACACGTTCGTTGCATACAGTACAACCTGGCGGGTTTATTACCACGTGGCAATCCCTTCTAACCACTCAGAAAGATTTCAAAGTGGCTTTAAGTGAAAACCAGAATTAAATTATTATTTTTTTTAAATCTGGGTTCCAGCGGGATTTGAACCCGCGATCTCCGGGTTGGAGACAGGTGTCTTATCAACTAGGCCACGGAGATCGTCAATATTAATGAAAAAATTACTTTGTTATTGCACTTAAGATTTATTAAATTAAGTCGTTCGCATTCCACGTCAAAGAAGCGGTAACGGCAAAAGTCCTTTAATAAACACTCGTCCTATTGGAAAACGAAATCGATCTCAAAGATCTACTCATTATGGGACAAATGTATTATTTTTTCTGTACAAACATAATTAAATAAACTAATAAAATTTTAAAAACAATCCAGATGACATAGCAAACCCATAAAAATAATAACGGTTCAAAAAACAGAATTCGACAAAGAAACGAAAAAGTTCATATAATATACAAAATCTACTTTGTTTAAGATATCACTTGACGACCTCGATGGTCTAGTTAGTAAAATGTCTATCTTCCAGCCCGGGGTTGCAGTTTCGATTCCTTTTGGTGTCCGTTATTTTTTTAATAGGGTTCCACATGTTAAAACTTTTTATTAATTCGTATAATTAAGAATCAGTTAAGCGGGCACGTTGAAGAGCATGACCGAGAGACTACATTGTCTTCGACCCCATTTATTATACCTTCGAGTTAAGACCCATTGGAATAGGTTTGAAACTTAGGGTTCATCATCACATATGTTTGTAATACCATTGTAAGTTAAGAAGTACTTACCAAACTTTTAAAACCCTTATTTATTTTTCAGGTAATTGCGTCGTATTACTCTTTTATCGCATGCAATACAATCTGGCAAACTTATTGCCATTTGGCAATGTCTTCTAATCAATCAGATAGGTGTTAAAGAGCCCTTTAGTGAAAAGCAGACCGAAACCGCATTTAAAATAAAAAGGTTGCCAACAGGAATCGATGACCAAACCCCTAGGTGGAAGACAAGCATCTTACTAACTCGTTCACGGAGGTCGACTAAACTTGTTATATACAAATAAGATAAATACTTTGTTTCATCAAGAATCTTATAATTTATATTAAATACGAAGAAAAAGCTAAATAAAATAGATGAATATTCATAAAAACTGACATTAATACATTTACAAGAGGTTTGTAAATCGGAATGGTCCGTCGTAATCAGGGCATACAATAGAAGCAAGAATGTATTTGCCCCGCATAGAGAGAGAAAAGAACGCCGAAGAGTATTCATTAACGGACAGAATGTGCAAATCCAAATGAGATCGGCTTTTCCAAATACCCGCTATAGTCGGCTTGGGCCATCAATGTCAAATCATCCAGTAATGTATGCGCAATTGATGGAGCGGTCCCGGTGTTGGCACAAGAGGCCAACACTCCGAGACGATGTCGTTCCAGGAAGACCTGGACGCCGCACGCCATTGACAATGTTACGACCGCACGTGAAGAACCAAATCATGTGGACACGTTAATTTGAAGCCCATACAAAACTCTGTGATGGGAATATTACGAAAACATCTATTGTTGGTTTGTCATAATACAACACTATTAAATGTCAATTCACTACCTAACTTTGTGGTAAGTTTGGCAATATAAAGAAGCAATCTGAATTATCCGATAAGCTGAAAATTTAATCCGGTAAAATATGTAACACAAATATTTCCCATTTTCTATTCATTTCATGAAAACAAATAAACTAAAATAAAATCTTAAATGTAAGGTGTGGGTGGTAGGCGTGGTAGACGAAAACCAAAGAAAGGAAAAAAGGATCAAGTGAACGATATTTTGAAAGAAGAAAACGTAAAAAATCAGAGTTATCGTAGCAGTTATATGAGAAGGTGTATGTGTATAGAAAAGGCGAAGGATATTTATCTATATTAGATAGAAGAGTATGGTGCTCTGTCCTCTGTGACAGGTAAATGTGATGTATATAAAAGGTTAATAAAGGATTAAGTAACTAATTAACAACCTTCAAAAGAAGCCGCCGTTACATTAAGTATTGTTATGATTCACTAAATTAATTTAGACCATAATTATTTTAGGTCAGTACTTGCACACTTTAGAAATTAGATAAATAAATTTGAATCAACTAAAATATATTTAAAAGTTCTCGTTAACAGCAAAATACGATTAACAATCAGAAACCAGAATTTTCAAGATTGATACTATGTTATTTACATTTTATAGCTATAGGACAGAGACATCTTCATAATACAAAGTCAATAAATAGAATAAGGATGAATGTTAATCAATATTTTTTAAGAAGTAAGATTGATTAACATTTTTATAAAACATATAAGTTTTTTTAATACATAAAAAGTATTCATTAGACTCACAATGCAAAAGATATGTATAAACAATACTATTAGTAACTTATTAAATTCATATGTTTTAAAGCAATTACTAATGAAAATGACAAAAATATCACATAAATAAAAAGAAATAAATATTTAGTTTGATAGGGAATCTTAACGGCAATTTAATAACAAGCATTTAAAGTTTAATAAATGATATATGTGAAACAAAGTAGTAAATATATATAATAAAGTTTACAAAAAATGCGCTTTGAATAAGATAATATTTTTAAGATTATCCCGAAGTAACCTGGTAATAATAAATTGTTTGTAACAATGTAAAATGCATAAACGAGTTGAATAACGTATAAAATATCATCATTATGCGAAAAGAGGGGTTTTAAAAGGCGTTTCATTTAATTTATAAACCCATATGGACAATTTCAACACATGAAAAATGTAATATGCAAAATCGAAGCACCAAAATGAAGATAATTGATCGTTTAAAAATACCTTAATAAACTTGCAAGCGACCCTCGCTTTGTGGCGCATGACAAGAACCTCAAATTATGCATTTCGAAAAAGTCCTTTTAAGCATTATTTCAAATATAATATGAATTCAACAAGGGCAAGGAGACGATCACTGTGAATATAGAACCAATAAACTAAAATAATTTTGAATGAATTCGAAATAATCTGCAAAATGTGAAACTTTTATGGTAAGGACAATTTGTATTATATTACACTGTCGTCGTATACAGTACAACCAACCAATCAGAAAGATGTTAAAGAAACTTTAAGTGAAAACCAGATTAAAGCCTTTTTTATAAAATTGGGCACAAGCGGGAATCGAACCCGTAACCCTTGACGTCTTACCATCTAGGCTATGAAGGTCCTTTGTGTTCGTTGTTTGGGCGTTTATTTAAAAGAAAATCAAATTAACTTTGCAAATAATAAAAAATATACATATTTATTTGTCAGTATGCTTTCCTCATAACAATGGGACTTTACTGTTGGGTGTACTAAAGGTTATATTAAGGCACTCAATAGTACTTGGAATGTACTCTTTTCTATAGTTAAAACTATTACCGACAACGTGAATTGGTATGTATCAAATTGTATGCAGTTGGATAAACAAATTCGGCTGTCAAATTTGGTCGAGATTTGTTCCTCGTACATCTAAGGAGCGTTTGATGGATATTTAAAATTCAACTATCCATATTGATCTTCCAGGTAGAAAAAAATACTGTTGTGTCTAGTTTTTGGTTTATTTTTTTTTTGGAAAAAAATAAAAAAAACATAAAATAGCCCTTTTCTGTATAATTATTGTTTAAATTCATTTGACATACAGCAATTATCGTATTTGTTTTTTGTATTAACCTTTTAATATTTCGTACAGTTTTATTCCAACTACACAACTTAAAATTCATAATATATAGTTAATAAAATAATAAAAATAGAAATAATACTTTATCATACTTCCCTGGGAGTAAATCTTTTATGCCTACAAAGTTTACTAAAAACTCAACCCTCAATTTATCCGCCAAGATATGGTTCAACAACGCCATTCAGATCGTGAATAAGCTACCGCATACAATTTTAATTCATCATGGCGTAAATAATTGCCAACTAGTTGCAACCCATGAAATATTCACGGAAGTAAAACAAATAATACATTTTTGAAATACAAATGGAGCAAGATCAGCTTAAAGTGTTTTGGGTTCATTACTGTTAAAAGTTTAAAATAAAAAAGGTACATCTTGATTGATGAATTATTGAATTCTCAAAAATCTCTTTATACACGATGTTTTGTGTATAAACATTACTGTTGTTCAATTTAAATCGTTGATAAAGTTTTCCTTGAAGACTTGTTTCAGATATATTGACTGTAATGTTTTCGCGTTTCCGACATCTTGAAAAAGCCATATAATTGTCGGCATTCAAAAAAAGAGCATAAGATAAATAAACACAAGTAATTATAAGGTTCAATATAATAGGATATAAATAAATTATTTATTGAATTACAATTCAAAATAAATTGGCCTCGTCCCCTTTTACACCGGTTCGTTCAGTATAATTTCAATCTGTTTAAGTAGTAAACACAAGTAATTATAAGGTTCAATATAATAGGAAATAAACAAATTATTTAATGAATTACAATTCAAAATAAATTGGCATCGTCTCCTTTTACACCGGTTCGTTCAGTATAATTTCAATCTGTTTCGAAGTATTCCTCTCTCGCTCTCTTGTATTCAAAATTCAATTCTCGTATTCTTTCTTTGGCGACAACCGTACGGGTTTCGGCCTATTTATACTATGAGGCGTTAAAAAAGTTTAAAGGGTTATAACTATTTTTCCTGTTAGTAATGTCCACTGCTACAAACTGGTGCTTAGATCACTTCTAACTATTAAAAAGTATACGCATTATAAAATATGTGGGATAAATTCAGGGGTAAAACTAATATTCCCTGCAATAAAGGTGCAGCAGAAATATCTTTTATGCTCGCTCAATTATCAAGTATCGCTATTAATGCTGCCAAAATTCTTATTACACATCCCAGAACTTTATTGTCAGATACACACATACTCTTGATACGAGAAATAAATGTAAGTTTACTGTTTATGTTTTTAAATATCCCAAGAGTTCTATCATATTTATATACCGACCGAAACTATAATAATTTACATTCCCGTAACGACAAGCACATTACAAAAATTTAGGATTGGTAAGAATACCAATTTACATGTTCAAAAGCGAAGATGGTAAACGAATTAATGAAACAAGCATAAATATTACTGAAAAATGATTTCTCAAAGAAGCGGACACTCTTCATAAATATATAAACACAAAAACACGTGTCAAAATAAGCAGAATAAACGAAGCATTTTTAATACCAGCATTAAAATAATATGAAGACGTTACACGAAGCCAGAAAATAAATCCAATACGATTCCACTACAAATTAATTCAATGGCATTCATAAAACATTCCACTTTATTTGTAAAATAAAACGAATATGATATTTTATTATTTCAATATTACACGGCGACCAATTAAATCCGACAGTATAAATATTAAATTGACTAACACAAAACGAATAACATTCACACAAGGTGTAAGATGTAACAGTTATTGGTTATTGAAATTCCTCAGCGTCCAAGAGAAGAATATTTTACGGCAACGCTCAAGGATAACGACAGGACCAATATATTTTGACATGCTCCTTTTAAAAAAAAATCAAAATGCACGAGTAGAAAACCGACGACCTCCGTGGCCCAGTTGTTATGACACTAGGCTTCGAATTCAAGTGTAACGAGTTTGATTTCCGTTGAAACCCAATTTAACAATGAGTTCTTCATTACTGGATTGTTATATTTTTGGTTGGTTGGATTCTTAAATTATTTACCTCTTTTAGGTGAATAAGGTCTTGTTTGACAAAGTTTCCGAGCGAAATTCTATTTACTTATCTTAATTGTTGACATTCATTCGTTCAATCATAAATGGACTATTTCAATTGGAATCGTTACGAGAGTTTCTTCGTAATCTACAAAATCGACCAATCTTTTTCCAGCAAAATTTAATTGTTGACTCTTTTATAGCCCACGATTCGCGAATATCATTTATTGCATAACATGTACTATATTATGCATTTTTCTAAATCACTAGAAAATGTAAAAATGCGAAATATATACCAAATAGCGTACTGTACAGAAATGCACAAGTAGAAAACTGACGACCACCATGACAAACATGGAAAAATGCCTGTGTTCCGACTCGAAGGTTACGGGTCGATTCCTGTTGGAACCAAATTTATTTTAAAAAGGATTCAAGTTTGGTTTTTACGTAAGGCCTCTCTAACATTCATGTGATCGGTAGGAAGAGATTTCTACATGGCAATAAACACGTCAGATTGTACTGTATACAAAAAACTGTAATACATTACATTAGAAAAAAAATATACCTTGTCACATATTTGAAACTTAATTTCACAAGAATTTTCTCCAGGGTACAATTTTTTTTAAATACAACTTGAAAGATGATGCAGTCACATGTATTCGTATGTTGTTTCCATTTCTCAATATTGCACCAATATGAATCCTTATGGTAAATAGAAATAAGATAAATAAATAGTTTTAAGAGGGAATGAAAAAAAAGAAATACAATGAAATCCGTTATATTATATTTATTTCTGCAACTTAAGCCATTTCACAAAAGTGATACATCATTGTGTACTATATGTGTGATCATGTGCTGGTGTGTGGATTTGAGTAACATATATGCATATGTATGCGTGTAAGAGTGGATGTATAGTATGTAAGTCAATGTAATATTCAATTAATATTATTTTTATTTCATTTAGGGTGGAAATGCCCACTTTGGTAGGGTTCCACCCAGTAAAGAAAACAGTAAATTAAAAAATATATATTAATATAAAAATAAAACAAAATACTTAAGGCTGTTTTAAGTGTGCACGGTCCCTCTACTTCTTTCGTCTAGTATTATTACATAGAGACAACCTCCGTGGCCTAGTTGGTAAGACGCTTGTCTCCCAGCCCGGAGGTTGCGGGTTCGATTCCCGTTGGAACCCAGATTTTTTTAAAAAGGTTTCCAGTCTATATTTTTACTAAAGACTTCTTTAACATATTTCTGACTGGATGGAAGATATTGCCACATGACAATAATCCCGCCAGGCTGTATTGTATACATATAACTCATGATCACACTAAAAGGGTTTTTCAGTGCGATGCCCGGTGAATCGACTAGTGTACCCACATAAATGGTGAAACATACCAAAATAACAAACAAAACAAAAATATCGGGGGTGAGGCTTTCAATTATAAATGGGTGTAGGTTAATGCGTATCATACTCTACAAGATTTTGGATCGGAGAAACATCTTTTTGAAGCAAAAATCTTCCGCTGAATATATTACCCTAGAAATGATGGTGTTGTCTGGAGTGAAAATACAACTCAGAAATTTAAGTCCAGTATCAAAATGAGTCGATTACAATGGTTATAGTATTCCGATCGCATTCAAAACCGGAATCAGAATTTTAAAAGTTCTATTCGGTGATCCAATAGGATGTAGAAGAATGAAAGGACCACAATTAAGATGGATCGACACGGTGAATATTCACTATAGTTCAATAGGAGTGACGAGCTGAAGAAGAGATGCTGAGGACAGATAGAAGTGGCGATGGATCCTGAAGACAGCCAATACTATAATAATTCTAAGTTATAACGCTGGTGATTATTTGTATTATCCTTGAAAATCAATAGAGATATTGATCGATCTTATTTTTTTCTACAATAGAATTGGAACTGCTATCTTCTCGAGTTGTTGTCTCGCATTGAAGATTTTCAACCATCATTGCAATCTATTTATTATTTACAACAGCCCGAAACAACTCAGTAAACCATTCTCGCATGTTTTTAAGCCAATATATGGGGTGTTTTCTTCTACCTTGTTTGCCATTTATTTTTCCCTGGATGATCAGTTGTGTCTTAATGCATCTTGTGTATCTCAGTAATATGACTGAGATACTGCAACTTGGAAACCTTTACACGTACAAGCAATTCTCGGTTATTATTCATACGCACAAGCGTATTTGTAACACAATCCATCCACGAACTCTTGAAAATACGTCTTTAGATCCCCATCTCAAAGGATTCAATGATAAATTATGTTTCCTAACTCAGTAGCAGCGCAATCACAGATACTAAATACTTAAGTTGTATTTACTAAAATGTATATAACACCAAAATTTTGAACAACAAGCCACATACATATACACAACATAAATATTTTTTATCATTTGCATAAAAATGTAACAAACATAATCTCTTTCTCTACTTGAGGACACTGACATATTTTATTTTTATGTGAATATATCGGAGCATGTTTGGTATTCATCGGAGACATTTCAACGGCGCTTTCCAATTTCCGATGCTATTCTTCACACATTTCCAAAGACAACACTGAACTTTTCAACCGTGTAATCTGATTTTCAAATACAAATCTTAAAACACAGACGTTTCTTGTTTAGCTTAATTTAAACGGTGTAAAAACACAATGTTGAAACAATAACACATCGTGTGTGGGATAACAAAATTATGTTTTTACCTACACTTTCGTTTCATTTGGTCTGCTAACATGGATATTTTAGAGTCAAAATTACCAGTGGCGTAAAATTTGGTATACTTTAATTTTAACTAAGATAAACCAAAGAAACGATTAAATATATCATCAATATGAACAAGACATGATCCTCGAAGGAAAAGTATAAAATTATTCCATTTTCATTTCTCTACAACTCTATAACACACGAATTCGTCATGAGAATTGTACATTTCTGAGGACTTATATTTATTTTTATTAATATATTAATAACTTGTATATTTTTTACATGTCCATTTTCGGTAATTTTAAATATGAGTTTTTTTTCAATTGTTTCATTAGATGAACAAAAAATTAACATGAACTCTAGTCTAGGGTGACAAATTCACATTGAGAAATATGTATTATACAATATTTATTTTTAACAACATCGGTAATCTAATGGTTAACGTTGTAGTTTAGAATTCCGGTATACCGTGTTTGATTCCCGACGAATTTAGATTTTTTTTATCAAACCATTCTTCATTAAAATTTAATGTTGAACCAGAGGTAAGTAACTCATAGATTATCGTTTATTTCTTAACAAACATATATGATTTTTTTATATTAAAAATGTATAATAATATTCAAGAAAACCTTGATCGTAAAAATTATATATTATTTATAGTTAAGGCATGAACATTGTGGAAGTTTAAAGACACTGTAATTTGTTTTTTATCAAACGCTGTTTATTCCACTTTATGTAACGGTATAACCCTTTATTACCGGTTTCAAGGTATTCACCTCATCATCAGAGGAGCAAAAACAAGACTGAATTATTTTCGAACTGGTACCGACATACACACTTCTAACGCTCAACGTTCGGGGTGAGGATTGTGGGTGGAGGGAGACAGGAGACAACTTCAGCGAGCAGCGACGAGATTCTGGGAATATACGAGTTATACCCTTACATAAAGTGGAATAAACAGTGTTTGATAAAACAAATTACAAACATTAAAATGATAGTCACTTTTTTATGGCTTACTTAAATAAATAATTTGTTTTCCTAAATTAAAAACATATACATAAATAGACTGCATTTAAATTTATTTCATATTTTTTTAAACTAGTTTAAATATAAAACTACAAAATTAAGTCAAACTATGGAAAAATTATGAAAAAAACATTTTTAATAATTAATCAGCGCTTAATGTAGAAAAGTTGATAGCTTCATAATTGCATTTACTCGTATATTTATAAAAATGATCCAACACACAAAACAAATTTATCTATCTTGTTTATTTCAAATATATTGTATAATGAGCTCACCTTAATTCTTTACAAGAAAAATTATCAAGTCGATATATCATATATGTATGTATGTATTTCATGTTTAAATTTCATTTTAAAAGGATACTTTAAAACTATATAACGCTTCCTTTGTTTCTTTAAACATCTCAATGACTTTTTGCACGTATAAGTATAATTGTTCAAAAATATAAAAAATGCACGGTAATTAATCTCATCATGAGCATATCAAGTATTATATATTCATAACCATTCTATATAATTCTCAAACGGAATTTCATAATAAAAAGTTCACAAAACGCATTTAGCTTAACTTCCATATAACGCACTTTACATAATAATAGGCAGATGCATGACGATGAGAAATAAAAAAAAATTCATCGAGAAGTACGAGTAGCGCGCAGGGGTCTGATTAGCCCGTCACCGGACGCCCCTGGCCGCGTCCGTCACTGCCATGTCACTTGTTAAAGAATAAATAAAGAGTTACGCCTTTTGGCTGTAACGTTTATTTGTACCTTTATATGCAAAAAGGATCCAACTCCAAAATATTTTTCGTAATTTGTTTGAAATATTCAATGAGAATATACGATTTATCATCATTATACGACCTCCGTAGTCTAATTGTAACATTTTTTACTTCCACCCGGAAGTTTCGGGATCGATTTCCGATAGAACCCAAAAAAGGGTCGTCTGGTAACATAATATTAATCGCACGCGCCGAGTTCCAAAACGTTCAATGACGAGCCGCGAGTTCCGTGTCTATTCCAGAAGTTCTAAACCCAAAAGCTCGCTTATTTATTTATTTATTTAACACTTCCTTGTAAAAACAATCTGACGGATTTATTGCCAGGCGGCAATCTTTTCCAACCAACTAAAATTAAATAAGAAAAGTTATATAGTCGCAAAAAAATATTCAAATGATAATTTATCTGATTAAATTTATGAACAATATAGAAAAAGTAAAAGTCATTAATCAAAGGAAAAGGAAAGGATGGTGGAAAGGAAAGAAAAATATGGGATAAAACACGTTATATTACTAACTAGATATTTCGAGTTTTCTGGGGTCGCTCACTGGGGCGAAAATATTGCCTCCCAGCCACGCTCGACAATATGTCCGAAACACTAATTCGGATATATTGAAGCGTATCATACCAAAAAAATGTCATGTAGTGAATGGAGAGCGAAAAATCAATGCAAAACAAGAAAGGCATAAACCGAGGAAAGGGTGGAAGGCGGTTCTTCGTCACAATGTGACGTCGCGGTCATAAAAATACAGAACATTACAATCACGCTGGATGGAGACTTAGTTTTATCTCCATAACAGCATGGGTGGTGATGGGATAAAACTAAAACTATTTGAAAAAGATTGACACATGCCAATAATCTGTCAAATTGTACTGTATTTAACGAAAGTACAATACAATACAAATAAACAAACCTGTGCTTTTCAAGTTAAATTAATTTAAAAAAAACCATTTGATATAAACCTGTACACTCGCTGATCATACATTCCTCTTAATATCTCAAGACAGGTTTAGATGTGGGTTGAATCTTTTTTGTGTAAATGCATTTATTTGTAAAAACACATCGAGCCGCGATCCACGCGTCAGATGCAGCAGGGGATACACAACCCAGAGCTGCGAACTCATCTCGGATCGTGACCCATCGCACGGAGTAACCGTGTACGCTCGGCAACCGAATCTGCCCCGTCATTGTGCCAATATCCAGTTTAATTTGTATAATGCATTTAACCAATTTTTTTTCATTACAAATCTATCATACTGTACATCGTTTCCATGATGAAAAAAAAAACAACAAGAATAAATTAGAATGTAATATACATAGAAGAAGAAGTAATTCTGATTCTATTTTTTTATTTTATTTATACGACAATCACAATCATCTCGTACATGACAAGAAATCTATAAATACACAATTTGCGAAAAAACGACAGGCAATTAAATCTGGACACACAATTTTAATGGATCTGGGTTTGTTGCCTTTAATTTGTCGTGTCCCCAGTAAACTAGGCTTTTGCCTGTATCTCATTGAGGACAGAGTCATATGTTTAAAGTAATTGTATGAAACATAATATAGACAAGAACAGATTTACTATATATGACAGAGATGTTTGAGAGACTAAATTTACTATAAAAATAGCATGAATATTTTTTTCAAAACATATGGTATTATTATATTGTATTACACTTTCTTTGTATACAGTACAACCTGGCCGACTTATTGCCATGAGACAATATCTTCCAGCCAACCAGAAAGATGTTTAAGAGGCCTTAAATGAAAACCAGACAGGAATTTTTTTTTAATCTGGGTTCCCGCGGGAATCGAAACCGAGTCTCCAGCATGTCTCTCTTATTACTGTTTGTACTATTCCGAGTATATTTACGATTGCTAAAGGAAAGACAATTCGGTCAGAGAAGCAAGCACTCGTAGTAAGTGGTCTTGAAGCCTCCTGTCTCCCTCATTTATCTCTATGCTATTCGGAGCATATTTATGAAATGCTAAGTAAAAAAGCATTTATCATAGAAGAAAATACTCGTGATAAGTCGTCTTAGAGCTTAATACCATTTTTTCTTTCTCATTGCTGTTTGCACTCTTTGAAGTATATTTGTGTGATTTTATAGGCAAATATAATACAATGCATGCTTCTCTCGGTTGCTTTTTGTGATGTTTGAGGATTAGAAAATGAAAGACAATTTTTCAGCACCGTATATCAAAACGAGAAGCCCCTAAGCTTTGACACGTGAGAATTCTTACTCCCTGCTATCTTAAATTATAATTTAAAGTAGAAAATATGTATTTTTGGGTAGTATTTTTTTAACTGATGCAGAACTTTGAAAGAATTTTCCACAGCCAATTGAAAAAAAAGAGTATTTTTGCAATTTGCACTCAAATTTTATTGATTTGAACAATATTATGTGACTGTAATCAATACCATACTCCTCAAGACAGTAATGTTATAATATGGTGTTCGTTGACCTCCTGTTATCTATAAAAACGACGTAGAATCGCTGAAATGGGCGGCATTTTTTGGTGACTATGAAATCCGATCCTAGACCCATCAAGTGAGCTGCAACCAACGCACTACCTCGTCAAGTCGACGAATAAAGCATCCTACTGTTTTCGCTTCGATTCTGTAGCTACAATTACTTTGGTTCAACTTCGATGAACCCATCATGGACCAAAGTTGAACCTAAGTAATTGTATCCACAGAATCCTATGCTGGGTGTAATCCTCACATCAACACATTTGTTGGAATAAACAACTTTAGGTTTTATGTTATTTAACATTATATTTTTAAAAGTTGCCGGACAAAAAGCAAAAATGAAATCATATTCACTATAGTTGAACATAAGATAGGTTACAGAATAGATAATGAGAAGGTGTATGGATGTGGAAAAAGCGAAATAAGTGTATCGAGATAGGAAAGTCTGGCACTCTGTCATCTCTGCTTACCCTATCAGGAAAACTGCGAGATGGTATGTGTAAATAATATACAAAAGATATCGAAGCGCTATTATTTTTTAGTTGTCTTATTTTTCATTTGCAATGTTTATTTACAATTACTTGTCATGTAAATAAAGAAATATTTCTGTTATAAACAAACTCAATAACATATTTTGTCCATACGAAAAAAATGATACAAGTGTTTATCCAAAATGCATTCCGAATAATGTATGGCGCTAAATAAAGGCCGCGATAAAAACAAATGTGATAGTGCGGCCATGTGTGTAGGGGCCGTGATGCGCGATGATTTTGAACATGGTTTTCGCATTATCAGATGCCAATTTCACTGCATATTTCACAAACTGGTTTTTGAAATAATCACATGCGTAAAATACCTCATGTTTCGGCGGCGTTTATATTGCTGAATCAAGAATTCGAACTTAAATGCAATAAACAGTGGAAAATAACAGAATAATTCGTATGTCGAAATGATGTGCAGTTTCCTAAATTTAACTCCTTAAATAAGGTTGCTGATACGACAAATTACTCGATGAATCAGTTTTTAGCTCTCATCTCTCATTAATCATTCATTGGTATATTTCTTATCGTGTACATAAATCAACACACTATATTTTACTTTCACTACGACTATACGCATTTCTACCATATTTACTCAGTTCCTTTCATTCATTTTCCACTTCAATTTCGTAACTAATTCGTTGTTTTGAACCATTATTTTAAACAGAGCTTGCTTGGTTTTAGTGTGTGTCTTTTAGTGCCTCATTGAATTTGTTTTATATTGCAACTCGCCGATCTTTCCAACGTCTGAGACGATACGATTACATCCTAAATAACAGAATTATTTAACTCGCTTTAATCTTTAATCATTTTTCTCCCAAATATTAACTTTCCTTTCACCCACTTCCAACTATTGTAATATATATATAAAAAAGCTTTTTCGCTTCGGTCACCAAAGTAATAGAAAATCAAGGATCCGGCAAGCATTAATTTCTTGAATCGACAACACTCGAAAAATATTTCACATTTTAATAAGATTCTTACTTAGGAAGGATATTCCCACCGATTTGCGGCTCATAAAAGCCAATGCAAATTGCCAATCAAATGTCTCTGAAAATAAATACTACGAAATGTTTCCGAATTTAATGTTCTATGTAATTTGAACATCAATCGATGAATATTGACAGTTATTTCGTTTAACATTTATTTACGTAAGGACATACTCGTATATATGCAAAAAGGATACAATATACATTTATGTTTTAGAGACATCCGTGAAAACATATATGCGGTCTCCGTTGACTCGAATAAAAAAATAAGGTAATTTAACTATAAAATATAACAGTTACTGACTTGATATTTTCACGTATGTTCACATGTAGGTATATGTTGCAGTAGAAGCGGGTTGTCAGTGAACGTAAAATTTTAAAAGACAATGTTAACCTTCCCTTAAGTAATCAGTGAATGTGTACATATTCACTACCGAAGATATACATTCACTATTCATCGTTAGTGAACGAACATCCATATTATTAAGCTGCGGTTCTTACACTTTGAAATGCGAAAATCGGAAGAGTAAATTCAAGAAGAGTGGAATTGTATACACGTAGAAATGTTACATATCTTTTACTTGCTGCAATAGATAAAAACGTTAGTTAATTTTTTAAATCCTTTTATTTCATTGTAATTTGTTTTTATTAAACACTGTTTATTTCACTTTTATAACGGTGTAACCCTACCGGTTTCAAGACTTTCACATCATCATCAGGGGAGCACAAACAAGTCTTGTTTGTACTCCCCTGATGATGAGGTGAAAGCCTTGGAACCGGTAGGGTTATACCGTTATAAAAAGTGGAATAAACAGTGTTTGATAAAAACAAATTAGTGTCTTCAAACCTTCACAATGTTAGTGCCTTAACTATAAATAATATACCTTTTATTTCAATTAACTTTTCCCAACTCCAGTTAGTAAAGGTTAATAAACACTATATAAGTTAGACAATCACAAGTGAATATGGATTTATTTTTTAATGAACGTTTTTTTCCACATTTTCTGATTAATTTAGGGAAGGTTAACATTCACTTGCAACAGTTTGTATTCACTGTACAATTCATTTTCACTATAATATATTTAATTTACTGTCGCTTCGACCATTAAAATATACAAAATCACAAATAAAAAATAACAACTGTTGAACCAAGTTACGAGTATAACCCAAGGTTGTTGTGTTGAAATGCCGAACTCTTATTTATGCATCATATACTCGTATTTATTTGAGTGTGTTTATTTTTCTTTCTTAAATCAGAAATTTCTAGTAAGCCATCAACCAGGTATATTGTATCTCAGAATCAAAACTAAACATAAGAGGGGGTAGGAAAATATATTTTTATATAATTATTAAACTGTCTTTATACTGTTTTTTTTTATAATTCTATATTTTTTTCAATGTTATAAATATAATAAATAAATAAACGCGTTACAAGTAACGCAATTTGTGCAAACAGTAGCTATAAAGTGGCACCGTTACTATTTTTTCCCTTAATCAAGTTAAGTAGGGTGCTACTTTAGATTGAAAAGTAGCATTAACAGTGCTACTTTTTCAAAGAAACTTTAACGAAATTGGTCAAAATACGGTTTATTTATGAAGAAAGGCAAAAAAATCACAAATACACGTTTGAATATTACAAAAAAAAAACTTCAACTACTAAACTATGGACAGAATAATATAGCCTGTTTGCAAATAACCGTCTATGTATGATTTAGGTATTCTCATTTCGCGTTAAACGTTTTGAGTGGATTATATGATCCTTTTTGCATTAATAAGGCGATAACTCATTTACTTTTATGTTTAAACTTAAACAAGGAAAAAAGTTGACTTATTGTCATTAAATGCTATCGATTAAAAAAAATTATATTTACCTCATAAAAATTAAATACTTGATAAAATTATACTAATAATTTATGTTTCATTCATAATATTGTAATACGGAAATTCACCACCTCTTTGATTTAATACAAAAAATTAAATATGAATTTAATGCGTGAGAAAACAACACGAAGTTTTAAAAAATAATGTGTATTTTGTAGCAATGAAAAGTTTTACGAATTTTAAATATTAATTATACGCGTAATAGTATCGAAGATAACCCATTTATTTCAATGAAATCAAATGGCATACAATATTAAATAATCAATGTACTTTAAACAAAATTAAGGGTTACTACGAGTATATAAAAGCAATACTGAACAATTCATTGTAAATAAGCAATACTGTGTTTACATTTGAAAAAATATTCAACTCATAAAAAAAACATTATTTAGGTTTATTTGTATTATTGTATGAGGATATATAAATCCTTTTATATATTATATATATAATGAGAAACATCAATTCTTTAATTGCAAAAATATGAAGTCATTATATTTGAATTCATATACAAATCTTTTAATATAACAAAACAAGTCTATGTTTCTATGTTGTTATTTTTTTGCATTTACAAAATGCAAATAATGATTTTTGACATTTTTGAGTATGTGACAACAAAAGTGTGGTACAATAAATACAATACTATTATTATTATTCACTACCATGGAAATACATCTGGTAGATTTATTGCTTTAAAGCATTTTTTCCCACCAACCAGTTTTTGTTTCATAATCATTATTGGTATATGATATATGATCGTGTCTAAAACAATATTTGAAAAAAAAATTAAAAAATAGGCAACACGGTGGGAGTTAAGAAAACAGAATATTTTGATATGAATAATGCTTCTTTATTTTATTCTTAAATATCTATAAGGGTGTAGCACATTTGGTAGATTTATTACTTTAAAGCAATTTCTTCCAATCAACCAGCTTTTGTTTCAAAATTATTATTGGTATACTTGACCGTATTTTTAATATTGTGTATGAAAACAATATTTAATAAAGCAAAACAGGGATAAGGGTGGAATTCAAAGATTAGGAATAGTTTAAGACAAATAATGCTTGTTTAGTTTATACTTTAATATCGACAAGGATGTAGCACATCTGATTAAATCAGGAAGATCGTTCTTAAGTCGAGCCGAGTGAACCGCAAAAGCTAATGTGTAGAATGGTGTGTGATGCATTAGCATACAAAGTAATCTGCTGTCAACAGATCGGAGGAAAAGTCTATCCTCAGAAAGAAATTTTAATTTTTCACGCACATACTGAGTACAGCTTGGATTGTTGAACATTCCAAAAAGGGTTGACAGAACGTGGATATTTCTACGCTGTCTTATTTTAAGCCATTCGAGTCTGGCACGATATTTGAATATATGATCATATTATTTTAGATTTAAAATAGACCGAACACAAATATTTTGGAGTCTATTAGTAGAGGAATGCTGTTTGACGAAATAAAATAAAATAATAGATCCTGTAAAAAATGCATAATGAGGATGATAGTAATCATGTAGAACGACCACGTAAATAATAAAATGGTTCGTCTTCGGGTGCAGCAGCATTCTAAAACCACCACAGTAAAGGTGGGGCGTTTGGAGGTGGTTAGGCCACGTATTGAGCATGCCGTCTGGTAACCAGTCAAAGGCTGCGGTGTTTTATCGCCAGCAAGGGATTTGACGGATCGGGTGTCCATCCTACACTATACACCGATGTTACGATAGGGAGTCACTATCTCACCCTGACATGGGAGGACATGGAATGCCGAACTGTAGACCAACCTGGTTGAAAGCGTTTTATGGTATCCCTATATTCTTCATCGACAGATTGTGGACAATACGCCTTCGACGAGTCCTCCGATTTTTTGGGCACATTATTCATGGTCAAGGAGATAGTTTGGAGAGATTTGTGGTTACTGGAGGCGTTGAAGGACGACGCACAAGAGGAAGAACCCAAATGCGTTGAACCGACCAAATGAGAGACGCAACTGGAATACCCTTAACAACTGCACTTCGAGCCGCAGAGTGAAGGGATGGATGGAGAGGAGTCGTCAGAGGCTATCATGAGAGTCAAGATGCTCAGTGATGTTCTCACACGACAGGATGATATGATGGTATTCTTAATTATTATTATTCGTGATAATGATGACGACATAAAATAATGAGAACATTTGGTTAGTTATTTTAGTCACCATCGATTTATTTTCATATAATTTAGATGTAATGTATAACATTCATGTATGATATACATACATACCAATTAACACGGCCCGTACTTTTGGAGTAGACAGAGATAATATATCTACACGCCATCTCAACCACGTACAAAGTGTGTGCATGTTATCCACGTACAATTATTCTGTGTCGCATGCTTCTCACCCGTCACTCCTTATGTTACTGATAACATTTTTGTAAATACGATTCAATTAACATTAATTGGTTCGTTTATTAATATTAATTGACCGTTTTTTGATAATTTCGATAAGACACCACAGTGAAATTTGTCGTTTTCTGCCCTAAATTTTCCCTTGCAATATCAGTTGAAAGATCACATATTTTCATCGTATCATATGTTCTTAGTACTCAAATGTTCCCCTTTTGATAATGGTTAGGTTAGGTTATATTTTTCATCGCATTATTTGTTCGAAGTACTCAAATTTTCTCCTTTTGATAGTGGATAGGTTAGGTTATATTTTTCATCACATTATATGTTCTAAGTACTCAAATTTTCTACTTTTAATAGTGGTTAGGTTAGGTTATATTTTTTACATATTTTTCATCGCATTATATGTTCTAAGTATTCATTTTTTTTCCTTTGACAGTGGTTAAAAAATAAGTAAAAATGGAAAATTAAAAAAAAGTCCTTATGTAGATCAGGGGTCAGTAAACCACGGTCCTCAGGCCAAATCCGGTCAGCCGCCTCTTTACATAAGGCCCGCAAGCTAAGAATCGAATTTACATTTTTTTTTATTTCAAAGTACGCGCTTTAAAGGAACGACCGACTATTTCAAACAATTGTAGTATTTTTTTAGTCTACTTATTATAATTACGTTACATTTTGTTCGGTAAATTTGTGAAAACTTTTCATTCTTGTTATTTAAGTACTCTACATAAATACACGTATGCTCGAGTTTGCATCTTGGCCCACAGAGCCTAAAATATTCACTATTTGGCACTTTACAAAAAATATTTGCCAACCGCCGATGTAGATATTTAACGTATTTATTTAAAACAAATACATACATTAATTTATTTAAAGAATCCATTCTAGTTATTTTTGACAGGTCTTAAAAACCTTCTAAATAACCGAACACAAAAGGGCTTTAAAAAATAACAATACAAAACAAACGATGCGTTGTTAAGAACAACGCTAAAATTTACAAACCGTGTTTCGTATAATTCAACCCGTCGAAATAATTTTAGAAGATTGAGTCATGACGAAGGGCGAGGGAAAAACAAGAAATGGCAACATCCTGAGAGCAGAACACGGAGTGACCAGAGCCGGAGCTTGCGTGTCGTCGTGCAAAGCGCTAACCACGACTATTTGTTTTGGTCATACGAATTATTTATTTTTTCCAAGTTCTAGACTGGAAACATGTTGAAATGCTCGGGGGGCATGGGCATGCCTGTATCTCTTATAATATTATGTGTTTCAATAAAAATAATCATAAAAATGAGTCTGCACCTTTGATAATCAAAGTTGATATTCCTAACCTGTTTCAAAGACAAAATTTATGTATTCTTTTAACACCACGACCTCCGTGGCTTAGTTGGTAAGACGCCTGCCTCCCATGGAGGTTGCAGGTTAAAATCCCGTTGGAACCCAATTTTTTTTTAAGTGATTCCAGTCTGATTTTCACTTAAGGTCACTGACAGGTTGGAAGATATTGCCACATGGCAATAAGCCCACCAGTTTGTACTGTATACAACGAAAGTATTCACTTCGACCCTCAAATTTCTTGACAAAAACTGTGTTACTTGTGTAAAGAATGGGTTTCACTATTACATCTTTTTCAAAAAACAATCTGAGTAACTTAGTAGTAATAGGCTTGCATTTATAAACGGAATTTTAAATATGGATTACCATTAGTAACTAAAAAAATGTTCCAGCTAGACTAAATTCCAACAGACATTTTTAACATTTATCGGGTTGGAAACTTGTTTACATTGCCCATCAGGTTATATTGCGTTTACCGAAGAGTAATAAAAAAAATCTAACGGCCCTGGAGCGGCGAGCGCGGTCCGAGCGGATTAACATACGGGAAGGATAAAAAATGGGCTCGTGAAAGGCGAAGCGCATGCGTGATAATTCATTCATGAGTGTAAAGTGTAAGCCAACGAGCAGTGGCCGCTGATTTGGGGATCAGAGTCCTTGGCAGGCGTTGACAACTTAAGATATAAAAATGTTTATATGTATTACAAAGTATTTAAGAATTTTGAATGCGTGACAGCTTCCATCTTCAGGGCTAGGAAAAAAAACAAAAACCGAATGTATTTAGTAAGCGTCCACATAAACATCCATTTATCCCCCGTCACTCGCAACCGTAACGTGAACATGTAAACGGCGGTCACTAATCGTCATACACGGACTTTGAATAGGTGCAGAAAAAAGCGATTTAACACTTTTCTATTAATTCAAAATCATTGCTGTAAAGTTATTTCATGTTTTTCAGAGTTTAATTCTAACTATCCATATTTCATACAGCAGTAGCAATTCAGTTAAGGGTAGTTCTGTTGGGGTTTTAACTTTGCGGATCAGTGAACCCGATATATTCCTCTCTTATATAAGATGTTTTTATCTCAGATGTGAGTTTTGTAACACCATACACAATAAATATTGTTAAATGCATTTGTCAATTTAAAAAGAATGTACAAAATTAGGTTATGTTAGAAAGAAACTCAGGTTTTTGAGTTGAATGGAATAGAATGAGAAATATTAATTAAATAAGAGTTAGTTTTAATTGAAAAAGGAACGGAAACACCTTTTTTTTTAAATATGCTATCAAAAATTAAAAGTTACTATAAAAAAAAAATTTTTTCATTTTTCCCGGTTAAGATTTATATAATTAAAATGTTTTTTCTATGATTTAACAAATTCGCTTTTCTTAAGATAGCAAAAGTTATAAAATTTAAGTAAAAACCAAAAATGTTACATTATATTCCACGATAGTCAATGTATTCGACATAATTTGTTTAGGTAAAAATATTCAATATAAAAAAACCACTTTTACTTTATTTTATTCCACTTCATTTTTTGCGTATCACAATGCATTTCAACACTTGCTGTGTTATCATCAGGTCAGTTGACATGAAGTTCCTGTCAACTTGCCTGATGATGACACAGTAAGTGTTGAAATGCATTTTGATATGCAAGAAATAAAGTGAAATAAAATCAAGTGACAGTGTTTTAATTTTATATTGATTATGGAGTTCCTCAAAGTGACGCCGAAGTTATTCAAATGAATAAAACTATTTAATTTATGGACAAAACCCGGATATCTGAAAATTCTGATGACACGAAAAACCGCATTCGCGAAACGATTCCGAGTATGTTTTTGTACAAAGTGCGGCACCTCCCAACGAACGAACACAAAATTCTTCATTAGTGAAGAAAAAAATGCAATTTAATAAAAACTTTTTGCCTACAACCATGCGTTTGCAATATCTGAGTACATTTGATATAATGGGCAATAAATCGCACATAAATCTGGCTGCGCGGATGGTTACACCCGATTCCTTTCTACATTGAGCCTTTGAATAAACAGGTGAGCTTTGAAAGATAATACGAATATACATTTTTCTGAATAATCGAGTAATAATTTCTATTCAAATTAAAAATGATACATAAAATTTGCAAAATAGAGACATTAAGTTATTTTGAGGCGTTTATGTTTAGTCTTAGTATGCTCAAGTTAATTTAAATATTGAACATGGTCTGGTTACATAATTCCAAAAGGTCTTATCAAACAATATAAAAAAAGGGTTGTACTTACGCCCGTGTGCAAAAATAAGTGTTGTCATAGTTACGGTTTGAAAGTTATTTTTTAATTAATGTCATAGTTAGAACCCTTTTTTATTTTTAAATGTTATTTAACAGCTGCCCAATTCTTGATGTGATCAAAAGACAAAACAAAAATAGAAAATAATGTATGTATTTAGAAGAAGTAATATCACCGTCTAACAATAAAATATAAATATTAAATAAAAAAATCCGTTTATGATGAGTGACAATGCTTGATTATTCAAACATTTATAATATTAACATTCGATTATTTGATACACCTTTATATTATGTAAAAAAAAGACTTTAGTCGTTCACAGTTAAAGTAAAGTTTTCAATCAATAAGATATTTCCTCAATTCTTAGCTTTTACATTAATAAAGATTTTCAGTTTCATTCCGGAAACGGATTTAAACCATTTTATTAAAGATAACCGTGAATTGTAATTTTGTATTGTTTCTGAAAGACCTAGTTTTGATTTGTAGTATTAAATAAAGAACAAGCAAGATTCAAGAGAAGCAGCAACACGGCGACAATATAAAGCAACACAAAGACAAGCACAGTGTTATATTGTAAAAAAAATAATTACTTCAGTCATTATTACCAGTTATTCCTATAAAATTGGAAATCTTTGTAAAACTAGAGGGCGTCTGACGAACTAGAGGGTGGAGATCGCACATCATTAGTGTAAAAATACGATGAAAATATATTTAAAACAAGACTCTGCTTAAGACCTAAAAAGTATATATTTAACACGTTTTTAAATTCATTAACATTTTTTTATTAAACAAACAAAAACACCTATTAAAATAAAAAAACGACATAAAAATTTAAGGACTCCCCATTATCGATTTTAATGTAAAATGGAAAAAAAGAATCGATTATTTTTTACGATATCCACGGAGCAGAATTATTAGTGTGCAAGGGCAGTTAACATTTTTGTTCAGTGATTATAACGATATGATTATGTGTGCAATCTGCGTTACGGTGATATTTACGATTAAATTTATATCATACTTTACATTGGCATTTTCTTTTATTCCTTTTTTAAATTAATTAAACATAAAGACTTCAGGGAAAACGAGATTTTTAGTATATTCTAATGTTTAGATAAAACTCGAAATGATACTTGCAAGGTGAAATGACAAGAAATTGAATTTTGTTGTTTGTTTTGAAATAAATATTTAGTAAATATACATTTATTTGATTGGTCAACGAGTAAGACAATATCCTCGAACGTAAAGCTTTTTTTTTTGTAAAGATAATAAAAAAGATGCAAAGATTTGTCCATAATATATACTTTATCAATTAATTTTTGAAATTCTGAAATGGACTTTTGATTTATCTGAAATGACAAAGTATACCAGGGGTTGACTCGCGTGGTGCATATGTATATATTATTAAGTCGCACAACAAAAAGAATTTGTGAAGAGGTATTAAATAATCAATAATCGCTAAAAAAAAACGTCAACTTATTTTTTCATATATGTATGTATGTCCTCAGAAAGATACAGGCAAAACCCTAGTTTACTGGGAGACGAAAAATGAAAGGACACAAACCTAGATTCATACAAATTGAGTATCCATTGATGTTTTTCATAAATTATGTATTCAATACTTGTCATGTAAATAAAAATATAAAAATTCTGAATTGATTGTGGTATTAATTAAACAAATTATAAAAGATTGTATTGTATTAAGTGTTCATAGTATAGTAATACATACAACTTAGCGGATTAATTTTCGTGTAACAATATTTTTAAACCAACAAAAATATGTTAAAAAGGCTTAAATGTGAAACCCAGACTATTATCCCTTTATTTATTTACCAACAAAAATCAAACTCGCAAAAAGTGTCTACCAACGTCTCTGAAATCATCTTATATTAAAGGTTTCAGTTGAAACTGTGTGGAACTTTATATCATAACATTAAGAAATAACCGTGTTTTTTTTTTCATTTTTCCCCTTAGATTCATTCATTACCAGCTTTCTTCGATCCAATAATGGACAAACGTGTAGGCCTTTTAGCACCTATAATATATTCGCTCATATCCAGCGCGTCTGTCGATGCCAGCCCCTAAAGTTTATTTGTGATATTGTCATCGTTCAAAATTTTGTCAGTTCGGCGTACCCCTGAAGATGAGTCACATATGGCATGAAACTAGTTGGGTAAAATACGTATTTTCCAATTTATAAAACAGCGTAACATTTTTTTATTATTGTATATTTAAATAAAGATGAATATCCACAGTGTTAACACTAAAACTCCAGATATATTATTAATCTACTGATTACTGCGATACGTGGTTATGTCTCAAATCTTGAGGATCAGCAGACTAATCTCGGTTTATGTAAAGAGCAATGTTGAAACGGGTGTCATGTTTCATCAGACGCGCATGGTACTATGCGTATCCAGAAAGTAAGTGTACTGAGGCTCTCACGACCGGATGGATTTTATTTTCGACATGTTGGCTACACTTCCGTGTAGCCTGACCCTTCCCCGCCGCAACGAGACCGGTTCGAGGTCAGTACGTTGAGAAGTGTCGACGCGACAACACGTTTCGTGAAAAATGTCAATCCAATCTCCCGCCAAGTGCGAAATACGCGGCGTCATCCGTTATCTCGTTTGGAAGGGAAAACCTACGGTTGAGGTTTATAATGAGGTGAAAACTGCATATGGTGATAAAGCTATGAATCGTACGAGTGTGTACAAGTGGTGTCGCGAGTTTAAAAACGGTCACGTCCCACCTCTTCACCCTCTGCCAAAAAGTTCAAAACCACAATTTCAGCCAAGAAAATCATGGCATCCGTGTTTTGGGACTGTCAAGGCATAATTTTAATTGAATATATGCCTCAAGGGGAGACCATCAACCCTGCAAGATACTGTGAGACCCTAAAAAAATTGCGGAGGGCGATTCAGAACAAGAGGAGAGGCATGCTGACAAAGGGAGTCTGCCTGCTGCACGACAATGCCAGACCACACACGGCCAACGCCACGAAGGAACTGCTCGCCTCGTTTAAATGGGATGTCCTGAACCATCCCGCGCATTCCCCTGACCTAGCACCTTCAGATTACTATTTCTTTACCTTCCTGAAGCTGCACATGGGTGGAAAAAGGTTTTCAACCGACGAGGAGGTAAATGAGGAGGTGGAGAAGTGGACAGAGGGATTGGCGGGAAACTACTTCGAGGAAGGCATCAAAAAGTTGATACCCCGCTTCACCACCTGCATTGAGAGGAATGGCGACCATGTCGAAAAATAGCTTACATATGTACTACGGTAACCACGTAATTTTTTTGTTTAAATAAAAAAAATTGTAACCTACAAAAATTCAGTACACTTACTTTCTGAATATGCCTCGTATATTGACCAAAAAAAAATTTTTTTAAATGAGTGAATTTTTTTATTATAAATTAACGTGTTATTTTTGCTAATGACTGTGTATTCGTAATGCTTCTAAATTAGTCGATTTACATAATTTTTACGAACAATATAAAATTTTAAAACTACTTTATTTGAAAACTTAATTTGTCTGTATAACATGTGTTACGAATTCCAAAAAACTAGCCATGTATTTATGTTATAAAGAAAACGCTGAACATAACATATGTTCTTGTATCGTAGTTCAAATGTTCAATCCAATTTATGTATTATATTTTCATAAGCACATGATATTTCGTATACGCCGCTCTCATTACATTTCATATACGCCGCACTCGTTACATTTTATATACGCCGCTCTCATTACATTTCATATACTCATTACATTTCATATACGCCGTACTTATTACATTTCATATACGCCGCACTCATTACATTTCGTATACGCCGCACTCATTACATTTTGTATTCGCCGCTCTCATTACATTTTGTATACGCCGCGCCGTTTTCATTACATTTCGTATACGCCGCTCTTACGTAATTTATATCTAAGGCGGCGCAGAAGTTTGGCAGTTAACATGCTTGATTTGACCCCAGGAATCCCGGATTCGATTCCCGGCGGTTCCCGCAATGGTTTAACGTGGAAATCTTTATATTGCGCTTTACAAAATTATCAGAATCGTTCTTGCGGCTAACGGTATTACAAAATGACACAACTTATTTAAATTTTGATCTTCATAAGTTTTATTCTTATAATAAGTATGTATCTTTATAAAGTGCCACATATAAGCTGTGCTTGCAGTTCTTTTTCCGGAAATAAAATTCACAATAATGCAAAAATTAATAAGTATTTTACTATTGTCCTTATCAAGTAACTCTTAAAAATTTTAATTGTTTGATTCGTGCTTTTTTGTACTTGTTAAGTTCGGTCCTTGCACGAATTAGGGAAACCTGTAATGTGCAAAGAACCTTAAAAAAATCAAATAAACGGAGTTTAATGTTAAATAGAGCTTAATAGTGTAATGAATTCTCTGAGATTGAACCAGTTTAAAAATCGTCTTCTTTGCTTCTTATATTTTGGAACACAACAAATTGTTGCACCTAACAAGACTGAACTGAACAGTAGACTTCTCATGTGCAGTCACCTTGCACATGAGAAGTCAATAAATAAATATTCATTAGTATTTTATAACTCAAGCACTATAACATAATAAAAAGGAGCGCTAAAAATATTTATACATATTGCTGATTAGCACCTGAATGGAGAAATCTATTAATTCACGACATGGAAGAGATTTCAAAACTAATCAGATACCATATTTTATCGACCTGACGATGTTTATACCTGATATCGGAATGGCGTATACGAGTACATATGGGCGTATCTCGCAACCAGTTTCATTTAATATTCACTCCCCTACCTGAATATAATCTGTATTAATAAAAACGAAAGCATGAGTGTTCTAGCCTTTTTAAACATACATATCCCGACCTCCTTGGCTTAGTTGATAAGGCACCTTTCTCCTAGCCCGGAGGTTGCGACCTCAAATCCCGCTGGAACGCAGATTTTTACAAAAAGGATTCCAGTCTGGTTTTCACTTAAGGCCTCTTTAACATCTTTCTGGTTGGTTGGAAGACATTGTCACATGGTAATAAGCCCACCAGGTTGTACTGTATACAAAGAAAGTGTACTACAAGACCATCACGTAATATTCCTGCTAAGGTAGGCAGAGGACAGAGCGCTATAATTTCTTATCTACGCAATATTTCATATCTTCCACATCCATACACCTTTCATGCAACTCCTATGATTCCTCTTACTCCTTACTTTTCCTCCTTAATATAATTAACTTAATCGTGCTGAATCTTGGAAGTGATGAACCTTACAACCCTGTCAGATAAAACAAAATGTTTAACCCTGCAACACTATTTAAGATTGTCAGCTCATATTTCCATAGTAATAGTTACACATTTCACGTCTACTATTATTGTTCAAATTTTTGGCCCACCCGGTCGAATATTTTATTAATAATAATACAAAGTAAAGGACAATTTATACAGCGCTGTTCAAAGAGCAGACTCTCCTCAAGGACGCTTTAACTAGATATTCGAATCCAGGTATTATTGACAGATTAAAAATATAACAAAATAAATACACATTACTTGAGAATAAGGATTACAGGGCAGTGGCTGCGGCCATTACATTAGGAACTTGCCTACGTCTCCATATGTTTATAAAAACATAACATAATTAACCAGTTGCAATAAATTATTTACACAGCTCCTGTATAACAAAATCGGGCAATCAATATGGGTATTGTATGAACTTTGACTACTTACAAGATGAAAGTGTTCATGCCGGAATGCATTAAGTTAATGTGTTGAGTTCTTCTTATATTTTTTCCGTTTAGTTATAATATAACAACAATAAAAAGACAACTTATAAAGCGCCGTTTAGAGAGCAGACTTTCCTATAATTGACAGTTAAAAAAAATTACACGTCAATGTTAAATTTGATTTCTTTTTTTTTAATTATCTTTTTTATAAAAAAGGTAATTCAACAATTGAAAGAAAACAAAATAAAATAAACATTTCAAAAGCGAGATACCGAGTTGCATCGATTTCTGCCGTTTATTATCGGGTATCTCAGCTAGTAATCTTGAAACTAAACTAAAGTACAGTATAGTCAGCGCATAACTATACTTATCGCACGAGACACTGAATAATAATTAAAACATTCCTACCGGACAACGTAAATGCGAGTTATTTTAACTGACTCGCTCCCTTCCTACACGTTCCGGTTTATATGGTATGTACCATAAAGATTTTTATTTGTAAAATTGTCACACAAAACTAACATGTCTTCTTGTAGACCTATTACCGTCAAGGATAGTTTTTTGTCGAGAACAACGAGTTTTTAAATACCAATGATTTATTTATTCACTTACTGACAATTTCGACCATCAATAATTGTTAAAAACACAATCAAAGTTCAGAGTGCAAATTAATACAGAAAAAGATGCAATAATAAAACACATAAATATAAAACACTAATATGATTAGTAAAATTTACGGTCAAAGAGTCGTACATTTGAACTACTGCACACAACAGGCCAGGGCCGCGAAAGCCTAGGGCCGTATATCGTAAAAGAAAAAAACATAATATACTTCATTTAACATATTTCTCATCATGGCAAAAAAGGAGATGCATTGGTGGGATAAAGAAGTCATGAAGAGTGTAAAATCTGTGTAAGATCTATAACCAGTGCAAGAAGGTGAATCGTGGCGCATCCGATACAGCCAGAAAATATATGACATTTTGCAAGACCAACTCATCTCTTCATTTGATCAAGAGGTAAGAATGGACTATGACCGCCTGCACAGGAATATTTTAGACAGCGGACTTGAAGGCTGTAGATCTGTTGCGAGGTGAAGGCTCCGATGGATGGATGGATGGTATTACTGAGTATGTAAGCATAGCCAGAATACCTAGCTAGAGAATCCTACAGCAAGTGATGGTGACGGAATTCCTAAAAATAGTGTGAAAAAATTATATATTTGTGAAGTACAGATATTAAAAAAAGAAAACACACAAGTGCTGTAGAAATGAGTGCCCTGAGAAGAATACATGGGGTGACAATGAATTATATAATACGGAATGAAGTGATTACGGATGACTATGAACTTAAGGCTGATGCTCGAGGTATTGAGGAAGATGAGAAGAGCACTCTTAGATGTTTTGGACATGCCATACATTATAGAACGAATGAATGAAGAAAAACTAACATAACAAATATATAGTGCAAATGTAAGTTGTAGAAAGCGTTGTACAGAGGGACCAAGGAAAGCATGGTTGGATCAAGTATATATTTTGAAAAAAGACAACGTTAAAAGTCAGATAAATCGTAGTTGTACGAGAACATTTATGGATATAGAAGAGGCAAATGATATATGTCGAGATATAAAAGTCTGACACTCTGTCATCTCTGCCTACCTTGACAGAGAAATAGCGTGATGGTATGTGTGTATGTAAACAAATTCATATTTATGTTGATTGAGTGAGCTTCGTGTGCGAAAGTGGTAGTTTCAAAAGTTCATTCCAAAAATTATAACCTTCAAAGTTTTTCGATTTATCGCCCGGGATCGTGACGCTCGTCAAGCGTTTATTTGCATTTTGCCACGCCGCGCCGGCATCTACCCGACGGAATGCAAAAAGGAGAATTTCGCATTTTTGTAAATTATTACTTAATTGGAAAGTCGTGAGGCATGGCGGGGAAAACTGGAGATGTTAAACAAACAAACGAAATGTAATTACGAGAAACGAACTGAAATCAAACATACAAACAACCCAGGTCTTGAGAATACTAAGGCAATATCACGACATTTTTTCGCACGGCAAGTGTTCATTGTTTAGATTTACACTGTTTATCAAAACAAAGAACACTTGCTTTGAAATTAACATTGGACACAATTCATTTGCGGTTTACACTATAAAATTTAAAAAAAATTCAATTGTTTATTCACCATACCACTGGTAGATTTTTAGTATAGTCCCATTCCTCCTTGATCCATTGAGAATGTATTGTTTTGTATAACACTTTCATTATAAACACTACAACCTGACAGATAAATTGTCATGTCGCAATCTTTTTCTATCAACCAGAAAGGTGCCGAGCAAGTAAAAACCAATTTGAAAACCTTTTTTTTAAAGCTGAGTACAAACAGGAATAAAGCCCGCAACCTCAGGGTCGGAAGACACGCGTCATATCAACTAGGTCACGGAGGTCATCGTTACTTCAGTCAGTATTAGCACTACAACTTAAATCGAAGAGTTTTACATTTAATCAAGAGTTCATCCAACACATTTTGTGCTTCGCCAGGTTAGTATAATGTATCTGCCGACTAAAAATCCTTGGCAATACCATCAAACCACTTAGGCCTATTGAAAGCCAAGCCTTAAATGAAAACCAAACAGAAATCCTTTTTATAAAAAAATCTGGGTATCAAAGATAACTGAGCCCACTACCTCCGGGGTGGAAGGTAGACATCTTATCAAGTAGGTCACGGAGTTATCTGAAGATGATGAAAATTATGATTATATTGTATTTTATTATACTTTCGTTGTACACAGCTCATCCTGGCGGGCTTATTTCCGCGTGGCAATCTCTTTCGAAAAATGTTGAGACTTCAATTGAAAACCAGACTGGAATCCTTTGTAAAAAAACTGGGTTCCACCGGGATTTGAACAAGCAGCCACCGAGTCGGGAGATAGGCGCATTACCAACTAGGCCACGAAGGCCGTCAATATCATCGATAACACCCTTACGTGTATAAAACCATTAAAATTGCCCAAAGAAGCACTATATGTACATGGACAAAATACCGTCAATACTTAATTCCTCAAACCTAATCAAAACCCACCTTTAAATATATTTTACATTTTCGTTTACCTTGCTGATTTGTTCGGTGTAAATTTAATATACGCAAACTAAAAGGACCTAAACTCACAGAACACTATTATTTTTGTTTATTTCAAATGTCACAAAAGCATAACTCATGTGTAATTCATGTGTAAAAATGAGCTATTTAAATAAGTTTTTCATTGTTGAAGATGTATTGTACTTTATTACACTTTTGTTGGACACACTAAAATATAGCGTGTTTATTGATCAGCAATTTCTTAAAACTACTCAGTAAGGTGTTAAACAAACCTTAAGTGAAAAGAGTAGAAACTCTTTAAAAAAAATATGTACAACGAGAACCGAACCTGCAGCCTCCGGGCTGAAAGACAGGTGTCTTACCAGCTCGGAGGTTCTGCGTGGTTAAACCATCACAAATCACTTTTCTTCCCTCTGAGCACTGCGTCTTGCGGCAATCAAAAATCTACCTTTACATATATTAGTTTTCGTTGTATACAGAAAAATGGCAATCTCTTTTAATCAGATCGAAATATGTGTATGTTAGAGAAGCCTGAAGTGAAAATCTTGGTACCAACGAATCAAAGCCGCAAACTCCGAGTTGGAAGACAGGTAACTAAACTAAGCCACAAAGTTGTTTTGCGGTGTCCATAAATTGATTAATAAGCATTGCTATATTTTTTGGAGTTTTAGCACCTGCGTTATTCAGCCTTGAAATTTACTTAAAAAATAATTGATTATCGAAATAGCTCAGATCAGCAGTTCTTAACGTGGTGCCTGCGAGCACAAATGCACCCACAGAGTTATTTGCATGCGCCAATTGCAAATTATTAAATCGCGTAACAAGTAAATATAAACAACTTTTTTGGGTAGTAGCTTTTATATTTGTATTACGAGAAATAAACAAAAAAATACCAAAAAACGAGTGAACACGTTCATGGTTAATAAGTTATTGACTGTTATAATTTGATATAATAAAGTTGTATACATTTTCATTTTATTTAAGTAATTTTTCTCAGATTAAGAACTCAAGGGATATCGAACGCCATGTGACGATAGGAAACCAAGCCAACAGGGCATAAAAGCATAGTATCAAAATCAGAAAAAATGATAGTCCACAAGAGTATTTTAGAACCAACTTTAATATATGGGAGTGAAACGTGAATATGGAAAAAAGGCTAAAAAGAACTGAATAAATGTTGTAGAAATTCGTGAACTTAGAAGAATATACGGGTTGACAATATATGACACAATATGAAATGAAGTCGTTAGGAATGAATGTGAACTTATTAAGGCTGATGTGTTAAGATGAAGTACAGTCTGAGATGGTTTGGGTACGTGGAATGAATGTATGAAAAAATACTAACAAAAAAAATATACTGTGTTAGAAGAAAACCAAGGAAAATATGGTTAAATTAAATGAATTATATTTTGAAAGAAGGAAAAGTAAAAAAGAAGATAAATCGTAGGAACCGTATACGGTGTATGGAAGTGAAAGAAGCAAAATATGTGAGTCGTGATAGGGAAGCCTGGCGCTCTGTTCTCTCTGCTACCCCTATAGCAAAATTTTCTTCGAAAAAAAATATTTGGCCCGCCACTCTCTTCCCAATCTCGAATGTATCCGCGGCATGAACCCAGATGAAAACCCCTGCCTTAGATTATCGTGAATAAAATTGAACGTCTTGCAAATTCGGACTCTACCCTGTAATGATCCACACTTAACACGACCAGTTTTCCAAAATGTGTTTGAACATAAAAATGTTTCGTGTCCAAAGATTACCACAGCTTCCGCTAGCAATATCGTTTAGAATAAAAGGGATCTTCATTTTTATAACTTTATTTATAATAATATCACGAGAGACCAAAACATGTATATAAGGGGGTGCAGGAAACAACTTGGAGCATTGAAGTGAAGCAAAATATTTTTATGGTGATTGAAAAGGCCGGAAATTCCCATATTATCACTTCATCAGTTTCTCGCATTATATAATTTAGTGTCTAATTTAAAATGTAACGCGGTTTTGTATAATCGGCCTTGTTCGGCTGGAGGTCTGCTCTTTGCATTTCAAAATCCCGGAACAAATCAATTTAGTTCGCAGCTTTAAAACTTAACAATCATTACACTCGAGCAGGAGTTGTTAACATTGTAACGCATATGCTTAAACAATCATATGATTTTGGAAAAAAATCTTAGATAGAAAAAAACTCGTTTAAAAATTGTCAAATATTAATCTCATCGCCATCACGCGTTATCCCTATTGAGATAAACATAGAGTTGTCTCCCGGCCTTCCTTTTCAATATATCTTATTCACCAATTTGGATTAGTTGAAGGGTGCCATTGGAATAAATATAAAAAAAACTCTTCATAGTTAAGATTTTTTTAAATATTATCATCGTCATTATCCCCATCGCATGAGTCCTTATGGAGGTAGACATAGAGAATAGATCTCATCTTCTTTCTATTTCGCTTCTGTCACGTTCATATTCCTCATCATGCATATTCTCCTATTATAAAGGTTAGGTCACTCATCTTTCTTTCAAAGTTCAATTCATTCGAGTGTGCCACATTCTTCAAGGTCTTCTCATGCCATCTATCTATACTACTTAATAATACTGTAAAATAAATCACTTTTGTAAATCTTTTGTCATAGCCGAATCATCTTAAAACTTTTTCCTTCATTATAAGCACTGCATATTTCTTGAATCGGCATTTTTGCCCAATTTCTTCATCCCTTGTAAGAGTACTCGATACGTTACTTTTCTGGGCATTCTACGCAAAGCTTTCATTTATTCCGCATTTATTGTATTTTCACCATTTTTTTTACGACATCCAAGTTCCGCTTGCATACCCTAATATTTGTACCAACATTCCATGATGAGCAGCCGTATTATTTAATCCGTCGTATTGTTCAACCCACCATTCACTTGATCGCATGCAGCTAATCTTTTTCAATAGCGCATTTCGCACGAACGTCCGATGTGAACATTTCAAGATACGAAATTTTCTCAACTTGCTACAATTTCATATTTTTGCATATAAATAACAAGTTAACTCGATTTGTACTCAGGAAAAATAATGTATGACAGAATAAGGATCAATACATAAGGATAATATTTCGAATTGGATTGATGTTTGTCTGACTCAAAGTGTTATTGTTATTGGTATGCAGCTTTAGGAAGCACTCTAAGACAACCCTTCTTTGGAGGGCTTATCAAAATTTACAATTATATACAATATGAACACTACATACATACTTAAAGCCAAAAGTGTTACTATCACATATCGGAAGATCTACAATGGTTTATTTGTAGTTCATCGTCCAATGGTAGGTTTCCGGCGGTTTTTTACCAAATATGTTTATTTTGTAATCATTTTCATGTATCAATCATCTTCGTTCCTGGGCCTCGTAGTCGAGGATCCCCTCACCACTACAACGTAAATTCAGTTGGAAAATGAAGCTGTGCCGTGAAGTTTTTTGTTTCTCTTTTTTAAGTTAATGAATCGTTGCACACTAGCAAACTTATCGGCCACATAGATGTACTGGATCCGATGGCTAACCGAAGAAAGACGATTGGAGCACACCGGCATGTTTATTTTTTTGAAAGAATGGATATGATCGAAGTCAAAGGTATTCCATATGCTCCCGAACACTAGGTGGAAAAAAATGGCTGTGTCATTCGATGAGAGTAGCACAGCGCGGGATTCATACCGACGACCTTCCGTACGGAAGTCTACTGCGTTACCGTGCGGCCATGCATCTCATAATTTGTCAAGAACAGTTTTATTGCAGTTTAACACTTTAATTGCAAATATAATCAGGCGGGTTTATTGTCAGGCGGCAATCTCTTCCAACCAACCAGACAGCAAGTTACGTGGTCGCATAAATCATTCAAATGACTATCCATCCCCACGAAATCCATAAACATATATGTTACGTGAGCACATGCCCACGAACTACACAAAGACGGACAATCACCCGAACATTATTTTTCATATAAAGTGAGATATCATCAATCTAAAGGAAAGGAAAGGACGGTGGAGGGGAAAGGAAAAGAAAAATCAGGAATGAAAGACGTTAATTTACTGACTAGAAATTAATGGTTTTATCAGTCGCTTCTTAAAGTGGTTTGACAGTGGGTTTGAAACTCGAGTAAAAGCGCCATTGAGGAGAATCTGTAAATACGCTATAAATGGCACTATATAAATTGTCCTTTAACTATTATTTTTACTTTCCTCAATAAAAACATTGTGTAACGTTGACGGTGATAATTATAAATAGTGAATTATCTTCAACAGGCACGTTAACCGTGGGTTTAAGACATCTGAATTCAGCCAAGGCGATGTATATTTTCAGTTAGAGTAGTTGGGTAATTGGTTTTTCATATTTGAAACTCGTCTAATGACAGTCATAACAGTGTAACAGATAACTATATTTAATTTTGCCTGGAAATAGGTCAAAAGTACCCAGCGCTTAATTTGCCTATATCGGTAGGTAGCAATTTACACACTATATTCATCGGATTTTTTATTCATCTACGTATTAAATTTTTATATTATTTAAATCAAAACATTGCCCGAGTATAATTTTATTTTATCGCAAATGAGTTAACTAGATCGATCGAATTCTTTCGTAAAAACAAGCACGAGGATTAAATTATAACTAAATAACGATTCGAATAAACGTATTATTATGATTGCGTAAAATATTACAGAATTGTCGGAATGGGGTATAATCATTTTGCAAATTTTGTGTTTATTGCTTCATTGATATTCGAAATGATACTTTTGAGATTTCATTACAAAATCAATAGTATAAAATTCACCTAACAAGCTGGACCCATTAATTTTCATCGTGTTTTTTTTTATTATTAATTTCAGGCATAATTAAATATGTTGCGAGATATATCGAACAGTGTGTTATAACAGGAAACAAAATAAACGGACCACTAAAGCATGCATACTCAAACCGGACAGTACCAACATTTGCTAAGATGGCAGCCCACAAAAGTATTCTAGTAGCAACTTTGATGTACGTGAGTTAAACGTCTGAATGGAATAGCACTTTAAGGAGCCCAATGAATGTTGTAAAAATGCATGTACTGAAAATAATACAAGGGGTAACAATGTTGGGCATGGGGTTACAATGCTGGACATGGGGTAACATGGAGAAACGTGAACTTAAAACTTATGTATTAAGATGAAATAGAGCACTCTTATATGGTTTAGGCATATGGAACGAATGGAGGAAGAAAGACTAACAAAACAAATACACAGTATACATGTGAGTGGAAGGCGTGGTAGAGGAAGACCAAGAAAACTATAAATGGATCAAGTGATTGGTATATCCGAGGGGCAGCGTGGCCCTGGTAGAAGGCAAACATTTTGGCTGCGCAATATAAGAGACTGGACGGGGATGAGGCGTGCAGAGGACCTGTTCCGGGTTGCGCAAGATAGAGAAGCCTTTGCCAGAGTGATTGCCAACGTCGGGGGGACCTGATAGGGCACGACAAGAATAAGAAGATTGGTATTTAAAAAAAAGGAAACGTAAAAAGTCAGGAAAATTGTATGAGGAAAATTGTTTTTCGCGATAGGTAAATCTGGCGCTTCTTCTTCTCTGCCTTCACCAACAGAGAAACGGTGTGATGGTACGAATGTGGTTTTATTATGATAAATAATAATTATCACATGCGTTTTTTATCATGATTAATATTTATGATGTGTAAACAAGACAGATATCGCAATATATAGAAGTATCGAGATACAAAGTCTGGCGCCTACTCTCTCTGCCTACCACGACCGAGAAACGTCGTGATTGTATGTATGTATAAGTAAATAAATACTTTCAACAATTTTCTTTTTCATTTTATTACTTTTGTAAGATTACCAGTCACTTTTGTAAGACAACCAGACACTTTTTAGACCCAATAATACGGTCACATAGGTTTTGTGTTTCGTCTTGTATTAATAAACTTATATTTGTTTTTTTTTTTTTAATAAAACAATCTATAATATAAACATTTACTTAAGGTTATACCTATATACAAATCTATCACTTAACAAATCTAACTTCTATATGATAACGGTAAACTAACTTAATTTTAATTTCCTTCGTGTAACTTTTTAATTTTGATAATCTTCTAATAAACTTATATGTTCTATATATTAGGTGTTAACATACGAGTAAGTTGTGTCCGTTTTTTTTTTTTCAAATTTAAAAAGGAGCACCAAAAGTAAAACAAAATGGTAAAGGTTATACGTCATTCGAAAGAAATTTTTCTGCTGTACAAGATATTGTGTTTGCTTTTACGTTGCATATATTATTTTATTTGGTTACAAGCCTTCAAAATGGAATGTCAAGTAGACGAAAGTGAGCATTTTCGACACCTCCTTCTGTTCGCGTTCAATCGAGGGAAGAAAGCTGCCAAAGCTGCTCGCGATATTTGCGAAGTGTACGGTGAAGATGCTATGAATGAAAGGACAGCTCGTCGATGGTTTTTGCGTTTCGAAGACGGTAATTTCAACCTGAAAGACATGGAGCGTTCCGGACGACCAGTGAACTTCGATGAGGACCGCTTAAACCATATCATTCATGAAGATCCCCTTCAAACCACCGTAGAATTGGCTGAGCAGATGAATTGTAGTCACATGACTGTATACCGCCATCTGTAACGTAAAAGCAAACACAATATCTTGTAGAGCAGAAAATTTTCTTTCGAATGACGTATAACCTTTACCATTTTGTTTTACTTTTGGTGCTTATTTTTAAATATGGAAAAAACGGACACAACTTATGTTAACACCCCAACACATACAATATTTGATTAGTGTTTTTTGTTTGTAAACGTTTAATATTATTCGTGAGAAATAAACCATAATAATAGTACTTCACACCTCTTGCGAAAAAGTAAAAGCATTTCTAATGATATGTTCCACATTCATGTCTTCAGACGTGTCATTTTATTACGACACCGGTTTCTGAAACGAACGACAACCTGTTCAAATGAATTATTCAAAAATAATTGCGAAAAAATCAATGTAAATACCAATTAATTTTTTTGTGAGCACTCCTATTACATGACACCTGTTTTGCTAATGTGAAACACTCACTGCCAATCTGAGGTCACCTTGCCATTTTCGCATAACATATATTTATCACAAGAATTGACAAGAAATGGGAGTGTTCAGTTTTGTTAGAACTCAAGTCAACGTTGATTTCTTTGTATAGTCAAACCACTCTCAAGTAGCCGAAAAAAACAAGCTGGCGCCAGAATTTTGGTAAACTGCCCACTTGCAATCCAATATGATACCCCAAATTCTATTTCAGGTAGATAGATAACATATATTTGACATATACAGGTTAACAGAGTACTCACTGGGAAGTATTTGCAATGGCGACCTCCGTGGCCTAGATAGAACGTTTCATTTCCATTTTCGATGATACCAAAAACATGGGTTCTTGTCTATTTTCATCCCAACAAGCTATTTAACATTTTTCAGGTCTGTTGCTGTAAACGGATTCGATTAATTGGTCAACTACTAAATTGAGCACGGGTCAGAAGTAACTAACTTAATGTCAGAACTTGCAATGACAATGAAAAGCATTGTGATCGAATTTATTGATATTACATACTACATAGATACCATCACGCAATTTACCTCCTAGGACAAAGCGTAAGATTTTCTTATCTCGATAAACATATTTCGCCTCCTCCACATCCATATTCCTTCTCATATAGCTCCTACGGTTTCTCTTGCTTCTTACATTTCCTCCTTTCAAAAGATTCACTTGATCCACCCACACTTTCCTTGGTCTTCCACTATCACGCACTCCACTCACATTTACACAGAACATTTGTTTTCTTAATCCACCTTCATGCATTCGTTCCACGTACCCAAACCATATCAAAGTGTTCTTCTTTATCTTACTTAACACATCAGCCTTAAGTTCACATTCATCCCTAATCACTTAGTTGCATATTATATCACACATTGATAATGTATGTATTCTTCGAAATACACACATTTTTGCAGCATTCATTCGGCTCCTCAGCTTTTTCCATCTCTATGTTCACATATATATCAAAGTTTTTAGTAAATACTACTGTGGACTATCATCTTAGCAGATTTTGATACTGTCTGGTTCATGTAATACGCAAGTGCCCCGTAATCAAGTACAAATTTCGAAATAATCACATAAAGCAAGCATGTCCATATAATGTAATCGTGCGTTTTTTTTCTAATTTATCAATATATTTTTGGGTTGGATATTTCTGCATATATACGTTTAGTTATTGCCATGTGCCTCATGACTTGGCTCTGAATTATGCCAACTCATGTGGTTGAACATTACTTGCTTAATAATCCTTACATCATGTGATAATCATTTCAATTATTATTTTATCGCTAGTCCATACTTAAATATAACTTTAAAATAAGGCGTTTTTATTTAATGTGACAAGCGTATATCCTGATTTCACTCAAATATTAATTTTCATCTCAGTGTAGATAGAAACTTGTACATATTTACCAGTGTTGAAAAATAAAAAAAACTAATAATTTAGACACTTAAAATTTTATAATTAATAATAAAAAGAGAAACCATTTTTTGCGAAGAACAAAAATGAAAGTTCTCCGAAATATGTTAATCAATTCAATTATTACTCGGCACTTAAAGATAACTAAATACCTTGACGACATTTATTTAATTCCTTAAGTAAAGATTTCGCATACACCTGAACATAAGACTCCAGCGCGAGTTACGCGATATGAGAAGCTTAAGCAATGATATAGGGATACTTAGAACCTTGAACTTGTAAAACGATTAAATATAATGGAGGCATAAAAATAAATTATTCTTTGAAAATACTTGAATAAATTTGATTATACTAGAACCTGGTAGAAATATCCTATGAAAATACTTGAATAAAGTTGATTATACCAGAACCTGAGAGAAATATCCTATGAAAATACTTGAATAAAGTTGATTATACCAGAACGTGGTAGAAATAAGGAAGTTCCTCGATGAATCAAACTAATTAATAAACCTGATTAAACTTATGCCAATTAATAAACGCGCCTTTATATTTATACCATAAGTTCTGTTAAGTTATCCAACAGAGTCTAGAAAACAGGGTAAGCTTCAATTGATCTTGGTAGATCGATTGTGTTGAAAAATATATAAAATCTTCTTCTGGCGGTGACAAACTGCAAAAGGTTGCTAGTCCCACAGCGCGGAATAGTCTGTCTCTAAGTTTTAGAGATTTGGGTGAGGTTTGCAGCTTTAGGAAGCAATTGATATATTGTATAATCATTAGTGTTGATAAGAAACGAAAATATTGATGTGAGGAAAGCCATCAAGACATGGGCAATTGCCTAGTTCGTTGGATCTTGAACACATAATACCTCATTTCCAATACCATGTTTCCCATTATTATAGTTTTAAGTTATTTATTCATGTATTAACATTTCATTGTAAAACTAATCTGACGGACTTATTGCCAGGCGGAAATCTCATTCAACCAACCAGACAGTAAATAAAGCTAGTTACATGGTCGCAAAAAATATTCAAATTATTAAACATCTTTGTTTAATTTATAAACATACTCGTATACATAATAAAAGTAAAAAAGGAAATATTACCAATCAAAGGAAAAGGAAGGGATGGTGGAGAGGATAGAAAAATCAGGAATGAAACACGTTATATTACTGACTAGAAATTAAGAGCTTTTCAGTCGCTTCTTAAAGCAAGCCAAGGACGAAACGAGTCTAACATTAGTTTTTAATTGGTTCCAAAGTCTCACTGCATGCACAGTAAAGGACGACGTAAAAAAAAATGTTTGATGAATCGGAAAAGCCAATAAACAATCTATGTTTGAATGTAGCGAAAGTCCATCATCGGAAAGACGCTAAAAATTTCGGCGAAATAAGAGGAGGCGGCTGGATTGTTGAAGATATTATACAATAGATACAGTATGTAAATTTAGAGTTCAAACAGTTCAGCGCCTTCTGGTATGAAGTGATATGATCATACTTTGTCAAGATAAAAAGAAATATTAGACAACAATTTCGAAGACGCTATAATTTGTCCAGCTGTTCCTTCGTAATATTTTTCAAATTTTATCTTATGCAACTGAATCTTGTTTAATAAAAAAAAACTCTCCAGGAGACATTCCATTATCAGAAATAAGTAGTCGGAACAAGAGGTAAGATTTAGAATTTTTACTTACAGAAGACTTGTTTATTAATTTCATCGTTAGATTAAGTCCAGAAGAATCAGCCAAAATTTTGATTAATCCGCGAAAGTTGTCAAAACCAGACGTATAGCCTTCAACGTAAAAAATAACTAAATAAAATAAAAACTATAGAATAAATGAGAAAATATTTCAACAATCATATTTTATTTGGACTTAGGACAATCGCCCTCTTAGAAATTTATAAATGAGTGTACACAATTTAAGTGCAATTTATTTTTGACACTAATTTCAAATGTAAATACTTATACAATGTGCTAATGAACCAATCGACGTACACGGTAACGTATCACATGTAACATATAGAAAAATTTCTCTCTGTCAGACAATAATGGACAGTTTACATAACGTTAAGACATGTGCGATTTTTAACGCCTTTAGCTACTGGTAATTGCGAGTTAAATGCCTCAATTAAAATCTGGTTTAAAATTTACCAATCGTAAATAACAACAACTGAATCGGTTAATAATAATATATTAAACCGATAAATGGTTACATTTTGTTAGTATCACTGACAAATGCTAACATTTGATAAATTATCGAAATGATTAACTAATCAGGAATGAAATCTTATCAAAATTACTGACAGTTTAATTACAATATATGTTTTTATAATTGTATGTTATATGGACAAGCAGTTTGGAGTGGAAAAATATCTTAAATGATATCAATAATTGTCGTTTAAAAAATAAATGAAAATTAATCTAAATAGCATTTCTATGTTAATCGACTTTTTATTTCCTTTAATGATTAAATTATTCAAATTTTAAAAAACACATGAATTTTTTGTCTCCCGGCCAAGTCGACACTGCAGGGAAGGAAATAGACTACTTAATTGAAATAACTGATTTAAAAATATATCAAATCATCACACAATCCTTTCAAAGATAATGCACACTGAAAAAGGTGAAAGCCTAAAAATTATTGCAAATCATATATTATAAATAAAAACTTATCTGATACTTTTGAAACGCACTAAGATGAAAAACATATTTCACTAAAATTGACCGGCGACTTTCATGGTCTAGTTGGTGTCACGTCATCTTCCAGCCGGGAGTTTCGGGATCGATTTAATTTATTTTTATTCAACAATTTTATTGCAAATACAAATCTGACGGGCTTATTTCCAGGCAGCAACCTCTTCCAGCCAACCAGACAAAAGGAAATGAAGTAAGTTGTTACATGGTCGCAAAAAAACATTCAAATGACTATCAATCCCCACGAAATCCATGAATACATACGTGAGCATATGCCCACTAAAACGGACAATCACCCGAACATTCCCTTTCACATCATCAATCAAAGGAAAAGGAAGCTGAAAGGAAAAAATCAGGAATGAAACACGTTTTATGTTATCACTTACTAGAATTAAGAGTTTTATCAGTCGCTTCTTAAAGCATGCCAAGGACGGAGCAAGTCTAACATTAGTTTGTAACTGATTCCAGAGTCTCACTGCATGGAGAGTAAAGGACGACGTAAAAAAAAAGAGCGGTGAACCAGAAATGCCAATAAACAATCTCTGTTTGAGCGTAGCGATAGTCCATGATCAGAAAGACGCTGAAGTTAAGATATTAGTTAAGAAGTTAAAATATTACTAAGCTGGAGGTTTCAAGACATTGTAATTTGTTTTTATCAAACACTGTTTATTCCACTTTATGTAACGGTATAACACTACCGGTTTCAAGGCTTTCACCTCATCATCAGGGGAGCACACACAAGTCGTATTCGTAGTGAAAACCTTGAAGCCGATAGGGTTATACCGATACAAAAAGTGGACTAAGCAGTGTTTGACAAAAACAAATTACAATCTTTTATTAATTAATTTGTTTTGTCGCGTTTGGATTATGTTACTCTATTTATTTTGGTTTGCCTGATTTGCAAATGTCTACATTCCAGTATATTTTCAATGCGGCTACTAGGCTCATACACGGTAGCATAAATATTGTCATAGTAGTCAGTTCGCTTTTAAAAAGTCCACAAGTCTGGCTCGAATGTCGCGAACGGATTGATTTCGTACTTTGACTCTTTGCTTTCAAGTTCCTAGATAGGATGTTTCCATTGTATTTTTCAAATCAGTGTCTGAAATATGTTCAATTCAGAGCGGAGTAGAACTTCGATTTCATCTTCATCAAATAAATTAATTATTCCAAATCGACCCAACAGAACGGGGTATTGTGATAGAGCTTTTGCCGTTGGTGGTTCTGTGGCATACAATGGTCGGCCTAAGAGATATGGGTGGCGTCTGCAAATTTAAGAAGCACTAGTAGACAAGTCTTTTTGGGAAGCTTTATCAAAATTTATTATAATATTTTATTACTAAACAACATCTAAAGCGTAATGTGTTACTATCACATATCATAAAATCTACAAAGCTTTCTTTGTAGTTCATCTTCCCTTAGTAAATTTTCTGCGGTTTTTTTTACCAAATGTGTTTTTCTAAACATATGTATGCATGGGGAAGTGTTTATTCAAATGGCCGCAGTAACTAACTTCCTATCCTTACATTTAATTATAAATATATTTATTTCGTAATATTTTAGATCAGATAATAATAGTGGCTTCGAATCCTGAGTTAAAGCGTCTCTGACGAGAATCTGCTCATCAAGCGACGTTATATAAATTATATTTTTATTAATATTAAAGAAAATTCATGATGAAATATATCAATACGTCTCGTTCCATCTTATTTATTTTTTTCAATAATTGCATTATACAAAAACTCGAACTAAAAAAGAGAAATCATCCTCGACATAAGCGTTCCTAACGTCAAAAGATCAGATTGAACTGAATAAAGAGCAGCAATCAAAGTGACGTAAAGGACATGAAAAAACTCATTAAAAGAATTTACAGCTTCCACCTGCACTAGTAAAAACTAACTAGAAAGACATGAAACTTGTTTCACACCTGACAAAAGTAAGACGGCCTTAAACATCGCATGTTAAGGCTCCGCAGCAGTTTTTAATGTAGACGTAACGCTTAAAGCTCTTTGCACACATGACAGCGCCCAGCCATCTCGGACTGTTTCGACAGACGTAATTATATCAATGTTGCTACGTTTGTCGGTGAGTTTAATTAACTTTATTGAAATAGATGATGACATCATATCGAATCTTGACAACTTCATTTCCACTGTCGTACGATGTTTATTTTTTGCGCGGTACGATTTGACAACATGTACTTTATTATTTAACGACAATAATTAACGAGAAACAGAATGCCATGTCAGAATAATAAAAATACATATACAATATATAGGTTGAAAAAATGAGATTGAAAGGGAAAGTATTGGCAAATTATTTCCAATGTTTAATAAAGAACTTATTTATGTTGGACGTTCAACCAGAATAGTATCGAACCAAAATCATTAACATAATTATTTGTCCTTCCGAGTGTTAACCTTCAACACATCCGAATTGATGATCCGGAAATATTGAAGAGCCTGACCGAGAAACAATACTGCCTTCGGACAATACCCCAGGGTTAAGAACTGTTGTAATAAACATGGAACTCGTTGTTCATAATGCCACGTGTTAGCAATAGCACCGACCGTGAAGTGCAATAACACTCACACACGTCGAGTGCGTGTGAGTATTGCTAACAAACGAACTCTTTTACTAAAATAGAATCCTTTTTTGTTGAGTACTAACAGGAATCGAACAAGATACCTCTAATTGGAAGTTCAGCGTCTTAAGAACAACTTCAAATGTTCTCTTTAAACTATAAACATACTGGAATTCGCCGAATGGCGCATCAACCTATATACGCATATACTCGTACAGGAAGCCGATAAAAGGGGAAAAACATGGAGATAGCGTCGTTAAGTTCCAAACGTTACTTGTCAAGAGCACTTATTGTAGAAAAATCAAGCTTTCAAAACGGTTCGAAAGCCAACTTCTGCATCGTGACATTATGCTGAGGAACGAGACCCACACTAAAATTGCTTTATGCTGTGCACATTTTTCTCCAGTCCTTTCGGCATTCCGCTGTCCACATGTAACAAAGGCAAGTCCGTAGAACTCTTCACCTGGTCGCCCCAGCGCAAAGGTGATCTACCTCCTCGACCCTCCACATTGCCATAAGTCTACGGTTTGAATAAAAAAAACGTGATAAATGACCCTTTTGTTTTGTTACCATCAGGGTATATACCACAAAATCTCAGTGACTTTCTTTATTAACATAGTGAAAGAAAAATGTACAGAACTTACATTTTTCACGATCTTTGTTACCAACTAGGGTGAGATACTTGTCTACAAACTCGGAGGTTGTTTTTTCGACTTCTGCCGGTTAATAGATTTTTGAAAAAGAGTTCCAGTCTGATATTCACTTAGTCTTATTTCAACAACTTGGTGTTTGTTTGGAAGAGGTTATCATATCGGTATACACATTAGTTTTAGTCAGTATCGTAATGTCTACCACAAAGCCTTAGTGGTTTTCTTCATTAACGTAGTGTAAGAAAAATTCTTTAAAAAAATTTATTGTCAGATAAAGCCGTCTTCGAATTTTTATTACAATCAAAAATAGGGTTTATGAAAGAGACCAATCGTTATTTTAAATGATCAAAACTTACCTGGGTTCTCAGAAAATACATTTGGCATCATAAAAAATGATTTTTAATGTCAATTAAATTAATTATTATGTTGTTTTTTGCCAGTAATTAATTCAACGTCTTAATCTTCGATTTCCTTGTCCTCGCATCCGCACCCCACAGTTATGGTCTGTAAAGGACGTGCCTTGTCCAATTTAAAGACCGCATTTAAAATAATTTGTTGTATTCATTAAAGAAGCATTGTGAAAGGTGCATAATTTAATAAGTTTTATTTAAAAGCGTGAGCGAAATGATTGCAAAGGATACAAAAAGATTTTACGTTTTGGGATTGTTTTGCGGAGCATCCGCAACAGTTTATTTTCTAATAAATTTATTGATATATTTTAATACTTAATTTTCGACACAGTTGTTTTGATGTAATTAAAATTGACTTTTATATATTTGGTACATCATTGCACAAAAGTAAGGTGGTTTAATTTCTTTGTGGCAATCTCTTTCAACCATTCAGACTGGAATTACTCAGTTTGTGCCAAACGCTGGTTGGTAAAAACTGAGTAACTCATTTCAAAGTTACACACATACGAGAAAAGAAACCAGAACGCACCTAAGATACATATAAACATTTCATCACTCTGTGACCCTCGCGGTACAGGCAGAGAGAACAGATCGTCACCCTTGTCTATCAAACACACAACTTTTGCTTCCTCCACATTCGTATATCTCGTCATCCACGATCTCTATTATACTTGTTTCTCAATTTACCTGCAATCGAAATCTAATTCACTTGATCCGGCAACGTCTTTATAGATTTATATATACTCGTATCTTCCACACACCATACTCTTGACATTAATATCTACATTGTCATTTATTTAACATTTATTGTTTCTACATGTCCAAACCATTTTGAAATAAAATAAAAATATAGACCAAAACATTTTTTATCGTCAATGGCATGTAACACATCGATCAATAAGTCCCGGGACTAACTACTAAAACAACATTTGTTTGCCAAAATTCTTCTTTATTCATCAACATAGTATCCTTCAAGAGTGATACATTCATTCCAACGCTTTCCTAACTTTTCTATGCTAGCCGTGTAGAACAATTTATCTTTGGTTTCAAAATAGGCGTTAGTTTCGGCAATCACTTCTTCATTGGAGCCAAATCTCTTTCCCTGGAGCATCTTTTTGAGGTCTGCGAACAGCCAATAGTCGCTGGGGCCAAATCTGGAGAATACGGTGGGTGCGGAAGCAATTCGAAGTTCAACTCGTGCAATTTGGCCATCGTTACCATCGACTTGTGACATGGTGCATTGTCCTGATGAAAGAGAACTTTTTTCTTCTTCATATGGGGCCGTTTTTTTTGTAATTTCTGCCTTCAAACGCTCCAATAACGCTATGTAATATTTGCTATTGATAGTTTTCCCTTTTCAAAGTGATCGATGAATATTATACATGCGCATCCCAAAATACGGAGGCCATAACCTTCCCGGCCGACTGTTGAGTTTTTTGGTCGCTTCGGACGACTTTCACCGACTGCTCTCCACTCAGCTGACTGCCGATTTGATTCCAGAGAATAGTGGTGGATCCAAGTTTCATCCATTGTCACATACCGACGCAAAAACTCCTGTTTATTTCGCGTAAACAGTGCCAAACAGCACTCTGAATCATCGATGCGTTGTTGTTTCTTTTCCATTGTGAGCAAACGCGGGACCCATTTCAAAAAAATCTTTTTTATGGCCTGTTCATGCAAAATAGTGTAAACACTACCAAATGATATCTTCAGAATGTCAGCTATCTCACGCAACTTTATTTTGTGATTTTCCATTACGATTTTGAAGGTTTTTTATGTTTTCTAGTGTAACAGCCTCATTTGGACGACCAGAGCGTTCAGCATCATTTGTGTCTGTACGACCGCGTTTGAAATCAGCATACCACCGAAAAATGGTTGTTTTTGACGGAGCAGAGCCCGGATAACACTTTTCAAGCCATTGCTGAGTTTGAACGGTACTTTTTCCCATTAAAAAGCAATGTTTTATCAACACACGAAATTCGTTTTTTTCCATTGTTTTGAAAATATCAAAAGTAGCGTCACTAAAACCACTGTAACTCAATGACACAACGTCGGAATGTCATGAAAGTTTGACAAGTAACTTCTAAAGGTTGGTACTAACTGAGAATGGTATGGATTTGTTATTAGAGGCACAATCTGTTAGTTAGTCCCGGGACTTATATATCGATGTATTACTCGTATATGAGAGGGACAAGGAAAATAAAATAGAATGGGGAATTGGGAAAAAATCACTATGTCATTGAAGAGAGTCACTATTTGAAGGAAAGCATTGAGGATGCAAGTCTTATGGCAGCAGATGGTTCGAGAGTTTGACAGCATAAAATGCAAGTATTTGTAGCTTGAACGAGTGAACATGTACGTGTTAAATAATAAGTATTACATAAATTAGTATTAAAATAATTAGTAGTAAGAATTGTTAGTTATAAGTAAGTAAGCAGGTGTTTACTATTTCTAAGAAATTAAATATTAAGAGTATTAAAAATAAAATGTATACAAGAAATTCTAATGAAGTTAGTTCATAATTATTATATAAATTAAATTAGTTCTTATGACAAAAAATTGTATATAGGTATAGCTTTTGGCAATTTTTTGTATTATAAATTACATTATTAAATAATCAAAAAACATGGACAGCAAATTATTTTACCGTATTACACTTTCGTTTTAAACATTACAACATGTCGCAATCTCTTCAAATTAACCTCTTCAAAATTTGTACAATATATAGGTATAGCTTTTGGCAATTTTTTATATTATAAATTACATTATTAAATAATCAAAAAACATGCACAGCAAATTATTATATCGTATTACACTTTCGTTTTAGACATTACAACATGTCGCAATCTCTTCAAATTAACCTCTTAAAAATTTGTATATAGGTATAGCTTTTGGCAAATTTTTGTATTATAAATTACATTATTAAATAATAAAAAAAACATGGACAGTAAATTATTTTATCGTATTACAGTTTCGTTTTAGACATAACATGTCGCAATCTCTTCAAATTAACCAGAATATGTTAAAGAAACTTCAACTAAAAATTAATATGGATCCTTTTTTCTATATCTGGGTTCCAACGGGAATCGAACTCACAATCCCCGGGTTGGTAGAAAAGCATATTTCAAACTTAACCACGAAGGACGTCATGATTGATAGTTAGTAAGTAGATTTTTTATATTAATAATCGAAAAGACAATTTGTACAGCGCCAAACCCCACATCAATTATAGTAATAAGATATTTAAATACTTTTGTCTTCAAATTTCACATGAAGATACTCAGTTATTGTTAATAATATTGATTTGTGACCCATTTATATTGACGTTTTGATGCGCAGTCAAACACATAAATGTCTATCATTTAATATTGATGTCAATAAATAATAATCGTGTGTAACACCTTTCAATTTTTTTGGAAGATACACATGAAATAAACAAAATGTATTATTTATTTAAATACCTGTTACTTATAAGAAACGTTATGGTTATTTTTAACTAAAAAAGAATATAAGGAAAAAAAAATCAGAAAAAATAACGGAATTTGATATTTTACATAATCATAATTTGAAATATAGCTACATTTAATATCGAAAATTCAATCGCATTGTAAATGGAAACTTGTAAGTTCTAGTCATAATTGAATACGAGTCCCTGAAAGGTTTCAAAATATTTTTTTAAAACAAACTTAAAGGATCTTTACCTTTTGTCGAAATTAACAAATACAGTAGACTCTCGATTATCCAGAAATAGTAAAGAAAATATTGACCCAGATAAAATAGCCCCTGATAATAAAAAATACACGAAAAAAACAAAACTAGAGCACATAGCTATGAAATACGAAAATAAAATAACAAATAAAAGATAAAAATGACCAGTATAAACAATTAAAAAATTCAATAATAAATCAACCGCTATACACGCGAAATTTAAATTTACAATTGAAAATGATGCGGCCGACAGCTTGCATTAAAAGTGAACACTGAATCAAATAATAATTTGTGGACTTGTTCGCAATTTCGTTACTTTTATTTTCTGTTAAATATTATCAATTTCGTCAGTTTATTTTCTGGTAAATATTATATAAGTAGTCGAACGAAAAATTATTTAGATGATATAAAAAACTTTTGGAAATGGTAACTGCCCCGGTTAATCCGCAACCCGGTTAATGCGACCCCGGATAATCGAAAGTCTACTGTAAATAAATAATGAAGTTTGTAATAGTTGAAAGGGTGAAAATTTTGAAATTCTTACCGTCTCACTTATTTTCTCGACGGTGACGAAATTTGTATGAAAATTATTTCAACGAGCGATCACACAGCATAATGAACGAGTATACATTATATGATAATATCAATCGTTACGTGTTTGATTCTTCGTTAAAAAACCATCACACCAATTCTATGACGTTTTGGTAAAGAGGTACATGCCATCAATTACTTATTTGTCAGTTTGAAGTTTTGCAACACTTGTATTCCTGAAATACAGACCTCAGGTAAATTTTAAAGGTAAACTTTGAATACATAAATTATTTATGTATTCAAAGTTTACCTTTAAAATTTACCTGAGGTCTGTATTTCAGGAATACAAGTGTTGCAAAACTTCAAACTGACAAATAAGTAATTGATGACTTGTACCTCTTTACCAAAACGCCATTGAATTATCTTTTGAAGTAAGTAGAAAGGATTTCTCTTTTGAAATGAGTTCAAAGGAAGGTATATTCCCGTTTTAAATCACTTTTGATAGATTTTGAGTTAGTCAAATACTGGTCGCAAATACAAAAAAATATATACAATAGGCTTAAAATATACACTAACCAGGACTTGAGCCTGAAACGCCAGAGAGATTTTCTATTCATCTTCTCATTCGATGTTAAACGTCGTAGTTCTCTGTTATGTTTGGAACTTCATGCATCAACCCTCATCCGTTCTTCCCGATTCTGGTTCATATTGATTGCAACGTTTAAAGATAATCCGTTAAGCGCCTTTTCATGGTATGTTCATCTTATAAAATACTTTCCTCTTGATCCCTTTTTCGCAACTATTTTCGTGATCCCCATTTATTTCAGACTTTCATTATTCTTTCTGGCAACATTTCCAGAATATGATAGGATTATTATCAAGCATGATGTATTTACGTAATCTCTAATTCTTGGACGTTAAATAAGCCAGTGTATCCATCTTCAACATCACATCTCGAAGGTGTGTATTATCTCGAATCAGTCTAAAGATGTTCTTTCCATCGTTCTCATCTTTTATGTTTCCACTCCGTTAAGTACTATAGAGAATAATACTGTTTTCACTGGACGTTAAAACGTTTTCAAATTGTATATGTTACATTGTGGGTCATAAATTAAAAAACGCTTTGTTCCCCTATAGTCAAGAAGAACTTCGTTTTGCAAACTGCTCATTGGGAAATGTAATTCTTCGGACAAAAATGCTTTCTGCTGCAAAAGTCGGGTCACCACGTTATTACCTGGAGTGATTTATGCCAGGAAAGCTACTTGAGAACGATAACACACCAATGTGGGAGGTAGAAATATAAAAAATAAGCACTGCAATTCTTGTAGTATATCTTTAACAAGAGAGAATATGCAGGAAAACGTGGCATTTTGATCGGTTCTTGAATGCTCTCCGACATAACTTTTAATGCCGATATATGACCGGTGTGAGATTTTAAGTTCTTCCAAAGTCAGGCATTTGTTCGTCGTTCCGTCCATAAAATACTCAACTATTGTCTCCAACTAACATTGCATTAAAACCAGTTACAAAGTCGCCTCCGTGGTCTAGATCCATTCCCTTTGTTACCCAATTGTTTTAAAGATATCAGTACGATTTTTACATAAGGCATCGTCCCGCTAGGTTGTATTGTATGCACTACTAATATTCAGCTAAAATGTAATACATTACAACTCTCAGCTATCCTTTCATGATTAAGAAGGTTTTCGGGTCAATATATAGTTTTCGATACATTGCTATATTGCTCTTACCATATTCATAATTTTTGTGATCTCGATATTGGAACCATTTTTGAATATAATCTTTTATTTATTTTTACATATTTGTTACAAATACTTCTAACATTCATTAATAAATCCGAGTACAATGGGGTATTGCTATGCTATTAAATTACCAGTCACCTATATTATTTTATAATAAAACTTTCATGCTCACTTTAAAAAACCTACGCCTGATTCTTTGCCAAAAACACGTTTTATTCATTGTTTAAATATAAGGTAGCCAATTTATCTACAATAATAATGAATAAATTACAACCTACTCACTTTTAAGGCAGCATTTTTTTTAAACTACTCACTTCAGTGTGGTCGATGTTCGCACGAGAATTTCTAATACAAAGAATTATATCGTTATTGAACACAATATGAATTTACGTTTCATATTAATTAATACCAGTGCAATATGAACGAACGTTTCGCTTATTTCAGCCAGGAATCGGCAACCAATGATCATTCGAATGGACGCGGCCCATCTGCTGAATTAGATCAACTTGCAAAATATTTCAGAAAAATGTAACATACATGTGCCTTTAATCAGTTTCAAATAAAATAGTTAGAAAAATATTGAGATATTTGAAGTCTGCATTTTTTACCGTATACTATACACATACATACTATATATCATCATGCCATTTCCCTACCGGGGTAGGCAGAGACGACAGAGCGACATACTTTCCTTACTTTACACACGGCATTACCCTCTTCCATATCCATACACCTTCTCATACAACCTCTACGATTTCTCTGACTTTCTACTTTTCCATTCATTAAAAATATCATTAACTTGATCCAACTATACTTTCCTTGGTGTTTCGTTCCTCTCATACGCCTTCCACGCACATATTCACTATACAATATTACGAATTAAAATTGTTTGAACCCACTTTTTTAGGATACAAAGAATCATCATTTCACAAGACAATGTCTATGACGTAGAAGTCTCAATCTTTAATCACAAGTTTTATATGTTTTCATTAATCCTTCAACACAGCTGAAAAAATCACATTTTACATTACGTAATCGCATTCACAACTCCAATCATATCAAAATCTCAACAACCAATCAGCTCCATATCCGACAACATACAAGGATTGATAAAAAATAACGTGATTTTTTTAACGTGGGCTGTTTGTATTTGATTGAGCCCAAGACCAAGAAAAGTATGGTTGGATAAATTAATGCTATTTTGAAAGAAAAAAACACCGAAAGTCGTAGAAAATGTAGGAGTTGTACGAGGTGTATAAATATAGACGAGGTGAAGGATGAGTGTCGAAACAGGAAAATCTGCCGTTTTGTCTACCCCGATGGTACGTTTGTATGTTTAATCTGTCAACAATAGTGGGCTCGAATCCCGAGTAAGAACGCCTTCGAGGAGAGTCTTCTCTATAAACGGCGCTTTACAAATTATAATTTTATTATTATTATTATTATTAATCATATTTTTAACAAGCAAAACTCCCAAAAAAGGTAGCGAACCCCTGGATAATGTAAAGCCCCAGTCACACTGGCAGACATAAATAAATGATCATAACGCATGGCCCATTCTCTCCCACTCGTCGTCTTTGAGCACCAATTGTTCATTCATTTCGAACCACAGACACCCGAGATGAATGTTTCTGGCTTTATTACCATTGGAATTGAGACAAATCGCTTTTCTTTATTATGAGTATGTCTCCATTATTTAAAATATTCAAATTATTTCGATTATTTATTTACTTTTCGCGCGATATTATGTTTTATTTGATGAATAATACAATCTCGAGCGTAGGAAGCGTTCGCACGACTCATCTTACGAGTACCAATGATTATGTCAAATGTTTCAAAATTTATAAAATAATATCAAGTTTCAATGATCGTACGTACGTCAAATATATTTATATATTTACTAATGCATATTAGTCGGTGAAGATGAACATATTATGTCAATCATATCGTCGTTGTTAAGGAAAAAGTCATTATTTGCATTTTAGACTTTATGGAGAAAAACGATTTTTTTTCTCTACAAAATCCAAAATACTGGTTTCAATGAAAATATTTACCTTGTTTGATTTATTGCATTGGCCTACATGTTTATGTGTAGAAAAAAACTGTTTAGATACTGGAAAGATGTAGAAAAAGAAGTTTTAACACTTAATGATTTTTTCCTTACAGAAGAAATATGTGAGAAAGATCACTTAATGATTTTTTACACAGATCATTTAAATTTTTCTTGAGAGGTTTTGAGGGTTCTGTACAGTAAAATTAAGCATAAAATTGAACAACTTTATAAAAGAAAATAGTATTATGTAAAATAATAAATATTTTTTTATAAATACAGTGTTTAGTCCCCACAATCGCAGGATGAATCACTAATAGTTTCTTTATCATCAGCTGGTAATGAAATTCTTCCGATACCACTCTTGAAGAACACAATTTTAACAAATCCTTCTTTTATGCATTTGCGATTGGCAACATTTTGTCATAGAATTCGACAAAAAGAGTGTTACCCGTATCAGCTGCTGTGCTATGTGGTCTTCCTCGGCCGGTTACGATTATTTTTTTATATACACCGTTATGCTCATATTTGTATGGAATTTGTTTTGGATTCACTTTTTCATATTTCAGACATTTTATCTTTGACCAATTGACTTTTTCGCCTTCCTCATCAATGCTGCATTCGATTTATTTCTTCGACGTAAATGTTTGTGGTACATTTGAACGGTTTCCTCATTTTTATCACTAATTGTTTTATACTTGATGCAGACAGAACATAAGTCCTTTTTAGGTTTAAAAAAGGAATAATTATAATTGTTGCAGAAATAGTTTCTGTAAGTTGATTGAGAAACGCGTTTTGAATTATTTTTCTCGGAAAAATTCCTTATATAAGTCGTACATTTTCAAAATAGACAAATTTTTGACAAGATACAGCTTTTTACTTGATTTTCGCACGTAGTGCGATTCCATCACAGGAAAACTTTCAATGTGTTCCTTCAATTGCCGCAAAATTATCTCAGAATGTTGATTTCCCGGAGCACTGTTTCCACGGTTGTCTTTTCCTGTAAAAAAGCCCTCAACGGTAGTGAATTCATAAGCTTTGTTCATGGGGCCAATACTTATAGAAAGCGTTTTCTCGAAAAACTTCTGACACACTCGATGCTTGATTCCGCCAGTAGTAAAAAAATAAGTATTTGAAATCGATCTTGCTTTATTTGAATTGAATTGTTTGGCTTAACGGATTGTACATTTGCTAAAATAAATTATTTTTGACTGACGATTATAATTATTCAATGCCCAATACGATTTGTAAATCGAAACTCGATCATTCTCGGTAAAATTATTATCATATTTAAAACGGCAGAATTCACAATTCACTTGTTTTGTTAACTTAGCAGGTTTTAATCCTTTTTTGTTTCGTAAGGAAGGAATTCACTTCATCTTTTCTTTGATACATTTTTTTCCACACAGAAGGGTTACCCACACCCCTCTTCCATCTTAAACCACGTTCAATTGAGATTTCCTCAGACAAAGATACTGGCATGTCAGCGACTCTATTATGTGAACTGCATGCCTCATTTTGATGTTCTTGTACAGGATCAGTGTTAACAATATTCTCCTCAACAACATTTTCTTCTAATGTTGATTCGTTTATGAATTCGTTGGATTGGGCATGTAATCCGGATCACCGATCTTGTCATCAAAATATTCATGATCACTTTCTTCGGCTAACAATGCTTCTATTGCACGATGATCCTTTTCCGAATTCATATTAAAGGTGTTATCCATTTTGAATAATATCTGAAAGAACCCATTAATTAATATCGTTATGTTAAAATTAATTATTTTTTGGCTTTTGACAAAGCCCGTTACACTTCTGTAGAGGGTAACATGTGATTTTTTATAACAAAAAATATCCGGCTTGTATGGCAAACAATGATGAGGTATTGACAGAATAAAGAGGCTTCCTCAACATCTGTTCAAAAATCTTACCATTGTTCGTCAACAGATGGAATAAAAACTAAAAACGATCTTGTCTGCACTAAGAATAAAAACATTTAAATGATGTATAGAGATGAATCTATGGTATAACGAGGAAAGTTGCCGAGGCATAAAGTGAGCACTTAACTCAGCCTTCAAAGGTTGTCATAAGCCCACAAAATACCAATTAAAATAGATACCGTCTCCTGTATATCCAAAACAGATAACAATGTTACTAAAGAGTCATCCAGGCCAAAAATAAATAATAAAAAATACTGTAAGGAAGCTGCTGATGAATCTCCAGGTAGATCTGATGTCAGAATCCAACATTAACATCCATTTATGATTTTTTTATTTTGCAATAAGAACAACGCAACCATCAACTTGATTTTATTTCTTTACCCGTAGAACATAGAACCGGTCGTTACCCAGAACTATCTAATACCGCGAGCCTACAAGTTATTATGAAGAATTAAGATACTTTCATCTATATTTTGATCGATATTTTTCACAAAAAAATGATAAAGTTCCGGAAATATCTATTGAACCAGCCTTAGTGATCCAATTGTACAATTTTTTTTCGAGTTTTTTTTGTTTGTTTCCTACTAATTTGAAGCTTATAAAGAAAATTATCTATGTATTATTTTTCTTTCCTCTCTTCCCCAACTTTCTCACACAACATGTTACATGTTGTTCATTATGAATTGAGTTGATTAAAATTGTATCGTTTGTGTTTCGCCAATTGTTTATGTTTCTAGCTATTACGTGGATCTTTTTTTAAATAGGCAATCCACCCAAACTAGGATGATTTGTGCCCCCTAAGTGTAGGTAATAAAGACGCAATTTTGCAAAGAAGCAATTTGTAGGTAATAAAGACATTATGAAATTATATGAGTAAATAATATATAATAAAATCAATTTTAATAAATGACAATACTAGATAATTCAAAGTTTCAACTGATTAAGCTTAAAAAAATTAATAACCGACCTATAAATGGAAAAGTTCCTCGAAGAAAGAATAAACGCCACATTCATTGGAAACGACAAAGATGTGGCTTTTAGTAAATCAAATGTGTCTCACAAAGGACAACCGAAAAATGCATGGTCTATAGTTTCATCATCCAGACCACACTCGCGGGCGGGATTCTCCACAATACCCATTATGTATGATAAAGGGGACTAGCCCCCACGAGGAACTTTGTTATTGGTTTATTATTAAACATTATGCTTCAGTTTATAATTGTATTTTTAAGTTCCTGAATAAAAAAGTAATGTATAAATATAATTGTTTATAGTTAAGGCATTAACGTTGTGGAGGTTTAAAGACATTGTAATTTATTTCATAGAATTTAGTCTTGTTTGTCCTCCCCTGAAGATGAGGTGAAAGCCTTGAAACCGGTACAAACAAAAACATATTTTATAACACACTGTTTGTTACAAAAAGTGGAACAAACAGTGTGTTATAAAATAAATTACAATATAAATATAAGTTAAAATTTTTACTCAAATTTCGTTAATTAAGTGTAAATTATTTTTACCAATTAAAGAAAAAAATATAATACAAACAGAGATAGGTGCACTAAGATCACGAGGTCGACATAAAGAATCGATGGAGGACCAACAATAACATTGCAATCGATACGGGACGCGGCTAATCTACGAGGCGTGGATAGCAATTTGTAGGTAATCAAGAACAGTCTCTGAGGCGCGAGGAATGAGCAAAGTGTGCGGTGTCCAGGCGGGAAGGCGGCTATCCTTGGGTGGCTGGCGTTACTACACGAGGAGTCAGCTAATGCTCTTGCAAATGATGGATAAATAACCGACAAGCCAGCAACTAACAAGGGGAGATATTCAATCGTCCCAACATTACAAGACGTTCGTTTTCACCAGCCGTCACGTTTTCTCTTGCAGTTAGTAACCCTACACTGCGATATCCCAAAGCAAACAATGCTGGGGTGATTGTCGGGGATAAAATTTCAATGCGAGCCGATGGTAATTGATGGGAGCACGGGATGTTGGATACGAGAAAATCACACGCTACAAGATAAATAAGTACGCCGGGAAAGGGTTCTTCAAATATTTATCTACGATGAGTTATAAAAAAGGGTTGAAGAATTTGGGACAAATTATGATCATAAAACATAGAACTCAACACTCGAAGCAAGCATTATAATTTTTTTGTTAGGGAAAAATAATTCGGTTTTGTGTTAAACAAAAACATTTAATTCAAATATAACTTGTTAAGAAAAAAAAACAATAGACTTGATTCTGATATAAAAAACAGTTTCGACAACAAAATAGCAAAAAAAACTTGATAAACAAGTGTTGAAAATGTTTCACACAAACGGAAAATAGTAAATAAAATAAAATTGACCACCGACTTGTATGCGGTTTCAATTTGTTTATTTTCGAACAACTAAATGGGCGTAATTATGCAAAAAGGACCCATACCACACTTTACATGTTCTGAGATAATTAATAAATCGCACCTTTGTATGAGATTGATTATACAGTACCAGAAAAAACTTTAAAACGGTATTTAATCATAAAATACCAATTTAACGGGTTTGACATGTTGCAACGAAAAGATACTTTTTCTATATTTCAAATAAACCATAAAAATGTGTTTATGTTTTTTTAGCATTGGTACATCCATTATACGTCCAGACAAATAAAAACTCCGAAAATCCTTTCAGTATTAAAAATAAACATTTTTCGTTGAAAAATAACCGGTGAGCTATAAAACGAATTCTTTTTTAAGAAAAAAGTTGAATTACTCCTACATTGCTTAGTTGTTCAAGTGTTTGACGTACACGGGGGATCGTGTTCGATTTCTGATGGTATACAGAAAGTATTCTAGTATGAGTTTCTTTATTAAAGCCTTATTATCTCATTTTGGATGGTTGAAAGACATTTTTATAAGACATCTGTTCGTCAGGTTGTGCAATGCAAGTCATTTTTAGCTTCGAATGTTTGAAAGATATTTTAGGATATAACATGTGGTTGCATTTTTTTTTATTTCTTTAGATTCTGTATTGTAAAGTATTTAAATGGCAAGTTTTATTGTCGTACGACAATCTCTCCCGACCAGACAAGAGCTACGTAGATTCGTATTAATTGCTGGGTGAAAGGTTACAAATATTTGCAAATGAGAAGCTGGAAAACAAGAAGGATGATAGGAAAGGACAAGAAAATAAAAGTTTTGTAGAAACACACTTCGTCACTGAAGATATATACTTTTTAAAGTTGCTGTTTGAAACAGGTCAACGAGGGTGAGAGTCTAAAGACAGCCGGTAACTGGTTACAGAGTCTGACGGTATGGATATTAAAGGATCAAAACGTTATGCAGAATATATATGAAGCAGGTTAAAAATTTCATCTTATTTCAATAAACTGTAAGACATGTTTGTTAATTAAATACTCAGAAAAAAATGCATCTCAACAAGTAACGAGTCACGACAAGTTTCATTTATAATAGAAAAATAACTTTGGAATGAAAATGTTCCCACGATCGTAAATTGATTACAAATAAAACATTAAAAAGAATAAGAGTTTAAAAGCCAAGAGTGCTCTTTCACAAGTGACCTCCGGAGGGCAATGCAAAAGAGCATCTCGCCAAATTGCGTGAGTTCTAGACATATCACTTTGCATTGATTTGCAAAATACTGCGGGTATCGATAGCGTCTTCATATTATAAGCACAATAATGCTTGTGTAGTTATGACTTCTCAAGAGGTTTCACGACGCATGTTTTTGCTATTATGTACAACCATTTAAACAGTGTCTTTTCTAAGCAAAACAATATTATTATATCAAACTTTCGTTGTATGCAATACAACCTAGCGCACATGGTAATCCCTGAAATCACTGACATAATAGATTACGTTAAACACGTGGATCACACGTAAATTTTACTTTCAATATAAATAAAAGAACTCGTTTTTCGTTCGTTCGCAAATATATTCTCGTCTTCTGAAATGTCGCACTGTGTTTTTATTTCCATGACTGACTGACTGACTGAACCGAGTTCTTTTAATGTTATTCAAGTAAAGTATATTAGAAAATAAGTGATATACAAATAAACACGTCTATAATAACCCCACGAGAAATCACAATGACTTTCGTTTTACAAAAATCAAAATAACGAAAAGAAAAAATATTTTACACTCCAAAGATTTCAATTACAATATTTAACGAAATACCAAAACGTATAAAAGAAACGTAGAGCATTCAAGCTTTTCGTTTTTAATGTTAAAGATAAGTGATTTCAAAGGATGTACCATGTGCCATCTTTATCGATATTTAAGAAAAAACTAAAGCATTATTTATCTCAAAATATTTACGAGTATCTTTCTTTACTGCCATACAATTCTCATTATTGTCCCTATTTTTGGTGACATATATCTTTCATTTTAATTCATTTTAGTTTTATTTTTTTAATATTGTTTTCATACACTACGTTATATACAGAGTGTCATAGATACCAGTTATAATTGTGAAACAACAGCTGGTCGATTGAAAAATTGCTTTAAAGCAATAAATACGCCAAATATATTGGCACGAAAATATTAAATAAATATACGTAAGTTACGATAGAAATATGTTATATAGGAAAAAACTAGTTAAGAATTATTTTTAAACTAAATAATTAGGCAAATAAACAAACGTCGAATATCCTTTGTTCTGTACGAAGCACAAAGTTACTAGCAATTTAACCCTTTACCATCTGACGGTTCAAATTTGAACCATCAGATTTAAACGTTCATTATAGCATTATACATCAAAATTAGTTAGATCAATCCCTGTCATCACATATGCGTATTAATATTTTACAATGCAAACAGTATTGGAACGTTTATTTATTAAAAATGCCACCAGGTATCTCAGATGAATGTTGACTGATTGGACGCGTGTTTTATTGTTCATTTTTGGGTATAAAAATATTAATGAAAATGGCAGGCAAGTGTGTTTATTGAAAGTACTCGTATGTTAGAAGTTCATGAACATTTGTTTTTGTAAAATTGATTGATATACGATTGTTCAAAACATATTTGTCGTTTTTTTATGCCTTTGTTCACTGACGGCACAAATTTGTACCACCCTTTTTTGGATGACTAAGAATAAAAAAAAAATTTTTTTTTTAATCCCTCTAACATCCTACTACAAGAGATATTTAACAAAAAATGCAATAAACAAGTTATTTCTATGTTCAGGTAACAAAGGGTTAAACTATTTTAAATGTCAGTCTCCAAATTGCCAGCGACTGGTATTTCACTACACTAAAAACTTCAATACATGTCCATGCACATGTGCAATAAAAGAGAATGTAGCGCATTCAGCGAAATAGCGCCAGTTAAAAGACAACTACATTAAATCAATCAACCTTCGTTTATAGCCCGATTCGAGTATAAAATTCCGTACCGTAAATGAGACGACCGACACGACCAGCGCAAATATATCCCTATTATATGTCCAGGATCGTGATTCATTGATTAGCAGGTTCACGAGGAAAGAAAAGTAATCGGGGAGAGCTGTAAATATTGGCTGCCAGGAAGCTTGTCAAACGGACTGCTGTCTACACATTTTACTATTCTTAGTAAGAGAAAACGTACCATTAGTTAAAAGATTTACAGACTTGAGAAAGTATTTAATTAAAGTATGACTTATGAGATCAAAACGTAAGTCCAGCAGACTCATTACCTGAGAAATCTGTGACTTTAGAACATAACATACCATCCTTAATTACCAAGAACCATACTTCTTGATTAAAACTTAAATAACTGTTATTGGTTTAAAAAAAACATTTCTAAAAAGCAAAGCTAATATTGAAAAAAATACATTTCTTATTCAGTTTCAAACTCCATGGCTTAGATGATAAAACACATGTCTTCCGGATCCGGGGTTATGCATTCGATTCCCGTTGAAATCAAGTTTTTTTAGAAAAGGGTACCATCTAGTTTTCACTTAAGGGCTCTTTAATATTTTTCAATTGGTTGGAAGAGATTGTCTAATGGATACAAGCCAGCTCGGTTGTTCCGTATGCAACGAAAATGGAATACAATACAAACCTGAATATTTGAATCGTTTCTTCTCAGATAATAGAACAGATATCTTAGGACGATCGATGTCATGGTTTAAATGTTAATATTTGACGCCTGAAAGAATTGCTTGCAAACAAGCGGGTTGCATGGTATGTTTAATCTCCTTCATTTTTTGGCAATATAATTATAAAAATTGATATTTAAGATCCTTCAAAAAACCTTTGTTTTGACTCTTTGAAGTTTCATATATTTGCGTGGATAAAAATATGGAAAATTAAGCGTATATTTTGGATCTTTCAATACTGAATGGCAATCAACAATGCTACAAAAAATTATAATGTGGATATAAACACTTCACTAGACAAAGCCTGTGATGAAGCGGTCTCATTCCTTAATCACAAATTTGTCTTAAATACTAAAATACTCTACTGAAACATTCATATTCTTAATCGCACTTATTCCAAGTTCCAATAATTCCAAGCTTTTATATATACAATTCTAAGCGCATCATAACCTCAACAGCCACATTAAAATAATGTTCAACAACTTCTCGTCACACGTTCGATCACATCAATCATTAACGCACGTGGAGACCTTCAAAAGCTCCTCATTCTTAGATGTCCCCTGTAAAAAAAACATGAAACGTTTTTTTTAAATGACGGAACGACATTTAAAAAATCCGTATTTATTCATTCCTAACAGTATTTGGTAACCAAATAAAACTCCAAGGGTGTCATTTAATATTCAAATCATTGTTTCTGAATCGTTTAGCCTTGCGACCCACCAAAAGGCAAAAAAATATCCCCTTTTTATAAAAAAAATATGCGTCAAACCAGTAAATAGCTTAGTTACGTTTTATTCCCAAATTTGATAACGATTATTTTATTTACGCTAACTAATACACACGATCACTAGCTATATAATAGAATAGATATACAGACGTAACCATTAGAATAAACAATGTATAACAAAAACAAGGGCTTCGGACAATATATTTTTTTAATAAATGCGTTCGTTTTTCTTATAAAACGTGTTATTTATATTTTTTAGACGTAAGCTATTTTCATTTTCACAACACCTCTGATGTATCCACGCAACCCACAGGTTGAGAAACGATGCTCTAAATAGAAAATTCTACTTCTTCACAGATGTGATTTCAAAATGACATTAAACTTTCTCATGTTCGGGTAATTCAGGAATTCTAAAGTCTTTGTGGCACACTATTATAGGTTCATTATACGAATATTCCTTTGTGGCATACTATTATAGGTTCATTATACGAGTATTATTTTGTAGCATACTATTATAGGTTCATTATACGAGTATTGTTTTGTGGCATACTATTATAGGTTCATTATACGAGTATTGTTTTGTGGCATACTATTATAGGTCCATTATACGAGTATTCCTTTATGGCATACTATTATAGGTTCATTATACGAGTATTCCTCGATACGACCAAATTAAAAAAATATTAAATTATTATTTTACCTAACACATCTACAATATCTTCGGTGAAGCGAGTTAGTGATCGCCTTATTTGAAATGCTAGATATCATAAATCAGCAAATCACATGTCCTGCTTAGTTCACACGTTCCCACTGCATCAACTCGATTCTTGTCACAGTTGTGTCATGTCCAAGTTTCACAGCTATACATCAAGAGTGACGTCGATTTATTATTTTGAACCGCAATATTCGCCATTTTTGTCCAAGCACTTCGATCGTGTTTTGCCTGTCACATTTATGAAACTATGGTTAGTTAAAATCAATTTATCCATATCAAACTTCATACATACATATCATCATGTAATTTCCCTGTTGGGGTAGGCAGAAAGTAGAGAGCGCCAGATTTTCCTATCGCGACACTCTACTTTTGCCTCTTCTACGATTTCTCTTATTTCTTACATTTCTTTCTTTCAAAACTTTCACTTAATTCAACCACGCTTTCCTTGGTCTTCCTTTAGCACACCTTTCACTCATATTTGCACTATATATTTGTTTCGTTAGTTTTTCTTCATTCAGTTGTTCCGCATGTTCAAACCAATTCAGAGTGCTCTTCTTCATCTTACTTAACACACCGATCAGCCTTAAGTTAAAATTCATCCCTAATCACTTGATTCAGTATTCTGTAATACATTGTTACCCCATGTATTATTCTAAGTGTGCGGTTTTCTTCAGTTCTTTATTTTACCGGGCCACATTTCACTCCCATACATCAAAGTTGGTACTACAATACAATATTGTTGAATCTTAACCGATTATTGACAATTCAAAATGTATGGCAATTTATTTTGTTGAAACTGTGACGACTTTGAAAGTCGTGTTGCTTTTTATATGAGGTAATTATAGTCTGATGCAAAAAGTAATTCCTTCTTTCAAAATAACTGGCGTCCAATCCCCGATGGCGACAAAAATAATTGAAAAATTATCTCAGACGTATCATCGACTTTCAATCCTCTTAACACTTTCGGATGTCTCGATCTGGTTCGATCGCAACAATGTTGCAAGACCGGTCGCACACTTTTCAGGGCTCGGAGATATCGCGCACTATGGGTAATGCAAGCCGTCCAGAAATATAGTGAAAGGTTTTACCAGAAATATACTCGTATACCGTCTGTAGTTCATTGAAGAACTGAGAATCACCGACAGATTGTCGACAATATGCCTTTGACGAATCCTCCATTTCTTTGACAACATTGCTCGTGGCCAAGGAGACAGTTTGGAGAGATTTGTGCTTACAGGAATCGTGGAAGGACGTTGGACTGACCAAGTGAAAGACGCAACTGGACTACTTTTAACAACTGCCCTTCGAGCCGCGGAATGGAGAGATAGATGGAGGGGAGGGGAATCGTCGGAGGCTATTATGAAAGTCACGATGCTCAGTCATAAGTTGCACGACAGGATGATGATGATTGGCAAAAAATTAACATAAAATATTTTATTTCAATGGTTAATACAAACATTATTTAACCCATCATACTGGGACGACCCCCGTGGCCTCGTTAATAAGACGATTGAATGTGAGAACTGCGAATAATAGAAGTCTGTGTATGGTAAAATGTATGAAAATGGAAGAGGCGAAAGTTGTATGTTTGGGTAGAAAAGTATAGATATCTGTTATATCTGGCTCCCCGTAAGAGGCACGGCGAGATTATATGTACGTTATACAGATCAATACAAGCAAAAACGTTTAGATCAATTCTCAAACGTTACGAATGAATTTTCATACGTTACGAATCTCAACTCAGCATTTTAACGAAAACAATCACCCAATGGAGTGTAGAATACTAATTCATACGCAAGACGGAAGTTAAGGAGCAATTATTATCATTTCGGCGACGACCTACTTTGCCTAGTTGGTGAGACGCTTGAATTCACCCAGGGGAGTTCGAATTCCATACAAACCGCGGTCATACGAGTACAGCAAACTTTCTAGCGCGAAATTCGCCGCGATCAACCAACGGTCTAAAACAGCAACCTTGCAAATTGATTTTTGTATGAAGCCCTGTAGTAACGAGAGCATGCTACGATTATCTCACGTCATCCTAAAGGCAGCACGCGTTAAATACGTGAATAGATACAGCCTTAGAAGCAAGGTAGATGCGACACGAAGCTATCTAGCTATTAAGTTGTAGTTGAGTTCAGGAGGGCTATTTTCCGATATTCATTCAATTTAAAGTGACTGGGAGACTGGTTATTCCATATTCATTTTGACTCAATTTGTTTTTTGTAATTGAATTAATTCTGCATTTTCGTTAATTGTATTTTATGATGATTACTAAGCTGTCTTGTCAAAAACCTACGTTTACGCAGGAAAATAATTTTTGCCACATTTATAAATTTTAAATTCAAGTGTGTCAGAAGCAATTTGCTTATTGTAATTCATCAACCGTGAGAATGCAACAATTGAGTAACTCCATATCTGGTTTGGTGGATATTTTTAATTTAAATGTTGTTGAGTTCAGGAGGATCCTTTTCCGATATCCTGACAATTTAACCCTTCCTTCCGTGTGATGTGTAACTAGTACACATTGCTTCTAAAAAACTTCAATATCTCTATAAATATAATAATTACTGGGTTCAGATTTTACGTATTTCTCCGTAATACATTTACGCATTGAATGAAAAAAATAATATTAATAATAATAATAATAAGCACTTATCGGCCACATCAGAGATATTTTGTGAAAATTGGGAATAAATTTACCAATACAATCAAACGTGTGCCAGTGTGTGACGTAGGAATATTCATTCTAAATGCTATTCCACAGTCATTTTGACTTAACTGTTTTTTTTGTAATTTAATCAATTAATTTTATATTATCGTTGATTGTCTTACAGTATTTTATTTTCAGTGTTGTTTTACATCGATAAGTACTATGTATGATTTCATGCACCGTATGTACGAGTATATTGAAGTGTTTATAATTTATTTTTTTGTAATTTAATTAATTAATTTTATATTATCGTTGATTGTCTTCAAGTATTTTATTTTCAGTGTTGTTTTACATCGATAAGTACTATGTATGATTTCATGCACCGTATGTATATTGAATAGTGTTTATATATTTTTTTTTGTAATTTAATCAATTAATTTTATATTATCGTTGATTGTCTTCAAGTATTTTATTTTCAGTGTTGTTTTACATCGATAAGTACTATGTATGATTTCATGCACCGTATGTATATTGAAGTGTTTATAATTTTTTTTTTAATTTAATCGATTAATTTTATATTATCGTTGATTGTCAAGTATTTTATTTTCAGTGTTGTTTTACCATCGACATGTATATTGAATAGTGTTTATATTTCAACTTTTCTTAAATGAATGTTTATATGGTTTATAACGTGTATACATCTCATCACGCCGTGCCCCTTGCAAATTAGGCAGAGAGAATATATCTCCAAACTTTTCTATCCAAGCATACAACTTTCGCCTCCTTAACATTCATACATCTCGTCATGCAAAATCTTCTATTAATCATACTTCTCAGTTTACTTTTTTTCAAAATGTGGTCCATTTGGCCCAACCTCATTTTCCTCGGTCTACCTGATCCACGCACACCTTACACTTCTAACTTGTATACTCGCTTAGTCGTTCATTCTCTCCACATGCCCAAATCATCTAATAGCTTCTCCTTTTATCTTACTTAAAACATTTTATTTTATCTGTGCAATATTTCTGATGTCTTCTTTCCACCTTCTTATAAATATTTTTTAAATTTATTTCACCTGGCGTGTTTATTGCCATGTGGCAATCTCTTCCAACCAACCAGAAAGACGTTTTAATGGGCCCTAAGTGAAAACCAGACTGGAATTCCATTTAAAAAGTCTAGATTCCAGCGGGGATCAAACCCGCAACCTCCGGATCGGCAGACAAGGGTCTTACCAAATATTGCCACACCACAAATGATCCTTAGTGCACAAATCTTCACAGCGATAATCAGTAGCATCTACACAGCAGCTATGGTTTATAAAGGACAGTTAAATGGCATAAACATATACATTTCCTTGTCAGTGTAGACAGAGAGGGCAGAGTGCCAGACTTTCATATCTAGACACATCTTTTCGCCTCTTCTACATCCATACACATTATCATACAACTCCTGCGATTTCTTCGACATCTACGTTTCTTTCTATCTAAATATCACCACTTTGATCCAATCACACTATCTTTGGTCTTCTTGTACTACACCTTTCACTCACATTTCCACCATTTCGTATATATATTAAGAAAATAAATATAAAAAAAATAAGCTTCATCTCAAGGAGATCGATCTCTTAAAAAACGATGCAATTGTAAACTGCTAAACTTTTTGTTAAAAAAAAACAAGTATCTTAAAGAAGATTCATAATTTTTTGGTTAAATTCCTTTAGATTACAAAATTACAGTCGTGGATAGGTTATTGAAACATTCCTAGTAATAAAACGGGTATGTAATTTATGGGGTAAAAAAACCGTCTGGTCAAGGTAGAGATTTATTCTTCAGACGCGAAGCGATTCACCGTTAAGTAAGATAAACAAGCCCGACTAGCCCTGGCCGCAGTATACTCTTTACTAGTTAACTAGTCGAGGTGGCATTAACTACTTATTACTGCTTTCTTGATATTATTTGAACTTATTGATCAGAATATTACAGAAACTAAAAAAAAATATAAACACAAAAACACACTTTCTTAAACAAGGGAAGTAAATATATTGTAAGGTGACCTCCGTGACCTAGTTGGTAAGAGGCTTGACTTCCACCCGGGGGGTTCGATTACCAACAGTACACAAAAAAAAGGGTCCTAGTCTGGTGAAAGAGTTCGTCTGGTAACAATAAACGCACACGCCTAGACTTGACACTCGTGCAAACGTTATTGCCTCTTTACGTTCAAGGTAGTGTTGTCAACACGTGTGATGACAAACCGCGAGTGCTGTGCCTATTCCAATGTTTAATAACCGAAAGTTTCGATTAATGCTTAACCGTATGACTTTAATATGTTCGAAACACCAGTTTTAACATGTTGAAAGGTGCCATACGAATAAATAACATATTAAAAAGGATGTCATATTTATATTCACCATCACGCCAAGTCCTTATTGGGGAAAGCAGAGAGAAGAGATCTCTTATTTCATTTTAGCACACATATTTCTCTTCAGCCACGTCCATACACCATGTATGCTCTCTTATAGCGAAAGTTTTTAACCTTTCTCTCTTTCAGAATTAGATCAATCGGGTAGTCTCACGTTTTGCTCGTTCTTCCCAAAATTCTCGTACCTTCTATACTAGGCGTACTCATTATTTTTTTTAAAAACCCAGCGGTAAGTAATACACATCGGGCTTAAGAAAGAGACTGTCAGCCATATTTGGCTAACTTCGGCTTTGTAGAGCGTCGTCTCTGTCATTGTAGATACCGAACAGTTAGCGCATCGTGCGACAGAGACGATGTTCTATAAAGCCGAAGCTAGCCGATTATTGCCGACAGTATCTTTCTTAAGGCCGATGTGTATTACTTACCGCCGGGTACGGTAATTATTTCTACTATCGTTATGCCCCTTCTTTCACTGTATGTACTACATCTCATTTCAATGCGCATGGTTTTCCTAGCATTCTCATTCCTTATTATGTCACACATTATTTTTCCATACATTCTACGCTTTATTCTCATTTCTACCGTATTTATATTACTCTTCACTATTTTGTCGCGTCTAAGTTTCGCATATCCTGATTTATAAATTAAGAATACACGCGTATAGCAAAAAAGGGTTTAATTTAAAAAATAATAAAATAAAAATACAAAGAACAAGAGCTTTATAGTTTTTTGTAGATCTTGTTGTAAGACGTTATCGGGATGTTCTAAATATGGTGTATATTAAACATAAATATTTCTTTTGATGTGTGTATATATAAAATGGTAACAGTCAATAATGAAATTGATTAAAATATATGTTATAAGGTTTAAACTAGCTACATTTATGATAATAAACGGACAATTTATACAGGGCCGTTTAGAGAACAGGCTCTCCTCAGGGGCGCGTAAACTTGAGAATCGAACCTGTTATTGGTAGATTATTAAAACTATTACTAAAAATAATACAAATTAATAAATATGTTATTCAAGTGTTGGAGTTGAAAAAAATGCGATTATGATTATTTAGATAAAACCTAAGAAAAAAAATTAATCCAATGATAATGGTTGAAATACACTCATCTCAAGAATGGTCATATTTGAATTTTTACGAAAACAACACTAAAGGAATGTTTTTTTCGTTTATCACATACTTAACATACTTTACTTATCGATAGATGTCTACACATAAAAAAATGTCAGAATTGCTTATTCAAATTATATCTTTAACTGAATTTTGTCATTTTCATTAACTATAATTACTATAAACAAAAAAAAATGGCTCGCAAAAGTATGTATGTACTTTTGCGAGAGAAAAATTAAAACACATTTACGTTAAAAACAGTCTACTACACAATTTTTTCTTACATTAAAACTATATTTTATGAAACAAGTTTTGCTTTACTGGTATGTAATTTTCAAAGATTATTTTACTAATGTTTGAATATAAAGGCTCGTTATGTTGGCTGACTTGAAACTCGTATGCAGATAATGGCAATTCTCCATTTCAGAGCCCTAAAATCGACAAAAGATACTAGGAAATATGTTTTGTCAGTAACTGCTCAGTATTTGGTTGACTTGAAACTTACATACGGATAATGATAAAGATCAAAACGAGAGCTATTACAAGTCTAAAAGCAAATTTCACCCCCATCTGTAAGTTCTTCATTACGGAACCCTAAAATAAACATTTTTTCCAAATGCTAATTAATATGCTTTGCCTGTAACTGTTTAATAAAACTCGCAAGCGGGTAGTGATAAAGATCAGAAAAGTCTAAAGCAAATTTCGTCTACTTCTGTAAGTTTCTCTATAACAGAATACTGAAATTGACCAAAGCTTTTCTTCCCAGATGCTAGTAAATATGTTTTCGCTGTAACTGCTCAACATCTGGGTTGACTTGAAACTCGTATGCGGATAATGAGAAAGATTAGGAGAGCTATTACAAGTATTAAAGCCAATTTCGCCCACATCTTCTGTAAGTTTCTCCATTACAGATCCCTGAAATAGAACCAAAGATGAGTGAAGCAGTCGCATCGTTTACGGCAGCTGTGCCTATACACAACACACTGCACAGTGCAGTGAAGACAACGAAATAATTAAGTGGGTATTAAACGAGGCAGTGTGCATAAATCCAAGGTTTAAGCACTTAACCTCGACGCATAAATATGGACGATTCCCGCCGATCTGGGTTGTGTTAACGAGCCACTCGCAAGGACTACAGATCTGAATTGGTTTAAATTATTTTAAAATAGCTTTCTAAAATGAAATGTTACCCTTCTGAAATATAAAATGAAACTTAAAAATTTATGAAAAGATGCGTAGATTCATAAAGAACACATAAAAATGAGAGAATGTATTCATTGTGTTTGCACACATTTCTCGTGTAGCCCATCTTTCGAGACTTGTTTGAGTAATTTGGAGGTTTTGGGTGCCTTTAGACTATAAAGATCCTATCACACCAGTGTGAGGGATTATACACAGTTTCAAGACCATATACAAAACAGATATATAGTTCCTTTCACACCCGTGTGAGAGAACTGAGAGTATACACAGTTTCAAGGCCTCATACAGATATGAAGTTCCTATCACACCCGTATGAGAGAACTGGGAGTACACACAGTTTCAAGACAAAATAGATATGAAGATTTCTATTGAAAAAGTGTTTCTTCAATTGGCCAAATTAAATCCGAGCTTACTAATGTTTTTCTACTTATGTCATCTCTCTAATATTATAGTCGGTTTGTGATTTGATTATATACATTTATGAACATTAAAAAAAATCATCATTCAAAATAACAACCTTTTTGACCACTTTCAGGATAGTTTTTGAACTTAAACGATCAATTCTGATCTAACTTCGTAGTGATTCAATTTAATTGCTATAAATGAATAATCCCTTGCGGGACCTCTATTTTTTAAAGTAGTATTTTACGGTAGCCTGTAAGAGGCAGATATTTGCAAATAAGACTCTAGATTGAGTCGTCTTTATGGGTATCCATCAGGCCTTCGAGCCGTTGCTTTAATCCCCAAAATGCATAGACCGTCTCAGAATTGATTCAGTAATAACTTTAAAAGATGTGAAATTCCAGACTATGGAACAATTTATGGCATGGATTAGACGATTTATGGCATGGAGCATTTAGGATGAAAATAATGAAAAAAAGTGTTGTCTGAGTGAAGTGGTGTCTCGAGTGTTTTTATGATTTTCAGGTGATTTTTAAAAAAATTGTCAGAATCATGCAATGGTTTAAGCGCGCCATGGTGGTTTAATATAATAAGAATAAACAATACGGATGTCTCACATTTCGCTTGCGAAAAGGCAACTGCGTGGTAGCTTATCACCTTTGCAGAATGAGTAATGTCGAAGATCTCGAATGCAACCTTAGTCTGGATGGAGATTATAGATTAGGTGTTTTTTAATGTCCTTTACGTAACAGGTTTAATTTATTCAATGTCATATCCTTATCTCGTAAAATGAATGTTGCGTAGATCGATTGTGATTTTTTAAAAGTACTCGTATAATCAGCTGAAATTTTAAATTGTAAGCATGGCCACTACCTTTATATTTTGTGATATTTTAAATTTGTCGATAAATTTTGGTTCAAGTCTTGAATTAGCGCACCATTGAGGAAAGTTTGCTCTCTAAACAGCGCTATATATAAATTGTCAATTTATAATTAAAATTGTTGTTCTTTTTACAAATTAAATTTATTTTATCAACTCTTGTAATATATTTTTTACTTAAACAGTGATAGTACAAATAATCGTATATTGGATGGATTGCCAATGTAAAAAAATTAAATATTCTTTATTGAAAATAAAATTTAGAAACGCCCAATCCGCCCAGCAGGCATGAGTAAGGCTCGTATTATCGCTATCTCTCTACAGGTACTCGCGGAGTCGTCTCGGGGAATTAAATTTATCTTTATGAAAAGAAAAAACGACACGTTAGTGCTGCAAATCAGCACATCAGCAGCGAGTGCGCGCCGCGCCGTACCTCCTGGCCCTGCTGGTCACCCGGTCCCTCCTCATCTCCTGATCTCCTGATAGTCGTGATTACCCGCTGCTTAGCTAGTGAAGTAGTCTCTACTACAATACCTACTTTGATTTAATGAAAATTATATGCAATTAAACATTTCTTATCATACAAAACAACTAATGCATTTTTATTAGACATAAACTTGTCTGTTAAATATTTACATATATTTATTATAATTTGTTTAATAAAACACTGTATTTTCTTTTAAGATAATGGTATAATCCTACCACATTTAAGATTTTCACCTCATCATAAGGAGAGCACAAATAAGATTGAATTTTGCCTGGGCTGGCCCGACACATACGAGTATGTTCCAAAAGATCTCGCCGCTGCTTGCTGAAGTCATCTCCATCATCTCTGGAAGTAGTCACTTCATTATCCTTACATGTGGAAAGATGTTGGTTTCCACCCACGGATATACTGCTGATACTCGGTTGTCAGGGCCTCGTCAGATATTTAGCAGTTACACCGCGAGTAGGGGAGGTTGCCTTTGGGCTGCCCTTACACATTAAAATATTTCAATAATGCTAAACGCTTAAAAACTGATTTTAACCAAATTATAATATTTACATTATGTTTTGTGGATTTCGTTAAGGAACAAACACTTATCAAAATAAAATAATAGGTTGTCTCACAAGTCTGAGTATTTTGCAGATTTCGTTAAGGAATAAACACTAATTAAAGTAAAATAATAGGTTGTCTCGCAAGTCCGAGTATTTTGCAGATTTCGTTAAGGAATAAACACTAATTAAAGTAAAATAATAGGTTGTCTCACAAGCCTGAGTATTTTGCAGATTTCGTTAAGGAATAAACACTAATTAAAGTAAAATAATAGGTTGTCTCACAAGTCTGAGTATTTTTCAGATTGTCTCATAATTCGTTTTAATTTTAATGACTATAGCCTCTTTATACAATATCTTAATAGCTGTTAACAATAGACACCCGTTGTAATTATTTGTCCATTATCATAAATCACCCTTTATATCCCACCACATGGATAGTATATTTTAAGGGTGTAATCCCACTCTTGGTGTAGAAATATGAGGTTTAATAGCTACAAAACATTGTTTTTTTGTTTACCTAGGGTATTGATTCAAAAGATCTTCTTTTCATCTCGTGTAATAACAAGTCTAAAAAAATATTCAGATTACTCCCGAACCAGGAAAGATTGACATACTGAGACACGCGGCGCTGCGTAAGATTTGCTCGGACAATTTGTAAAACACACCTGGACATCTTTCCTTCTTTTTTTAATGTCTGTGGACCGTTGATGAATGCATATTCAGTTTTTGTTCAACCTCTCGTACTGTTAACCTAGAGTCTGCTTTGATGATAGAGCTAATATCCTCACTTATAATAACTTGAGGCCTACTAGTTTTCGGTAAAGCTGCAATGTCGGAATTCCCGGAATGAAATTTTTAAACCAAATTTGATACTTCATTAATTTGACTGCATCACTAACCATTTCTTTACTAATGTTTTCAACGGCCAAACTCGCATTATGTCCGAGTAAGAACTCATAATGCATAATCGAGTGTAACAGGGATTCATTATTTCTCGAGCCATTATTAATTTAGGGTGAGGTGAAAAGGTTAAACATATTGAAAAAATATTATTATTTCACTGAAGAGTAGACCGATACGTCTAAGATTACAACACACCGAAATAACAAAAAACATAGTTCTTTTGTCAAATATGAGGTACCTTATGAATCTATTAAAAATACACAGACTTATGACACACCTGATAAATCGCAATGTAGAATGACGTTTCAAAGAAAATATATTTCTTAACAACAAAATAACTTGAAGAAATTAAAATCAATCCGTGCTGGCATCAAAAAAGGATCCACTCAGCAATGTTGCACTAACAAAGGAAGAAGATAGTAAAATTTTGCACATAAAACGTCAAACCTATTATCTTACCCAGGATAACGATCAGTTTCACGACTCTTTCATGCAAGTTTCCGGTTTATGGGAGTATTCAAAACACCCTCAACGATTTATAGGTACCAACTTGCAACATAATCCTTAATACTTGTTATACACAAAAAGCAGTTTTTTTTATCCATTATAAATTCACTAGTCTAAGAGATCATAGCATTAAAATATCTTTCTTATTCATAACGTTCCTTTTCACGTTGGAGGTTATATCATAATCATCATAACTATTTTAACTTTGTCTGCGGCTACTTTGAATAATGTCTTCGTGTTACAGTGGAACAATTCACAGTGGAACCTTCTTCCTACACTTCGTTTTTCTTCCCTTGCAATATGATTTAAATGATTATATATTTATTTCCTCTCATGAAGTATTCCAATCTTCTCTTGATGCAACTCAAGTACTTCTTTTCATGCGTCTGAGGACCTCTTTGTTGAGAATTTTGTCAATGCAGGAAATCTTTAACATTCTCCTTATATTAAATATTTAGCATAATTAATTTAATTTAAATATAACATAACCTTTATATTTTCAAAGGGTTCAGCTTTAATATTGTGTTTATTTAGTATTTGCAATAAAAACAACAATTAAGTGTCCCGTAACATGGTAAAACTTAAAATTAAACGATACATAACCATCACGCTATTTCCCTGTAGGAGTAAGCATAAAAGACAGTGCGCCAGACTTTCCTATCTCGAAACATATATTTCGCCTCTTCTACATATATACACCTTCTCATACAGTTACTAGGATTTCTGACATTCTACGTTTTCTTCTTTCAAAATATGATTCACTTAAACCAACTATTCTTTCCTTAGTTTTCCTAGTCCATTGCTCATATTCGCACTGTTTGTTTGTTTATAATTTAGCCAATGAACACTCCCACGAAAATGTCCGGTTGATATACATGTAGCAAAGGTAAACAATTTTCAAATTAATCCATACATCATTATAAATCCACAGGTTCTGTAATCACGTCTAGACTTCTTAGATAATATGAGCATACAATAATCATTTATTCACAAAATACAACTTTGATTCTCGCTGAATTGCAGTGAGTTGAACTGCGAGAAACCTGCTACACAACTTATAAATCACTTATGCATATTATTTCTTCGTCAATTATGCGATTAATGTGTCCAAAGCACTCGCCAGAGCCTGTGTTTATTTTGTATTTATTCGCCTTTCATTATCTACTTATATTTTAGATTTCCTTATCCGTATTCTTCGTGGTTTCTTCATAAATGTATGGAATAGTTCAGTAATCTTTGGTAGTACACAATACCTATAACCACCACAATTAGGATTGAGGCGCTGGAGATGGTTAGGTCACGTATTGAAGATGCCGCATGGTAGTTGGTCAAGAGCTGCACTGTTTTATCGCCAATAAGAGACTCGACAAATCGGAAGCCCATTTATTATCAAACACTGGTGTTACGATAGTCTTACCCTGATATGGGAGGACGTAGAGTGTCGGCCTGTAGACCAACATGGATGGAGGCGTTTTATAGTATCCCCGTGTTCCTGATTTATTTTATTTTATATTTGATACAGGTTTAATCTCATCAAATAACAAGAAATCACATCAAACAATAAGAACTAAAACAGTAAGTCTAAATATTTCATAATGACAACAGGAACAATGTTACATGAATACGGCACAGAAAACAATCATAATGCACGAAGGCGTAAATAGTTTTCCAGTACATTAAACAAAAGTTTGTGAATCAACAATAGTTTGTGAATCAACAAAAGTTTGTGAATCAACAAAGAGTTCGCTGATCGAACGTTAAGGGTGATGATATTTGAGTTAACTTAAAACTGGTGACTTAATTAGGAAGATGCTGGTGCCTACCGAAGGTTTCGGTAAGATTCCCGATTGTAACAAAATTAAATTGAAGAAAAAAAATGTGTTCCAGACTGGTTAAAGAGTTTGTCTGGTAACAACATTCATAAGCGCTAGACGCATGCGAATGTTATTGCCTATCCACGTACAGGAATATTTCCAACACATACGATAGCGAACTGTGAGTTACTTGACTGATTCAGCGGTTCTTACCCCGAAGCCTCGATTAGTGGGACAAGGGATATCTCGAGGGATACCATACGAATGAATAAATCGATGGTAAAGCTAAAAATACTAAATCGTCACATCTCAGAAAACGAGTTAAGGGATAAAACGATACAAATGATCTCTATCGCCTATAGAAATTGACTATTTTTACACTATTATCTTGTAGAACAAAGTTGATTTCCAACTTTCATAAGTAAAATTAATAAATTTAAAATAGGTTATATTATTCGGCGGTCTGTCATATTTTTGTATACCGTTTTGAAGAAAATTAGAATTGAAACTGTTTTGCTTTAAACGTTAATGACAAAGTAACTGATATTAAAATGTAAGAAAAGTAACAAATAGTTTATAAAAGACAATGGTGTGACAAAAGCTAGGTTTGAATTCAACTATAAATTAACAGTTTCAGATATTTCAAGTAATCTTCAAACGAAAAGTCCCAACTGATAACGACGTTAATTGAGACAAAATTAATCAACTCGCCTCGCAATTATACTCGCCTTAAGAGAACTTGACGATACACAACAATTAAGAACAATTAAAGAGGAAAGGGTGCAAATAATGTCCTCGTCTAGCCAAGGCGACAAAATAACAATTACGGGCGAAAGAAGACAACACTGGATATTCGTGACTGGTCCAGCAACGAACCAGCAACTGGAGGGAAGGGATCGGAAATAAAGGCTAAGAAATCGGCAACACGTATCGCTGGTTGAAAGTGAAAGGGCAAATGAGCAGTGGGGTCATCCCATATAACATATTGTATTAATGTTAAATTTTATAAATGTGAGGGATGAATATGAAATATATATGTTCCTTCACAGAAAAGTAGAACTTTTGGGTAGATTTCTTCTTCATCTAATAAACTGGCTGTTCCAAATTGATCCAATAGGACGGTGTATTATAATAGAGCTCCTGCTGTTGCTGGTCTCGTTGTGTGGAAAGGGCTATCTTTTAGTGTTAGAGATATGGAAGACACATGTCACCGCATAAAAAAATACTTGAAACAACCCTTTTTGGAACGTCTTATCAAAATTTATTACCATATATATGAACACTGCACTACACTACATCTAAACACGAATGTGTTACTATCACATACCGGAAGATACGAGATCTCGTATAAAAATATTTCTATGTAGTTCGTCTTCCTTTTGTAAGTTATAGGCGGTTATTATTTGTTTTTAATTTACATGACAAGTGTGGGCTGGAAAACATCTGATGTCCTCGCGGTCGGGCTCGTCTCCATTGGTGGGGGTGTATCTCGACTGGATGTTATGAGATGAGCCCAGACCTTTTGATAGCTTATCTCTTAAATTTATTTTCTTCGTCATTATTTTGAATACATATATGCAATTTCAAGATATGTATACATACTAACTTGCTATCAATAAATGTATTTATTTATTAATCTAATGGCCGCAGCCACTGCCTTCTTATCCCTACACTCAACTTTATATATTTATTTTGTAATATTTTAAATGTCAATAATAGTGGGTTCGAGTCCCGATTTTGAGCGCCCTTAAAGATAAATTGCTATCTAAACGGCGCTATATAAATTGTCCTTGAATTTCTTTTTATATCGTTTTCCCGGAACCTTTTGGACCTTATTAGGTTAAGTACACAAGTCTTAGGAAGTCGATAATATACACTTTAGGTTAAATTCCATATGTGAATAGTCATCGGATATACAAACTTTCAAGCCGTGTCCCTTGCGGGGTAGGCAAAGAGAACAGATATTTTAAAACTTTTTAATCCAAGAACACAACTTTCGTATCCTTTACACCCATACGTCTCGTTATGCACAATCTTCTACGAGTATTATTCATCACTTTACCTTATTTTTAATAGATTTGGTCCAGCCATGTTTTCTCGGTGTACCTCTTTCACGCACACCTTGCACTTCTAACTTGTATACTCGCTTAGTCATTCTTTCTTCGTTCGTTCTCTTCACACGTCCAAGCTATCTTAAAACTCCTTTTTTCATCTTACATATGTACGAGTACATGCTATCAGATTTACATACATACCATTACGGCGTCTACCTATCGGGATAGACAGAAAGAAGAGAGCGCTAGACTTTCCTATCGCGACACACATATTTCACCTCCTCTACACCCATACACCTTCTCATACTGCTCAAACTATCTTTGAAAACATACTTCGCTCTATCCAACCATACTTTCCTTGGTCTTTCTCTACTACGACTGCCACTCACATTTGCACTGTATATTTGTTTTGTTAGTGTTCGGATATCAGTAGGGTTAGCCATCGGATATATTATAAGTTATTTCGTTGCTGGGCCTCGTAGTCGAGGATCCCCTCGTTCTTCCAACGTCAATTCAGTTGGAAAGCGAAGCCGTGCCGTGGAGTCTTTGTTTCTTTCTTTTTCTCCTCTTTAAGTAAGTGATCCGTTGGACACCAGCAAACTCACCGGCCATACCGCTGTACTGGATCCGATGGTACACCGAAGTGAGACGATCGGAGCACACCGACATGTTTTTTGCTTTTTTTTAAATAGATATGACCGAATTCATAGGTATCCTTATACCCCCGAATAGTAGGCGGAAAATGCATGTGTTAATCGAGGGAAGTAGCACAGCGCGGGGTTCGTACCGGCGACCTTCTACACGGAAGTCCAGTGCATTACCGAACGGCCATGCATTGTAAGTAGGGTTAAAATAAACATAGCGGGATGATCCTTGTTTGCGCCTGTTCGTGTGGCAGACCGTTAATTAATTAACACGTCTGCAACGACCGCCCGGCCAGCAGGGCTCATTAATAAATTAATGCGACTGATAGCGCGATGCCACACACCACCGCACCGCACCGCACACGGCCAGCACGAGAGCACCGCAGCTACAGCGACGGGCGGGGAGGACCAACACGACGCTGCCGAGATTGGAAGGAAATCGGGGACACACTCGTACATCTGCAGCTTTGTTATCTTGGCTGAAGAAATTAACATTGGAAGGACAGCATAGAAGTCACGACAGTCATAGATTTGCTAAGGACGGGCGATATTGATCTGAAAAATTAAATGTCCACGACTACGAATAACAGTGGAAACAAAAGGGCTCTTGAAAAAGTGAATTTTGGTGTTTAAACTCTTAAATACGAGTAAACGTCGGCGTTGCTGGGCCTCGTAGTCGAGAATCCCCTCACCATTCCAACGTCAATTCACTTGGAAAGCAAAGTTGTGCCTTGGAGTTCATTTTTTTAAGTGAGTGAACCGTTGTACACCAGCAAACTCACCGGCCACATCGCTGTACTGAATCCGATGATACACCGAAGTGAGACGATCGGAGCACACCGGCATGTTTTTTTATTCCTTTTTTTAAGAATAGATATGATCGAAGTCATAGGTATCCTTATACCCCCGAGTACTAGGCGGAAAAAATACATGTGTCCTTCGAGAGTGTACCACAACGTGAGGCTCGAACCGGCAACCTTCGGCACGGAAGTCCAGTCAGTTACCGCGCGGCCATGCAATTCATATATATACATGTACATTACGAGCATACATTAACATGCTAAAAGGACACAGCCCACATTTTACCTGTTTTGAAATAATAGGGGCGCCAGCTTGCTGAGCGTAAATGATAACCGTTAAACCACGGCCACCGACACGGATGTACACGAAGTAAAAGTTGCGATAAAAAAGACTGGCGCTCAATTCTTTCTGCTTACCCCAACAGGAAAACAGCGTGGTTGTATATATCAGGGATGGCCAAATTTTTTGTTTGCGCGATCGACTTTTTACGTAAAAAAAACCGCGATCTAACTATTAAATTCGCGAGAATAAACACATTAAAACAACCCACATGTTAAAAAAGGAATACTAACAACTAAAAGTTTATTTATAAGCATGAGTGACATTTACTTGGCTAAAATAATATTAAGGAAAAGAAAACTTATACATACATGTTACATAACATACGAGTATCTTTATTTATTTCGAGTAGACATATCTACATATTGAAAAAGTATAACGAATTGACTGGGTTGAAAACAGCATGCGCGTTATAAAATTTGGCTACACCGCACGTCATATTGTAAATTACGAAGACAGCCGCGACGACAAAATATTGCTTCGCGATCGATCAAAAATAACTTCGCGATCGATCTGTTGGTCATCTCTGCTGTATGTGGTATATATGTATCATATTTCGGACTATTTAAAAATACGATCAACTAATACGACGACCTCCGTGGCCTAGTTGGTAAGACGCCCATCTTCCAGCCCGGAGGTTGTGGGCTGTTGAAATCCAGATTTAAAAAAAAAGGATTACTGTTTGATTTTCACTTAAGGTTTCTTTCAGTAATATTTTTCTGTTTTTTTTTTCAAGAGATTGTCTCATAGCAATAAACCCGCCAAGTTGAAATATATACAACGAAAGTGTAATAATACAATAAATTTGGTTTTAATCTCAACCACTAGAACCAATTTTATTAGTTTAACCGTAAAAAATACAGTCATATTTAAATTATTTGGATTTATTTTTTTAGAAAAAACGTGATAGAATCTAATTTCACAGAATCCGTCAAAAATATTTGTTTAATGGTGTCGTGTCTTGATTTTAAATCAAATAACAAATTCTATCGTTGATGTTTGAGGACAGTTGCTGATTGAGACGCAATTTAAGGCATTAAGTTGACGAGATTAACCTTATCAAAACTATTAGTACAAGAATTTCAGTAGTCACGAAGCAGCGGTCTCATAGTCAGCAGACGGCTCACACCTCGCACACTTCCCATTGAGGAGGCAGCTGTTGATTGAAAGGCGTAAAATACATTAAGCTGACGAGATTAGCTTTATCAGGCTATTAGTACTTTGCCATTGGTCACGAGGATATATTCCAATAGGAGGTATATTAATAACGTAAATGGTAGACTTCTTAGGATAGTTAAGGTAAAATGCTGATTAAGACGTAACTAAATTAACAATAAAAAATAAAAAATTTTACACATATCAATTTGTTACAAATTTTAATATTACCTTTTTTAAAAAAAGAAATAGACAATGCATCCAAACTAGGATTATTTGTGCCACCAAATTAGTCACTGTGCAACTATATGAGTTAATATAATTAAACCACATTAAAAAAAACAATTCTAAATAATTCAAAGTTTCAACTGTTAAAGCTTCAAAAGTTAAATAATCGATCAATAAATGGAAAAGTTTCTCGATGAAAGAAGAAAAGCAACATTCATTGGACGCGGTAAACATATGGCTTCTAGTAAATGAAATCTGTCTCGCAAAGGACAACCGAAAAATACATGGTCTATAGTTTCATCATCCAAACTACACTCGCAGTCGGAATTCACCACAATACCCATTCTGTAAAGGTGACTAGCCAGCACGCAGTCGCCCGTCCGCAAACGACACATGACAGACACTTCCATCTTATTCATTCATAGCATATTTAACCGTGGTTTCAAAGGGATAGATTAATTTATATCTAGAGCCCTTATTAACACCAGTTCCATATATAACAATCCAACGCCCATCGGTGCCAAATATCATGCTTAATTGTATTCAAAAGATCAGTTACTGGCAGTGAAAACCAGATATGGACACAACCAGTAGAACATGCTTCTTTTGCCACGGAATCGACACATTCATTACCAGTGATACCAATATGTGAAGGAATCTAAGCTAGAGAAACATATATTTTTTTAGACGTACCTTACTCCTTAAAAATGTTAAAACGAAAAACAATAAAAAATATAAACATATTATTACGCCATTTCCCTGTCGAGGTAGACCGAGGACAGAGCATCTGGCTTTCCTATCTTGACACACACCATTCGCCTCTCGTACATCATAAAACCTTATCATATAACTCCTACGATTTCGCTGAATTCCTACGTTTCCTTCTTTCAAAATATAATTCCCTACATTTTATTTATTTATTTAAATACGACAAGAAATCTTATAAATACATAATTTGTGAAAAAAACAACAGATAATTTAATGTGAACATACTATTTTAATGTATCTGGGTTTTTTGCCCTTCATTTATCGTGTCCCCATTAAAATAGGTTTTCGCTTCTATCTTACTGAGGACATAAAACATGGAAAAATAAATTGATATTTCACTCGATTTTCGATTATACTAGGTTAGTCAAAAAGTTTTGAAAGCGGAAATGAAAATACATTTTTTTTGGGGGGAAAATCACTTTTATTTCTCAGTATAGTCTCCCATAAGATCAATACACTTGGTCCAACGATCTTACAACTTTGTTGTCCCATCACGGAAGTGACTTTCTGGAAGGCCTGCAAAATACTCCTCTACGGCGGCTATAACCTCTTCGTTTGATGAAAAATGCTTTCCACAAAGGAATTTTTTGAGGTGTGAGAACAGCCAGAAGTCAGAAGGAGCTAAATCTGGCGAATAGGGTGGATGCTGCAACAATTCGTACCCCAATTCACTGATTTTTGCGATGGTTTTTTGAGCTGTGTGAGCAGGCGCATTGTCTTGATGAAAAATGATTTTTTTCTTCTGCAAACCGGGTCTTTTTTCACAAATTTTTTCATCCAACTTGTCCAAAAGGTCACAATAATAATCAGAGTTGATTGTCTTACCAGTTTGGAGATAATCTATCAATAAAATTCCTTTTGCATTCCAAAAAACTGACGCTAACACCTTCTTGGCCGATTTCTGGACACGAACTCGCTTCGGAGCCAAAGTGCCTGGTTCGCACCACTCCTAAGCCTTTTGTTTTGATTCAGGATCATGGTGGTAGACCCAAGTCTCATCCATAGTGATGAATCGACGCAGAAAATCCTTTTTATCCTTTCGAAATTGCTCCAAATGTTGCTCAGAAAGTCGCATTCGAACGTGTTTTTGTTGCATTGTTAGCAAATGCGGCACCCATTGTGCACACAGTTTTTTGAAACCCAAAACTTCAGCCAAAATATGCCATGTTGTTCCATGTGAGATGCCTATGGTGTCAGCTATCACATCCACAGTCGATCGATGATCTTCCAAAACCATATCCTGTATTTTCGCTATGATTTCTGGTGTTGATGCACTTTTTGGACGTCCTGAGCGTGGATCGTCTTCACCGCTTGTACGGCCACGCTTAAACTCCAAAACCCATCGGTGAACGGTCGGAAATGAAGGAGAAGACTCCTTTAATACTTTCACCATCTTTGCATGGATCTCAGTAGCCAATAAACCTTCCAAAACAAAGAATTTAATCACTGCACGATATTCGGATTTTTCCATTGTTAAAAAATACACTGACACGTCAACTTCAAATGGCTTGTAAACAAAGAATGAATTGACAGATCGAAATGAAATTTTGAGTACGTTCTTATGAAGGATGAAATATTAAAATGAAATAAAAAAATTTGGTTTTGCTACTGCTCCATAGATGTCGCTTTCAAAACTTATTGACTAACCTATTATACTTAAACCCCAGTTGCACACTTTTATCAACTCGATAAACAATGGCATTTAATAACATATGAATATATCACGCGAATCGAACTCCCACACTTCATCACTCCAGACAGACCAAAAAGTCCATCCCATAAGGTGCCACACATAATCATCAAAATCACACTACACTCAAGAGTTCACACAAACCTTTGCAACAAGTCATTCTTCCTGCAAGCCCAAGTATTCAAACTTCTGTCGCAATAACAACCGCACTCCGGTTGACAGTCTAATTTTTTGCCCCCTTTTGTCTTTATTGAATTCGACAGCCCATTGTATGGCATTGGAATCAAATAAGCATATTGTTTTTAGGCAAAATTCTACCCCTAAGGATGGTGAATATTTGATCAGTTGCCATGCGTGTATGTGTCGCTGCTGAGTTTGGATTTTCTCTTTTTCTTGGTGATTCTAGTGATATTAGTGCCAGGAAGTGTAAATTGGCTACGTTAAGGACCCGATACTCACTGAAAAGCTCCACTGAGGGACAGCAGTCAGGAAGTTTATTAATTATTTTTAATCATTTTTTTGGGAAAACTGCAGCATGTGCATCTGTATTAAGGTGTATCCCTCCCAAATCGATAACACCGTAGGAAAGTGCCGACTGACAAAACGAAATACATACCTTTAAGAACATTTTTACTGAACATATTTCGAATTATACCGATAATATATCTTAGTTTTCTAATTTCTAACTATACTTTCCTTGATCTTCCTCTACAACGCCTTCTAGTCACTTTTTCACTATACATTTGTTATTTTTGTTAGTCCGTTCGTCCTGTTCATCCTTTATTCGTCCGTTCTAAATGTCCAAACCATCTCAGAGTGCTTTTCATCTTACTCAATACATCAGTCTTTAGTTTACATCCATCCCTAATCATTTCATTCTGTATTCTGTCTTATATTGTCACCTCATGTATTCTTCTTAGTGCGTACAATAAAAAATTATTGAATTAATATGTGAATTGAAATATTAAGGATGCTATCAAGAGTGATAAATTGGCTATCAATTTTGATTTATTCATAGGACTGGTTATATGAATAAACAAGTCATACTATTGATCAAAATATTTTCAAGTCGAATACATCCAGTATTAAAATTACGCACCTGTCCTAGAATTAACTACCACTTGCTCTTATTTTACATACCTGTAATATTTAGGTCCGAAATAAAATAAAATATACAAACATATAATCACACTGTGTCCCTTGCGGGGTAGGCAGCGAGACCGTAAGAAGAGATCTGCGTCTCCTGGTATACGTTGTCAGACTCGTTAGAGGAGTTGTGAGCTGTCCAGCATTACTACAAAGACTAGCGTTAAATGTTCCTAACAATTACACTTAACTGCACCGGCAAAAACTGTTCTCAATCACATACGCAAGAACAAGTCTTCCAACTGCTATGCCTGTTTGCTCTTGCTTTGCTCTTTTAAACGGGACTGCTTCGGATATTGACATATTTCATATTACATTACAAAAAGCAAAATATTTTTTTCTTTTAAGATTGGGGGCGTTAGAAAGCACTCATCAACGCATTTAAGTGATTTTGTCGTCCATTTATCTGCATTCATTTGTGATGTCTTTCTCCCGTCTTCTTATATACATCTTTACTCCAAAAAATCTTAGTACATTTATTCTACACACCATTAATCTTACTTTTATCCTTGCTCTGCCAAATTAAATTTCCACTTTCATACGTCAACGTGGGAACCATCACATTATTATATATTGTCATTCTGGTACTTTTAATGTAGCGAGGTTGTTCTACGACTATATAACATGAAGTGCTCCGTTTACCTTTACGTTATTCAATTGAAATTTTACGCGTAAAAACGAACGTCAACCAAAAATTACGATCGTCAATCATTGATTATTGCGCAATAACCAAAACAAACACGTTAAAATGACGAAAAAAACTCTGTTATCGACTAAAACCTATTATAGATAGAACAAAACATTTTTCATTGCTTCAGCAATACTCAAATAGCCTAAAATCTAATAAAAAGTCATTAAATGTTAAAAGACCGAAAATAAACTTTATTTTCCATATTAGTAACTCAAGCAAATATATTAAACTTAACAAGTTAATATAAAGATGTTCTAGAGAATCCTGAACTACAAAATTCTAAAATAATAAATTATCAAAAGACCAAAGAGATTAAGTTTGTAACCCACTATTTTACAATGCACTTTGCTTATGTGTCTTCATGCCAATAAAGGCATCTCCCATGTCTTCAAATATAAAGCATATGCAATACTCGTAACTGGCATTACACAAGAAAACCTCCGACACAATCATACATGTATGTTACCTACTTCATTAATCACAGTCAAAGACTCATACAATGCAATATTTCCCAACATTCAACGTCATACTTTCAAAGAAACAATTTAAAACAAGCGCCAACATAAATTTCTCAATTGTTTTCAAACAAAATATTGCAAAAAGATGATTCAATCAAAATGTACCTTAAAATAAAAATATACCGTTAATGATTAAAAAAAATCGCTTGTATCCCACACAACCCTGATTTTACAAGATATGAAAAACTTTTTATATCACCGATTACATATGCGATACAGAGTATTACTATAAACTAGTGGTTCCCAAGCTTTTTCAATTCAAGGCGCCCTTAATGAATCAGGAGTTTTCTTCGGTGTCCAAAGTCAGAACATACCTAACAGTTGCACTTATGTTGGTGCGGTGAGGTCAAAAAATGTATTAAACACGTATTTAAAATTAACAAAAAAGTTTTGTAATTAGTACACACATATGTTTTGAACAGTTATATAATTGAATAAATAAATAGTAATAAGCGGTCAAAAACCACGTAAGGAATATATCCGCGCCGCTCATGACGCCAGCTGAGGCTCCCTGGGGCGCCGCGGCTCACACTTTGGTAAGCACTGATATAAAGAGCAAAATAAGTATTTATAATAATAAAAATGACAAATTATAAAACGCTGTTAAGAGAGCAGATTCTCGTCCAAGAGCGTTCTAGCCCGGGATTCGAACTCACTATTATTGATAGATTAAATTAATTACAAAAAAATACAAGTTGACAGTAAGGATAGGAAGATGGTGGCTGCGGCCATTGAATTAAGAACTTTCCCGCATCTGCATATATTTAGAAAACATATTTGGTAAGAAAACCGCAAAAAACTTACCAAGAGAAGATAAAGTACAAAGAAACCCTTGTAGAACTTCCAATATGTGATAGTAACACATTCGGCTTTAGGTGGAGTGTACGTGTATAGTGTTCTATCAACTATCATTTTCTGTGTTTTGACATTGGATTAAGTTATATATTTTCTAGTTATGAATATGCAAACGACATATTTTTAGTTATAAGATACGAGTTATTGTTTTATCATAAGCGATATGTAAACTGTAATACCAAAATTTACATATTCTAATTATTCATATAGAAATTCTCAGTATTCCCGCATTCGTGATAGTTGAGGTGCGTGACCGGGGGAAAACCTTCGTGGACACGTTGATAGATCATCTAACTTTCAACCTGAGGGTTTAGGTTTAATTCTGCTGGAACCCGAAATAGGGTGTTTGATTGGTTTTTCCCATAAGGCTTTTCATCACTTTATTAAATAGTTGGAACGATTTGTTATATGACAATATGCCCGCCATATTATACTGTTTCAGCGTAATACAATATATATTTTGCCTCCATTAACAAGTATTTAGGTTTACATCCTCTAGAGAAAGCACGCAACTCACAGTTTGTCTTAGTACGTATTAGCAACCCTGCCACACATAATTAAAGGCAATGAAAGTTGATGACCTAAACAATACTGTAGCCTCTTTATTTTGAGTACCATGAGGAATCGAGCCCGAAACCACCGCGGTGGAAGACAAGCATCTTACCAACACGGTCATGGAGGTTGTCGATTGAATCAACGGTAGTATCACAAGCTCATATCCGCAACTCACCTATTCATTCTTTCGTCATCCATTTTCCCCACATGCCAAAACATTTTAAGTTTGTTTTTAATCTTAACATACATCTATTTTATGGATCAAAACTTAAGAGATATGGTTGGTGTGTGCAGCTTTAGGAATCACCTAAAGACGACGCTTTTTGGCAGGTCTAACAAAAATGTATAATTAAATATGAGCACTACACACATACTCGTACACCAAATAAAACCAAAACTGAATGTGCTACTATCACACATCGGAGTATCTACAGAGGTTTATTTGTAGTTCGTCTTCCCTTGGTAAGTTTTCCACGATTTTCTTACATAATATGATTTCTTAAACACTTATAGACGCAGGGAAACTCATAATCTAATGGCCGCAGTCACCACCTTCTTATCCTTTTTTTTATTTTCAAATAGGCAATCCACACAAACTAGGCTGATTTATGAGACCAAATTAGTAATTATGCAATTATATGAGTCAATATGATAAAAACATTTTTTTTAAATGACAATTTATGATAATTAAAAGTTTCAACTGATTAAGCTTCAAAAATTTAAGAATCGATCAATAAGTGAAAATGTACAACGAAGAAAGAAGAAACACTACGATACATTCATTGGACGCAGTAAAGATATGGATTTTAGTAAATCAAATATGTCTCGCAAAGGACAACCGAAAAATACATGGTCTATAGTTTCATCATTCAGACCACACTCGTAGTTGGAATTCTTCACAATACCCATTCTGTCAAGGTGACTACAACGAACAAGCAGTGGCCCTTAAGACACTTAACTGACACTTTAATTAAATCTATTAAATCAAGGTTTCAAAGGGATAAATTGTTGGATTGATTTATATCTACAGACCTTATTTACACTAGTTTTATCCTAATCCAAATATCTTTATTTAATATCTTAACTTATATGTATTTATTTAGTAATTTTTTTAATCTGTTAGTAATTTGAGGTGCATGACCGCGCGGTAACGCGCTGGACTTCTGTGCGGAAGGTCGTCAGTTCGAACCCCGCGCTGTGCTACTCCTCTCGAACGACACAGGCACATTTTCCGCCTAGTATTCGAGAATTTTAAGGATACCTATAACTTCGGTCATATCTATTTTTTTTAAATGGGTTTAAGCAAATATTGAGCCAAAGTGTCACTGAGAAGAGTTTGTTCTCTAAACGACGGTATGTAAAATGGTTATTTATTATTATTATTTTATTTACGTATTTATTTCACTTTCTTTAATATACAAAAAAATTTTTGTACATTGATTTCCACAGCATTTTTCTTACTTTTATCTTTATTCTGTCAAGGTGGAAAATTTTCTTTTTTTTTCTAAATGGACACAGTGTAACCCTATTTCACATATCGAAACGCATTTAAATCGGCATTACATATGCATATCTGACACCTCGAAGACACATACGAATATTTCTCAAGATTAAGGAAATGAAAACGGACACTGGATGAAACACCTTTTGGCTTTTTGCAATATTTATACGAAGGAGACAAGTCAAAATGTCGAATATAGAATAACACAACCGATGGCGGGTTGAAAAATATGTGACGCGGGGCAATCATAAATCGTGCACTAACAAGACCCGATTCTGGCGGGCGCGCTCGTAAACCCGACCTGACCGCAAAGGGGTGAATTATGCCCAACATCTTGAAAAAAACTTAAAACATTTATTTCCATCTTTAAAAAAAACGGTGACAAAGAATAATTGAAACACACGAGAATTCGGAAATGTGACAAAATTTGGCAAGGATTTAAGTAAAATTACGAGGTAATAACTTTTTATACTACCAATTATGGTATTGTTATAAATACTGAAGAATTTCAAGAATTTACAAATGCTCCATTGTTAAAATATTGAAGACTTTTAAATCGTTAAGAGATTGTATTATGTTCCATAATAATTACATAATCCATAAAACTTACGACATTTTTCAGTGATTGAATCGCAAAGAATTGCAAAGATCAGCTAATTTATGATAATTATTATGAGGCATCACGAATGCAGTTAACATCTACATATATCAAGTTAAACTGTCATAAGTTTATAAAGAAACAGTAAAGAAAATTCATTCAAATAATAAATTAATATCCATTACCCGTGACGAGTGTAACAGAAAGAACAATAGAAAGTTGAGTTATGTTATCTGAACAGCATGTTTACGTGTGATGGGCGAGTTTAAAGGCCAATTGAAAGAAGGGAAGCGACAGGAAACAAAGTAAACGGAGCACTTAATGTTATATACAATAACCGCGCAATTACATAATAATGTGTCGATGTCTACCTTGGCGTGTGGAAGTGAAACTTGGTAGAAGAAGGATAAGAGTAAGATTGATGCTGTAGAAATGCGTGTACTAAGGAAAATTTGTGGAGTGTCAATGTTTGAAAGAAGACGGAATGAAGACATCTGAAATGAATGCATGAATAAAATGGATGGTTTATGTTAAGCAATATGAAGAAAGGAGTTTTAATATGGGTTGAGCATGGGAGAGAGAATGAATGACAAAATAATGAATAAGCAAGTAAACAAGTCAGAAGTGCAAAGTGTATGTGGAAGAGGTAGACCGAGGAAAATATGGCTGGACCAAATATACCAGATTTAGAAAGAAGTTATAGTGCGAAGAATGAACAAAAGAAGATTGTGTATGACGAGATGGATGAATATGGAGAGGGCGAAAGTTGTGAGATTGGATAGAAAAGTTTGGAGATGTTTTCTCTGCCTACCCCACAAGGAACACGGCATGCTGATATGTATGTATAATATAAAATAGGAAAACAGGATACTTAACGTTAATACCACCGGAGACTGTATAAGTCAATTTATGATAGGCATACCGTGTTAATATAGGGCAAAGAAATTTAGTACTTGCACATATAACTTCATACCAGAAGGCATTGAACTGGTTGAATGTTAGAAATAGACGCCAAATTCACATACTGTCTCTATTGTATAATGTCCTTAACTATCCCGCCGCACCCTCTTATCTCGCCGAAAATTTTCAGCGTCTTTCCAATCATGGATTAGCGCTACGCTCAAACAGAGATTGTTTATTGGCCTTTCCAGTTCACCGCTCCTCTTTCTTTACGTCGTCCTTTACTATCCATGCAGTGAGACTCTGGAATCAGTTACAAACCAATATAAGACTCGCTCCGTCCTTGGCATGCTTTAAGAAGCGACTGAAAAAACTCTTAATTTCTAGTCAGTAAAATAACATGTTTTATTCCTGTTTTTTCTTTTCCTTTCCTCTCCACCATCCCTTCCTTTCCTTTTGATTGATGATATCTCACTTTATATGAAAAATAATGTTCGGGTGATTGTCCGTCTTTGTGGGTTTCGTGGGCATGTGCTCACGTATATGTTTATGGATTTCGTGGGGATGGATAGTCATTTGAATTATTTATGCGATCACGTAACTTGCTTCATTTACTTTTGTCTGGTTGATTGGAAGAGATTGCCGCCTGGCAATAAGCCCGCCAGATTGTATTTGCAATAAAAGTGTTAAATAAAATAAATAAATGTATGGGCCTTCTTGGCCCATTAGATCTTATATAACTACTATACTATCAGTGTGTACGTCATTGTACTCGATTCGCTGCCTTTTTTCTCCCAGTTGAGCTGAACATTAATGTTTTAAGCGTTTATCAAATGTATGTCATGGTTAAAAGAAAATGGTTGTCATAGTTCTAAGCAATCATTACGACTGCTCAAGATCCTATGACACTCAATCAAGCCTCAACGATTTCGTTTTTGTTGCAGATTAGGAAACTTCAATAAACGCAGTCGATCTTCCTACGTCAGATTTGTCACGCATCTTGGATTTTTCGCTGCTGGTTTTTTTAATCAACTCCAAGTTCACTATCTTAAAATAATGGTTCCATATTTGGTAACCAAAATCTAGCAAAAGTCTAACATACGATTATAGACTAATGAAAACGTTTCTGATGCTATCCAATTAAATAATTTATTTTAATTTGTAAATAAGCTGTGATAAAGAAAATAAAAACCTATGTTTTTATGGTGAAAACATATTTGTTTCATTTCCGTTTATACCAAGAAACCGATCCCTTATACCTATATATCTCTTTTTTTCAGAATGGTAGAACAAATGCGTGTTTTAGTCAAGATTTTATTAGAAAAGCACAATCATCATAAAGTGATAGTGATAAGGGTGTCTAGCGTATCCGTTGTTCTTAAGCGACTCAGTTTTACTCATACAAGTGTAATTTCACTTATACGAATATATTAAATAAACACCTTTTTTCAACCTATTTCTAAGATTGTCCAAGTCCTTATTCTAATTATGAAACCCTTGAATGTTTATTTTTGGTTTTATTTTTAAGTTTGTAAAATTGACATTGATTTTTTTAAGTTTGTATAATTGACATTGATTTTTTCTTTATATACCTAAACACGTTGTAAGAAAATTATTATATTTTGTAATTACTTCAATAAATTTATTTGATCTGTTGAGAGAAGCCGATGAGGCAGTTTCGGCAAATGGTGGGTACTTCGCTCTGTCCGTGTTCTCAACAGGTTGATTCAGCGAAGCACTGTCGAATACCCCCAAATTAGTGACTTAATTCATCTCTTTTTTCATGATGGTAGTAAAATAGAGGTTTATACCCTAAAATTAACAATACAATCTATGTAGGATTTGTAAAACTATATTCAAGATCCACGTTAATAAACAAATGCACCAACAAGTGCTCGTAGTATATTAAGGAAGAAAATTTTGAATCAGCATATCGAGAGCCAAGAAAAAATCTTGATACTGGAGCTTACATAAAAAAAGAGGCAACCACAAATTAAATGGAAAATTACAACACAAAAGAGGTGATTGATAAACGTTCCCAAAAATTAGGGTTGAAAAACATATTTTTGACAAAATGTTGATTTTTTAATTTAAGTCAGAATACCCCAAATTATACGTCTCACACTATAAATTTTAAAAAATCGAGTAATATATACACATTATCAAGTAATAGCTTTTGTGTATACGAATTAACTTATATCAGTTAATAGCTTTTCCGGCGATTTACTTCGGGTGGATGTTACAATAGTTAAGTATCACATAATTTAGTTATATTTGAAGGCTGTGTGATCCGTAAGTATAAGTTGTAGCTTGTTAATAGTGTAAATCGGGTATATATTTATTATTAAATGTGCTTTGTGATTGTTTAACTTTATTTAACATACGAATATATTGTGCTTGAGTATTTTTGCCAACATGCATCGCTAAGGTTACAAAATTGAATAAAAGCAAGAAGAAAAATATTCTTGTTGTGAAATATGTTTTGAGACTTTCACGGTTGTTCGTATAAGGTCTTTCAGAGTATTGTACCGCGCGATTTGGCTTCTGATGCCGACATCAGAAGTCAAATCGTGCGATACAATACTCCGAAAGACCTTATACAACTTATTCTTATTGTTAATTTAGTATGCAATTGACTGAATAATATGTTAACGTTGATTTTTTTTTTGTTAAACTAATTCTACAAATGTTTTCCACATTATTTTGATATATCTTTGACAGATTAGCCAGTGAATCCAATTTTAATTTCTGTTCCCGCACTTTTTCCTACTTGCTTCACAATCACCTCTTTGATCCTCTCAATGAATAGTATAATGTTATAAAGCCTTAAACACCCCAAAGATTAAAAAGAAAACATCAATGAAAGATGCCTAGAAATCGGTTCAGTGGTTGAATTTTGCGAATATCATACAAACAAACGCGTCAACTCACAAACAACCTCATTACAATATTAACATAGATTATAAATATATTATTAACAAATGACATTTTCACGTGGACATAAAAAGAAACGTGAGAGCCCCGCATGATAACGCATAAACCACATGTATTCATTTGAACTCAATATCCGGATCGTTTAAAAACCATATAAAATTAACACTGGAAAGAGGTTTATGATCCCCATACGGACGTCATGACTCAAGAATGAAACGTTACAATTAGCATAAATAGATAATTGGTTGTAAATTTAAATCACGATCTTCACATAAATAAAGAAAGAATCGTTGTGCTCCGACTCTGAGACTGTTCATCGCTTATCTGCATCCAGTCTTCATCGGTCCTCGAGGTGTTACTATGTCGAGCGGCGAGAACTGGTGACCCGCCCACGCCTCGCATATTAAACGGTAGAATCGCTACCACACGTCAATGTTTAAAGAGATCATAATGTCAAAAGCCCACTGAAATTGTTGATACTCCTTATTTATGGGAGGAGGTCGGAAGTTAATGATATCGTCTTGGCGATGCGATCGTCGAATGGCCTGCGACGGAGTGTGGTGCACATTGTAAGTGTATAATCCAAGATCCAATATAAACTCTTTCATTGTATTTTAAATTAAATTTATTTAAGTAAAAAAATATTCTAAAATAAAATAAAAACGTCTTTACCGATTTTTAATGATTCAACGATGTTTTCTTTACATGTGATAATGTATACATAATATAAACAATTTGAAAAATAGTCCCTTTTTACGAATAAATCATTAATTTTAGTTAAGCTCTGTTAACTAACGGTGGACAGTTTAAAGATATTTTAAAAAAATAATAACTTTTTAGTCGGTTATTTCACATACATGCCACTCCACTATATGGAATCAATTTTTAAGTCCTCTCTCTCTCTTCAGGGTTACTCGTTGTGTGCAAGATCCTTCGCTACTTTCACTGCTCAGATGTTTTCCTACATGCCATTCATCAATACTTTCCTTTGAAAACTTCAACATTTTCTTCTTCAACTTCCAGCCCATGCTCTTCAGGTATTCTAGCGATGTAGCTATATCACCGCAATCTGTCTCCCTCAGTTTTTAATTTATGGGTGCCACTTTAAGACTCTCTCTGATATATTCATTAAGTACTTTATCTCTATAAGTCACAACCACTACCGACCTGAAGAAACTCAACTCTGATGGATAACACTTTTGCTTATGTGCTCTAGTGTACACTGAACATTCCACACCGACAGCACCATCGGTCGTATGACACTATCATATTTCTCACAAACGTGCAAAAGAACATATTTTTAACTTGAAGGGAAAAGTTGTCACACAGCAATCAGCCCATTAGATTGCAGTGAGTATACCCAGAGTGTTATTCAATGATACAATGTTTATGAAAAAGAGCATCATTGCCGGGCCTCGCAGTCGAGGATCCCCTCGCCACTCCAACGTCAGTCCTGAACCGTTCTCCCACGTCGATCGTGGGATCTTCTGTGAGAGAACAGCCCGATCCTGGACGCTCACTCCCTCCCGCAAACGCCACAGACATATGGACCCTGCTGAGCCGCCTGGCCATGTTGACGCATGTTCGCAGCGCGCAGACTGTTTCTCATACGTCTAGCCGGTAAGACACCATCAGCCCGAGAACATATGGCTCTCCACCCCTCACGGTCCCGAGCCACCTGCTCCCAGTCCTCAGGCGCCCCGCACAAAGTAAGCGACTCTCGCAGACTGTCCTTGTAGCGTTTCCTCTGCCCACCAACTCTTCGCTTGCCCACCACTTCCCCGTACAAGACACGTTTTGGTCTGCTCTAAATGTATTCAATCTGAAAAAGAGCAACGACCAGAAAAAACGCTTTTAATTCAACCTATTTGATGACATTCGAGTGAGTTTAAGTGGAATCAAGCCAAAACCTAAAAGCAAATAAAGTTAACAATCCTTAACAAATATACAGTGCAAATGTAACTAGAAGGCGTGGTAGAGTAAAACCAAGGAAACTATGGTTGGATCAAGTAAATGATATTTTAAAAGAAGGAAACTTAAAAAACCTGAGAGATCGTAGGAGGTGCATGAATTCAGAAGAGCGAAGAATATATGTCGAGATAAGAAAGTCTGGCACTCTATCCTATCTGCCTACCCCAACAGGGAAATGGCGTGGTAGTATGTATGAAGAAATCAATAAAGTCACAAGTTCTCTACAGACGAAATTCACATCGCCGTAGATTCAAAGATAATAATGACAAATTATATGCAGGCAAATCAATTTGCATTTTAATTGAATATTGAACGGGAAAAAATGAGAATTCAACTATAGGAGTATAAATAAAAAACTAGACATGCTCGTTAAAACAGTAAAAAAAAGAGCCAACCTATTCGCTTTATTACACAGATAAATTAACTCAAAACAAATTCCATTAAATTCTCCACATTGTATCAAATCAACACGTTGAAGGAGCGCGCCATCTATAATTTATTTGGGCAATAAAAGTAAATACAAATAAGATAAGCGAGAATAAGGCGAGATTGTTATCGAGTAAAGAAAAATGCTGCGGGTCTGTTTAATTGATTGTTGTATCTTTAATAATATTTAATAGATTTACATGAAAATGAAAAGGAAGTGTTAAAATATATTTCGACTGGTCGTGGATTCACATTTGGCGAGGTGGAACCACGCATAGTGCGAGATGATTAAAGCAAAATAAGTATATAAAAAAACGATCAGGCCAAGAATTCGGAGATGAGAATTCGCAAGTGAGAATTAATAGTTGAAAATAGATAGGTGTTGCTGATAGTTGATACTAAACGAATCTATACATTTTCGTCGTGAAATCTATAATATAATCTGCCAACGAACTTAAGAGATTATAACTGTTTAGTTTTTTGATATTTTGATATATAATTTTTTGATATGATATTTTTTAATTATATTACAATAATTAAAAATACAACACAAAAATAAAAGGACAATATAAAGCAGATTTATTTTCCTCAAAAACGCTGTAACTCGGGGTTCAAACCTACTAGTATTGACAGACTAAAAATATCACAAAATAAATATATATTAGTTAACGTGTGCGAATAGGAAGAAGATGGCTGCGGCCATTAGATTGGGTACGTTTCCGCATCTGCATATATTCAGAAAGCCATAGTTGATAAAAAAAAACGCAGAAAATTTACAAAGAAACCTACGAGTATGTAAATCTTCCGATATGTGAAAAAACACATACGGCTTTAGGTGGAGTGTAGTGTATGTGTGTGTATTATTCATATATAATCACAAATTTTAATTGAATCTTACAAAAAGGATTGTCTTCAAGTTCTTCTTAAAGCTGCCCACATCACCCATATGTCTAAACATTTAGAGTCAGACTATTTTGCACCACAGAACCAACAACAACAAAAACCCTGTCATAATAACCCTTCATAAAAATCCCTTTTGAATAAATTCGGAATAATCTATTTATTTGATGAATGGATAATTAAAAGAACAATAACGGTAAGTTATTGCTGTCGAATTTAGAACAATATCAATTTTATTAAATAACAATACTTATTTTATATATTTAATTCGTTAAAAACTATAAACTTTTTTGATACTCTGCAATTGATGGGAGAAATATTTATAACGAGCGTTCTCATATTGACACTCGTCAAAATGCCATCTTCATAAAATATCTGATACACATCATTTAGTGGACATTCAAAGACTATATGGTAGAAAGGTCCTCACTAATATCACACTCGAATACTAGAATTCGAAACTTTGGTCTTTGTCAAATGTTCCTGCATCGGACGTGTGCGTCACCTAAAACATATTTATTTGTTTTCTTGTTTATACAATATAATATTGGTATGTTTACATGTATAAATTCTTGGTTATATTTTGATGTTATTTGGTATTTTTTATGTAATAATTTTATGTTTGTTGGGGTCCGTGCTGTGTCGCGACCGTAACTGAAATTTTCCTTATGCGCGACCATCGCGAGACAGTATTAAAAGTCGGCCGGCCCATGCATGCGAAAAACTTGCGAGAATTGTGATATTTCGCAAGTTATGACGGCATGCACGGGCGGAAACAGGCGCTTGCGATGAGCGATTGGCTGCACATAAAGAGCGCCAAACGTAAAAAATACATTCCCAGTTCGCTCCAGTCTACTGCCTTTTACTTGCGACTATCTACTACCTGCTAAAAAGGGATCTCTTCTACTTTTCACCGTAAGCTGAATTCTTCGAGCATTGAGCAGCAGCCATCCACCTATTTCTAGTCTTTGTATCGATGCCGAACAGTTCCATTATTATGGAATAATGTCCAATACGCTTATTTGACATATCACATATGTTTAATGCGTGTCTAAGGATATATAATATAACTAAACCAAGACCTAGACTGCACTTTCGACTTCAACGTTTTATAGCATTTTCCCTTTGTTGACCTTTAACTTGACATTTTATAGTATTTTCCCTTTGTTGACCCTTAACTTGGCATTTTATAGTAGTTTCCCTTTGTTGACCCTTGATTGATGTTTTATAGTATTTCCTTATTTGTTTGAATGTTTAAAGTATTGATTACAACGGTACCAACAAAGAACAACAGAATACTTTAAATGGTCATAGACAATAACAGTTAAAACAATGAGCGAATGAATATTATAAACAATATTTTCTGCACGTCCACGTATGAAATAGTGCAGAGTTTAAACACCAAGTCGATCGTGAGGAAGTGCATAACGATTATTGCAGTTTCCTTTATTAATTTGGCGTATTGCCTTTACGGGCAGCGCTCTGTTGATTTGTGGGCAACAGGTCTCGTTTAGGGCAAGGCCAGCAGTTTTCAAAATTTTCATAAATAGGTAAAACCAAAATTCAAAAATTCTAGTACCACAAGCAAAAATATATATTCTTTACAAAGAGAAAGTCGAGATTATTGTACTTATTAAATTTATTGTCATATATTTTATTTCGTTTCTAATAAAATTGCGATTTACAAAATTATTTCATGCGATACTTATGTTTTTTTTCATGCCGAACAAAATAGCACATTGTTTATAAAATCATTCGTTAGATTTTTTGAGATGAAATCCCAATGAGTTGTACTTTTTGTTCAGATACTCTACGTACCACTAATCAGTTATCTCTCGCGTACGGGTACCACAGGTTGAGAGCCGCCGGGCTAGACCATATCTCACAGACAATAAATACAGACGGTATTACTTCACCTACTCCAGGGCTGGATGTTGTTGGTGAGAGCTTGAAACGAAAATCAATATTATTTAATTAGCTAACTCTGTAAGCATTAGATATAATTCTTTAAAAATATACTAAGCACTTCTTGACAACCTGCATGGTCTAGTTGGTATTGGACTTCACTTCAGTCTAGTGTGACGTGTGCGAACATTGTTGTTTCTTCAAGTGCGGTTACAGATAACGAGTTCCGTGCCTTCTTCACTAGCCTACTGCAGTGGTTTGAGTACACAAAAGGAGTTTATCAGGGCTGTATATTGTCATATTTAACTTGTATGGTGAGGAAGACATTATGAGAAGAGGTCTGGACAAGTGGGAGAAAGGTATTAGAATATGTGATAAACAACCTCCGATTTGCAAATGACATCACACTTTTTGCTTCATAATCAGAAGATGGTTGATCTGCTCGAAAGAGTGTGGAGAGTCGAAAATGTGGATTGGAAATAAATATGTAGAACCAAAAAAAAAAGCTCACAATAATAGACGGAGCTCACGTCCAACAGCTGTTGGGTAGGTTAAGTGACCTTGAAGTGATACAAGATTTTATATATCTTGGTTCATCGATTGGCAGAAAGGGTGGTTGTGAAAACGAAATGAACAGACGAATACAATTCACCAAAAATATCATGATACAATTTATAAAAATATGGAGATATCGAGATATTTCCAATCGTACCTTGGCTAGTCCGAACTCGAATATTTCCAATATTCTTGAATCACGCTAAAACATGAACAGTAAAAGCTTGAGAACGTGTAAGAATAAATTCCTTTGAAATATGGTGTTGGCGTTGGATGCTGAGAATCCCCTGGACCACTAGAAGAACGAACCTCTCCATAATCTAGGAGTTAAATGTGAGAGTTCGACTGTCCTCAATACCCTATCAGCGTTTTCTGCGGTTTTTCGGGTAAACTTCCAGACGCGAGCCAGACAGCTTGGAGTAATTAATGGTCATAGAAAGTGTGCCAGAAAGAAGAAGAATCAGAACACCAGCAAGATGGAGTGATCAAGTGAAGGGGTTGACTGAGGTAATGGTAAGTAGCACGCAAACGACAAGTGACCGAGAGGATTGGAGAAGTATCGTCTCAATCTTACCACCAACAACGTATATATCACGACCCTCAGTAATGAGAAACGACAGAGATAACGATATAAATACATTTCTTCATTAAAGAGATGTTTTTTATGTCGCTGTTTGAAGCAAGCCAACGAAGGTGAGAATTTCATGGCAACCGGTAAATGGTTCCAGAGTATTTCGGTATGTACATCAATGGATAACGTGAAGAAGGAGAAGCGATTAACCGGGAATATCAAAATGCAAAGTCTCCTCTAGTGAAGCGTAATGTTAAAATGCTTCACCGAAATTTAAAGTCAGAATGCTCGAACGAAACTTAAGTGTTAAAATGCTCGAGCGAAACTTAGTGTTAAAATGCTTGAGCGAAGCGGAATGTTAACAATCTTGAGCGGAGCTTAATGTTAAAATGAGACCAAATGAAAAAAAAAATTTTGATTAGTATATTTTTCATTATATTATAGTATACAATAGGATACTAAGTATAAACTAAAAGGACCAAATTATAATATGACTGCCACATCCTGTGATAATTTAATTAAGTGACCACTTAGTGACTAATATTAGGAAAATTGTTAGTAAAAATATTCTTATTCATTTTCTCACACATATAAAAACTAAATCCAATTTAAACTATTATCACACTCACACATGTATAATATATTATATAATCATTCCCCGTGTCCCTTGAGGTAGGAAAAGAGACCTGGTCATCGGATTTTTATATACTTTTAAAGAAAGTTCTTTAAAATATCGCTATAAAAATATTAATTATTCATTAAACAGATATTTTATTTCTAAACGAACGTGTTTAGCTTTTATCTCAATTAGAAAACGAAACTGCTCCATTGATTTGCCAAGGAAAAATGCAAATTGTTTGAAATTAATATAGTTAATGTTCACGGGCAAGAATTTCCATTATATTATTAATTGATTTAACTATTTAGCACGGATATATTTTACACAACGATTTAAATAATATTCCTATGAAGATAGAATGTACAAAGGAAAATGAGATGATCAATCGTGAACTCGGTGTTATTTTGTCCTATGTTCAACTTGAACTCATTTAAAATAGCTTAGGAAATATAAGACTTGATAAATTATTCACGTTACATATTTTTCTAAGTGGACGCATATTTTAACATATGTTTTTAAATAGTATGATATCTTCCATATTGTAGCCTCGTATTAAATACATGAAACACAATCAGTTTATTAATATCAAATGGAGTTGGTTTGTATTGTATTGGGTACACGCCAGCTGTATACAGCACAACCTTGCATGATTATTTCCATTTAGCAATATCTTCCAACTAACCAAAAATACGTTTAAGAGGCCTGAAATGAAAACCAGACTAAAACCGTTTTTTTTAAATTGGGTACCAACGAAAATCGAACCCGCAATCCCAGAGGCGTAATACAGATGTCTCACCAACTTGGTCATCGATGTCGTCTAATCAATTCCAAATTTAAAAGTTATATCACTTCAATGGAAAGACGAGGAGCAAAGTACAAATTACTGCACCTGATCATCCAAGGCAAAATAGAAGGCCGAAGAGGTGTTGGCAGGAGGCAAATCTCCTGGCTCCGCAATATACGTGATTGGACTGGCATAAGGAGCGTTGGAGATCTTTTTCGGGATGCCGGGGACAAAGATGTCTACTCTCAGGTGATATTCAACGTTGGGGGGACCTGGCATAACACTAAGAAGAAGAATGAAAAGGCAAACCGTGGAGTACTAGAACATAACTAATGTTTAAAAAATTTCAATTTTGTAGATATCTAAAACTGCTTCACTAAGCAAAGCCTTATTTCTCCCCTTATTAGCCACTTCTTCCCTTCCTCTCTCTTACACCTATTACAATTAGAAAAAATATATTTTAGACATAATTTAGTTAATTTCGCCTAACGAGGAAGACGGAGGTGTTTAGACCGGTAGAGAACTCAAATAAAACGGAGGTGAATACAAAATTATTTAATCTATTTGAATTATTTTGTATGTATTATATTTTTTGTTTTATGTGCATTATGGGTTTAACATATACAAAATGAAAAACTAAATAAGACTTATGTGAGTTGGCTCTCAAAGTGACGGCACATAAATTATAATTATATTTATTACTCATAATATACATAAAATGATGACAAAAATTGAATGGAAATGCAACAAAATGAAGTACATCGAATATAAAATAATTCCACGCCGACATAATGTTAAGTGGTAAACTGCTAATGGCCATGCGGTCCGTCGGGCTTAATAGAAATTCTAATTACCGCAGCTTTTATGAGTATTATTTATTGAAACCCTTACACATTTATGTGTTTTATGATATGACACTTTGTTAAGTTAATATTACTGATTTAACGTTGATTTAGAAGCATATTTTACCAACGAACTCGATTTCGACCACATAACAAATGCGGTTCGTGCAACGATAATAAAATTAAATTTATACCTGTTGGTTGCCTCGCGAGAGCAACAATTAAATAAAATTGGTGGTCGGAACGAACAAGTCCAAATGTCGGGTCGTGAAACGTTTCCGTTGGCACGTCAACGCGAAAACGTTGGCACGAGTGATTCATATGTTTGATAGCTCGTTGTTTGCAACTATAACTAGATAAATTATAACAATTATTGAGTGTCTCATCACTCCAAGGGTGAGCTTAAAGCAACATCTAAAGCTTTGAAAATAAGTTTCTTTTATAATAAAATTAGTTTGATTTTCTTATGCCCCAAAAGAGTTAATCAAATAATATTTATCTGTAAGTAGGTACTGAAAGTAAAATTTAATTCATAAAAAAATACACGACACTTGTAACCAGTCATATTTGAACTTTTTCTTTCACTAAATTAAAACTTTTTATATACACGTCGTACATATTTAATTATCAAATCCGATATTTGCATGAAATATTACGATTTAATTAACTTAACACCTTACGCGCATGAGCCTTGCACAAATTAAAGATTTGGTAAGTGAAAAATTGCATAGATGTCACATATAGCATAGACTTGAACCAATCTTTAAAGTGTGAGTAAAAGCTGTTAAAAAAGCTTAATAAAATAAATATGTTATTTTTTTGGCAGACATAAAAATATAGATTATTTAGTTTGTGTTTCGGATAACCAACGGTACAGCGTTTTAGTTTTCGAATTAGCGATGTACTTCACTCAATCACTAACGAATAATATTTCAGTAGACTGGGGTTCTAAATGAATTAAAACAAAGAACAGCAAAGCCCGGTAGAAATAAAACAACATTTAGATACCCTTATTTTGAAATAAAAACTTGATAACCGCACGATATTCAATTTTTAATATTTCAGAATATAACGATTCAACACGTCTTCTATCGGCTCTAGTTGACATACTACTGGGGGTAGAGGTCTCAAATTTGAACGGTATCATCACCTGATGATGTGGTGGACGTGGTGTATGTAGAATGAGGTATGTGAAAATATGTAGAATGAGGATTAAATCCTTATTACAAACGTCCAATTAAATTTCATATACTATCACAAAAACATCTTACATATACGAGTATTGCTTTGGTGTACCTACCTCATACAAACTTCAACACATAATTTTTTTTGTAGAGAGAACTCAAGAGGAGTTTTCAGTAAAATTGAATACATATACAAGGGTAATGGGACCCTTGTACACATATTCACAATAATAATGATGACAAACACGGCCTTTAGGACCTTTTCAAATGAATTTAACGAAATGATGGGAAATAAGATACATGCGAAAGAACGCGGCGTCGAATAAAAAGTGTCGTTTTATCGGCACCGAGTTAATGGTTCATAAAGTACACCGATTCAGACTCGAAACTTGGGGTATAACGCACCCTGCTTGACATTACACACTCAATAAGTCATTAATATTATTTTTAATATGCACCAATTCACAAATTATTATACTTTTATTGAATAATGAACATCGCACGGCTACGCAAGACGAACATCAGAATAATTAATATCGAGCATGGAGCATTTGCTTTGACAACAGATCATTGTAAAATAAACAATGTTTAAAAGGCACTCTTCTGTTTTACGAAAGTTGAAAATAGATGGCCAAATATAATCAGTAAATCAATTTTAAATCAAAGAAATAAATATAGGTTCATTGATAACAACTTAGCATGTAGGTACATATAACATATATCCTGAAATTACATATATATTTAAAGGCAATGAAAAAAAAAACATTTCAGTGAGAAGCTATCAAAATGTCTGAACTCATCCCATAATATCCCCCCAATCGAGATACACCCCCGCCAATAGAGGACAAACTCGGCCGTGAGGACATCGGATGTTTTTCAGCCTACACCCTTGTACACGTAAATTATAATACAAAAAAAATATAGTAAATAAGCAGTTAATAGAACTAGAAACTACATAAATAGGTACGACAATGGTCCAAAATATTAACGCACACACGCAAAAACAGATTCACTATGGCGTGGAGAGAGAGAAAATAAAATAAAATAAGAGAATTTTTTTACAAAACAGAGAAAGAAACTAGGCGACGTTTTTTTATCTCCAAATTTCAAATCACGTGAGCATCAATTCATAAGAACTCACCAAGATGAATAACGAAGAGCCATGGAGTCTTTCCTTCCTTTGACGAGGTCTTTTAATATAAATCAATTTTTAACTTGCGTGTTTTACTGCGCAGTAAGTCTTTTATGTCAGTGATTTGAGGAGTACCTTTTCCACTGTTGTGTCATGCGTGATTGTGTTGTTTATCAGTGTATAATTATATAACGTATTGTGTGTATGTTTCATGAATATGGAGTCTGAAACGAATCAAGGACTAAATGACACAATAGCGCAGTCTGCAGTCTGAACCCGCACACAATTAATGAACATTTTCATTTGTTTTCTGGAGCTGAAAGATTTTATATTTAAAATCATGACAAATACTCAGAACGCAAGTCTTTTTCGGTAGTGATGGTTGTTTGTCGTGTATATGAACGAATTCTGAGAGTGTCTTGTTGTCCGAGTTTATTGTATTTACCACTAAGGTTCAAAAGTTACAGTTAAAATTTGATACTTCTACCCTCAGTAGTATGTCAACTAGAGTCCATAGAAAACGTGTTGTTTCGTTGTATTCTGAAATGTAAAAAAATTAATATCGCACGATTATCCGTTTCTTTCAAAAGAAGGGAAAAGTCCGGTAGGAATTGAACAAAGTTTAGATGCTGAGAAACATCTGCGTCTACAGTCATTAGTGATATATGCATATAAGGCATACAATTTAAGTTATAATTTAAATATTTACTAGTTTTGTTAAATATGTAAACCGACTATTTAATAAAAATAAATAATAGTTTTACAAAAAGATAAGCTGATTTTTATTTGACTTCAGATAAAAAAGGAAACAGCTAACGAAGATGACAACAAAGTGACAAATAATTTAATAGAAAACTGAAAAAAGAAGCGAACTATAAAAATCCTACTGAAAAAAGCATTACGTCATTAAATAAAAATGTTATTTTATCAGCACTGACGTGAACGGTCCATAAACAAAACTCACATGCAACGCAGGTTTCGGGTAAAATGCACCAGGCATTGACTTGAAGAATATTCTGATTGTATTTTCGCAGAAACTGTATTATTTCAGATAATGGAGGAGTTAAGAGGGATATTGAACGGGGTGTAGAGATAAGAAATAAAGTTAATGGGGTATTAAAACATATATAATCATACCATTTGATGCATGGCAGTAAAATGTGGACGTGAATATACTAAAAAGAGTCTAATAAATACTGCAGAAATACGTGCACTTAAGAAAAATATATAACAGAATATGGAATGAAGTGGTAAGGAATGAAGGAGAACTCAAAAGTGATCTGTCGAGTGATATGAAGAAGAGAACTCTGATGTTAATTGTATAAAGCTTATTTTTTATTTATTTATTTAACACTTTTATTGCAATACAATCTGGCGGGTTTATTGCCAGGTGGCAATCTCTTCCAACCAACCAGACAAAAGTAAATGAAGCAAGTTACGTGGTCGCATAAATCATTCAAATGACTATCCATCCCCACGAAATCCATAAACATATACGCGAGAACATGCTCACGAGCCCCACAAAGACGGGTAATCACCCGAACATTATTTTTCATATAAAGTGAGATATCATCAATCAAAAGGAAAGGAAGAGATGGTGGAGAGCAAAGGAAAAGAAAAATCAGGAATGAAACACGTTATTTTACTGACTAGAAATTAAGAGTTTTTTCAGTCGCTTCTTAAAGCATGCCAAGGACGGAGCGAGTCTTATATTTGTTTGTAATTGATTCCTGAGTCTCACTGCATGGACAGTAAAGGACGACGTAAAGAAAGAGGAGCGGTGAACTGGAAACTTAAGTACCTATACAGGTTGAATCCATCACATATAAAGCGTAAAGACATTGTAATTTGTTTTATCAAACACTGTTTATTCCAATTTTTGTAACGGTATAACCCTACCGGTTTCAAGGCTTTCAGCTCATCACCAGGGGAGCACAAACAAGACTCCTTTGTGGTTCCCTGATGATGAGGTGAAAGCCTTGAAATCGGTAGGGTTATACCGTTACAAAAATTGGAATAAACAGTGTTTGATAAAACAAATTACAATGTCTTTAAACCTCCACAATGTTAATGCCTTAACTATGAATAAAATATAAAGCTTAAAGAGAAATTATATGTTATACAGCAAAAATAATGCTTTACAATGATAAAAGAGACATTAAGAGTATACGAGGGCGGTCCGATAAGTATGAGGTTGGGCCAAATGGACCACATTTTGAAAATAAGTAAACTGAGAAGTATGATTAATAGAAGATTGTGCATCACGAGATGTATGAATGTGAAGGAGGCGAAAGTTGTATGCTTGGATAGAAAAGTTTAAAGATCTATTCTCTCTGCCTAATTTGCAAGGGCCACGGCGTGATGAGATGTACGAGTATAATATAATATTTATTAATATATTTATTTATAAACACTTTTATTGCAAATACAATCTGGTGGGATTATTGCCAGGCGGCAATCTCTTCCAACCAACCAGATATACACTCATTCCTGAGTTTTCTTTTCCTTTCCTCTCCCCCATCCCTTCATTTTCTTTTGATTGATGATATCTCACTATATATGAAAAATAATTTTCGGGTAATTGTCCGTCGTTGTGGGGTTTGTGGACATATGCCCACGTATGTGTTTATGGATTTCGTGGGGATTGATAGTCATTTGAATGATTTATGCGACCATGTAACTTGCTTCATTTACTTTTGTCTGGTTGGTTGGAAGAGATTGCCGCCTGGCAATAATCCCATTAGATTGTATTAGCAATAAAAGTGTTAAATAAATTAATTAATTTTTAAAAAATACATTAGCAAGAAAATAAAAATTTGCAAACAATAAATATTAGTTCAGCCGAAACAACTAACTCCCATTACTAAGAAAGCTCAAAATGATTTACTTAAAAACATTTTCGGAAATATTGAAGACGTTGATATCCGAGGCCTTATTCAAAAAGAAGATCTCGAAATACAGAGGAAGAACACTTGGTAGGTTAGTTCTACTTGTTACCAGTCTAAATAGGACAATATTTCTGTACCTCAAATAGTTGTCAGAAACATAAAACTTTATCTTTTCCATCATATGTTAGTAGGATTCAATTCCGACCGAACTCGTGTGACGACCTCCGTTGCCTAGTTGGTAGAATGCCTTGTTTCCAGCCACGGGGTTGCGTATTCAATTCTCGTTGGAACTGTTTTTCACTTAATCACTTTTGTGTTTGGTTAGAAGAGATTGTCACATGGCAATAACTCAGCCAGATCGTATTGCATACAACGAAAGTATACTTGAATACAATACAATTATTTGATATGTGATCTTATAACATATTGAAAAACTCCTACATCCAAGCTATCCTTGATATACGTGTAATATTATTTCAATTTTTGAGGCAATAATGAATTTGAATTTTGAGGTAATAAATTCGTCCAGTAACAAACAAAAATATTTACATGGTAACAATAATTGTACGAGGTAGGAGTGTACAAGTGTTACCTCTCCACGTGCTGTAGTATTTCCAACACGCACGACGACGAACTGTGAAGTTTTGTTCCTACCAGATGACAAGAATATTGAAGCCGCAAATAATGTTGTCATGTTCCTAGCCGCAGACAATGTCGTATTTTATACCAACCGCCAAAGGCTATTAAAAAGTCTCGATCTCCCACACAATATATACTCGACAAACGGCCGTTCGAGTCAGGTAGAGAGAATTTTCGGCCTCCGCATGCTCCTTGCTGAGAATGTAAACGGTAGTAATGGTAGCAGGTATTTATACTAAGTAGATATTTATTTGTAACAAACAAAATTTCACATAGTTAAAAGTAGTTTTTTTTGTTTAAAAGAATATATAAGAATTTGTTTAAAAAAGTGGCTGTGTCGTTCGAGGGAAAAAGCACAGCGCGGAGTTCAAACCGACAACCTTCCGGGCGGAAGTCCAGTGCGTTACCGCGAGGCCACGCACCTCACTATTTGAATATACTCTTTCAATGCTCTGGCACATATTTTCGCCATAATCCCCGAATACTATAAAGTCAGATTTGTCAATCAGACCGAAGATAAACCGGTGCAAGCTGCCACAGTACTCCTTTATAAAGAGAGGAAATTTATTTTCGTCGGAAAATGCAATTTCGGTCCATGAATTTGCGGTATAAATCAATCTGGTTTTCACATATTTTTTCACAAAATAAAGAATCAGCCTTTTGGGCACATTCTATAAAATTCACAGTATTATAAATTTAAAAAAATTAAAACAAAACATCAGGACTACGGACTACATATTACTTTAACTGGATTAAAAACGTCTGACCACTAACCGAATTAAAAACACCTGACTTCAATGGAGTAAACCGAATTAAAAACCTTTGACTTAAGTGGAGTTAACCGAATGTAAAACACCTGACCTAAGTGGAGCTAACCTAGCTTAAATAGAGTAAACCGAATTAAAAACGGCTAACTTAAATGGTATTAACCGAATTAAAAACATGTGACTTAAGTTTAGTTAACCGAAAGAAAAACACCTAACTTAAATGGAGTTAACCGGATTAAAAACACATTACTTAAGTGGAGACAAGTCACTGAAGAGACTTGATAAAATAATACAACTATATATGAAGAGCCGAGTATAAGAGAGTTATATAACTGACAGTGATGTGCGGTGTAAAATGCTCAGTGCTTAAGAAAAATATGAATGGATGGTGTGGAGTATATCCGAACGCTGGAAGTGGCGATGAATGTTGTCCACAATAAGCAAATCGAAAAGTCACTTGATCCAATAAAACACCCTTACGTGGTGGAATGGAACTGGGAGATAGAAGAACTTCATTGTCCTGAAACTTGAAAAGATCAAATATTTGTTATCTTGATGTCGTAAGGACTTCTAAGAGATATCTCTCTGCCTACCCCAGCAGAGAAACGACGTGATCGTAAGTATGTATGTGTACGTATTTGAAAGATATACGATACTCAAGTGTCTTTTATAAATCATAGCGATCGATCGAATATAATTAATGAAACTACACAACTGATTAAATAAAAAAAAAAACAATTATAACATTAATCCAAATGGGATAACCAGTCTCCCAGTCAAGCCCAGAATTGCTGGAGAAGGATCCTCCTGAGCTCAACAACATAAATATTAAAAATATACACCAAACTGGGTTACTCAATTGTTCTTCTTCTTTAATATATAAAGGAATATACCCCAGTGTCAAGTGATGTCCACTTGGTTGCACGCACGCACGATCGTAGTTGACATTTTGAGTTTACTCAAGCAACTCTGCCCGGGACTGCTGTTATCTAGTGAAATACTATGGAGTGAAACTATTTTACAACTAAACTATATAGTTTACAACTAAATGAATATTTACAATAAGATAATAATTAAATGTGTAATAAGGGAGCGAATGATTTCAGTTTAAATGACGACCATCGATGTGCATATACTATATAGGTACATATATTTTATTATAAGTTAATCTAACACCCAATTGTTGAAGCATTTTGCTATAAATGGCAATTCCAATCACGGGACTTTCCCCCAACAAGTGCGACAGGAAACAATATCGCGTCGCCCGCGATTTTATTGCGTCGCACATTACTGCCCGCGCGACACCGCCATCCATTACTCCGCGCTTTGTGTTTATTTTTCGTCTCGAATTAACATTTATATTGGGATTGCAACAACTGGTCAGGACGTATGTTTTCAAAAACCTGACCCGCATTAGAATCGAAGCTTTATGCGGCCCGCTCTGTCAATTCAATTACAACGGACCAAACGTATATACAAGTCCGTTTCCAGCTTATATGACACAATCGTGGCGCCTTTCCGCGCAGTATCAATTAAAATGGAATGCCAATGTTACATGTTGTTTTTGAAAACTTGATACAAGAGAAACGACATATGCTATAAGCTGTAAACACACGAGTTACACGTTTTTTTTCTACCCTCGGGGAGTTAAGAATCTTGAGCTTCCATTTCGATCGTGATCAGTTATTTGATGGGCAAGTGTCAAACACGATAAAAATCGTTTTTTTTTTTCTGCAAAATAATTCAAATTCAACACAAATGCTTTCCGATTGTGGATTCATTAAAATTATTTGTTGCTTGAACTACAATACATATTCGTATACAATAGAGTGACTCGGTTTGGAAGTAATAAGAGAAAAAATATGTTTTAACTGTAAAAAATCATTAGTCAAATATAATAACCAGGAAATAATATATTTAGCCTAGAACATCGATGGAGATACGAAGACATTTTGATATCTTCATTGATATTTTTGGCATATTTGCATTATAATTGGTGTGATATACGAGTGTCTTACTTATTATGATTTATAAACGTGTCTAATTCATGGAATATACTGACATCTATCAATGTTGTTTTGAAGTTTTTGTGACAGCTATTAAATAATTAAACAATAATCGAACACACAACTGTTTTATTATGAGTTATTCTACTGATTGGATGTTTAAAATGTATTATCGTTATTTGCTATTGTTTTCCTTGACAATATATTGTATAAGACTTTCGTTCTATACAGTACAACCAGGCGGGTTTATTGTCGTGTAATCTCTTCCAACTAACCAGTAAAAAAAATTAAAAAGACTTAACTGAAATTCAGACTGAAATCCTTTAAAAAAAAGGTACCAACGAGAATCAAACCCCCGGTTCGAAGACATGTTTCGATATGAATACAGGAATAAGCATACTAAAAAAAACATACAAAGACAAAAAAACTAAATTATTTCGAATAATTAAATAAATACTTATTTTTTTTTATTATTTATTTACATAACAGTTAATTAAACAACCTTTTATCTTTATTACTATACGCGTTCAACAGCGTATTTTTGGTGAACATGGTTAAAATATTACACATTGCATTCAAGTTAAGGCCAAGAGGGCACAATGGGGTTAAAGTCCTAACTAACTGTGGACTCCAGAGAATGGCTTCCAACTCCATATGTGGAGCTTAACATAAAGCATCTGTCAAGCCAGCAGTCAATCATATAGCGGTTCTGAAGCGTGATACAGTGGAGGGTAAAACTTATCTCTGTGCAGAGATATGGGTATTGCTAACAAGTTCGATAGCCTAACTATAGGTACATGCAAATCGTATATGTGTTTATGAAGAACATATTATATAAGGATTATTTGAAGTAAGAAATTATATTAACATACATACATACTATCATGCTATTTTCCTATCAGGGTAGATAGAGAGGATATAGCGCCAGATTTTCTTATAGACACACATCTTTCTCCTCCTTTACATACATACACTTTTTCATACAACTCCTACGATTTCTCGGGAATATAAAATTCTTTTTTTTTTAAATACCATTCACCTTATCTAATTATAGTTTCTTAGGTCTTCTACCACGCTTTGGACTCACATTGCCTTGCATTTTATATTTGTTTAATTAGTAAGTATTTCTTCATTCATTCGTTTTACACGCCTAAACCATACCACGGTGTTCTTCTTCATCCATGTGTTTATCTTTATTCATTTAATTTCGTATTCATACATTGTCACTCCATGTATTCTTCTCAAGGCACGCATAGCATTTCAGTTAAATTCGGCTCCTTTAATATTTTTCCACGTCCACGTTTCACTCCAGTATATTAAAATTAGTACTAGAATACTGTTGTGGATTACTTAGCAGATTTTGAAACAGCCGGTTCAAGTATATGGTATATGTTTTGAGTGCCCTATTGACTTTGTTTCCTATCTCTACTTACGGTTCGATATCCCTCGTAACTATTCTATCATCTGAGAAAATACTACATAAATAGAAGAATTTCTTAACTTGCTCTGATTATAAGAAATCTTTGATCATTTATAATTATACTCGTAACAAGTTAACATTATTTCAAAGCAAAGATAATAAATAAGTGTACTATCAAATTCACTGCCACATGTTTCCAATATATATAAAATGAAATTATACAGGTTTTCTCATACAATCGATTGATAATATTTAATGGAAATTTTATGTCATAAAATCGACCAATAACATACAAGTATTTAATGAATATATATATATATATATATATATATATATATATATATATATATATATATATATATATATATATATATATATATATATATATACATACAATACAATAACGCCGTTTTTGTGTTAAAAAGTCCACAAAATTTTGTAGAATAATATTTATACCTGCAATTTTTCTGATGTCTGATAACAGCTTCAATACCATAATTTTTATTTAAGAATCGGTAATATAAACCATTTTCATTATTTTTTAAAGCGGTAATGAATAAAAAAATACATTTAACTTAATCTAGTTTGTTGGAAAAAAATGTTGCAAAGCAATATATGAATCTCATGAATCAAGCATATAATAAAAATAAATGGCAATAGAACTCAAATCACAAGGTTACAAGCTTTATCTTAACCACTTGGTGTAATTCAAAATATGTTATACTCGTATTTATTTATTTTTATTTACCGTTAATTTGACTTATGAGTCCACCTTCACAATTGCAGATTCTTTTTATTCGTAATGAATTTCTATTGATATAGTTACACGTGTTTGTACGAGTAACTTTGCAAATTTTAACATTTGAATAGAATCGAAAGTCAGATCATTAAATTGTTTTATTTAGGGCGGGAGGGATTTTAGTTTAAAAAAATATAAGCAACACACCGTAATATGATTTATTTCACAGCCGGGCAATGTTTTCGTTTCAATGTTGACTTTTATGTCTTTAAAATATTACTTTTTGCACATAATGTTCAACAAAATCAATTCTACGAGACGAGAAACGCCAACATTGCAAGTTCAGGAATGGATTCGAAACTGATTAATTTTGATAACTATCTAAGAGTATGATTCTCTTAGTCATACAATTAGGAAAATTGAAAATACTCGTACTATGTGATACACGTCATGTCATACATTATTTAACTTCGACAGTTCAATACTTTGTACCCAAATCCCAAACTGTGAAAATACAAACTATAAAATATTTTTTTATCAACCTTCATAGATTTAAAAATGGTTCAAAATAACTTAAATAATCTACCGTATTTTTTTTGTTTTATATATTTTTTTGATAAGAGTTACCTTAGCAATGTAATTCTACTAGAATGTTCTAGATTGATTTCGTATAACACGAAACACTGAAAGTGGTTTATTATATTTTTTGATAAGAGTTACATTAGCAATGTAATTCTACTAGAATGTTCTAGATTGATTTCGTATAACACGAAACACAAAGTGGTTTATTATATTTTTTGATAAGAGTTACATTAGCAATGTAATTCTACTAGAATATGCTAGATTGATTTCGTATAACACGAAACACTGAAAGTAGTTTATTATATTTTTTGATAAGAGTTACATTAGCAATGTAATTCTACTAGAATGTTCTAGATTGATTTCGTATAACACGAAACACAAAGTGGTTTATTATATTTTTTGATAAGAGTTACATTAGCAATGTAATTCTACTAGAATATGCTAGATTGATTTCGTATAACACGAAACACTGAAAGTAGTTTATTATATTTTTTGATAAGAGTGATCTTAGCAATGTAATTCTACTAGAATATTCGGGATTGATTTCGTAAAACACGAAACACTGAAAGTGGTTTTTTATATTTTTTGATAAGTTACATCAGCAATGTAATTCTACTAGAATCTTCTAGATTGATTTCGTATAACACGAAACACTGAAAGTGGTTTATTGTATTTTAAAATTGAAACTGCAAATGGTGTGAATAGTACATTTTAAAAAAATACACGGAAAAAGGAAGAATACTTTGATGGAAGATACCCTTAAGTGTAATATTTAATTTTTTATTGTTGCAGCCATATACTAATTCATAACATGATTATATGAATCTCGTATTCAAAATGTGACACCGCGGGTCGAATAAATATATTTTACCTATGGACTACGGGCCAGACAATTCTGTTCAACGGGCCGTAGGTCGCGGACTGCATTCGATAAATTAGATCTGCCACGTGAAGGAAGAGAAGGTCGTCCAAAAAACGCACGATTTATAACCTCATCATCCAGACCACACTCGACCACACTCAGACCACCCTCGACTCCGGGAACTTCTACAGTACGCATTCTGGAAAGCTGACTAGCAATCAAACTGTGGACCATTCGCAAGCGACATATTTATTTAGTTTCTTTATTTTATACATGACAAATATACATAATTTGCGAAAAAACAACAGGTAATTTAATTTGGACACACAATTTTAATGGAGCTGGGTTTGTTGCCTTTCATTTGTCGTGCCCCCAGTAAATTAGCCTGTATGATTGACATTTTCGTTTGTTCATACTTCTAACATTAAACCACGGTTTCAAAGAAATACATAACACGTGTATTAAGAGAGAAAGAATATAAACAAAACAAAAAAAACCCATCCGATCCTGAACCCGAACGCATAGCAATAACGCATTGGCGCTATAAAGCATGCAAGCCATTTTTCCGTACACCATTCCAATAGCCCTCAGCAACTGTTCGGGTGCAATTTTCGTTTCAGAATTGTTCCCTTATGTATAACCAGTCGCGTGGAGTAATTGAATTTTCGGTTGGCCGGCGATATGCAAATAACTTGCAGCGAGTTCCTTGCCGGAGTCAAAATGGCGTGACACCCGTTAGAGTACGGCATACTTCATGAAGAAATAACGCAATAATTCGAAATATCTTGAAACACTCATTGGTTGAACAATCTGATAGACATTTATTGTCTGGTGACCTCCGTGGTCTAGTTTGAAAGAAGTTTGTCTTCCACCCAAAAAGTGTTCCAGTAAAAAGATACCCAAAAAGTGTCGCAGTCTGATGAAAGAGTTCGTTTAGTAACAATACTCGTAATAACACTTACTAGACGTGTGCGGTAGTACTGCCAATATGTACGGTGACGAACAGCAAATGTCGTGCATACTGCAGAGGTTTTAAAAGAAGAAAACCCGATTATATTACTGTACATGTTTACTGTAAAACATGGTGTACAGCAAAACCTGGCAGGTTCACCTTAGACCAGTGCTATTCAAATGGTTGCCCGCGGGTCGGCGGCAGTCGTTACCTTAGTAAGATTGAAACATTAACATATTTTATTTCTGTGAATTCAGTAATACCAACTCCATCTTTAAAAAAAATAATTCGGTTCCTATGTGTCACTTAAAGACATACCATATACGGGTCCGCCCCACGAGAAATTTTGAGCAGCACTACCCTAAGGTCTAGGCTACACTCGAATGAGTGTACACGCTGCATATGATTCTGACGCATATATAAATGTCTATTCTATAAACATGCCTTAAAACCCGAACTTTATTCTCCATTTATTAACATACCTGCGGGGAGCGTGGAACCCCCAATGGGCGCGTCCCCAGGTGATGAATAGGGGAAGATTCACCAGAAATAGCTCACAGAAGGGGAAATTAAATACCCCCCGTAGACAAACAGGTCAGCGAGATTGGTATCATTAATTGCAGCAAATCATCTATGCAGATCCAAAATATTTTTTAGATTGATTGCTTTTTACATACAAACATCCATATATGTTAGTTACCACTTTACATGAAAATTATGCTTTTGAGGTTACTACAATGAAACAGAAATTGTATTTCATTAAAATTTCTATTCTATGGCACTATATTTTAAAATAGGTAAAAATATCGTAAGTAATCATTTAAATTTGTTCTCTATTCCCCATAAGACCATAGATAACATTAATACAGTAACCCTTTAGTCTTCTACTTCACATAATACTATGGACAGTGTAAGTAACATCTAATTTAGTTAATTTGAGAAGGACATAGTGTATTTTGTAGACATAGTAACATACATACATAACATCACGTCATTTCCCTGTTGTCTAGGCAGAGAAGACAAAGCGAACGACTCCTATCTCGACACACATATTCCGTCTCTTCCATATCCAAACACCTTCTCATACAATTCCTACTATTTTTCCGATTTCTTACATTTCTATCTTTAAAATTATCATTCACTTGATCCAATCATATTTTCCTTGATCTTCTTCTAGCACATCTTCCACGTTCATTGGCACTATATATTTGTTTCGTAAGTCATTCTTCATTTATTCATTCTACGTACCAAATTATCGTGATCTTCTTCATCTTACTCAGCACATCAGCATTAATTTCATATTCATCCTTAATCACATAATTACGTATTTTGTCACACAGTGGAAGAAAATAAAGTCAAATTCTTTTATTTCAATTCCATTAATTACTGATTTCCAGAAAGGGACGCCTGAACTATTTAAACAAAGGTTTATCTCTTTTCTAATACACAATTTATTTTGTACTATAGTATAAACTGTGCATTGAGAAAGAAATATGATTATCTTAAAACAAAGTTGCATCTCGACCGACTGACTTTTCAAAATGCAAAATTAGCAACTGGAAAGCTCGGTCAAAGAAATGGATTTATTGGTTATATCTTTCGGTTGGAGTTGCTCTGTTCTCACATAACTTAATATTGTGACCCCGCTGTCGATCTGTATTTCTCAGGAATATACGAGTATCTTGAAATTCTCGCGGTTTTCTGTTGCTCATAAATCTTAATGAAGTACGTCTCCCGTAATATTCATTACCGCTTTCTCGATTTCTGTTGTCATCCTTTCTTGTTGAGTCTTGTCACTTCAATATTTTTAATAATCATAAACAATACCAAATACACTTCCATCACCTAAGAAAATAATACCCTAAAGGCTGAACTTAAAATGTACGCTTCATTTGTCAAAAATATTCACCTATGTAATTTTTTTACAATAAATAATGCTGCAATTCATCAATCGTGAGAATGCAAAATTTGGCAAACACGTCTGGTTTGCGAAATATTTTTAATTCAGATGTTTAAAAGTCCCAAAGGGGTCTTCTCCTGGATGTCTTCGATCATAGGTCTTGTCTGAGAGACGTTGCTCGTTGCTCTTGAGAAAGGATTATTATTTTTCCTTTTTCAAGCCTTGTATTGTGGTTGATTGAACGTAATTGATTATATTTGATTATTTTTTTTACTTTCCATGTTGTACTATATCATTTGAAAGATATATTTATCCTGAATTGAGTTTAAACGTTAATAACTATCTTTTGTTTTTCAATTGTTACTGTGATATATAAAGGACACTTAAGTGTCGTTTATTTTGTCACTAAAAAAATAAAAAATAATGATGCCATTATCAATTGGATAACGAGCTCTTAAATACTGGACTTCCGTCTGGAGTTTTAGGTTCACGATGGTTAGTACCCGAAAAAAGGGATCCCAGCCTAGTTAACAATACTCTAGTGATATTGATTTATTCAAAGAAATTCAATTCTATTTGATCTCAAATAAAGTTTTGAGATCAAAGCTTTAACCGTTCAATAAAAAAAATAAAAACTTCACATGTGTATATCAAACTCAAAATACACAATAAATAATTTTAGGGGTTATTAAAAGTAACCCCTCAGATCCCCCTATTTCTCACAAAACAAATTCCCCTAAACTAAATACCGGTTTAGCCCTTCAGTACTGTACATACTAATTTTAAATACCAAGTATTTGATTCCATTCTGCAAGGTAAAAAAAATCAAGCTGCTTAAGTATTGTAACATTTATTACATAGGTTTTTGTGTGTTTTGTTTTATCATATTTTACAACTTTGCACACTGATGTGCTAGTACAAATCTTTTGAGCAAAACCAATTTTTATTTCCTTGTGAAACTTGAGTACACTTAACATATAAAAAAATCAAATAAAAATACGGCATATAACTTGTGTAAACAAGGGCTTTAGATATAAATCAACCCAGCAATCTGTCGTTTTGAAACCGTGGTTTAATATAATGAAAATGTACAAGATGTAATATAACTTGTTTCATTCCTGATTTTTCTTTCCTCGCCACCATCCCTTCCTTTCCTTTGATTGATGATGATATCTCTTTATACGAAAAGGAATGTTCGAGTAATTGTCCGTCTTTGTGGGGTTCGTGGGCGTATTATCAAATATTTATTCATGGATTTTGTGAGGATGGATAGTCATTTGAATGTTTTTGCGACCATATAACTTGCTTCATTTACTTTTATCTATTTGGTTGGAAGAGATTGCCACCTGGCATTAAGTCCATCAGATTATATTTTCATAAAAAGTGTTAAATATACAAATAAATCAAAATAATATGAAAATGTAAATTATGTACGTGATGGTTAGTCACCTTTAAAAGGAGTATGGTTTGGATGATGAGACCATAGATTATGTGTTTTATAGTTGTCCATAATGGAATACATTTGATTTACTAAACGCTATATTTTTGCCACGTCCAATGAATATCGCATGTTTTTTTTTGGAGAACTTTTCCACTTAACTTCTTTCAAAGGTGAATGAATCAGTTGAAGCTATAAATTGACTAAAATAAATCAGTTGAAGCTATACATTGACTAAAAATTAATCAGTTGAAGCTATAAATTGACTAAAAATTGTTGTCCTTTAACTTAAATAATTTATATTGACTCATAATAACATTTTTGGCTTTGACAGGATGGCACAAAACATCCTTGTTTGGTGTGGTAAAAAAATGTGTATTGTATTACACTTTTCTCGTATACAGACAATCTAACGAGTTTTTTGTCATACGGCAATCTCTTCCAATCAACCAGATGGATGTTCAAGCGGGTTTGTGTGTATCATAAAGAGCAAAAATGACTAATCGAGTATGCAAATCAGAAGTGCAAGGTATGTGCGTAAGAGGTAGACCGAGAAAAAAACATTATTGGGTCAAATTTTGAAAGAACATAAAGTGAAAAATATGAATAAAAGAAGACTGTGCATGAAAAAGTATATGAATAAGGAGGCGAAATTTGTGAGCTTGGATAGAAAAGTTTGGAGATATCTTCTCTCTACCTACCCCGAAAGGGACACGGCGTGTTGATGTATATGTTATTAAACCTTTAACAGACTTTTTTACATGGTGACACAGCAAAATAATTTGACAGCTCAGAAATTAACTGTAAAGTTGAAATTATATCATTTCTATTGCTAAATAAAGATTCTTTAAACCTGGATACACCATCATATGGCATACTGTTAACACTTTAAACCCCGATCAAAATCAAGATAACCGTTCCCAGTGCCTGGCGTGTTTTTGAGGAAATCTGATTTTTATAAAGGGTTATTTCTATGTAAATAAGTTATATCTAAGTAAATATTAAGATTTTGTTATTTCTAAGTAAATATTAAAAATATTTTAATGCAATTTTGTATATTTTTTAAGATACTCTAGAAAAAAATTGTTTAATATGGTAACTCTGCCAACATTCTCCTTTGTAGAGAGCTACATCACACTCCTTACATATGTACCGGGTCTCACTTATATTCTTGTACTTAGCACATGTCTTGCAAGTTGTATCGGGTTTTTCTTTTTTGTCAGTTGATGCAGTACATATCAAGACATGTTAATACACGTTTCCTGACTACCTGTTTGAAGGATCTTGCATATTCAGAATCCAAAGACAGTAGCTGATCTCCAGATTCATAAGTCAAGATCTTCAAGATCTGGCACATGACACGACGTCAGAATCTACATCATACATCAATTCATGCACATTTTCATTATGTAGGGTATTATCCAAGTTACAAATAAAGAGACTTGTTCAAAAGCTGAATTGTGTAGAAATATGCTAGATGTCAGTTATACATGTATGTCCTTTTCGGAAGACGTATCGATCACGCGAAAACAAAGGACCAGCACCAGAACTCTAATTTATTACATTAAAACACGGGATCGAGATACAAAGTGTTAAGATCGCAATTTAAATAAGTTCCAACAGTGTATCTTGTTTCAATCTTTCTTCATATCCAAGCATCTATAATTGAGATATCATTTTGTAGGACACAGTTATGTATACTCTGACACTATGCCGATATGAACAGCAATCATCAGCAAGATGTGCATCATGCAGGATCGCTATCAGATTCTAACAGTCAAAGTCTGTGCCAAGGACTCGATTTTAAAGGGTTAGTTCTGGATAAGGGTCGACTTAATCAAATAACTTTAAGGTTGTAGAAACTATTTTCACAATGGTTGAATGTAATAAGACTTGATGTATTGTAGTATTCAGCAGTTGAACATACATACTATCATGCTACGCTCCTCTAAGGATAGGCAGAAAAAAATAGATCTTCATGTCTTCCTATCCATGCTCACAGATCGTCTACATCAGCAAATCCCGTCGAACACATACTAAGGAAAGTATGGTTGGATCAAGTGACTGATCCTGACCTAACTTGACGACCTCCGTAACCTAGTGGTAAAATTATTGACTTCCATCTCGGGTTCAATTCCCAATGGTACCAAAAAAAGGGTGCCAGTCTGGTGAAAGAACTCGTCTGGTAACAATACCCGCACGCGCCGAGCGCTCGTGTTGCCAATACGTTCAATGACGCCCCCCGAGTTCCGTGCATACTCCAGAAGTTCTAAAAACCTGAAGGATCGATTACTGGGGCCGAAGAAAATATAGTCCCTTAATGTATCGGAAGCGAAAATTCGGATGTATTAAACATACTCGTATACGCAGAAAGAACAGTGACATCTTTTGAAAGAAGGAAATGTAAACAGATAAATCGCAGGACTTGTATGAAAAGATATATAGATATACAGTACCCGGCGGTAAGTAATACACATCGGGCTTAAAAAAGAGACTGTCGAGATTTTTCTGACTTTCGTTTTCTTCTTTCAAACTGACGTTTTCTTCTTTCAAAATATCATTCACTTGATCCAACCATACCTTACTTGGTCTTCCTCTCGCACGCCTTCCACTCACATTTGCCCTGTATATCTGTTTTGTTAGTTTAACTTCATTCATCTGTTCCACACACCTAAACTATCTCAACGTACTCTTCTTCATCTTACTTAACATATCGGTCTTAACTTCACATTCATCCCTTATCACTTTATTCAGTATTGTGTCATACATTGTCGTTACATGTATTCTTCTCAATGCACACATGTCTAAGCATTTATTCTGCTCTTCTCAGTATATTTCCAAGCTTTCCTCCCATGTATCAAAGTAGGCACCAAAATACTTTTATCGACTATCATCTTGGCAGATATTGGTACTGTCCGGTTCAAGTATGATGTTTTAGTGACATATCGACTTTGTTTACTATCGGTATACGCCGTTCGGTGTCCCTATTAACTCTTCAATCGTCTGTGAAAATACTATCCAAATAGTATTCCTCAACGGCCTCCGATCATTCATCCTTCACCTATATGTCGCATTTACTTTCCTTTCACACTTTTCTATCACCATTACTCTGGATTTTGGGCCCATAAATAAAATAGAGCGGCACTGTGCGGCTGCAGTTATGCAGAAGCCGAGATTATGTGCAGATCTGCATCTGTTAGTCCGTGTGAATCGCATACAACTGCATACAACCGTTACACCATTAGACCGACTCTAGGCGGAAAGATAAATCACGCTCTCCCAATGTCGGTTTATGTGTCAATCATTCAGGGTCCGATTACACTAGGCGTAATTGCACTGCATCTTAATATCTTACAATGCAACCAGACAGTAGTGGCATTTTATACAATATGTACCTATGCAGAAAATATTGCCATGGGAATTGTACAGTTAAGTGCCGAGAATACTCAGCTTTACAAAATCGAGTTTGAATTTCCTGAATGACTTCAGTCGATCACGACAAAAGTTTTTCATAGTGTCAGAGTAATAGACTGCACTTGAACAATAAGAAATGCCAGAAGATCATTCTATTCTAATCTAATTATGTTATTCTATTGATTGTGATGGCTTGGACGCGGTTTCGGAGATACGAGATCTAGGTGTTATATTTGATATAGTGGTTTCACTTTTTCGAATCATATTTACAAACTCATTAGTAGTTGCTTACAAATATTGGGAGTTTTAAAACCATTTAAGGGAACACACTCGATTAAATTTCTTTACATTGCCTTGGTGAGAAGTAAATTAGAACACAATTCTAGTATACGAACTCCCCATTATGCAGTACATTCCAGTGCACTGGAGAGAGTCCAATATAGGTTTTTGCGCCACGTCAATTTAAAAAAAAATGTCTGAATATGAATGATATAAATTATAACCTTAAATTAATAAGTATCCTCTGATCGGTGAATATTAGCGGAGTTGATTGTACTTGTGAATGGAATAATCGATTGTCCGAAACTCTTGGAATTGATTAGCAATCGAGTTCCGGCAAGAATTACGAGGCAGCAAGACACATTTCTGTGAGAAAATTATAGAACAAATTATTTTGCGAACTCTCCCATACCTAGACTGCACAGGATCGGACATGAGTACGCTGCAGTCTCGGATTGTATGTAGTTAGATTGCTGTATAAAGAGTGCCTAAAATGACACTTCCGAATATCCGAGCTTTGAAATGGGATCCCGCGTGTCTTTCGAGGACTTTTGACGACCTTTTTTGAACTGCTTTTTATTTGATTATTGTATTTTTTTTTACAATTTTTGTGATTTTTTCCCTGTGCTATTTGAGGATTTGTGAAGTTGTACCTGTCTGATTCCGTCTTTTATATTTTGTTTTTATTTGATTATTGTATTTTTTTTACAATATAATTTTTGTGATTTTTTCCCCGTGCTATTTGAGGATTTGTGAAGTTGTACCTGTCTGATTCCGTCTTTTATATTTTGTTTTTATTTTATTATTGTATATTTTTTACAATTTTTGTGATTTTTTCCCCGTGCTATTTGAGAATTTATGAATTTGTACCTGTCTGATTCCGTCTTTTATATTTTGTTTTCGATTTGTATTTTGTTTTTAATTTGTTTTTAAATGATTTGTCTATTGTGTTTGTATTTCTTGCGCAGTGCGGGCTGTGTGCCTATGGAAGACCCCGTATTGTGTTGGTAACATGTGATTTTACTATTTGATACCGGCACGTTTTCTATTTTTTTTTCCTTTTTTGAAAAAATAGATATGAACGAAGACATAAGTATCCTTATACCCCTAAATACTTGGCGGAAAATGTCTGTCATTCGAGGGGAGTGGCGAAAACAGCGCGTGATTCGAACCGGCTTTATATAATTACCTTATCGTAATGGGGAAATTAATTGTTTATGTTAAAAATGTACTGGTTGAAAGGCCTATATAAAAAGACGTGTATGTAAAAAAATCTGTAACATTTTTAACCATCGTCACCATCGGGAATCGATTTGGAAACCACCACGTGACAAATACGCTTTCTACTACTAGATCACAAAGGTATTCGACCAATAACATTATTTTATTTTCATCATAGCACAAACTTTCAGACGGTATACCAAGAACAAAGAAAGCTCCAAGAGGTCAGTTAAGTTGATTTTTTAAAGAAATGCTACAATGAAGTGGAAGACCACTTGGAGTGACTTCGATCACTTAATGACGCTATAGCGTCATTAAGTGATCGAAGAACTAGAAGAAATATATAGAAATAGAAGATTGATTGATTCATCACTTTTTTTTTCAACACTAGTATATCACGTTAAAGCTTAAATTATTGTATTGTATTACACTTTCTAAGTACAGAGTACCGCCTGGAAGGTTTATTATCATGTAACAATCTTTCCCAACCAACAAGAAAAATAATGACGATTTTCGTGGCCTAGTGTGTAAGACACATATCTTGCAACCCGGAAGTCGCGGGTTGAAATCATGCAGGAAACCAGGTTTAAAAAAATATATTCCAGTCTGATTTCACTTAAAACCTCTTAAACATATTTCTGGTTGGTTGGAAGAAAATGCCACATGGCAATAAGCCCGCCAGATTGTGCTGTATACAACGAAAGTGTAATACAATACCAGACAAGAATCCTTTTTTAAATTATTTTATTTTTTTAAATTTTTAAATAACAGTAATCGAACCCACAACCACCGGGTTAGAACACAGGTGTCTTACCAACTAAATCAGAGAGGTCATCGGAAAATAAACAGTGCCATTCGTATTAAATAGTAAAATGTTCACAGAAATAGAACTCATAGCTTTGTAATTCCAAGATAGCGAGTTGTCAATGATATTATTAATCGATAAATACACCAATGCCACGAGTAACCTAGAAACAATGGGGATCCCGTTGATACTGGTCCGCAGTCCTGCACAATATGCAATGCTGTTGTATGCAACTAAGCACGATCTGATCGCAGCGGCTATATCCACAATCCACCTGACACCCTCGCAATTCCGAGAGTCCGGTAGATTATCTCGGATCACGTTTACAACAACCATGGGTAATTCGTGCTTCCATAAAAACGCGTACTACAAATCAAGAACACGGCTTCTGTTCTTGCGTCCAGCGAACCAATACTATTATATGAACAACCTGACTTGTTTCGAGGTTCAAACTCTAATGTGCACAATACAATTCCCGTTTTATTTGAAAAACTCCGTTTTAAATATTTTCCCCCACAAATTTAAGCTCTATCTCGAATACTTTTCCTAACAAATTTAAAACTCCATATCTCAAATATTTCCCCACGGTTCCTTTTAAGCCTCAATAAAGCTTCTTAAACTTTATACAATAAAATACTCACACTTGCAACCGCAACGTGAACACTTCCTCAACGTCTTCAAAACGTCTCCCATCATTTATACCAACTCAACATACCAAAAACTCCATAATATACTTTTAAGTAGTGGAAAACAACCGTGAAAATTTTCGAACATATTTCTTTTTCTTCTCCGTATAGTAAACCAACGATATTTTATTATTTTGCGGTGTGAAACGCCTGCTGTATTTCCATCTTTAAAGTGGTGTTCATGATGGTCATCTGTCAAAGGGGTTGTTCTAAATAACAATACGGGAATCACTTGTAATGCCCATTATTTCCACGTGTTCGCCCTAATAATGTCTTATTTTTGCACCCAATCTTACGATGTCACAAAACGCATCGTAGAATCTACATCTCCGATGTTCTGAGCCACGGCAAAGTTCTGGAGGTATCAGCTATGGTTTCAATATAGTAGATAATTATCGGCCATATACATGTTTAACAAATTAACACCTTTCTTTCAATGTTCATGTGTTTGTTCTTCCACACAACATTCCTAAGGCATTCCGAAATAATATTTCTTCTTCTCAGTATCATGTCAGGTCCCTCCAACGTTCAATATCATAACTTGAGAGTCTTTGTCCCTGGCAGCCCGAAAAGGATGTCCAATCACGTATATTGCGGAGCTAGGAGATTTGCCTAGTAATACAAATTTGTTATTTTCAATATCAAAGACCACTCCTCTTCACCCACCCCTGCAATCCGCGATTCGAAGAGCAGTTGTTAAGAGTAGTCCAGTTGCGTCTCTATTAAGTAGGAAAACTGTTTTATTCCAGAGGACTTTACTAGTCAACAATAATCTTGGTTCTGGATTGTTTTTACCTCAAAAAATCTATGGCCCGGTAACATCAATAAGCCGATTCGTTGTCTATACTCGTAGAAACCGGCACTAAAAAGGTTATATGTAGTGGTGTACTATACACTGGCGTATACTCCTACAAATAAGAGTTTAAAAACATTTTCCAATACAGAATGAGAGTCTTGCAGGAAGCATCTGAACAGTGTTCAACAGCGAACAAAGTCGGCGTGCATACATACATCCACGTACGTACCAAAATCACGACGACGATGAACAAAATATTTCACGTGCACAATATGATACAAGGAGTTCAGTATATTCTGTCGGAGGTCACTCCCCGGGTCCCCCTAATTGACAAGCTGCCGGTGCGGTATCAGATGGAGCCGAGTGTCGTGATGCCGTAGCCCGGCTCCAATATAACTAATAGCTGTGCTGCGGGATGTGCAACAAATGATGCCACCGATGATGCAACAGGTACGCCCGACTGACTTCCTGAAACGTGGTGTATTAATCACCCCGCCCATCCACCGATGGAGTTGTTGCCTGAAAAATAGATCGCAATCTACGACAACAAGGTGACTTGTTTAGTTATTGTGCTCCCTTCGAGTCTATGAGATCTTCTAAATGTTCTGCACATATTTTTTTCTTCTCACGGCACGGATAAGACATTTTATGTTGAATTACGTGGTTACAGTTTAATAAAATGAATCTTTTCATACACCTGAAATTAGCTTTTCTCAATTTTTGTGATAATTTTGTTGGCTCCCTAAATCATTAGAGACCTTTTGCAGTATAAATAAGCATTTTCTTAAATTTCCTCATTTTTCATCCCTCTCCGTGGTATCTGATCTTCTGTCAGTATCCCCCCTTTCGTTTTGAAACTGCGTTGTGGAGCCAGCAGAAGCTCTCTCCCGGGGACATATATTTCATCAAAGTATGACTATATCTTACTTTCTTACGAGTGTTCGATCGCATTATAAGGGAACCTTATTCGTTCCTAGAGATAATGTGGGGGAATGAGAGATAAATAACCCCGTAAAAAAGATATGAACATGAGTGTAGAAATACAATTTTTTTAAATACATGAATTTTTATGGTCGTATTACACTTTAGTTGTATACAGTGCAACCTAGCGTGCTTATTGTCACGTGTTAATCTTTTCCAGCTCACTAAAAAGTAGTTTAAGAGGCCTTAAGTAAAAACCAGACTGAAACCTGTTATAAAACGTGTCGAACCTGTTATAAAAAATTCCAACGGGAACTGAATCCGCAACTCCCGAATCAGAAGATAGGCGTCTTACCAACATGTAGATGTTTTTTTTTTTTTCGTTTTCTATCTTCATTTCAATTTGGATATATTTTTTATCTATCTATTTAACATATTGATATATGATATTTTACTCGTATATTATTTTTTCTTATTTAAAACATTTATATGTAGTATTTTATTAAAAATAAATATGACTTGAATTGAACTTCCCTACAAACCGATTGGAAATAAGGCTCTATTATGAACATTATTACATACATATATAACACCAAGTCTTGTCTCTATTAAAGTAGGCAGAAAGGATATATCTCCAAGCCTTTTTTGATCCACGCACACAGCTCGCCTCATCCGTATCAATATATCTCATCAGACAAATTCTGCTGTTTCTACTAAACCTTTACCTCAGTGCTTTCCGAATTTCTCTTTCAGTCTACCTTTTCCTCGGTTTTCGTTCATTTCAGACATTTTTTCAGAAATCACCTTCATACATTTGTTTCGTGAACCATTATCAATGCTATTTCTAAATGTTAGCAATCCACCACAAGATTCATTTCTTATAATATCTATCATTTACAAAATACTTTTGCACGATTATTCCTTACTTTAACAAACATTGTTATACCAAATATTCTATGTAAAGCATATAATCTTATCATTCTCTTTTCATATTCATGCTTCACTTCCACACATCAAAGTGAGTACTTGCAGTATAATTATACGTATAAAACTATAACCTGCACTTGTGAACGAAAGTCGGATGCCAAAATGAGTATAGCTATTAGAATATAATAGTTTTACGTAACTTTTGGCAGTACGGAGCTGTGAATGGGAGACGTAACAACATGCCAGAGTCAACTTTCTGAAACGTGAGGCATTAATCGTCTTGCTGGCAGGAAGTGAATATTTAGAGCATGTTTTGCATACACTCAAATAGAAAATTAATTTCTGCAGATCGCGGATGGACCAATTTCGATGCACGTTAAGTTTTTATTTTTCAAACGTTCACAATGCTGATATTTTTATAAGAAATTCACAATAGCGAGAGTGTTTTACAGATATAGTAATATTTCGTCAAAAGGTCAATGGTGAGTGGCTTAACGCTGCGTCACAATGCCTACGTGGTCAATCTAATTTTATCTAACCATCATCATGAGAAGCAGAAGAAAGGTGAGTACAGTACACTAAGATATTTTGAAAAAAAAAAAGATAGACAGAGATACCACATATACATAATTTTGATAACAGTATTGTACATCACCGGTACAAAGACTGTAAAATAGGTGGATGGCTGCCGCTCAATACTCGGAGATTCCAGTTTACTTCTTGCTTTTCCGGTGAAAAGTATCAGGGTGAAGATATTCCTCTTTAGCAGGTAGAAATTGGTCATATATAAAAATACAGTAGACGTTCCAGAAACTGACAATATATTTTTGTCATTTTTCGTTCCTTATGTGCAGCCCATCGCTAATAGTAAGTCCCTTTATTCGCCCGTGTATGTCGTCATGGCTTACTAGATACTATGTATATCGCGCGTTCTTCGCTTGCAAAGGCCGATCGACTTTTTATAGTGACTATTGCGAAGGCTACGCATAAGGAACATTTCACTACAATAGGCACACAGCAATTACAAATAAATCATATATTTTAGGTGACGTATACATCCGATTCAAGTATATTGTTATAACTCTTCTATTGTATTTATGTTACTGTGACTAATTTATAAAGTAAACTTTATCATAGGTAGTATATCATACTTCCGTTGTAAACAGTACAATTCAGGTGAGCTTATTGCCATATGACAATATCTTCCAACTAACCAAAAATATATTACAGGTGCCGTAAGTGAAACCCAGACTGGAATTATTATTAAAAAATCTGAGCTCCAACAGGAATCGATCCTGCGCTCCCGGGTTGGAAGACAGCCCAACTAGGTTACGGAACTCGTTGAAGGTATGTATGTACATATAGGAAAAAATATAGTTTATATAGGACTTGGTCGCACGATGCGCTAACAGTCCAATATGTTATCTAGAAAGAGCTGTCAATTTTTTTGACTGACAAATCGCGACGGAACACGTGTATAAATGACAGAGACGACACTCTACAAAGCCGAAGTTAGCCAATTATGGCCGAGTCTCTTTCTTAAGCCCGATGTGTATTACTTACCGCCGGGTACGGTATGTCAGAATACGAAATGAAGTGCAATCTTCTAAATTCACGCATTTCTACATCGTTTATTTGTAAATTTTCAGTATTCTTCCATGTACACGTTTCACTTCCATACATTAAAGTTTTAAGTAGAATTAACCATCATTACAAAAAAAAACTCTTAGTGTGCGTTAATACAAAATTGAAGAACTAAAAAAATTAAAATATTGGAAAATTAATAATTCTAACAAAATCGCAAACCATTTTAGCGTTCTTCTTCATATTAACATAGTCAACACATCAGCCATCAGTCTTAAATTCACATACATCCCTAATCATTTCATTTCGTATTCTGTCAAAAATTATCACCCGATGCATTACTTTTTTTATTCCACTTTCGTTATATACGGTTATATTCCCTACTATTTGCAGACGATATCGTATTAATAAGTGAAAAACATGAAGACCTGCAAAATAGTCTGGAAAGGTGGAGAGGAATCTTGGAGGACAATGGATTGAGACTGAGCAGAAAGAAAACAGAGTATCTGTACCTACCATTCGAGAACACAAATGCTGTCACTCCCGTAATGCAAACGGATGGAGAAACATTACCAAATTGTGACTTCTTTAAGTATCTTGGGTCACTCATCCATAGCGATGGAGGATGTGCAGCAGATGTAACACATAGAATTAGTGTGGGATGAATGAAGTTTAGATCAATGACGGGAGTTCTATGTGATCCGAAAATGCCAGTAAAGTTAAAAGGAAAAGTATACCAAACGATTGTCAGACCGCACTCCTCTATGGCTCCGAATACTGGACGATGTATAACTCGATGTACTCAAGGCAACTAGAAACTGCTGAAATGCGCATGCTAAGATGGTCAGCTGGTGTGACCCTAAGAGACAAAATAAAAAGTTCACGCATTCATGGAAGCCTAGGTGTTACAGACATCAACAGTAAGATGGAGGAGAGGCGATTGAGATGGTGTGGGCACGTTGGACGCAGAGCACCCTATCACATTGTGAACCAGGCAATCTCCATGGATCTTCCTCGAATAACAACCAGAGGAAGACCAAAGAATTCGTGGGTGGTGCAAAAAGATAACCTGATGCAGAGGCACGGCCTGGGGGACGTAGTCCGGGACAGAAGAGCATATAACGTGAGGACGAGGAGAGCTGACCCCAACAGTCTTCGCAGACAGTGATTTGGGATGGAGCCAGGGAGAAGAAGAAGACTTTTGTTATATACGGTACAGCCTGGCGATCTTATTGACATGTGGCAATTATTCTCAGTGTACACATTTCTACAGCATTCGGCTTTTTCAAGTGTTTTTTCCGCGTCCACAATTCACTCCTAACGCGCTTAAAATTATTCAAAATTGAAATCGACCTGTCATTCACCTTCGAAATCGTTAATTACCATTTTGAAGAATGGTATCTTGGCGCGAGATTTCCCGAACTGATGACAGGCCGCGGGTCGGACGAGAACACGACCAAGCACGGACCCGGCGATTGTTGGCTCGGCTTAACGGGATATTTCATATTTATATTTTCGTTATCTCTCCAAGGAGGGAATACATCTCGCTCTCCTCACGAGCACGCGTGAAGCGATCCCGGCCGATATTGGTGAGCCGGGGCACGAACCTGTTAACATGTACCAACTAAAAAAAAAACGATTAAAATCTTTTCACCCGGTACTTGTTCTTGCTGGTAACTAACGTTGTTGATTTACTACACACATGTAACCACGTACTTACACGAATGGAATTCAGTGTAAATGGAGCTTTATTACATCAAAGTTCAGTGAAAGCAAAAAATGTAAGGTTTTTTTAGGTTTATTATAAATTAAAAAATAAAAACAAAATATATTATTTATAGTTAAGGCATTGACATTGTGGAGGCTTAAATACATTGTAATTTGTTTTTATCAAACACTGTTTATTCCACTTTATGTAATGATATAACCCTACCGGTTTCAAGGTACTCATTACTGGTACCGACGTTGGTACCAGTTCGAACAGAATTCAGTCTTGTTTGTGTTCCCTGATGATAAAGTGAAAACCTTGAAATCGGTAGGCATATACCGTTACATACAGTTGAAAAAACAGTGTTTGATAAAACAAATTACAAAACACAATATGCCTTTGACGGGTTGACAATATATCTTTGGCGAGTCCTCCAATTATTGCGGTACACAATTTAAAAAAATGAAGGTAATTGGTCACCAATGTTATTCAATCTGTACTCTGATATAGTTTTCAAAGAAGCACTATATAACTTGAATCTGGGGGTCAAAGTGAATGGTGTATGCGTCAATAACATAAGATACACAGATTATACAGTTGTTCTGGCAGACAGTATTGACGACCTTCAAACGCTTATAGATAGAATTAATGAAGCCGGTGTGAGGTTGGGACTGAACATGAACGTGAGTAAAACTAAGTTCATGGTGTTTGGCCGACAGGATCACGCAGGAGCACGTCTTACATTGAACAGTGCTGATATAGAGAGAGTGAAAAAAATTAAATACATCGGAAGTATTCTAGTGGAAGACCTCGACACAGAAACCGAAGTCAAGTGCAGAATTGAATAATCTCATGCGACTTTTAATACAATGAAGGGCGTATTCTGCGATGATAATCTAAACATAAAACTTTGACAACGGCTAGTCAAATGCTACATTTGGTCAGTGTTATTGCATGGAGTGGAATCATGGACCCTCAAAGTAAGTAGTATGAACCGACTGGAAGCATTCGAAATGTGGATGCACCGGAGAATGCTACGGATACCCTGGACGGATATGGTCAGCAACACGAGGGTTCTTCAAAGAGCCAAAGTTGATAGAGAGTTGCTGACTAATATTAAAATCCGAAAGGTGTCTTACTTGGGTTATGTACTTAGAGGAGCAAAGTACAAATTACTGCACCTGATCATCATCCAAGGCCAAATAGAAGGACGAAGAGGTGTTGGCAGGAGGCAAATCTCCTGGCTCCGCAATATACGTGATTGGACTGACATAAGGGGCGTTGGTTATCTTTTTCGGGCTACCGGGGACAAAGATATATACTCTCAAGTGATATTCAACGTTAGGGGGGGGGGGGCTGACATGACACTGAGAAGAAGAAGAATTGGTTTTTAACAAAATGTATTATAGTTGCTAAAATGTTATAGCAAAAGTGCTATGTCAAAGCTGGAAAAGATATGGAAGAGTAGCACTATCACCATCACGACGAAAATGCGCCTAGTTAAGTCTCTTGTGTGGCGCGGAGACTTGGACTCTGAGAGCAAGTGACAGAAGTGGAATAGATGCATTTGAAATATGGTGCTGGAGAAGGATGTTACGAATTCCATGGACAGCAAGACAAATTATTGCCACCATTTTCGAATAACTGAGAATCACCGATAGATTGTCGATAATATGCCTTTGATGAGTCATTCAATTCTTTGAACACATTGCTCGTGGCCAAGGAGACAGTTTGGATATATTTGTGGTTACTGAAGGCGTGGAAGGACGACGCATAAGAGGAAGAATCTCAATGCGTTGGACTGACCAAGTGAGAGTCGCAACTGGACTATCCTTAAAAACTGCCCTTCGAGCCGCGGAGTCCAGAAATGGTTGGAGGGGATTCGTCGGAAGCTATCACGATGATCAGGCATGAGCTACACGACAGAATGATGAGAGATAAAAATAATCAATTTCAAGACATAAAAAAACTCACATGCTTAAAAAGCAAATACAAATCTAACAGAAAAAGGTGTTTAAAAAAGGATAATGATAAACCAGCAAGACCACACTACACCACTGAATCTTTTTGTGAACAAAACTAACGAGATCCTGTGAAGTCGACATCACTTGACACTGTCGCATATTACTTCATATATCATACAGTTCAGTCATTATTTGAAAAGAAGAAGATTTTGCAAGTTACAAGCATCAATATGTAAATATCCATGATCTTTCTTCAACCCGAGCGTTACGGTTTGAATTCCCGTTGGTACCAATTTTTTTTAAAGGTTTCATCACGGTTTTTACTTGAATGCTCGTTAAATTGTACTGTATACTATACAACGAACATACAATATAATAAAGTACAATACAATAATTGGAGACTGCAACAAATTGAAGAGTAAGGAGTAATTATACGAGTATAGTGCATTATATTTGTTTAGGGTCGATATCGACCATTCACCATTTTTACACCCGTACATACCATCACACCATTTTCTTGTCATGGTAGGCACATAGATCTTAGTGAAAACCAGCCTTGTTTAAAAAAAAAACGTAGATTCCAAAGGTAATCCAACCCGCTACCTCCGAATTAAAAGAATAGATTTACAAGTAGACCACAGAGGTCGTCTAACAAATAATATAAGTAAACAATAAGTTAAAAACTAAAAACTGTTGTAGTATGACTACGTCATAAAGGGTCCCAATATGGTTCACAAAGGACCCCAATAATTCATAGAGGGTTCTAATCTTGTGCATTAAGGGCCCCAATATACTTGTAGGTCATAAAGGGTCCCAATCTTGCACATTAAGGGACCCAATATGGGTCCCAATCTGGTTCATAATAATACCCAATATGGTTCATAAAGGGTCCCAATGTTGTGCATTCAGGGTCCCAATATAGGCCATAAAGGGTCCTAATGTGGTTCATAAAGGGCCTCAATATGGTTTATAGAGAGTCCCAATCTCGTTCAATAAGGGTCCCAATATAGTTAATAAAAGGTCAGACTCGTATGATCTGATTCATAAAGGACCCCAATATGGTACGAGTCCCAATTTTGTTCGTTAAGTCTCAATATAATTCATAAAGGGCGCCAATCTGATTCATAAAGGGACTCAATATAGTTCATACCTATAAAAAGTCCCAATCTAATAGAGTTTGCCAAAAAGGTTATTATTGCATCTCCGCGTGCGATAGTGTTACTAAACCATTCGTCAACAAACAGCAAATAAAGTGGCCACTTATAGCGCAAAGAATCGATCAACGAGGCCGAAGATACAAGTACTATTGTCTTTCTATCACAAAAATGGATATGTTGATAAGTCCCATCGATAGATGGAATAGATCGTATACAAAACAATGTAGTGATACATTGCCATAATTAAAATCTCTTCCGACCATTAGAAAGTCAAAATGGATGTCAAAGATTTAACCTGAGAAAAAACAAGAAAATATTCAGCGTAAAACCTGAGAAAAAACAAGAAAATATTCAGCGTTTTTCCAATCGTTGACTTGCACTACACTCAAATAACGATTGTTTATTGGCTTATCCCAGATCACCGCTCTTTACTGTCCGTGTTCTAAGACACGGATATGGATATAGTTATCAACTAACGTTAGACTCGCTCAGTCATTGGACATATTTTAAAAAGCGATTTAAAAAATCTTAATTTCAAGTCAGTTATGAAACATGTTTCATTCCCGATTTTCATTTCCTCTTCAACATCGCTCCATTTTTCCTTTAATTTATGATATCTAACTTATATTTATCACTTACGTGTAAATATTTTTACGACCATGTAATTTCCTTTTGTATGGTTGGTTAGAAAACGATGCCATCTAGTAATAAGTCCGCTAGAGTTAAATAAATAAATTCTAGAATGTAAATACTCGTAAAACAGATTCGGCAATGAAATCGAAATTATTCAAAGGAATGCAAAATGTCTAAAACTTGTTCTTTGAAGTCTCCCAAAAAAACTTTACTTGAGAACGGATTATCGGTATAAACTGCATCAAAATGGTGAGAAAAAAACACTGATATCCGTTAAAAATTCAAACCAATGCATTGGTGATGCGCTCTTCAAAGAGGAATCTGGGATTAGGTTTTTTTTGCATAGGAAAAAATATAATACAATAGTCCTCCGTTATCCGCGGGGAATAGATTTCAAGCCCTACCGCGGATGGCAAAATGCAAAATACTAGCGAATCCCTTCTAAATTATCAAACTTTTTGCATGCGACCATCGTGTAACATTTTTAGTTTGAGGTGCAACATCAAAACTAGTAGGAATGTTATCTTTTTTGAGCAATTCTCGAATGCAAAATTTATTCATTCGATTTCTTCAAACAACGGCAAGGATTGTTTTCTTTTTTTTCGTACTTAATCAAGAATTTTTACGTTTTCATTTATTGTAAGAACATTACGAAGACTTTTTGTTACCAGCATCACTAGTCTTGCATTTGGAGACATTATTACATCAAATAAAAAATCCACATTCATAGTGACAGTAAATGTGAAAGAAAAAGTAAATTATATACCGGTGAGTAATAAAAGATAAAACCCGTCGAAGAATTATGCTATTTAGGTAGTAATTTCTAATATGATAGAAGAGTTACAAGGGATATTGAACGGCGTGCAGCGATAGGAAACAAAGTCAACGGGGCTCTACATCATATATAATCGAACCGGACAGTATAAAAATCTGTCAAAATAATAGTCCAGAACAGTATTTTTGTACCAACATTGATGGATGAGAGTAAAACGTGCCCTGAAACAAGGCTGAAAAGAGCCGAATAAATGCTGTAGAAATGCGTACACTTATAAGAATACGTGGGGTGACTATGTAGGACAGAATACGGAATGAAGTGATTAGGGATGAGTGTGAATTTAAGGCTGATGTGTTGAGCAATATGAAGAAGACCACTCTGAGATGGTTTGAGCACTCGGAACGAATGATAAAAGAAAGTCTAGTGAGTGGAAGGCGTGGTAGAGGAAGACCGAGGAAAGTGTGGTTGATATTTTGAAAAAAATAAATGTAAAAAGTCGGAGAAATCGTAGGCGCTGCATGAGGTGTGTCGCGATAGGAAAATCTAGAAATCTCTCCTCTCTGCCTACCCCGATAGGGGACGTCGTGATGGTATGTATTACGATAAATAAGGGTTATTTGAACACAAATACTGAGATACCGTCGTGCTATGCTATCACAGCGAGATATGGAGCACAACTGATCACACGTGTAAGTTGAGATGAATCTTTGGTATTCTCGCTAGTGGAACTTATTCGGCGCGAGACTTAAAATAAATTTCACGAGAGGTCAACCGTGGATAGCGGGGGACTACTGTACAATGATTCAACGATGTTTTCTTCCTAGCGGTACATGCGACATACCATCGTTGATCACAATCCACCAACAAATTGGTGTCTTTTTGTGTCGCAGATACGCCTTAGAAAAAGTTGACGACAATAGCCATCCGATGACACGCTCCGAATCGAGGGACAGATATGCAAAGGAGCGACAAATCTAATTAAGGTCATATATTAGACGCCTAGAGAGCAGGACTAAAGGTATATTTTATAAAAATTGCCTTAGGTCTCGGCCACACAGGTAAGAGCCTCGCTTTGTGCTTAGAGCTACGCTACTAGGTGACTATAATAATCACGTAACGTGGCGCGAAGCGTGCAGTGTGGCCATTGCGATAGTATGGAGTGCGTTGGTTCGCTAGGATATATCACCTAGCTCGCAGCGTAGCTCTAAGCACCAAGCGAGGCTCCTACCTGCGTAGCCGAGGCCTTAAGGTTAAATATAATTCCAAGAGAAAAATAGATAAGATTCGGAATGAAAGACGATATATACGATCACACCATATCCCTGTCAGGGTAAGCAGAGAAAACAAAATCTCAGACTTTCATATCTCGGCACGTGTCCTTTACCTCTCCTACATCCATACACCTCATACAACTCCTACGATTTATCTGATTTTTCGATCATTTACCTGATCCAACCACACTTTCCTTTGTCTTCCTCTACCACGCCTTCCGCTCACATTTGCACTGTATATTAATTTTCTTAGAGAATGTACACCACTAATTATTTAATTTAGCGTAAAATAAAGTCAACATATGTTAGCTAACATGACTGCCATCATTCGTTAGCAAAAAAGGCTGTAAGAAGGTGTTTTTATTTTTCTAGAGTATGAAATCCTAACTATAGTCCCTCTTCCTCGGCAAAGGTGATATGTAGTATAAGAATGCAAATCACACTATTGTATGAGTCTTGACACTCGCTCTCACTCAAGCCTCCATTGTCGCCAACCGTTACAGATCTCGTCCATCCGTCAAGCGGCAACATTAATCACCGCCACAACAAAATAGACTATTTTAAATGCAACACAAACCATACTCGAACATCCTACACGAAAAACGATACGAAATTTTCAGATGTTTCACCGAGCTTTATGAGTAACATTTGACGACCCCGTGACCTAGTTGGTGAGATACCCGGAGGTTGCGGGTTCGATTCCCACTGAAACCCAGTAAAAAGAAAGTTTTTCAGTCTGCTTTTCACTTTAGGCCTCATAAAACATCTTTATACATGTACTTTAAACAAAGAAAGTGTTATGCATGATTCGCTCGGGCGCTGTTATAGCTGCCAGACGTGATTTGATTAATAATAGTGGATTCGATTCCCGAGTTGGAACGCCATTGAAGAACGTTTGCTCTCTTAACAGCGCTATACAAAAATTATCCATTGAACCATAAAGTTTTTTTTCTGCAATGGTGCCTAGTGACCTTTCACATGGTCATACAAACCATCACGTAGGCATTTTCGGGTAGGCAGAGAGGACAGAGCACCAGACTTTCCTATCTTGACACGGTACATCTATAAACTTTTTCGTACAACTTCCACGATTTCTCTGACTTTATATATTTCCTTCCAATTCGATTTGCATTTATTTCATTAATTGTTTTGTGTTTCTATTTCCCATCGACGTGTTAGTCTAATTTAATTGGTTTTTTGTACTGTGACGATCAGAACAGACCTGTAGAATTGCGGGGCCGGGTGTAAAATTTAACGCGGGGTCTTCTTATGATATGTATTTATTTATACATACTCGTATATCCACATAAAAATGAGAAACAAGCCAAGTCTTGTCCAAATAGTTTCACCTATAAAAGACCCATTTAAAATGTACTTATTTACGAGTATTTCGCAAACATATTTTCTTAAATGGATGTATGCAATATATTGATCATAAATATTTTTAATGAACAAACTCAGTCACTTTCCGAGTGTATCACAAAGCACAATTAAATAACACCCGAAAAGTATTTCAAAATATGTATACAAATAACAAGAATTAGAGGCTGCCTATTTGAAATAGACTAGGGCCAAATAAATTTGCTAAACTGGTATTTTTTTTAATGTATCTGCCAAAGCGCGGGGCTTGGTGCAATTGCATCTGACTCAAGCCGACCCTTATGAGGATATATGTCGGAGTTGTACAGGGTGGCCACTGAAAAACTGAAGAGTTAGAAAAAGTCATAACTTGTTCATATTCAATCTTTTTTATTTCAAGATCCAAATGGTCCAAACTTTACTACCCCAAGATACTCAGCAGCGCCTGCAGTACGCCATTCGATTTCAACACCTAGCCAGAGATAACAACAACTTTTTGAACAACTTGATAATGAGTGATGAGGCCCATTTTCATTTAAACGGGTACATCAACAAACAAAACTGATTTTGGAGTACTGAGAATCCCAGGGAATTACATCAGCATCAATTGCATCCCCAAAAATGCACTGTTTGATGCGGTGTTATGACTGAAAGAGTTATCGACACCTATTTCTTTGAAAATGAGGAAGGTCAGCCAGAAAGCATCAACGGGGCCCTGTATAGAACAATGCTTGAATTTTTTTACGCCCAGCAGTCGAAGATAATCAGGAGGTATAGTTCCGACAGGATGGAGCTACTGCGCACACCGCCAGGGCGATGATGGACATACTGCGAGAAATTTTCGATGAACGGTTCAGTCTTTCAGTGGCCACCTTATACGAGTATATGTTATGATAAGCACGTGGAATAAATAGCTCATGAATACAAATATTTATTACTTAATGTTCCCATTTCTCCGATATTGGTCTAACTTTTAAAATATTATTACACTAATACGGCTCATTATCTACTGTAAAATGAATTATTAAGCAGCGTTTACACGTACACTTGAATATTACGCGGAACAATACCGTGATTCAAATGGTCACTCATATGCAACGCTCCAGTTTAGTTGGAAACAATGAGACATAGTGCAAAACCGTCGTCACACACGCTGACAAGAGCGCGAATACCAGTGGCGAACTAGGTCGGAGGGCTCAGTTAAGTTCAGTTCGACCTCGCCACCATTCACGCTGTTATGGGAAAAAAAATAAGTTTATACTACAAGATCGAAACCTTAATTTTTTTTACAAGCGCGATGTCACGTAGTGGCGAAAAAAGAACTGACTAAAAGGACTCCGTCTTTGATGACGACACACCTGAGTGTGAAAAAAATAATAGCGACGACGAACTTAAGGTCCGATGTGACGCGAGAAGAAAAATGATTCGCAGCGCAGTAAATATACTTACAAAGCGGCTTGAAGTCTGAAGTTCAGTTAAGCAAGTTGCCAGTAGTTTCACAGAAAACTTCGAATGTAGCAAAGCTACCAGATCGTATTAGCAAATCGGTCCGAAGATGAACCCTTCGGAAAGTATTGGACTGAATGGAGATCCCTTCAGAAATTATTAACCCGATTATCATCGCAGTACCACAAAATGTGATCTGCGGATTGATCCAGTTGGCCGCAAACATTACGACAAAGTGAAGGGACAAGATTGAAACTAAACAGTTTGCCATTTAAGCTTCTATGGCCAGAGAGAAATTTGGTAGTCCAATAGATTAGATACACCACAGGGAGTCGAGGGCGCCCTGATACAAGGAAAAAATAGGTCGACGGGCTAAAAAACTCAAATGAGCCCAAATATTTATATATTTTCAAATTAAAAACAAAACGTGAATAAAACAAAACGTTTCATTTAATCAGGCTTCCAGGCGGGTAGACAATGATATCACATATAGAAACGGAGAATTGCTAGCAGGACACTTGAGGAGAAATTCACTCTCCAACAATATGGTAGCTAAGATCGTAAATCGATCGTATCTACACGATATGTTGCTTTCAAGTTCCGCAGAACTTTAACTTGCATTCGTTGGCCTGTAAGCATGATTATATAGCTTATAAATATTTGTTAAATCTTTCATCTGCGCATGCATCCTACGAGAGGTATTTTTCCAAGTCAGAATATGAGCACTACATACACTACACCATGGAAGTCGAATGTGTTACTATGATATATCGGAAGATCTACAAAAGTTCGTCTTCCCCTATTAAGTTTTCTTACCAAATATGTTTTTCTGTACATATGCAGATGCGGGGAAGTAACTAATCGAATGGCCGCAGCCAGTACCTACCTATCTTTACACTCGACTTATATAACATTATATATTTATTTTGTAATATTTTTAATAGTGGGTTCGACTTCCGCGTTGAAACGTCTTTAGCGAAAGTTTGCTCTCTAAACGACGAATCATTTTATTATTATCCTGAACCGATTACAAATTTCCTTAACTCAATCGCATCTCGGTGTAACAAAATTATACGAGTAGTATCTAAAAATGAAATAACTATTTAATGTTGAAAAATTAGGGAGACGGGGGTCGCGAAGAATTTGTCTCAAAAAGGGGAGTTAAATTTCCACGTCCCAAATGTCCCCGGCAGCCCGACGAAGATCTCCAACACCCCTTATGCCAGTCCAATCACGTATATTGTGGAGCCAGGAGATTTGCCTCCTGCCAACACCTCTTTGACCTTCTATTTTGCCTTAGATGATCAGGTGCAGTAATTTGTACTTTGCTCCTCTAAGTACATGACCTAAGTAGGACACCTTTCGGATTTTAATATTAGTCAGCAACTCTCGATCAACTTTGGCTCTTTGAAGAACCCTTCTGTTGCTGACCATATCCGTCCAGGGTATCCGTAGCATTCTCCGGTGCATCCACATTTCGAATGATTCCAGTCGGTTCATTCTACTAACTTATAAATATTCATATTAGGATACTTAATAAGGATTCCATGCATATCACAATGCTAACTATGATATACTAACTGTCCTCGGAGCCTTTCACTCTTTTTTCTAGTGTGCAGTCCTTTGTAAGATTAAGCATTGGTTTATCTGCAATTCCTGGAACTGTCCTTTGTTCCCAAGTTTTGAATCAATGTATTTGGAACTGTTTAATATTCGACCGACTTCTAATGTCTATTTTAATTACCAGTCCATCTCTGACCAGCCGGCTGTAAATCTTGCCATTATTTCACTTCTCGTGAAACCGCTTTCACTTTGGAACGAATGCTGTATATTGATGTTAGATTATTGGTTTATGGTAATGCTTAAAATGTAATGTTTTGTTCAGAGCAATGTGGAATATAACACTTTGGTCACGCATATGTACAATGCAATATGATATTTGCGACGTAGTGGTCTAACGGTTAGCATTCACGTTTAGCAAGCGGTAGCCCCAGGTTCAATTTATGGGGGATTAACTTTCTGATTTGATTTTACTCGTAGACCAGTTTACATCTAAATATATTTTCCTATAGCTTATATGAACTTATCAAGTAGAAGGCGCAGTAGAAGAAGACCAAGGAAAGTATGATTGGATCAAGTGAATGTTATTTTCAAAGAAGGAAATGTAAAAGTCACAAAAATCGTAATTATATGAGGTATATAGATGTAGAAATGGCGAAAGATATGTCACAAGATAGAAGAGTCTGGCGCTTTCTCTTTTCTGCCTACCACGACAAGAAAACAGCGTAATGGTGTGTATCATAAGTACGTATATAAGACACCGTTACCTCCTGGGCAGCCTCTTAAACAATTCCACATAACATACATGTATGTTGAAGGACACCATAAGAATGAATGAACACCAAATGCAAGGATTTGACTTTATTCTGTCAAAGATGAACGGAAAGAGAGTGAAGTGAAGAAATGCCAACAATGTCAGACAACTAGTGCCTGTCTTTAGCAATGACTAGGGAACTAAACGCCTGTTCCCATGATTCAGTACAGTCATCGTTCACAGAACAGAGGCGCAACCCGGAGGCGTCAGAGCGTTGAGCTGTCACCAGCGCATCCGAGACGGTTGAATGCACAGTCCTGTGCTCGGATCCGGAGGGCGCATTCCTTTCCTGTTTATTATGGAACGTTTTATACACGGTTTTTCAATTGAGCCAGGCATTAATTCAAGTTTCATGGGCCGTGGGTGTATCGCAGCGGGTAATAAAGGATATGAGGATGTATTACAAACGAGCCGTGTCGAAATTTGAAAAAAAAGTTATGTTAATGAAAGGGGCGGGGTGTATGATGAAAATATATATTATACGAGCAATAAGAATTACCCAGATCTATCCAGAACGCTCTGAGGTTCATCCGAAGTTAAAAAAAAGTAATATTTAAAAATAGACGTCACCCACATATCACATTATTGTCGATAATAATTTAGCTAGATCTAATTAGCAATAACAGATGTCACACTATTTTTTTCTCTTTTGTAAATAAAATGAGACACGCGCTGTAATAATTTAATTATAAAATTTATTTTTATCCACGTTTTCGTAAAATTGAAATAATTTATTTTTATCCACGTCTTGATGAATAAACAACAGTCGCGAGTCAAGATTTTATAACATTTGACATTCAGATGTCAGTTGATGTGTCGGGGCAGTATTGTTGTGGTTAATGTGTTATTTTTTTTTATTTGGGTAATAAACATTAAATATATTTATAGGAGTAGTAAGTAGTTGACCCTATGAATATTTTATACACAAGCACCGTATTGTATTCGTACTACAGTACTACAGTGGAACCACTCTCTTAGATTCTTCAGCCAGAAGTTTTTTATTCTTCCTACACTTCGTTTTCCATGTATCCTCCCCTGCAATATGACTTGGATGATTTAATATTTGTTTCCTCTCATGAAACATTCCAATCTTCTCATGATGAAAGTATTTTTTCTTTAACAAGGCGTATTTTAGTTGCTAGATATATATATTAAAAAGAATTGGTTACATAACACATCCCTGTTTTATTCCAGTGTTAACTTTAAACGATGCACATATACCTTTCCCAGTTAGTACCGATATTGACATGTCTTTGTGCATCAAAGGAACCATTTTAATAAATTTTGTAGGAAAGTTACCTACTGATTAATTATTATTTAACAGACTGAAAATTTTTACTTTTCGTTTCTGGGTGTCGTCGTCGATATGCCCTCGCCAATACAACGTCAATTCAGTTAGAAAACGAAGCTGTGCAGTGAAGTTTTTTTATTTTTTTATAAGCGAGTGAACCGTTTACACACCAGTAAACTCACCGATGTACTGAAACCAATGGCAAACCGAAGTGAGACGATCAGAACACACCGGCATGTTTTTTGTCCCCCTCTTTTTTTGTAAGAATAATTATGGCCGAAGTCATAGGTATCCTTATACCCCCGAATACTATGTGGAAAAATGGATGTGTCGTTCGAGGGGAGTAGCACAGCGCGGGATTCAAACCGGCGACCTTCCGCACGGAAGTCTAGTACCTTAACGCGCGGCCATGCACCTCATATATAAATGTATACTATTGTACTCGTACATAACAAAAACGACTACGAATTTCATGCGTGAGTTAACTTGGAAAAACTTAATGCCAATGTACAATAATAAGTAAAATTAAATAATACAAAAAAAACTATGTAAACTTAACCATAAAATCCGAGCTTTTTTTAAAGAAAAAAAGGTAAAGCTCGTTGGCGCGTATCCCAGTAAAACAACGAATTTGATCTGACGATTTGTCTCAGTTGGAGCGAAGCAAAACTACCAAGTATTATGGATTAAGTTGGCGAGATTCATTCTTAAATTCGTTTTTGTTCATTTTTTTCCCATCCATGGAAACAAAAAGATGACAAGTCTTATAATGAAGAAGCGTGATCAAATACAAAGCACTGAGGCGCTGGGAATGTTCTCATCTTAGAATGTTAGATCGAAAAAATATATTTACATCAATATTTAATAAGTACCAGACACGCCAGAGAAAAACATCAATCATTCGAATTCTGACGAATGAAATTTTGAATTACATACATTGACACCATCGCGCCGCGCCGTCTCCATCATGTCGGAGAAGGCAGAGAAGAGAGAGCGCCCGACATTTATATCGCTACATACATCTTTCATCTCTTCCACATCTACTCGTATATACTCGTTTTTGATGTAATTTCATAATGGTGCGATTATTTATACATATTTATTTATTTTACACATGACAAGAAATATACATAATTTACGAAAAAACAACAGGTAATTTAATTTGGACATATAATTTTAATGGATCTGGGTTTGCTGCCTTTCAATTGTCGTGTCCCCAGTAAACTAGGTTTTTGCCTGTATCTCACTAAGGACATATAGCATGAAAATATAAACCGGGCTTCTTTCAGATTTTTTATTATATAAAACCCCGTTGCACATTCTCATCAACCTGACAAACAGTGACACTCAATTACATATGGCTGCGTTACCTGTCTACGTTACCTGTCTACGTTACCTGTCTACGTTACCTGTCTACGTTACCTGTCTACGTTACCTGTCTACGTTACCTGTCTACGTTACCTGCCTACGTTACCTGTCTACGTTACCTGTCTACGTTACCTGTCTACGTTACGTGTCTACGTTACCTGTCTACGTTACCTGTCTACGTTACCTGTCTATGTTACCTATCTACGTTACCTGTCTACGTTACCTGTCTAACGGCGGACATAGGCCTAGATAGGCGGGGATTGTTTTGTATATTTAATTATAAAAATTAAAAAGTATTAATTAATTTAATTAAGTGTGAAATACTCATTCTTATACAACTCTTACGATTTCTCTGACTTTTACATTTCCTTCTTTCAAAATATCATTCACTTGATCCAACCATACTTTCTTTGGACTTCTTTTACATCGCCTTCCATTCACATTTGGACTGTATATTTGTTTTGTTAGTCTTTCTTCATTCATTCTTTCCACATGCCCAAACCATCTATCTCAGAGTGCTCTAGTTTATCTTACTTAATAAATCAGTGTTAAGTTTTAAGTTCACGTTCATCCCTAATCGTTTAATTCAGAGTGAGTTAATGATACTAATGCATTCACTTAATTATGCGTGCACTGAGAAGAATACATGTACAGTTGTAATTTGTTTAATCAAACACTATTTATTCCACTTTATATAACGGCATAACCATACAGGTTTCAAGGTTTTCATCACATCATCAGGGGAGTGCAAATATTTTTTTTAACCTGGCGAGCTTATTGCCATGTAGTAATCTCTTCCAACCAACCAGAAAGGTGTTTTTAATGGGCCCTAAGTGAAAAACAGGCCTGAATCCCATTATTTTGTGACCCCTGATGATAAAGTGAAAACCTTGAAACAGATAGGGTTATACCGTTATAACATACTCGTATAAAGTGGATTATACAGTATTTGACTAAACAAATTATAATGTATTTAAACCTTCACAGTGTTAATGCCTTAAATATAAATAATATAATACATGGAGTGTCAATGTATGACAGAATACGAAATAAAGTAATTAAGGATGAATGTGATCTAAAGGCTGATATATTAAGCCAAATGTAAAAGAACATTATGAGATTGTTTGAACATGCAAGAGGCATAGAACAGACACTTTAGATATGTAATGCTGGAGGTATATGTTGAGGACACCTTGGATGTCGAGACGCAAAATGTATCTAGGATGAGATACTTGCCCCAGATTATCCACAATCAACTTATGACGAGTCCTCGAATCTTTAGACACATTATTTGCATTTAAAAAAGTTGGAAGGTGTGTTAATACTGGAAATACAGACGAATTATGCGCAAGAGGAAAATCTCCGATGCATTGGACCTATCAAGTTAACCCTTCCTTCCCTGCAATGTGTAAGTAGTACAAATTGCTTCTAAAAACTTTAATATCTCTATAAATATAATAAATACTGGGTTCAGATTTTAGGTATTCCTCCGTAATACATTTACGCATTGAATGAAAAAAATTATATTAATAATAATTAGCACTTATCGGCCACATCAGAGATATTTTGTGAAAATCGGGAATAAATTCACCAATACAATCAAACGTGTGCCAGTGTGTGATATAGGTATATTTATTCTAAAAAACCGCTATAGAATCTCAGTTCGCTCGCTTTTCTCGCTTCTGTAGCTTTCGGGCATCCATTTGAGGTGATCTCTTCGCCTGTTTTGTGAACGTCGGCCGATGTTTTTTTCATGTTTTCAGCAATTAAATTTCAATTATTATCACTTTTGACTTCAAATTTAATTAATTTAAGCGATTGGCTATGAATATTCTTATTTTTCCGATTTTAAATCGCTCATTTTTACATGTGTATTGAATACACATCACCGGAACGTGCGGATTTTTTTAGGACAGGAAGGGAAAGGTTAAGGACTACCCTTAGCCCCTGCTAACCGACTTGCGGAGTCTTGAGATGGATGAAAAGGAATTGTTAAAACCTATCTAGGAAGTCGAAACTCTATAGACAGACTATATCACCTACTCTACAATCATTACCTTATCTAAAAGTTTCCAGTCTGAATAAGTTAGAGCATGTATGGACAGATACAACACCAGCCACTCCCATCGCATAGTTAGGCAATGTGACCCTCAGTAATATGTCAACTAGAGCTGATAGAAGAGGTGTTGTTTCGTTATAATCTGAAGTGTTAAAAAATGGATACCGCATGATTATTAAATTTCTTTCAAAAGAAAGGAATAGCCCAGCAGAAAATAAACGACGTCAGCATCTAAACGGAGGTTTAGTTTAGTTCAGTTTAATCCTACTACCACCCACACTGTTAAAGGAGACAAAATAAGTTCCCATCCAACACGATCGACACTTGAAGATCGAAATCTTCTTTATTTTTTTTATCAGCACGTAGTGACGAAGAGGGAACTGCCCAAAAGAACTCCTCCAGTAACGAACACCTTAACAGGACTATTAAATTTTAATTGCAACATCGCTTGACCATGCGATGGACGTGGCTGGTGTGGTTTCTGTCCATACACCCTCTAATTTACTCAGATCGATAACTTTTGAACCTAAGTGGTACATATAGATTACAATATAAGGGTTTGACTTTTTGAGTCATGTTAACATGTTATTGACAGGATCAAAACTAAATTATGAAATCACAATACTGAGCATAATTTAACAAAATTTAAATTTCACTTACCTGTTAAGTGATTTCCGGTAAACTCAAAGTCATCGTCTTGGTCCCAGTGTTTCAGCGAAAGATTTCCCAATGGTGTAGCATTAGCAAATTCCAGATTTGCAAAATGCCAATCCAGTATTTGTCGATCACGCACCGACAGGTATACAGCACTGCGAAAAAATATAATATAATAATGACATAAATTATACTGTGTATTTTTATTTTTATTTAAATTATTAAATACAAATATTGGTGAAATCAATCAAATTTAGTATAAATATTAATGGCTTTAGTTAATCAATCAAATTTAGTATAAATATTAATGGCCTGTTTAATAACAAGAGGGAAAATCACAGTTGTATGGTCAATATCTAGCTTTCTATTAATTACACTTTTATTGTATACAGTACAACCTGACAGATTTATTGCAAAGTGACAATTTCTTTCAACCAACCAGAAAAGTGTTTAAATAAGCCTTAAAGTAAAAACCAAACTGGAACCATTTAAAAAAAACTGAATTACAACGAAAATTGAATCCGCAACCCCCAGACTGGAAGACAAAGATCTTACCAACTAAGCTATGGATGCATGTTAAGTAAAAAGTTATTGGAATAATATAAAAATAACATTTATGTTTTTAAAGTTAATAATTTTAATGCTATTATAATACAGTATTTTTCTATTATAATGCAGTTTTTTTCTACTATTATGCAGTATTTTTCTATTATAATGCAGTATTTTTCTATTATAATGTAGTATTTTTCTATTATAATGCAATATTTTTCTATTATAATGTAGTATTTTTGTATTATAATGCAGTATTTTTCTATAATAATGCAGTATTTTTGGGTATTGTGTGCTATGCAGCCAGGCGTTTGAGCCACAAAAGTCAGCTTTTAGTTGTCAATAGAATGTTAATCGGCTGGTTCAATGGTGGGCATTACCAGCTAGGCTTAAAGGATACTTGCCGTAAACACTCTCGGTGTTAACGGGGCTCGCCCCGTTGAATCTGGAAGTCCAGTGTCATGCTACTTTTATTTTCCTCAGTTAGGGTCAGCAATGAGGATTGGCGATGTCCGCCTTCATCTCTTGCCAAAGTTAACCTATCATGCAATTTTTAAAGCCTGCCTAAAGGCCCAGTTATTAATTGACAACAACTATGGGCATTGTCCCCCGTGGGAAGAGAGACATTTGTTCTTTACATCAGGGCGCGCTTCAGTTCCCCATAGGTATATCAAAGTTTTTTTAAACTTTCAATTTCTCTCAGACCATGGGAGCTTTAATGGTAAACTTTTTAGCTTCAACCTTGTACGTTCACCCTGTTTTAATTTTTGTGCCCATCTTGATCAACCCACAGATCACATTTTGTGGTACTGCGATGATAATCGAGTCAATGATTTCTGAAGGGGCACACACTCAGGTGTGTTGCCACCATATGAGGAGTCCCTTTAGGTAGTTCCTTCTTCATAACTGACATCGCGCTCAAATTTTTTTTTTTAAATCAATATTTTAACGTTGATCACTAACTAGATATGGACTTATTTTGTCCACCATAAATTTGTGTTATTTAAAAAATTTATTATTTAAAAAATTGCCATGTGTCAATCTCTTCCAACCTACCAGAAAGATGTTAAAACATTATGTGAAAACCAGACTCAAATCCTTTTCAGTAAATTTGAGTACCAATGAGAATCAAAGCCATTACCCTTAAGTCGTAAGACATGTATTTTACCAACTGTCTTTAAAATATCACAAATGTGAATTAAAAATTAAATTTAAAATTTTGAAAATTTTCTAAAATTATGACCCAATTAATATCAGAAAATCTTGCCGAACACATATCATGAAAGGAGGTGATTTGATCTGTGTCATGAATTTGTATTTTAGCTGAATTTATATTTTACTAAGCTTTCGATGTATACAATACAACCTAGCAGGTTTATTGTTAAGAGGCAATTTCTCTCATGCAAACCAAAATTACTTAAAATGACTACTCACACTTCACTGAAAACGGAAATTTTGATTGCGTTGTCTATTTCAAACGCAGGCAGAAATGTCAAAGAGAGAAATAAGTACAATACTCAATCATTCAAGCAGGACCAACAAGTGACTTGATCCTTGGAAAAAGGAAGTATGTTAAATTATGCAAGCCAATTGCACAGAGTTATACTACTAGTAATTTATGGAAGACTTAATATTCGCAATTTACTTACCTTGGTGAGTTAACTTCCACTTCCACCAACTTTTCTTCTAAAGATTGAGACTCCTCCGAGAGGCGGTCATGTTGAGTACATAGTGCAGACATCTCCTTATGAAGCCGCCTCCAATTGAACTCCTGAACAATGCCCCAAGTCCCACTGCTTGGGTTGTTCTTCAGCTTTACCAGGACATCCTTTTCCATTTTCATAGACTTCAGAAGATCATATATTTCAACCATCCTGTGAACAATGTATTTCTTATGATCCAATGGTTAGCATTGTAGTCCGCAGTGCCGTAACTAACTTTTTATGTGCCCTGTTGCAGGGTTTTATTTTTGAGCCACTTGAGTTTTTCGACATTTGTATACCACCTTCTGTAGTTCCTTCACAGATGAATATATCACCTGTTGAGAATCATTGTGGCAAAACTCCAAAAAATCGATTTTCGAGTTAAGACTACCAAATGGCACTAAAATGACTCCTTTTTTACGTACATAAGTGGCAGAGTATATTTCAACTCCTTGAAGCGGCAAGGAGTTGAAATATGCTTTCGCCACTTGTGCACATAAAAAAGGAGTCAATTTAGTGCCACTTGGTAGTCTTAACTCGAAAATCGATTTTTTGGAGTTTCGCCACTATGATTCTCAACAGGTGATATGTAAATATTAAAACAACCAGGTTGACATAAAACATACTTGCTTTACTCCTTTTGTAATATTAAACAACTAGGTTAAGGCACTGTTCATTCTAATATATGCTCTACTTTCGGCATATAATGATGCAATACCACATATTCATTTACATTCAACACCATATTCATTCAATATTTTCCTTTTATTACATGGTCATATGTTTTATCTAAGTTCACAAATGCACAATTTTATTTGTTGCAATACATTTTTCCACAAACATACCCAGAAAAAATCTGATCCAAACATCCTCTTCGACTGAAAAAGGCACCCTGTGGATCCCACACACTATCTTTTCAGTTTTTCTTCTCATATTACCTGCTTTCAAAATATGGCCCATTTGATCCAGTCACATTTTCCTCTGTCTACCTCTACCACTTTTTACTTGTATACCCATTTATTCATTATTTTGTTATTAATTCTCTCCACAAATCCAAACCATCTTAATGTTCGTTTTTTAATTTTCTTTAAAACATAAATTTTATACATGCATTCATTTCTGATGTCTTTTCATCATTAAAGCATGCATCTTGACAGCATTAATCATACTTTCAAAATTTTGCCAAGTCCAAATATTAAAATTGTGTTAAAATTACCTTGATTGATTGTCTTTTAACTTGTCTTGAAGGGTTATAACCGACTTTAGATGTTGGATCTAAAAAATTAAGACAAAAATAATATAAATACAAATAAATTAAAGTTCAAAACAAATAAAAATAACTGAGTTAGACATTTCAAGATTCAGTGACAATTGACTTACATTACTGAGAATTATTTTTCATACGAAAATTACTTTGAAATACACCTATCCCTCGATTTATGCGGGTTTTTTACGCGGTTTTAACCGAATACGGTTTTCCAAAATGGATTTTTTTTAAAAGAGTTTTTTTCTAAAATGAAATAGATCATTGAAGAAGATAGTCCTTATTAATATTATATATAGTTTAACCACTAGTCCAAAGTCAAGGTGAATCAACGGAACAATTATTATTGTTATTATTACCAAATTTATTTACTGCTATGAATGTGAGCAAATTAAATCAGTCAGAAAATTGGAAAATATGGTGATTAATATTGATTCCAATGTTGAAAGAGCTTTAAAAATTCAATGAGAGATAAAAAATATTTATATGCAATATGAAGATATTCATAAAGAAATTACTAAAACTAAAAAACAAATGTTAGTTACAGAATTTCTAACAGTAACCAGAGAGCATTTTTCTCTAAAAGAATCAGATTTTTTAGATATTTCTACTGATAATAGCAACTTTAAATCAACAATTGTGAAGAAGAAAAAAACAGTTGCTTTAGAAGTCAGCAGCGAAAATCCTGAATAAAATAATCTCGTTCCTTTTATTACATGTTAATGTATGTGAACATATTATGCATATTTTTAATTCCTTTGCTACTTTTACTATGTTAATAAAAATAATGTTGTGTGTGTGTGCATTTAAATAAAAAAAAATTATAATAGTGAAATTATATTTTATTTCTTTGTACAATCATACTATAGATTATTTTTACGCATTTTTTTGGAACATATCACCACATTTCGTATGAGCTCCATATATTTTTTACACGGTTTTTTATATCCTGGAACATATCTCATGATTTTGTATGAGCTCCATGTTTTTTTTTATGCGGTTTTTGTTTACGCAGTTTTTCGCGGAACGTATCTACCGCATAAATCGAGGGACGGGTGTATTATCTTTTATACTGAATTTTTTTTCTTTATATATACATTTCATACAATTATATTTCATTATAGTTGTATCGACAACACCAGATCTATATTATTGTATCAGTCCAGAACGATGCAACGATGCAAAGACGATGGCTTTCTTTGAGCAGATCTTCTTCCGAACAGTGGACAATCTCATCAGGTGCAACATTGATTAAATCACATACATAGTGGTGTATCCTGTGTGGCAATTATCAATCTGAGATTTTATTTTGATCTACCCAAATGGGTGTGTAGGTGATTAAGAGTTCTCCATAGGGCCCATGCTGGGTGATGTCCCATCGGCAGGCACTCCGACAGCTGCATCCATGTGCATAGGCTTTCAGTTCTAGCTCTCAAAAGCCTTCGAGGGGGTTGTGGGTGGTCATAAAACTTCTGCGAAACCGTAGTCTTAGAGCTCTGCATTGATGATAACTTTACTGAACTTGAAAGTCAATCAAGCCAGAAAAAGTCTTAAAATTTAAGTTTTCTGGTAGAGTTAAATTAAATTACATGTCTGGGAAATTATGATTGGAGGAAAATTCAGAATCTTTAAAAAAAAATTAATAGGGGATAAATTTATTCTTCATCTTTCTCTTAAGTTAGACCCGAATTCTGTTATCATCAGGACTGCCTCTTGAGATGTTGACTGCTGGCAATGTTTCCATTCTTTTGGAGGTCTTCCTGAGGAACAACTGCCGGTGGGTATTTTATGCATAGCCACATAAGGAACTCTTTTGCTATCCATCCTTGCTATATAGCCTCACCAGTGTCTTCTACAGTTTCTACCCCATCTCACAATATCATCTAGTTCACATATTTCTCAGATACGGGATTTCTAACTCTTTCTCTAAATGTTAACCTTCTTGTCTATTGACGCGTACTTGTTATTCCAGGCCATATCTTTTAGGCTAGTATTCTCCATAGCATTGTATACGGTGAAAACATGGAGCATGACAAAAAAGAAAAGAAACATAATTTCTGAGCATACTTTTTGTTGTATCTGCTCTAGACTCTATTTCATAAGTCATAATTGGACTCATGTACTTGTTATTCCAGATCATATATTTTAGGCTAGTATTCTCCATAGCACTGTATGCGGTAAAAACATGGAGGATGACAAAGGAAAGAAACATAATATCTGAGCTTACTTTTTGTTGTTGTATCTAAGTAAAAGTGTAAAAATAAACAAACCTATCATCATTAAAAAAAATCTTTACTCGTGTAATAGACAAAGCATAATGAAAATACCTGTTTTTGTTTCACATTTTTCTGTTGAAGTTTAATAACCCATTCCAAGGCTTGTCCTAGAGAGACAGGTGTGTTTCCAAAATAATTATAGTCCACTTGATGTGATATGTAAGAAGTAGCGTCCAGAAGTCTATTGAATTCCCGTTCCACCTTAATCAAGAAAAATCTTACATTGTAGCTTTAAACTAAATATTATTACAAAATATGTATGTATCATACACATGTATTATTTTTATTACTATTAGGAAAAATCATACTAACTCATTAGTTACTTTTTTTCTTCAAATAATTATGACTAAACAAAATAATATCAATATTCTTCATACAATAGGCGAATTCCATGGCCTATTTGGCTAGCCTTCATAGGCCCAATAGGTCAATCCATCAGCACACCTTTGCTTATACTAAAAGGCCCGTAACACTAATCCTTTGTGTATTATTTATCATCTGTGATTTTTACATTATTGTAAGTTTATAAACTCATTATTCTTTTAAACATACATTTAAAATTCTTAAATGTATGTTTAAAAGAATAATGAGTTTATAAACTTTTCTGATGACAACCTTCATGGCCTAGGCCTTTGATACCTGTCTCCTGTCTCGGAGGTTACGGGTTCAAATCCTGCTGGAACCCAGATTTTTAAAAAAGGATTCCAGTGTAGTTTTCCCTTTAGGTCTCTTTAAAAAATCTTTCGGGTTGGTTGATGAGATTGCCACATGGCAATAAGCTTGCCAGGTTGTACTGTATAAAATAAAAATGTAATATAATACAAGACCATTACGCAATTTATACAATACAATAAACTTAAGTATTTTTCGCAAAAAAAACTGAATCTTTTAATATACATTTTAATGTACATCTATAAAAAAGGTTAGACAATCGTCTCCCATGTGGATTTTGGATTAGATATCCCAAAGCTACCTAAAGAGACAAAGAAAAGAAGGGTCCTAATAAAGTTGAGAGTTCATCCATAAGTTATTATTACATCTCAACACGTGGAAGTTTTACTAATATGTACAGAAACAAACAGCAAATCACATACCCACTGCAGTGATTTTCTGCCCATTAATCAAACCTGGAGGTTTGATTAATGGGGAGAAAGCAATTTTATCTTTTGGTAAACTCTTTAGTTTTTCAGTAACCCTGAAGTTGATATATTGAAGAGTATAATATAGATTTTTTTCCTCTTACACTAAGGAAAAGTAGTTATACTATTTAAAACGAATAATTCAGTCTAAGTTAAATATATTTCCATTATACCATATGTAGTACATATTTTTTATTTGATTATTATTGCCACCTCTGTGGCTAAGTTCGCAAGACAAGTGTCTTGCCAACTTAGCCACAGAGACTTGACTTCCACCTGGAGGTTTTGAGTTTGATGGTACAGTACCCAGCGGTAAGTAAAACACATCAGGCTTAAGCTACTGTCGGCTATAATCGGCTAACTTTGGCTTTGTAGGGCATCATCTCTGTCATTCATACATGTATTCCGTCGTGATTTGTCAGTCAATTGTACAACAGAGACGACACTCTACAAAGCCGAAGTTAGCTGATTATGGCCGACAGTCTCATTCTTAAGCCTGATGTGTATTACTTACCGCCGGGTACTGTACACACTAAAGAATTAAAAAAAAGGGTGCCAGTCTGATAAAAAAAATTATCTGGTAAAAATACTTACGTACGTAATATGTACGACATCACATGCGGTAGTAATGCCAACTTGTGTATAAATTAACTAGAATTTCCATACCTACTCCAGCGGTTCTAAACCCGAAGGCATTAATGGGGCTAAAGACAATATTGTCTCCCAGCCATGCTCCTCAATACGTCTTCAGCATAACATATTTGAAAAAATTGAGGGGCACCGAACAAATTAATGAATTTGATTATTTTGGAAACAAGACAATTATGCCGTGTTTTTTTCACTTAACCGTTTTTGATTCAATCTCAATTATAGTTGTGTAGCCTAGTTGGTAAGGATTCGATTTCCATTGGAGCATAGATTAAAAAAAAAAAGGATTCCAGGCTGGTTTTCAGTTAAGGCCTCTTTAATATTTTTCTAATTGGTTAGAAGAGATTATCCCAAGGCAATAAACCTGACAGGTTGTATTGTATACAATAATAGTGTGATACAATACAAGACATACATATTTCTATATGATAAATCCTTACAGAGTTGTAATACCCAATGTACTAATTATAATTTACCATTTCATCCTTATGTTTTGGGACTTGATTCCCTGTAGCCTCGTACAAAGGACACTTCTGTTTGATTTTATGCAGTTCCATGTCCATCTGCACGGACAGTGTAGTCACAGGATTACCACCAAGACCTGTTACAACCATGGCTCCTGCAATCAGATACGTTTTTACAAAATACTTATTTATTATTATCATACAATTAAAGGAAAAAATCAAGATTCTTATAAACAAAGTATGGTCCAAAAGTTTCCAGACCAAGGATATAAAAAAGATGATATATAGAATGAAAGAACTTTTTTTTTATTTTTAAATATAATCTCCCTACACAATATTCAGAATGATGAATTCATTTTTCAATACCTCTAAAAAAATATTTTGAAGTTTAGTTCTCAAAATGGTGTAACACTGCTATTTCTTTTGATTTCAGTATTCTATCTTTAAACACTTGATATGTTTCCGGTGAGTGCTTCTGCTGGTCTGCCTTGACATAGATCATCTTCAATTAGTTCTCTACCTAAGTGAAACTGTTAAACCCAATCTTTCACTGTGAAATACAACGAAGAAGATTCTCCGTAGATAGGATTTAAAGGACGTTTCATTTTTGCTGGGGTTTTCCCTTCTTTTGAAAGAAACTTGATAAGCATAAAATATTCCATTTTTAACATTTCAGAATATAATGAACACCTCTTCTATTGACTCTAGTTGGTATACTGCTGAGGGCAGAGATATCAAATTTTAACTGTAAACCATGTCATTTACATTTATTTGTCTCTACTCTTACTTGTTTAAACCAGAAATTTTTGGCTTTAAGTGGAGCCACTTTACTTGATACAGATGATCGATCAATGAAACAATCTATTCTCCATCTCTGTGATGACCTCCATGGTCCAGAAAGGCACTGATCTCCCAATCCGGTGATTGCGAGTTTGATTCCCATTATTTCTGGTATTCACTTAAGACCTCATTAACACCTTTCTGTTTTATTGGAAGAGATTATCACATAACGATAAACTCACCATATTAAACTGTATACAACAAAAGTGCAATGCAATACAATTATTTAAAATTAATATATTTTTTAAATCATGAAGCTGTAGAACTTTCAATAAAGATTTTTTTTACATAAACTTGAAAGAAATCCATAAATTGAAATTGGGGAAATGAATATGAATTACACATTAGCATTTTTTTTTTACTATGATAACTTGGTAACTGCACAATGGCAACAACCTTTGATGCGGAGAAGTCAAAATACATCATCCATAATATATACATCTGCTTCATAATTAATAAAAGCCCTTGTCTAATATTAGCTCAATTTTAGATTTTGACCTAGGAGACTAGTAAATATCAAACATTTTGTCTTAATTGTTTTTTTTTTAAATTTAATTAGTGTTCTATTTTCCTTGATTGTGTTTGAGTATTTTTTTCTTTCAGCGTTCTTTTACTATGAACATTGGTGATTTCTGTACTGTATGGGTTATGAATTAAGTTGATTTTTTAAGGTTGTTGATTTTTTTACCTTTTGTTTAGTAATCGTTGCTTTGGGTTATAAAAAACACTTACGTGTTGTATATCATTTTAATAAATAAATAATATTTGTCAAAATCACAGAAAGAAAAATTGTTATAATTGTTCTCAACTATCCGAGGGGTCGTTAATAAAAATTAGCTCTTTTTTTAATAAAAAAATAATTATAGCACACCCAAATCAGCAACATATGGGCCCTTTCTGTATGTAACAACTCGGCCTCCAACTCTGTCTCTTCCTTCCAAGATGATAACTTCACAACCTGCAGACTGAAGTTGCCTACCAGCTGCTAAGCCGGATACACCTAGAAAAATAAATGCATTTGATTTTATGTAACACGTTAAAAAACTATGTAGAATCGCGTGAAAAATCATTTTATTATCTAAAAAACAGTTTTTCATAATTTTAGACACTTTATTTAAGAAGAAAATTTTGCAAGCTTATATCACAACAAATTTCTCAATTATAGTAAGTAATATTCAATTGTCAGATACGAAATAATATTTACTGAATGAAAAGTAAAAATCTCATTTTTATTTCTTTTTATTTAGATAGCTGTAAATCTTTAAAAAGAAAAATAGAATGAAATATGAAGTAATACTTAATTACATTAAAAAATTATTTGGCCTCTTAATTGATATTTTTTACTACTGACAGCCTTGTATTTTTTTATTTCTTGTTGGAATGGCGGTGTGCCTATCGGTGATACAGATTGACATTTTTATTGGAGCTTTTAAGATTTTTTATAGAGGAACCACCTGTGTCTCTTCACTGGATGGTTTTATTGTTAAAGTAGGAAAAAGCTATTTGATGTGATGAACAAAAAAAAATTAAATGTCATGGGTAGGTTGTTTTTCGCGTCGAGGGCTTGCCACTACTCCAATGAAAGAAAGTAAACTCTCCATAATGGAAGAAAAAACGGACCTGGCAATAATGCTTATATTTCCATGCCATAAATGTTATTAAAATTAAAAAGAATATTCATTATTTTGCAACAATTGTACTATATGACTAACAACTTGATAACAGTAAGAATGGAAGATTCATTCAGTGAGAGATTTTGAAAAGGTACAGCCAATTGCTTGTTCTGTAAATTTTTTCTTCGTATAAATAAATTATATATGTACTCTCATTCTTATGTGTTTTATTAGTTATCGGTAACCCCACTCACCAACAACCACATATTGGGAAAAAAACTAAAGCTTGTTTTGCTAAAAAAAAAATAGAATATCTGGAATTATCTAAAAGATTTTTCTTTTACCATTCAATGACTTCATTTGCGTGCTCTTTTCCTAGAACCAATTATCCAAGTAAATGGAGGCATTACTATATAACGCTTACTATTGCAAAAAAATAATTTCAAATTTAAAAATAGGGGGAATGGATGACGAATTGCGCAGAAAAAAATACTTACCAGCACCAATGATAATAACTTTGGGAGCAGTCTTTCCCTTTGTTGGGGTAGGGATAGGAGTTACTCTTTTATATATCCCATAGTTTATGAATCCATGTCTCTCGAGAAAACTATGGACGCGATTTACAAGAACTGGATCACTATTGTAAGGAATCTGGAAGTTGTTGACTAATTGTTAAACACACAAAAAATAATTTACTTTTAGAAAAGGATAAATTACATAATGTAAAAAAAAACATTTATTTCTTTAACACCACTTTACAACCGAAGTCACTATAAGGACTTTTTGACTATCTCAAGAATTGTCAATTTCAGAAACTTCTTAAAGGCTTCCTTTTGATATATCAAAGAAAGTTTATTCCACTCTAACAGGCTAACTAAGTTAACAGGAAATGGTTTCTTTGATCCTTCTTAATAGTTCAGCTCTTACTTGTAGACCCAGCCAAAGTTTAATTATATGCATTAAAAATTCAAATATAACATTAGATTAAAAGTGAATTTCTTAATCGAATGACATTTTTTTATCTGTGTTGTGCCTTATTTCAAAACTTACATGTACACTTATCCTTTGATTTATGCGGTTTCCTCATTCTTCTTTTTAAAAGACAACACATTTTTTTATTTAGAAAATTATCCATCTGTTGCACTCACCTCAGACAGTATTGAAGGTCTGGTTGATGGACAGACAAACTAGCTACACATACAATAATGACTTGACTATATTTTTTTTAAATCAATGACTATATTTTTTTCACCTAATTTCATTCTCACGTTAAATAGTTAGTATCAATATATTGAATAATAATATTTTTCCTAGATTATTATTACAGTTAGTAGATTCATTTTAAACATTTTTTTTACCTTTATTAGATATTTATATAAGTTTTATACCTCAATTTAAGCAGATTTCGATATTCAGGAACGTATCTTCTTCCAATTTCATAGAAATTTCTTGCCCTAATTTGAGCTATTTTTTTACATAACTTAGCTATCGTGTAAATCGAGGGATGATTGTAATTGAGCAATTGCATTATTTATTTCAGTAAATAAATAAATAATACTATTGTGAAATATTTCTGAAGCTTTCAAAGCCCTAGTTTCATTTACTATATGATCAACATAATCATAGTTGTAAAGCACTAGTTTCATTTACTATATCATCAACATAATCATAGTTGTAAAAAATGCTTTTTTATATATTTTTTTCATTATTCATCATCCAAGGAAGTTTTTAATCCAAATTTAAAATAAGCTCACTAGATTTAAAAAAATATGTATATTTTATTCACCTCCATATTCTCGAAACCACTTTCATTTGTCAATTGAAGTTTAGGATTTTCAACCCACATTTTCAATAAGCGATTCCTTACTTGTATGAAAACATGAATCATAGGACCAGTAAGATCTGAAAAACAGCCAGCTTCCAAAGAAGAAAGGCGGTCAAATGGTAACCTCGATTGAAAAGCAGCTCCTTCAAGTCTAGAAATATACAATTCACTATTGTAAAATATCAATTACTTTTGCATAAAAAAAAAAAAAATTTTACAATTATAATATATAATAACATAAAGATTTGCTGAGCAGATCCCTAATAAATAAATCCCTTTGGTATAGTTTTCGAAGTATAGGTATGGATCATCATCCCAAAAACTGCTCAAAGAGTAACCGAGTTTCAAAATTTACACCTATGAGTTAGCAAGACAGCATCCTGACACCTATCAAATCCTTCTCAGTGAAATCAGAGGTTTTTGAGTGTGTGCTTTGATGCCCTGGGGCGCCATGATTAATTCCCAGGGGTGCCGCGGGACATTTGAAAATTTTAATAATTCACTAAAATATTTTCAAAAATATAATATGAAGAACCTCAAATAGATTTAAGATCTATTCAGAACCCAATGTTCACCTGACTCTATGTCGGTAGACTAGTATTAAGCTGTCTTATGAAAGTACATTCAAAGCAAAATGTATTGTTATTTAACTGGTTGAATTTTACTTATCATTGAAAATGGATATCCTTTAAAAATACTTAAACTTAGAAAATCCTAGTTCCATTTGTGATAAATTACCTTTATGAAACTGGGTTTTTGGTAGAAACTGTAATAAAAATCAAATAATGCTCAAAATTTAATGTGGAACAGGAAATTATGACAGCTGTGTCTGGTTAAATTTCAAGATTTGAGAAACTTTGTGGTGACCTAGATGCTCCCCAATCCCACTATTTGGTAAGTTTTTTAGAGCGGCCTGACAAAATCTTTATACTCGTACACTAAGAAGTGCTGTGAAACAAAAAAGTTTGAAAACCTGCGAGTCTTCTACTCTAGAAATTTGAAAAAATCGTATTTTTTTTGCATATTTTTGCAAGAATATGTTCTCAAAAGGAAATTTTAAAATTCCCAATATTTACGAAGCTATAGCTGTAAATGAGGCAGCAATTACACCATAATGACTTGGATAATAATCTCAAAACTTTAAACGCGTTTTTCTCGAAACTTTTTTCGACCTGGTCGACATAAAATCATGAGTTCTATCCAACCGATTATCTTCAAATTTGGTATGAAACTTTGATAGATGTGTCTCTATCGTTCCTATCTTGGAAAATTCAAAACAATTCTTTTTTCTATATTTAAAAAAAAAGGGTAAAAAAATTGACAATCAGCCGTCATTTTTAGGAATTCTTTTTTTTTCTCTATGGTACCAACTATAAGGACATTATTTCTTATTAAGAAACTGTATGATTTTTGTTTCAAATTTACAAAAGGGTTCCAATCATGTCGACCAGCTCACCCCCTTTTTTTTTTTTTTTTTAAAAAAGATATAACATCTTGAATTTTCAGCTGATAGCATCTTGAATTTTCATTTTTTTTTGTATATTCTCAAATCATCAATAAACAAACTATAAAAAATGTATATAAAAAATATTTTTTGTTTTTTTTTAGTCTGAAAAAACGCCTCTAGAGTAGAATACCCCCTTAGATGTTAAATTATTCAAAATGTTTTGAAAAAAGTTTCTCAACACAAACGGTCATTTCAAAATAACGGTTTAATATTATTCACATTCTTTGAGTTGTTCTTTTTAATATCAAGTCATATTTTAATAAAATTATTTTTCCGTCAAATAACAATTAAAGGCATTGTTAACTTAATGAATCCCTGCAACTTAAACATACTACTTTCGTGAAATTAAAATACTAACAGATTTACATAAAAACTCGGTCCAATCTACATTGAAGTTTTTTTATTTATTAGGGCTTGAGGTATGTATTTTTAAATTGAAGGTGTGAAATTATTCAGCAAAATGAAAGATAATAAAAGGACAATTCATATGGTGCCATTTAGATAGCAGACTCTCCTCAAGGGCTCACTTATTTGGGGCTCGAACCCACTATTATTGACATAAAAAATTTACAAAAAAAAACAGTTGGGTGTAAAGATAGGAAGGTGGCTGCAGTCATTAGCTAGGGTACTTCCCCATAAACACATGGTAAGAACACCACAAAATACTTACCAAGGAAGACGAACTACAAAGAAATATTTGTAGATCTTTAGATATGCGATAGTAACACATTCGGATTTACGTAGAGTGAAGTGTGTGTGTTCATATATACACATAAGAACAAATTTTAAAAAGACCCCCCAAAAAGGGCATCTTCAAGTGCTTCCTAATGCTACTCACACTCACATTTCTAGCCTTTTGAGGTAGACAAAGATCAATCTATTTGAAATATTACTCGAAAAAACCAAAAATAAAGATTCTTAAGTTGATTTATTAAATATTAAGACAAAAATAATATGACTTATTATGCAATAACAAAATAAAAACAATAAAATGAAGAAAAATACACTGTTATTAACTAAAACCAATCAAGAAATAGACAATAAATATAATATTGTGCGCAGCTTTAGGAATACTCAAAAATCTAATAAATCACAATTTACTTTAAAACTTCAAATAGAGAAGAACAACTTAAGTCTGACGGTTGAAAATACACTCGAGCATTTTTTTTACTAAAATTAAACTAAAATTACCACTAAAAACAGAGAACCTGACTAAAAAAACAAAACATACCCAGAAGGCATTTCTCTATAATTGATTTCTTCCGGTTCTTCTGGCTTTTCCTCTGTTGGTTTGGTACCTTCTGTAGTAGTCGGTTTCTCTTCTTTCTTCGTCAAATTAGCAGTAGGTGTGGAAACACCATCTATTGATCCTCTGGTAGATGATTCTTGAGTGGTTGGTACAAGCAGTGGACTTATGGAAATAACCTTATTCTTATCTGAATTATCAGATTCAATTTCTTCGGGCGCTTTCAATTTTTCATCCATCTCCCGACCATCAACCTAAGAAGATTGAACAAATATAAAACATAAACATAACCTTACAAATTTATATTTAATAAATTAAAGCTATTTGAATATGTGTGATACTATTTTCTTCAAAACATTGTAAGTAATCTTATGAAATGTGTAACAGTACCTTAACACGCTTTCTTCGACTCATTTTTAAATTAAGTTAAGACTTCAGAAATTGAAAATCCTGACAGGTTATACCGGTCGACAGATCAAAAACAAACAACCCACAGACAATGCAAAATCCAACTGACAGTATTGACGGACCAATCCCATAGACTTCTCAAATTGTACCTTAAATTAGATTTCATTTAGATGGTTGAAATGATAATGCATTTTTTTTTTCATTATACTTATTTCATTTTTAGAAAATTGTAAATTGCATAGCGTTTTTATTTATAGAATAAAGCAATACTAACTATATTAATACAATCATAACAAATTCTACCAGAAGAAACCAAACTGGTAGAATTGAGACGATCGTTAACAATTATACATTATGTTTTTTTAATATAACGAACTATTTGTTGTAATTCAATTAAACTAAATTGTCTTATTGGCTTTTTATACCATCAAAAAGTTTAAGTACCACTTTGATAAAATGTTTAACCTACGCTGGCGAGATTTTAATAAATTGTTTTTCTAGTTTTTTTATTTAATGAAAGAAAATAAATTAATAGTTTTCTTAAAGAAATTATTATTTTTTTATATTACCAAAAAAATTTGCATTGATCCTTTTACTTCAAATTCAATTGAGATACTTAAATAAAAATCTAATTTCTCTACTTACTCTTATTTTTAACGATACCAAATATTTCGATTTTATGGATTGTAGGCTGTAAGCTGTCCCATATTTTAACGGTTGGCTTGGTGGTCGGTTAGTAGCAGAGGGTAGCTATCAGTGACAATCAAATGTTTTTTCTCCATTTAAATCGTAGAAAGAATTGCTTATTTTAAGAGAAAAGAGAGTGATTTTTTATTCAAATCTGATCACCGGAGCTTCAAATTTCTCATCATAATTAAAGTATCATATGAATGAACAGTTCTCTATTATTCGTCAAATTTGTCATATAAATAAAATAAAATAAAACTTTTACTTAAAGGCTTAAGAAAACACTTTAAAAATTATGTTCCTAATATCATAAATTTGCATTATACTTTATATAATATGAATCACTTTTTAACCCTTTTTCTTGTGGTTTTAGTTAAGTCTAAAATGTTTGTAAAAAAGATAAAGAACAGACAATCTTGTTTCTTTCTTGAATTCTTTAATGATCTATGAATTCTTTGTTTTGACTTTCTGTATAATACCCAGGTGTTACCTCTTGCATCACTTAATGACTTCACGCCTTTTGTCTATTAAGAGCCTATTGTTTTTAAATATTTACACCAGAAAACAAAGTTAAAATATGATATCTTGAATTAATTGGATTTTAATTTGAATCTACCCTTTTATTCAGATTGTAGTTTTTATTTATGCCAAACCGATTTTCTCAATTTTTATACCTTTTTTCATGTTATTTGCATAATTCGTTTTGTGCCTAATGTCGTTTAAATCTTATTTTGTATTTTGCTATGCTCATTTTATAAGTTTCTTTGAATATATATATATCAACAGCTGTTTTTCTTTTTCGTAGGAGTCTAGGTAAGTTATATTTACTTGGATATTTTTATCATTTTTAAAAGTTTTTGACCTATTTTAAAAAATTTATTAATATTATATTGTATGTTAAATTTTTTTTTTTAAATATCGTTCTTACTCTTTCTTTAGATTTTTTTATGTCTGACTTTTGTTTCATGTGTTTTTCATGACATAATATTTTTATGTTATAATTAGATTAGTCTAAAAGCATATTCAACAAATATCACTGAATAACAAGGATGACATAGAAGTTTAAAAAAAGTATGGTGAAGTTACTAAGAAATTTGCATTTTTTTTTTGTTTTTGGTCACGAAATGGTGTAAAAATAATAAATCGATTTTGTTTTGAAAGAAATATGTTAAACTTAGTCTTTATTTCATTGATTTGTTATATGTAACTTTTTGTGTAGAATTTAATATTTTTTAACTTTGTTTCGTATTCTTAGGCAATACACCTTTATTTTTTAATAAACTGTTGATGTTATTAGTATTATCTTTCATTGGTTAAAATTCGTGAAAGACTTTGTATTTATTGACTTTTTGTTAAATTAATAAATATTTCTACTTAAAAATAACCTCGCAAAATTATTTAAAGCTAGTTTTTTAAAAGGGAATGATAAATCCATGCTCTAGTTACTTACGCGAGTTTATTTTTTAAATCGTGTATGTGTAACTTTAGTCCATCGTTGAAAGAATCCCTCAATATATTTTATCCGGCTGTAAACAAATAAATTCTACAACGTCTGTATTATCATCAAACAATGTAAGCAAAATTTTCAAATATGGCGTCGGGATTTTCGCAAACAGTGTAATTAACATCGCAGTACTGTCACTTATATGAATTTCACGTGTTTTTTTCGAATAAAATCATTCCGTACGATGGTCTCGCCCGGTGAATTCTAATGTAAATTCAGTGAAATAAATATCGATACATCCTAGGATGTCGTCTCCAGGTGGCGTCACCGCAACTTCACTCGGCTCCGGCAAAGTCCGGGGCCCGGGAAGGCCACCGAAAAAAATTGTGATCTGTACGTGGTGCGGTGAAAGCAAAACTCCACTGAAATTCGTTCTTCCCACGCCGAATGGCAAAAAGGAGTTTTGTTCCGAAACCTGCTTGTCAGAGTTTCGGAAGGCTCACATCAAAGGGGCTTGTATGCAATGTGATAATGTTATCGGAGGGAATGCACCGTCTCATAGCAAAGATTTCTGTTCGACTTACTGCCTGAATAAATACCAAAAGAAGAATGACAAAGCTGCGCATTCACCACTATCTGTGGTTGCCCCAACCGGGGCTGACCACCCGGGCAGTGCCGCTTCTCCGGCAGGTCCTTTCCAAATTGAAACATATCAAGTGTTCGATTGGTCTGAATATTTACGAGAAACCAACAGTTTGCCGGCTCCGCAGGATTGCTTTAAACAATCGACTCATCCGCCTCATAACGATTTTAAGATGGGAATGAAATTGGAAGCTCTCGACCCGCGTAACCTAACATCGACTTGTATAGCTACGGTTGTCGGTGTCCTGGGACCGAGATTACGACTCAGGCTAGACGGAAGTGACAATAAAAATGATTTTTGGAGGCTGGTGGACTCGAATGACATTCATCCAATTGGACATTGCGAAAAGAACGGTGGGATGTTACAGCCTCCTTTAGGATTTAGAATGAATGCCAGTAGTTGGCCGATGTTTTTATTAAAAACTTTGAATGGCGCAGAAATGGCTCCTTCGAAGATCTTTCAAAAAGAACCTCCGACACCGGAAAGTAATGTTTTTGTTGTCGGACAAAAATTAGAAGCTGTAGATAAGAAGAATCCTCAACTTATTTGCACTGCGACTGTGGGCGCAGTCAAACAGGAGCAGATCCATGTGACGTTCGATGGTTGGAGAGGAGCTTTTGACTATTGGTGTAGATTTGACTCTAGGGATATTTTCCCTGTCGGCTGGTGCGCACGATCTGGACATCCAATGCAACCTCCTGGACAGAAGACAGTGCAAGGAAATCACAGGTTTGTCCCTGACCATTTTTTGGCTTTGACATTTGCTTACTTCACAACAATTATTTAAATTTTAAAATGTTTCATTCATAAAGACTAAACATTCCAAATATTTTTCTTAAGTTTGTTTGTGTCTTGTTAAGCGAAAAGCAGTAACTACACAAAATAATGAGAATGTATACAGTAATAAATAATTGTTTGCCAAAGCAACTAACTTCCATTACTAAGAAAGTTTAATGTGCTTTCTTTAGTAACATTTTCTGAAATGTAGAAGATTTATGAATTTAAGGAATAAAAATGTTCAAAGATAACGCCTAGGCATACCTGTTGCTTATTAATTTCACTGAATCTTTTCCACACTCTATAGGTCCTACATTTTTATTTACTTAGTATTGTTAAAACTATTGTAACGAAATAATGTAATTGACTTTTATTTATTATTTGTATTCCTCGTATGTGTATATTATTATAATTTTGAAAAGTTGTATTATTTCTCAAATGAATAAGGCAATTTAAAAAAAGTCAAAATCTAAGACCCTATTCATAAGGAACAGCCTGTTTATATTTGTATATTTGATCTCTATCATTATGGTAAACAAAACACCAAGTTTACATAAATATATAATATTTTAGCATCTTTCTTGTTTTGAACAAAATGACATCAACTGGATGATTTTTAGATCTATGGATGATCTAAACTATGTGACTACAAATTGTATGAGAAAAAAGAAATTTTATTGAAATTATGAATAATGTTTTGTAATCAAAAGTTTTGTTTTAAAAAATATACTTCTCTTTAGGAAATTGTTTTTCTTGGCAGTAATTATTTTGATATATACAGCATTTTTGGTTACATCTACGGAATATACACTTGGAACTTATTCATTCTAAGTGTTTATTGAATCAAATATTATTTCTTATAATAAACTTTCCATTTAATTTGATTATTGACAACTAACAAGTTTCACTCAAGCCAGCATTCAATTGGTTTATAATGTGATATGATCCAACATCGGCATTATGAATTTAATAAAAATATGTATATATTTTCTTTTAAAGAGAGCATTGAAACTCACTCTTTTGCTTCCATTTCTTTAGAACAGGCTTGAAGCGATGATACAATCCTCGTGTATCTTTCGTAACCTCCTGTAGTAGCCCTTCCTGCCTCCCGATTTATCCTTAAGCTCCTTAATAATCAGTCTTCTTGCTTCTGTCTGACAAATTTATTCAATCCACCATCATGTATGGTAACTCTTACACCTGTTGCTAGTTTATATTACGCTGCTTAGTCTACGTTAGCAGTGTGAAGTCTTAACTATTCCAAAACCTTACTTAAGAGAAAATATACTTTTCTGAAATTCTCTATATATTAGATTAATTTTCATATGAATTCATAAAAAAAGATGACTTTTCATTGAAAGAATAAATAAATATAATAAATTAAAAGATACATTTCTGAAAATTTGATTGCAATAATTTTCAATATGCTTACTGTTTGTTCCTCTTTGCTTCTATAATTGTCCCAAAGGCTTATATTAAAACTTAGTAAATCCATTTACATATTGTACTGATACTGAGTATTTATTTCAAAAGCGTCTTTGCCTTTAGCACCCCGAAATTGAGTTTTGAAACGGGGTACTAAATAATTTCAGTAGATTTTTTGCATAAAATATGTACATAAATACCATAACGTCAGACATATTAAGCCTCTTCAACAACCATATATCTCATACAACTTCTACAATTTCTATGTTTTCTTTCAAAATGTTATTCACTTGATCCAACCATACTTTCCTTGGTCTTACGCTCACATTTGCACTAATATAAATAAGTTTTTTGTCCTTTTTAACAAAAAATGTTATGAAAGTATTTTTTATTAAAATTTCCGAGAGTCATTTATTTACTGGCATTGCACTTATCTATCTCCTTTTAGGTTTAAAGTGGATCATAATCCAGAATCTGAAACTAAGAACATATTGAGCCCTAGCAGGTAGATCATCATCACCATCATTTAAACCATTTTATAGTCATTTTACAAAAAAATCAAATGAAAACAACTACGAAAGAAAAATATCACTGAACAAAATGAAAAACATCAAAACTGAAACGCAATAAAAACGATAAAACATTTACGCCCCAAACTTAAAAAAGAATTTGGCACAAGTAATTTAAAATAAAAAAAAACTAAGTAAATAAAAATAAATGTGACATAAAAATGTATGCTGATGACATGGTAATGTTAGTGGAAAATGAAAATGAACTGTAGTGTATGATAAGTGAATTGTATGTGGAATGTAAACAAAAAGACTTAAGAATTAATGTTATAAAATATAAAGGGTGAAAGGAAAAGTAATGGCGAGATTCGGGTGAACAATGAAAGATTAAAACGAGTTGAAGAATTCTACTTGGGAAGTGTGTTCTCAAATGATGGAGAGGCGGAACAAGATAATGGTTCCAACGTTTTACCAGAAGGGCCCAATATTAATCTTCCATTATTATTTTATTACCATTATAATTTTGTACATTGATATTTTCAAAATTTTAGATTCAATCTAATTTAATTTTTTTATATATTCACTGGATTATGAATGATACATTATCATTAGTCGTATTAATCATTTGTAAATTTTTCTACATCAATCCATACATTATATAGCCAATACCTTCTCATCTAGATACTTACAGAATATGTTTACTTTTTTCATAATTTTTTAGTAAAAAAATTATGAAAAGTTTTATGTGTATTAAATTTGTCATATATTTGAATCCGGCATTTGATTCTCAATTGAGTCAAGCCTTTATTAAAATAAAGTGTCGTGAGGTGATTTGGCTCTACTTAAATATTCTCTCACATTCTGTGTAACTTCTACGCAATGAATATCTTTCTCTTGCGCATTCTGTGTCATAATAAGCCCATACAATTTAGTACATATTTTGAAATCAATCGAGTGACTAATTCTCAAATAAGAGATCCTTACATATGTAGAACTTTATTATCACTTAATGAGTCATTTTAAAAGACAACAACCACAATAGTTATATGCTACATACTATCAATTTATAATTTATTATTATTTACAAAGAAAAAAGTACAACATCTTATGGTATAACATTATACATTGTTGTAAATAGAGAAAGTATACCTAAGTTATAATAGGCTTTAGTAACTTATATTAACACATGAAGGATATCAGTTTTTCAATAAGTGATAATAGTTATTATCAGTTATGAAAATTAGTATTCGATGATAATTTATCAGTGTTCAAATATCCATACAACTTATATACCGATTCAATAGAAGATGCAGTTCAGTTCACTCTTCTTTCTTACGCCAACTTAGTCTCTTCATCCTTAAATTTATAAGTATCACCATGCCGATTCTCCGCCGATCCTTAAGGTAATCAACTTGAATTTAGATTGACAACTTAGTTTATTTTCTTACAAATTAAGCAATTTGCTATTGGGAACCGTAACAGTTCTCTATTTCCTATTTTGAAAGTTCTAAATTGAGTTATTTCATGTCAACTCAATACACACGTCTACCTTATCCCTTTAGACTTTCTGATTTTCGGTTAAAAAAAATTTTTTTTACGTGTAGTGAATTTTTCCATGAATATTTGAAAAACAGCCAAATTGCAAATATCTCTACATTTTTGTAATATCATTATGGCTGATATTTCCAGAATACTGTGTGATAGAGAAATCATATATGGCTCATTTTAAAGCAGCTCGTAAAATGGACTTTCCAATAATATGTATGAAATTTCATTTTTGATTTTCTCAAAAAGTAATGTTTAAAAGAAATGGAAAACATTCTTTATATTATTTGATATGTCCAAGTTTTATCTTGGAATCATGACAGGCACATCATATGGTCAGCTACATCTATAAGATTGTGTTTTGTCTTTTGTTCTTTTCACATAAACCATATATATACACATGTCAACAGTAAAATATTGAGGAAAAACAATAAAAACATTTAATGCGAAAATCATCATCAGAAATATTGTCTTTCTTTTACAGAAATTAATCTATTATAATATTCTTAATTTATTATCATTTTTGTACTATTTACTATCATCTTACTTTTGTCAATTTACTATTTTTTTCCAACCAACTAGTAAAAGTAAAGTGGTATGGATATGAGTTATATATTGAATCCATATTAAAAATGTAAGCAACTTGATCTATGTCATATTTTTGTGCCAAACTACTAAACTTGATGGCTCAATTATTGGGGCCGAAGACAATGTCGTCTGCTTCACCAATTTTTATATTCTTAGGGGTACCATACAAATCTTTATGGCTTAGGAGGCTCAAGACTGTAACCGTCTTACTGGTGTAGAAAATCTACCCCTACCAAAAATCTCTCGGATCTCGGCAAGTAACCATTCGAATCAGGTGGGGAGAATTTGTGGGGAAGTGAGAATGGTTATGGGAGTAGTAATAATTACACTTTATAAAAATTGTGACTGTGAATGATTTTACCGCTCTGAGTCACTTTGTTTAGTCACAATTAGGAATAGAATCTGAAACCTTCAAGGGAAAGAAAATCATTTTACCAAAAGGCTATAAAGGTAATCTCCCATTTGAAGACACCACAAAAAAATTAAGATTGTTGAAAAACTGCATTTTTTTTTTGAATATCAATTTTATACAAAAATATTTTTATCCCATAGTCTTTATTTATTGTGTATTTAAATGTTATTATTATGCAATTTTCTTGGAATATTAAAATGAGGCGAGGTTTTTGATTTACAAGAATTTCCAGGTTCAAAGTGAGACCGTCTGTAGCTGCGCTACCCGAGGCAGACAGCCAAGCGCCGGGGTTGGGCAGCGGAGGCGCAGTGCGCTTGAGTGTGCGGCCTGCATGCTCTGCTGGACAGCTGCTCAGGGTGGGGTCGTTATCTGGGGGCCTGGCTGCTCCATCCCCCAGTGCCGTAGCCCGCTCACTCGTCAGGGATATACTCGCTGCAAGCACGGACACTACTGCCACTGTTGCCAGAATAGCCGGCATGGATGGATATGAAGCGCAGGTTTTTATTTTCAATATTATTGAAATATTAGAAAATTTACAGGTGTACCTCACACTTTTCACTACATGTTATGTTCCATACCACTTGTGATTCGAAAACCCTCATAACGATTTGTATCAATTTGTGAAGTAAGAGTCTAAGTCAGGGTATAAGAGTAAGTCGCTATATTTAATAGTGATCACCTCTATTTTGCAACAGTAATGATATGTTGTCCAGAAAGTAGTTTCGTATTGCTCGAATATATGTCATTAGGACAAAATTGATTAAGAGTTTTTTTTTAAATTTAATTTTGAAGAAGGAACATAAAAAGTTTTTATTTTCTTTGCTTGATGTTTTTTTACTATTGCAATGGAAAAATAATGATAATCCAAAAGAAGATATGTACAATGTATGGTGATTATGCAGTAAGCACTCATCTGTGTCAAATGTAATTTAAAATACGTAAGCACTTATGTGTGGAAAATACGACACTTGAAGATATCCGCTCTGGAAGAGCAATTACCACTGATGACAAACAAATCAAAACTTTGATCGAGAATAACAAGCATTTTACTACACGAGAGATTGCTGAGATACTAAAATTATTGAAAACCCTCATCCGCAAGCGCTTGATGCAATTTTGCATTTGAATCTAACCTTAAAATACTAAATAAAGACGTTATTTGTTTTATCAAACATTGTTTATTCCACTTTTTGTAACGGTATAACCCTACCGGTTTCAAGGCTTTCGTCTCATCATCAGGAGAGCACAAACAAGACTTCACACAAGCACAAACAAGTCTTGTCTGTGCTCCCCTGATGATGAGAGTAAAGCCTTGAAATCGGTAGGGTTATACCGTTACAAAAAGTGGAATAAACAGTGTTTGACTAACCCTTTTAATCCCACGGGGTCGATCATCAACCCCAACTGGTGTATTGGAAAAATCCCACGGGTGAATCATCGACCTCAAAATTTTCATAGAAGTTTTTGTGTTAAATATATATTTATTGTAACTTTGAGAATAATTCACTTTTAAAAGAATGCATTTAAAACTAAATATTAACTGAGATAAAAAATAAAATATAAACTACTGTTTTTTGTCAAAATGTGCTGAGATTAAAAGGGTTAAGCAAATTACTATGTCTTTTAACCTCCACAATGTTAATATCTTAACTATAAATAATATATGAATAAAGACACTTGTCATACCAACTAGGGGGTTTCATTACTAATTGTAACTAAACAAAAACCCCGTATAGCTCCGAGTTTGTCAATGTTGTAATTTTTACCTCACAATGTGCATTATTGCATTATTGACTACAGACAGTAAGTTACATAGCTTCTACAATAGTTCAAAACCCAAATACTTGATTAATGGAGCATAATAAAATATTATTTTCTAAATTGCTCTCCCAGCCACGCTTTTCTCTCTTCTATTTGTATATGTTGATGTGTACCAAAAAATAAATAAAAAAAACATTGAGTAAGCAGACTGTCTTGTAAAAGTTTGTAATTTCATTTTTTAAGTTTCTCATTAATTTCATTCATTAGCATGCGGGCTTCAGAGATCTGTATTTTTGAATAGGAAATTAAATGTTTGTGTGAAATCCTTTTTAATTACCCAGTGTGATGTAGGTAAGCAAGTCCATATAATAAGTCCTAGAGACTGCCAGTGACCAATAGGTAAATCTTGGCGACATTTGTGGTCAATAGCTTATTGAGGGAAATACAAATAGATGTATAAAAACTGAGAACCCTTTATTTCTTACTTATGGAATGCAGTATTTTATTCACTTTTATAGTGAACAATAAGAAATTTATAAATGAGGCAATATTACCAGTTATTTTAGTATTAGAAAACGCTTGCTAAAATGCATTTGTTTCAGGTTGCTGTCGGTGGCAAAAGCTATACGGTGAAAATTCCAACAATTGAAAGTTTGGAAGGCACCAATGGGCTTGTTCCGTGGATGGAATCCGTAAGTTCCTGCCTTGGCTACTGTCCGGGATTATTTGCCCTGGAGCCAATCAACGGGAGCTGCACAAAATGTAATTCGGCAACACCCCAACGGCCGGCTTCAATCAAACGTCATAATGAGGTTTGCAATATTTTAATTACAACATATGCTAAATTCACGAAATTAACAAGGAATAAATTTAATCTCTTAAGTTTGCTTGACAGAAGAAAGGATTCAAAGGCAGAAAAATATGAAGGAGTATTTCATAATTCCGCTTCACAGCTGTCATGTTATGAGATTGGTGGAGGCAACTTAATCAAGATCAACCAATGGTCAAAAAACTTGCAGTCAGACAACTTAACAATCTGATATTGAACACTAAAAAAAATTGTATACAAGTTCTGTTGTGCCACCGGTATACCACGGTTAATTCACAATTAACTCAAAGGCAAGTGCAAGCGGAAATGACAATGAAGACAATTTGAAATATTAATGGATGAAAAGCAAACATGAAAATTAAAGTGTTTTTAATTTTATATTGTAAAGAATACGCAGCACAGATTATAGATGTATTATAATTAGAATACAAGTTTCTTGTCTGGTCTGCAAACAATTAAGTGCTTTCTCAATGACTATTTTTTTATCAAATTGTAATCAAATAATCATCACTTCATTCACCAATAAATAGGCACCTCCTGTAAACATCAAAAAAATTCTAGGACGTGAAGCGAACAGAGAGTCCTACAGCGGCAGCCACCCCAGCCAAGGTGAACCGCGTGTCACCTGAGCCTGCCACGTCCACCACACCGTGCGAAGGCCCCACAGTGACACCGCCGTCGCCCCCTGTCGCCCCGCCAGTGCCCACACCGGTGCTGGCTCCAGCCCCCGCTCCCTCTCCCTCCCACCTTCCCCCAGACTGGTCTATTGAGGATGTCATTGGGTTTATCGCCGCATCAGACCCGGCATTGGCTGTGCATGCAGATCTGTTTAGGAAGCATGTAAGTCATTTTTTTTAATCGGCATTTCTTGCACTTTTCCTTATCATCATCTCTCACTGCTTGTTTAATCGATGTCTCTTGTTATTGTTTGCATATTAAGCATCTTTTGTTACCCCAGAGTATGTTGCATATGTAGGGGATGGATTGATTAAATGGATGCATGCTGGAACTCGGGATGCTCTCCCTCTGACTGGAGGAAGGCAACCGTTGTACCCTTATAGAAGGGAAAGGGTTCTAGAATAGAGTGCAACAACTACAGAGCCATCAGTTTATTCAGTGTGGCAGGTAAACTGTGTAGTAGGAGAAACTGTGAAGAGGGAGTGAAAGTATGCGATGCGCAAGATGCCTTTTTTGGTGGTCAAGGATACATGGACCAGATTTTTGCATTACGGAACATATTTGAGAAATGTTTCAAAGAGAGAAAAAATAGGAAGAAAGATGTATAATTATAAGAAAATGCTTTTTTACTATCACTCTATTTAAAGTGGTTCATGAACTGTTTCCAGGAAATTGACGGGAAAGCTCTGCTTCTCCTGAACTCCGATATGATGATGAAGTACATGGGACTGAAACTGGGGCCTGCGCTGAAGATCTGCAACCTGGTAACCAAAATCAAGGGCAGGCGTCAATACTCAGTGTGAATGCTGATTAGCTTACTTTGTATAAAAGAGATACAAATCATATTTTTATATTTTGTAAAAATCTTTTTCTCCAATAGGGGATTGTTGATATAGCATTTTATTTACAAATGCCATAGATTTATTATGTGTGATTTATCTATAGTTGCTGGCACACTTTTGTAAATATTTTTTTTCTCCAGCACCTTTGTATTCCTGGAAGTTATTCATTTTAATAAAGTGGAATTATATTTTTCTTAAGTTATTTCTACAAGGGAAATATTTTTTGAATTACTTGATTCAAAAATTATTGAAAGAATGTGTTTAAAATGTATTCTTTCATTTATTTATAATTTTATTTCTGAAAAATAACTCTCGCATATTAATCAAAACTATCTCACAGTATATATTTTTTATATCAAATTGTGATAATTCTTTTAAGTAAAATAATGTTTAATTTTATTTTGCGAATATCATTTTAGTAATTTTTAATATGTACGGTGTTTTTAATCATTTTTATCTTGATTTGAATGTTAAAAGTACCATTTCATAAATCTTTTAATTTTTTTAATAATCTCGACTTTTAAAGATATTAATTGTTTTCTTAGATTTTGTAAATATATTATTTATGGTAAAGTATATTTCTCCACCAATTGAGACCATGTCCTAATGCACATTGGTTATAGCAAGACCTGTTCAATTCATTCACTGCTTTTATACAACATATGTATATCAATACCACGACTAAAAGATCAGAGAGAGTTTTATAGCATTTTTCACAAATATGCAAGTTTTTGGATATATATTAAGTTGTCCAGACGAAAATGTCGTATTTTAAATGAAATAGGTAATAAAAAAAATATATTAATTTTCTTATTACATCGATACAATATATTCTCCTTCAGTAGACATAACCTTCTTCCATCTATTTAACAAATTTTTAATAACGTCAGAATAAAATTTAGTAGATTTGGATGCAAAATATTCCTCGATGCCTTTGTTCCCTTCTAAAGTGTGAAAAAAAAATTCAACTAAATAGTGCTGCATAGATCTAAATAAATCATAATCCGAAGGAGTCAAATCAGGACTATATGGTGGGTGAAGAATAGTTTTCCATCCAAACTCCTTTATTTTATTTTCAGTCATCTTCGATGTATGGGGTCGGGCGTTGTCATGTTAAAATAAAATTTAATGTTGATTGAAAAAACTATGTGTTTTAGCCTTATTGCTGCATTTAAATTTTCGAGTTGGGCTTAGTATACTTCACTCGTAATTGTTTTACCGTAAGGAAGGACTTCGTGATAAATTATGCCTTTTGCATCCCACCATACACTCAAAAGCACAAAAGAATTTTTACAGTTAGACCCAGTCGAGGGGTCGGTTTTGCTACCTACCTCTTTGAAAACCATTGGCGTTTACGTTGTTGGTTCAAATGTAGCACCCACTTTTCGTCTCCGGTCACTAAATGGTGTAAAAACAGTGTTTGTCTCTTTTTCAGTTAAATCTTCACATATGCGCTTGCGTACTACTTTGGTCTCATCCGTTAGACGTGCGGTATCCATGCGGCCCTGTTAACAATCTTGCCGATTTTTTTTTTCAGATGTTCTTGTACACTAGATTTTGAGTATCCAAGCTTGTCAGCTAATTGTCGTATAGTCAGTGTTGGATTTGATTAGATTTCTGTACGCAATACGTCATCAACAACTTTCACTACTTTTTCATTTCGAATATTGTTTTTTAGATTAAAATCACCACTTTTAAATTGTTTAAACCACCTTTGGCATTGCCGAACATTCTCCAAATGTGTCGCAAATGTTTTTAGTTGCAGTTGTTGCATTATTTTTTCGACAGGATTCGTACAACATGCAATTTCGTATAAATTGTTTGTCAAGTATATAACTCTCCATCTTAACCCACATACGAAATAAAATTCACTAAAATAACATTCTCCAGGTGTCAACTGATGAATAGAACACAAAATACGTCTTGTTGGACCAAAGATTGGAACACAACTGATGGTCAAAAATGACCATGCATAATACGTCATTTTCGTCCAGACAACCTAATATATATATATATATATATATATATATATATATATATATATATATATATATATATATATATATATATATATATATATATATATATATATATATATATATATATATATATATATATATATATATATATATATATATATATATATATATATATATATATATATATATATATATTTATAAAATTTTGTGCTGAATTATTGTACATCTTTCACAGATTTTACGCTTTTCATAGAAAAAGATTTAAATGGTTTAAAATGAAGGAATGTGTAAATTTATCATTTCATTCAATTTTATAATATTTTTAATGTGTCAATAATAGTGAGTTCAAACTCTGAGTTAAGGAGAATCTGCTTTCTAAACTGCGCTATACAAACTCTGAGTTAAGGAGAATCTGCTTTCTAAACTGCGCTATACAAACTCTGAGTTAAGGAGAATCTGCTTTCTGAACTGCTCTATACAAATTATCCTTCTATTATTATTAAGAAAAAAGCAATTTTAATATAGTTTTTTTTTGTTATAAACATATAAACAAACATTGATTTATTTTAAATATAATTCTGTTCTCATCAATTTTATATTGAGCTTTATTTTTTAACTTATGTTTTCTCTAGACTGCCCAAATAAAAACCATAACTAAAAATAATATCCAAGCATGTTTTCAAAATATTACACTTTCACTATATACTACACAATCTTGTGGATTTATTGCCACTTTGCACTCTCTTCCAACCAATTAGAAAAATGTTAATGGGGCCTTAAGTGATCACCAGACTGAACTTTATTGGAGAACGGGAACCGAACCTGCAACCCCCAGGTTGAAAGACTAGCATCTTACCAACTATGCCACGGATGTCGTCAAAAACTTGCAAAATCAACTGAAAATTTTCATAAATTTAGCTTTACACATGTGCACTAATCTCACTATAAGTCTTTTACAAGTTACCGATGTACAATACAGGAATTTACATTAAATAATATCATGTATTTCGGAAAATTTGTTTTACTTGCTTCAAATATTTTAAAGAAATATAAATATATCGCACGAAAACACAATTCGATTACATGAAATGTTGGTAACAATGTATTTTGATTTATTATTTGGGCGAAACTATTTCAATTATGTTGAAATAATTGTCAAAAATTCTCAAAATTCCCTTCAAAATATACTCTTATAAATATTAATAATTTTAAACCAACAAAAACTCATTTATTTACTCGTATGTTAAGTATGGCTATTTCACTTTATAAGGGGACTTTTCCGAATGTATCATTCAAATGGGTATTTTTCTTTATCTTATTTTACAATAATAATTTGATTCGAAGAAAAATTCAATAATTAGAGAAATTATCAAATAAACTAATTTAGTATTTTGGCTGGACTATTAATTTGGATCTTAGTTATGTCTATTTTCAAGAAGTTCAATTCTTTATCCATCTATCGAGTGTTGGAAAGCATCAGTTTCAAAAAAAATCATTAACTAAAGTCTTCATATACAAGTGTGAATGCTCTCAATAGTTCTGTTCAAGAATATGGCACTGAAAATAGCCTCAAATACCAATAACGTAAGTCAGTCACATAAAACAGGTGTTTGTTGATCAATAAGGGAAGGGGTATGCTATTTTTCTTGTAAGCAGTTTACAAATGCGCATGCAGGTACTAAAATCTTTCCTAACAAAAGTGATTGCTGAACATTTCTAAAAGAAAAACTAGGATGGAGTTAAAATTGTTTTCTATACTAGTTAAAATATCAGAGTTCTGTATTCCTCGAGGGTTGTAAGTAAGGATCTCCTTAATTCACTTTCATCAAAATGCATGCTTTTTTCGGATCATCTTTAATTTTTTTACAATTTCTTTAGTGAAGGTAAATTATTAATTTACAAACCTCTGTTTCTCATTTAAAATAATATAACTTATTGCTCAATATTTCATGTGATTTTTCTTCTATGTAACCAATACTTCGATGCTATAAGGTGGATAGCTTGATCTCGTCTGCAACAGGGCCATATTTATTCCATTTTATAATACTAGCAAGTGTTCCTGGATCCAGTACAGTATGACTAGTTTTGCTTCTTTACCACGACCATACTGCGATCTGTTCAAGAGCTGATTTTGGATCGACTGTGAGCTGATCTAAGTGTGTCTGCAGAATGACACGACTTTTAGACCAAATTTTCTGTTAAGTTACTTTGTCAGGTTACTTGCCTGCACCTTTTTGACAGTTGAACATTGTGAAGTTCGCGAGGTATGACTGTGATTAAGTAGAAATCCGATCTAAGTATTCAATATAACAACAGTGAAAGGGAGATATTGTCTTTATGGCTAAAGACCCAAGAAGACTATCTTCCTGTAAAATCATTTATACCTTTGACTCCTGTTAAAACCAAATTTAAATTTTAAGCTTTATATTCAATTATGATTTAAATGTAAACTTTATCAAGAAATTATTTCATTCTGGCATAATTGCTTAAGTAAAGTACACTCTTAAATGATGAGTGCAAACTTAGCGAAGAAATAATCTGTCATGGAATAAAATAATTAAGTCGCAAAATATTCAATGAAATTTTATGTGTAATATTTTATCGAGGATTTACTGTATAGTATTTATTTATCTTATTTTTCTTTCTGTCAGTGTCAAATCTTTTTAATGGTGTAATTAGAATACTTAGAATTATTCTTAGAATTGTTTGCCTTTCAATAGAACCAATGTTAGTTTTTAATTTAATTTAAAAAAAAAGAATAATTAGTTACAGTGCAAACTATATTAATTGTTGGATTGATATTCAAAACTAATTGCAATAAATCTTATTTATATTTTGATAAATATTTTCTTATAATTTAAAAATAAAAAGACACAAATTCTTTGGTTGACTTAAATTAGTGACACTCACACCAAATGTATTTGTTCACAATACAAAATATTAATATTGAGTACAATTTTTTGGTTTGGTTATTATAGAATATTGGTAGTATCACTATTAAAATCAAAGGATAACTTTCAATTTATTAATTTATCTTTTTTGCTATCTTGATTTAAGTATGTTTTTAATAAATTCCAAATGATATTATTTTTAGATTTTTTCAGTTTGAATTATGATAACATAGTACAAAAATGCTACATTGCAATAAAGTCTTATTAAGATGTTTTCAAGTAATCAAATACCACCCCATTAGAACATCTTAAGTAGAGAAAACTTAAGAGAGTAGTATTTCTGGTGTGTGCTCTAATATAGATTTGGGGTAAAATTTACTTACACGTGAAAACATTGTCAATGGAGTGCTGTCATAAAAATCTGCATGATCTTCGTGACTTGTTTATTTAATTAATAATGCATAACTATTTAGATTTTAGTAAATGCGTTGTATTATTTTCCATTAAAACCCTAAAACAGATATTCATAGATTTTTTGTATGTCATAATATTTATTAAAACTATGATGTTAAGTCAACATTTTTACAATGACAATGCAAAACAATTGTACTTACTATGCAATTGTACTAAAAACTATCAGCAACCAAAATATTTGTAGTTGTTTTCTCTATTTACATAGATTATTTGAGAGCTAAATCATCTGTTATCCACATATTACAGTAAATATTTTATGTATTGTTGTTTGTATATGAAATTAATGTTATTATAACATCATAAGCAACCGATATTATCTCAAATTGTTTTTTTCTTTCATGCTACTTTTCCAAATCTGCTGTGTGCAGATCGATATAAATTTGATCGAGAGCAAATTATATTTCAGATTGTTGAGTTTAAATCAATGTTTAACTATTTTTGTTATATAAATATCAGTAATTCACACATCGCAAAGATTTACAAGCACTAAAAATAATTGCTGATTGGTGTAATTTTATTGTTTCATTTATAAAAAATATTTATTTACACAATATAGGGAAGGTTGTAGCACAAAAAATATACATATGTGTACAATAAAATGCAACATATAAAAATGATCCAGGATGTTATTTTATCTTGAATATTTATTACTTTTCTTGAATAAATCTAATTATTATCAATTTTTACTTTATATATATATATATATATATATATATATATATATATATATATATATATATATATATATATATATATATATATATATATATATATATATATTTTTTTTTTTTTTTTTTTTTTTTTTTTTCTTTCTCATAGTTGTATTGTGTTACACTTTTGTTGTATGCAGTACAACCTATCACACTTATTGCTATATGGTAATCTCTTCCAACCAACCAGAAAGATGTTAGAGGCCTTAAGTGAAAACTGAAACCTTTTTTACAATCTAATTTTCAATGGAAATGGAACCTGCAACCCCCAAGTTGGAAGGCGAGCATCTTACCAACTGGTCGTATTTTAGTAAACCATGCAAATTACAGTACATTTTTTAAAATTATAGTTTTGCTATTAACCTCTACTTTGAAGTATTTTTGTTTTAATCAAAATTGGTGCAGTGGTAGCAAATAGTCTAAAGATTTTTTGTATATAAAAACTGCCATAATACATATAGTAGTTCTCCAGTTGCTGCATCAAGCTATCTAAAGCTCTGATAATCACCGAGTATTATACTCGTGGTTTACTATAATTATTCTACCTTAGAAAGCAATAAACTCGCTTGTATATACCTCTTGTTATAAGCCTTGTGAAGTTTGATCTGTAATAAATTAATAAATACTTCATATTTTGTTTGAATTTTCTTATATGACGTGTTTCCATTTTATTTATGTAAAATATCAAATTATGTTGTACTTATTTATGTAATATAAATACATATATATTTTAAAACCTTATTTATAGTGATTTCACTCGAAACATACAAAACATTATCCTATGAGTATTATTTTTAAGTTTTTGATCACTGTCTTTCCATTCCTTTCCCTAAATAGTATTAATTATGAAAATGTTTTTAGTTCCAAGTCCTATTCAAAATATTGAACTTCCATTTTTATAACAATTTGATAACTCTGGATTAAAATGGGGTATTTTAAATGAATAGTGACAAATTACTATAAAAATCCTTAACTATTTTTAATTTATTTTCTCCCAATGTGTTCTTCATGGAAGTATTACTATATTTATGAACATAGGACAATTTATAGCAAAACAAATACAGACTGGCAACCTTATTCCTGAATAATTAAGGCATTTTTTATCAGGGAATATTAGAACTTTTCAAAATTTTAAAGTTTAATAACTAAGGGCAGAGTACAATATTTGTTACCTGAAATAAATATTGTTAAAATATTCGTGCTTTGTTAACTACATAGAACCATTTATTTACAAGCAGTTCTTGTTGAGTAGGTGTATGCGACAATTTGTTATTTTAATTGAAACCCTGAACTAGTCAGGTTTATATCGGTTTCTCTTAGAAACATAGAAAAAGGTTGTTATTTCTTGCTGCTATGGGATATTTAATAGAATTTTTGTGGGATGTAAGGCTTATTTGATCAATATTTGTGAAATTAAGTCATATGACTAATTATTATGTGTCCTCCATATTTACCTCAAAAAGGATATGGTATGTATGTATGGAAGACATATTCTTAAAATATAAAGGGAATAATTTATTGTGTTCAACTAATTAATTTATAATAAGTGATGCAATGAAAAACTAGAATAATTCAACATGTTTTTCACACATTCATAACCATTTTCTTTTGACCAGCTCCTATATGCACAGCTTCACAAGCAGACCATTTCATCGGAAAGGTCTGGCAATACAGAAGGCCCTATTGAATAAATTGGACCTATTTGGTTCAAGACTTAGACGAAAAAACATAAAACACCAAGTATGTGCTACTATTAAAAAACGATATACCATCTTTCTTTGAGTAAAAAAATATATATTTCTCGAAGACAAAAATTCAATCTTCAAATACAAAATATTGACTTAATTTTTTATGATAGTCCTTAGGAACTGGTCCCTCAGAAAATATCGGTAAGTGGTAAAGTATTTCGTCTCAAAATAGTATTCATGTAAAACATTGCTTCATTTTTGTTTGTTTCAAATCTTGCCTAAACTAGAATCTCAATTTAATCTATTTAACGAGAATTCTAATCATGCACATAACTTACACTTTTATGTATACTTTTCTCTGTGATTTTTAACATTTTAATTTTTTAAATCAAAAGTTACGTGACTAAAAAAATCTTTTCATATTCACTATCATAGGAACTATCTTAGCTCTCTGAAGTTCATATCAGCCTTAACAAAACTTCACCATTTTTGTTTAACATGAATTTAAAAACATTATGTTGTGGGTAGAAAACAACATTAGATAAACCCAATGATTCATTTGATATTTTGAATAAAAAAAATAATAAGTACCATTTTACATCATACAATATTACAGTTAAATACATTTTAATACAAAAATAATTTGCTTGATAAAAAAAATTCTTAAAGTATCATTTGCGTCTGAAATATATTTAATATTCAAAAGTACAATCTTGGTCTTGGTGCCTTAAAAGCATCTTTTATTTGTCTTGGAACAACTTCAAGAAATATTTTAAAACTGATGGATTAACTGTGATTTCAATCAGGTAATTTAGAAAATTGATTATTATTGCATTATTTCAGTTTTAAAATATCTACAATATTGTACAGCAGAGGTTATATTTATTATAAAGTAAAATTAAAACAATCTTGCATTATGAGTGTACACTGAATAATTTATTTTCGCATGTAAATCTTTTATTCCACACAAATGTAATTTCACTGTAATTATGGATTAAAATATTTTTAGATGATAGTTTGTGTTTTTTATTTTGTATCATTTTCAATTGCCAATAAAATCAATCTATATTTCACTAAACAATACTGAGTTTAAAACTCCTTTTTAGAAATCTGCTGGTTAAGGAGCTAGAAAAGTTTCTTATATTAAGTATTGTACAATGAAATATGATAAATTTAATCCCACATCCAGAAGGACCTGAACTATAGCTTCTATGAAGAACATCAAGATATTTCAATGTCTTCCGTAATATAATATTGCCTTAAAAGTGCTTTGATCTTCAATTTATAAAAGGTAGTTCATAAGCGCCACTAAATAAGTTCAAGTGAAAGATTGTTTAAAACCGAAATGCCTAATTAGTAATAATGTCTAATTAGAAGCGAATTCTAGAACTATTTGGGATAAATGAAAAACAGGATCCCTCTCAGGAAATCAAGGCACAGATGGAGATATATAGTAAAAGTGCTGTTATTAAAATGAAGCCTTTTTTAAAAGTCGAGAATTGAGCATGGAATCGAGGATGTATATGATTCGCTACTATATCTCACTTTATGAAATAGACTAGTGGAAACATCACGTAATATCAAAGCTTTCGAGATGTGAATCTTCAATCATGACCTTAAAATTCCCTGAAGAGATCATGTTACATATCGTGGGCTCAATACTATAACTAGGTAAATCAAAATTCTCTATTCTGAGAAAATGGCGTTCTTAATTTCGAGGTCCTTTTGTCTGGTAGCTCCTCTAATTATGAGGTATCGTACAATTTTTTTTTCATAAGATGACCTCCGTGGTCTGGTGGTAAGACACTTGTCTGCCGATCCGGAGGTTGCGGGTTCGATCCCCGCTGGAACCCAGATTTTTTTAAATAGGATTCCAGTCTGGTTAACACTTAGAACCTATAAAACATCTTTCTGGTTGGTTGGAAGAGATTGCCACATGGCAATAAACTCGCCAGGTTAAAAAAAGATGTAAGTTATATGAACTTCAGATATCTACTTTAAGCATTCTTTTGTTTCCACGTTTACGACTTACCTAATTATGAAAATTCTAAATAACTCAGTCGAGAAATAATATTTTAAGATACCTATTTATAGCATTGGAAAGCCCCTTCGATGAGCAATCCATTGGTGTAAATAACTCAAAACTGCCAAATATCGAGTTACCTAGTTTAAGTATTGAGCCCACGATATGTAGAAGTGTTTGCTTGTATGTATGTATTGGGACCGAGAACTGTCGCATGATACATTATAGCTCTATTAATCATCCAGGGAAAAAAAAATTGCGGGAGTGATTTGCAGTGCAGTGAACAAGATAAGGATTGTGATGGTGATCGACCTCCGTAGAAGATGGCATCTCAAGAAGAAGAATACCGGCTAGCGTATTCATAATAGTCAACCACTTTGGATCCAGCATTAGGTATGAAACTCCCTCTTCTCTATCAACAACTGTGTACATCTTATCTCATATTTTTATCTACCACCTGTCATGAATGTCGCCAGACCATCTTGCCTGGGGTCATGAATGCCACTAGACCATCTTGCCTGTGGACTACCCACACTACTGCCAGTTCTGGCTCTCAAATTGAGGGTCTTTATGAGTCATCTATCGCCAGAACATAAGGCAATATGACCGACCAGCCCAGTTCCATTTTTGAGAAGTGATACTTGCATCGGTTTTTTATCTTATCCAGTCATTTGTTTTCCGATCCCTTAAGGATATATTCAGCATCTAGATATTAAAGTACTATACATAATAATAAATTATGATGATAGGCTATATCCCTAGTGATCCTGTGGAAGGAAGATGCTTGTGCATGTATTGGTTTATTGTGTGCAAGCAGTTACACTTCAACGTATGTTGAATTTTTGTTCCAGTCTTGACAGATCAAACCCAAATTTATTGATTCAGCCATTTCGGTAATCTATTTGTGAAGTACAAGGATTCGATTAACAAAAAGGGAAATCAAATATTCAATAATAATAAACATACATACCATCATGCCATGTCCCTTGCAAGGTAGACAGAGAGATAAACAAATTGCAGAAATGTCATTTCACATTGTTCTCAAAGCTTAAGATGAATAGGCGATAGATAGGTCAAAATTACTTTCACCAACCCTTTTTTTCATACTTGAAAAGTGTTTGAAAGAATTTTTCTTCAAATATGGCTTGCAAAATATTTAAATTTTAAATGTATTTACAGAATTAGTCATTTCAGCCAAATGTTTATTTTTTCTCTAAAGTTTGAGAATCAAACTTTTTATTTTTTACATTTATTAGAAAAGCCCAGTCCATCAGCCAATGATAATCATCCAATTGTTTTAAATGTTTGATCTTGAAAAAATGTTTAATCTCTTCAACAGACCAAAATATTGTCTGAGAGCTTTGCCCTTACTCAACCATCTCATATCTGTGCATTAGGCAAGTTCAGATTCATATTCTATTTGCTTCCATCTGATAAATGATATATTATGAAAGGGTTGCAAATAAAAATGATATAACAATTGAAGAAATAAAAATCAATATTTAGTTCGAATATTTATTTCTGAAAAATACTCATTTGATATGGATCCACATGACCAGCATTAACATCAGAAGTATCTATTTGTCAACACTTAACAATTACAATAAATATATTCAATGTGTTTTCTTCAAATTCACGTCCTTATATAAACCTAACATACTTAGATTTACTTGAAAGGCTCAAAGCTTTGCTAAAAGTATATAACAATGTACTCACTTCGAGAAGTGGACCCTGCCCACGCCTAACACTCAAATAGAAGTAAATCTTTACTTATCAATAACAGTTACATCCTAGTTTTACCACTATCTGAGCAGATGTGGAGGCAAGCGCAGTTTTCAAATTATGTACTTGTAACTGACATTAATATATTTAATTCTAGAGTGTTTTAAAATAAATAATGAAAAAACGGGGTGGAAATTATGTTGGGCCTAAATGCCCAAAATACAAAAAAAGACAATTTTTGATTATGTTTGAGACATATACTAATTATTCCAATATATATTTATGAGACAGCAAAACTCATTTGAGCTTAACTGATAATGTAGAAGTATATAAAAATGTACATGTATCCTTTATATAGCTTTATGCAATTTATTGGTTCTAGGAAAAATCACATAAAGTGAATTAATTTTAATCTTGAGTCAAATATATTGAAATAATTCGACACAGTATGGGAGCTTTACACCACTAGTGAGACTGAATAATGTACACAATTTCATTACTCTCAGGATAATTACGAAATTGAAATGGGCTTTATATATATTTTTTCTTAATTTTATCACGTTTAAGTAGGATAGCATATAATGAGGGATGCCTGTATTACGATCTGAGGATCATGCATTTTTAACAGCATAACTATAGAGATGAAATATTATGTAAATGGTTAAGTTTATATTAAATGTCCTTAATGGATTTGATTTTGTTTAGTTTTCGATCTGTTAATATTCACGTTTGATATCTGTCATATAGACCATTTGTTTCCATTTAAAAAGTGCAAGAGGTTCACACACATATTTATGGTAATAATACTATCCATATTGTGTTTCTTTTAAACTGAATGAAACGGTTTTAAAAACCTTAAATTAAATTTTGGATATTTACCCACATGGCTCCAATTGAATTAGTTTGCAGAAAACTGAGATACAAGTCTAAAGTTTTAAAGGCTAAGGTTAATTTGTAAATATAAAAGGTAAGAAGAGTTGTACAAGTCAACAACTAACACATTTCATCCTGAGAGTTTGAAAAGTGTTAATTTTTTATAGTAGCTTTAAGGATACTGAAGGTTTATTATATGTAAGCAAATTCTTTTAACAAAGACCACTCAAACATTTTTTTGGAAATAGCCTTTATAAAAAAGCGATAAAATAAACCTTTTACAAAGCATGTGTATTTTTGAAAAAGCAAGTTTTTTTTAAGAGAAAGCAGTATAATGTAGGTGACATTTATTAAAAACATACTATTTTTGTAAACTTGAACTGCACAAATTTCACTTAAAGATAAAACATACAACAATTGTTGGGATTTATAACACTATCAAAAGATAATTGTATTTTGTGCAAAAATACACATTCGAAATATTTTAGATTTTGTGATACAATCGAAAAATGTATTAATGTCAATTTTGAACATAATAATGGCACAAATTTTTGTTTACATTTTCCATTAATTTATATTTAAATACACTTATTATTATATATAAAGCAAACATATTAATTCATTTTAATTTCTAAACATTATTAGAAAAATTGAGACATTTTTTTACAATCCAGAAAGTATTATAATATGAGGTAATGCGTATTTTAGAATTTAGTATGTCATTCGAAAAGGTGTCATTTCACTTGAAAGAAAATACACTTTGGAAGATTCATAAATTTGTAGATGTAAATGGATCATTTTTGTAACATCCCTCTCAAATAAAATATTGGATTCCTCACTCAGCAAATATAGTAGTAATTCTTATTAAAAAGACAATATTTTTTAGCTACAGTACAGCATTGATTTTCCGAATACCGATCAACCGAAACATTGGTTAACCGAAAGTTCAAATTTGCAGCCGCTAGTATAGAAATTCAATTTTATGAAAATTTATCGTGTTTTATAGTATGTATAGAATTTCAAATTGCTGTAGTGCTGCAGCGCTTTCCCCCTCCCTGCCAACTGGCCTACGTGAGTAGCCTCGCGTCGTTAGTGGCGTGTGACCCTTCACTTGTGACGATCGGCTATCCGAAAAATCAGTTATCTGAACACCTCCAGTCCCGAATTGTTTAGGATAATCGATGCAGTACTGAATTTAGGAAATTATTTAACTTTACGAAAATTCTTTACTTATGTTTTAAAGATGTCAGAAATTATTTTTCATTTTCAAAATAATTTTTACTGTGGATCGATGAACTATTAAAATAACATCTGTTAATTAAAATTGGGTTATTTCATTCAATAAATAAATTGTTCTACTTTCTAGGTTTGTTATGTTTCAAGGATACATTCAAATTTGCTGTAATATCTGGCAGATCTTAAATTCCATCACTGAATATAAAATTCAAACTGAACTTTTATAAGCAACAAAGTTCGGGTATATTAATTTTTTAGAAGTTTTCATATTAAAACATATTATATACATTGTATGTAAATGACAAAAATATTCTTAATAAGTTGATTACTATTATGTAGTGAGACCAATTTTCATCTACAAACATTTAAACAAAAAACAGTAGTTTTTTAATATTTCTAGATATAAAATATACATCATTACATACATTTTATTTAAGTTTTTATCTTATAAATTTGGAAAGCACAATGTTACTTTTCGAAGTAAAATAAATTACATATTTTTCCTCTATCTATTTTCAATTCCTCGCATTAAATTACATAACTGAAATTCTATGTTAGATTGAATTTTTCATTTGAGTTGATTAAGGAGTTTCAAGTTGCCTAATTTCAAACATCTATAAAATAAATTAATATAATGGAAAGTTCTTCACTAAACAATATATTCACATGCTGCATAAAACTTATTTTTCTAAATTGTAGTCCAAAAAGCTTATTCCATAACTCAAACCAATTAAAAGTAGTTTGGAAATAGACAATTTGATAGTTTCGTAATGTATTTCTGACCTCAAACATTTAGTTTTTTGATTAAAAATGTAATGGTGAACATTATTGTCCATCATCAAGTCTTCGAAGAAATATGATTCAACCAACATATACTAAAAGTTAAAATTGTAGTTTAGAATGAGATAGACAATCTTTTGAAGATTTACATTTTCAAACCCCAGTATTAGTATTTTCTGATAGTTTGCCTGCCAAAAGTATTGAGGGTCAAAATATTTTCAAGTTAGGTATTGAGAGATGTTCAGATACCATAGAAAATTTTATTCAAAACCCCTAAGCTATGGGTTTAATTCCATTTGAGAAAAAATTCTACCAACCGAACCATGGTGATGAACTATGATTGCCGGTGATGTGCTTTAATGGTTAACATTCATATTAAGCAAGTAGGTGTCTCTGATTTGATTTCTGCCAGATTTAAATCCAGACTAGTTTCACCCTTAGATCTCAGTTCCTATCAATTTGATTTTTTTAACTTATTAGCTATTTTATAAAACTTTGAAGTCAAGCATTAAGATCCGTCACCTCTGTGATAAACAAGATCATCAACCAAAAAGTACTAATTACAAGTTTTCCAACAGGGTTTAATGTATTGCTGGACCAGTTTAGTGGAACAGTCCTGTTGAGCTATGCATACAAAAAATCAAGAGGCTTGAAAAAGCTGAAAATGGTTCTATATACATTTAGTCCTCAAATCATTCTTAGGATGGATCACTGTTAATAAATGGTGTCAAAAAGTTAATCCTCACCATTATCAAGTTATGAAGAGATAGTTTACACTTGAACAAATAATGTATTTGACAAGGGATAAATATATCATAAATTAAAACCTATTTTTATTTGACGCTATCTCAGACTGCTCAAATAATCAATAGATCATGCTGGATACAATGTATATGCAATTTAAATTGATGAAAAGCTTTGAAATAACCAAAGGATACAAAATATAAGTAAATGCTATTTTACTTATTCATAACAACCATTGAAATTAATCAACATAACCAATATGTTGCATTTTTACAAATATATTCATATATTAGCAAATAGTTTGATATATTCAAAGGTTATGCATCACATGACTGCAACTGAGAAAGGGTTAATAGACTTGGAAGCGAAATGGACTGTTGCTGAATAATACGAAGACACAAGAGTATCAAGATGACTTGCGAAAGTGGCATTACTTAAAACTATGCACCACCTGCTAACCTACCCACTTGAAACCTGCTCAAATGAAGATCTCTGGATGGCCATATTGAAAGGGCGAAAATCTGTGCCAAAGTCTGCGATGATTTTTAATATATTTTTTTTATATAAAGAAAACTCATTGTTTTTTTTTAATATTTCTATTTCATTAATTGTTATGAACAGTACAAAATTGTTATAACCAATACAAATTTTAATTTTATTTATAAAGAGTTTTAACTAATCAAATATTAATGTGATTGAAGAATTGTAAATTTAAAAACAAATCAACATTTCTAATATTTTCAATTTGATATTTAAAACTTTTTATTATAAAGCGAGTTATTTGAAATGAAACCACTTTATAATTGGCTACAATATAACTGTCAGTCTAATTCAACAATCCTACTCGTAAATACAAGTTCTTCAAAATGATCAAACTGGTCTAAACTCAGTGATGAGATAAAATGTTCCATAATATGGATATATGTTATATATCAATGCAAAGAGGATTTAACACACATTTTACCTATATCGAGACATAACATTACTTTGTGTTGATTTGCATAGACTAAAAATGTTATAGAATTAAATTTAACCATGAAATACACATTTCAAAGATATAGACATGTTTAGTTGAATATTTCAAATAAACTAAAAAAATGTGTCAAGTAAATTAAAATCCTTTTTGCATACACGTATATACCAGTACACCACTGAACCACAAGAAGTAAAATTATATTTCATGATTTAATTTCAAGAGGAAAATCAGAATATTGTGATAAATAAAAAAATACATACAAACAGTCCCGCTATTTCCCTGCCTGGGTAGGCAGAGAGGACAGAGTGCCATACTTTCTGATCTCGACACACACACACACACCCTTAGCCTCTTCTACATCCATACACACCTCATAAAACTTCAATTTTTCTGACTTTCTACATTTCCTTCTTTCAGAATATTGTTAACTTAATCTAACCATACTTTCCTTGGTCTTCCTCTCACACGCCTAACACATCTGTTTTGTTAGTTTTTCTTCATTAATTTCATATGCCCTCACCATCTCAACATACTCTTATTCGTCTTACTTAATACATCAGCCTTAAGTTCAAATTCATCCCTTATCACTTCATTTCATATTCTCCATGTATTCTTCTCAATGCATGCATTTTTAGAGCATTTAGTTGGCTCCTCTGTATTTTTCCACCTCCACGTTTCACTCCTATTCATTAAAATTGGCACCAAAATACAATTGTGAACTATCATATTAGCAGATTTTGATACTATCCGGTTCAAGTATAAGTTTTAGTGCCCCATTGACTTTATTTACTATCGCTACAGGCCGTTCATTCAATAAAAAAAAGATGTAAAATTATCATTGCGTTTATGGCAAATATTGGCAGGTCTGATAAAAATACCTGCAATTTACAAATTTATTGCAAAGCTTACAATCAGTGGAAATGTTTTGATTTTCTTCCATTGAGAAGTATTGAAAAACTAATTGATCGAGTCTCTTCTTTGTATTTGAATCGAAAAAGCCAAATTTCTCACGACTTGATAATAATTCAAAATTATTGCCAATACACTTTTGCAAAAGCTTTACAAAAATAATTTGGCTAAATGCTTATCTGACATTTTTACGTAAAATGGAGGAATTAATAACATCAGATCTCGATAACATCTATCACTCCTTATGCTTATAAAACATCATGTAAAGCACATTATAAGACATTTTTTGCGATTGCGCTTAATTTAATAAAAACATCTCACGCCATTTAACATTATCACAATAATCTTAAAAAAAAATTAGGATCAAATTATACAAATATTTCACAATTTGAACCGCATCCGTTCCTCCGCCTTATCGAAACTGGCAACCTTTAATCCTAAAAAGTCCTTAGCAGTTCATTGAATTTATACAAACGTGATAGAACTTTTACCAACATTAACAAAGACTACAACAATAATTTATCTTACATTTTACGTTTTGAAGTGAATTAAATATATTATGTTTTATTTTTCACAACTTATGACGAATTGACAAGTTAATCGCTGACAACAAGCAGCGGAAGATGCTAAAATTTTGATAATAAATGGAAGAATATCCTTTTAGGCCTTCATAATATTGTTTGGATGATTGATTATATGAAATGCAATAGATATATTTATACACAACTTTTCAGTACATTACAAATATATAAAGATCGAGCATTTAAGGGTGCATGTGGATAAAAAAAAAATTTAAACATAGTCTTTGTAAAAAAGTTTATCTGTCAGATATTTAGTATACAAAATATACAATATTTATTTACTTTCTAAGATCCCTTTTTTACATCAGGCATTATCTTTGTACATTGCATTTTTTTTCAAATCAAAGTTTGCTAAATATCTGACACTCTAAAATCAGTTTATAAATTTTTTAACACTGTACAACTATAATTTTTGCAAGCATTTGCATTTAAATAAATAAAGTCACAGATATTCCAATCGTTAATGAACTCTGTATTGACAATTGGTGTAGACAGAAACAATAAAAGAAATATTATGTATGAAACAAAAAAAAAGTGTTTTTTTTTCACCAATACACAAATTAAGGTTTATTAAAGATTGAAATATTTTAATAATATTTTTTTTAACTATGAAAGTTACTTAAACATGAAAAATATACATTAAAAATTCATACCACCAGAAAGTATTGATTTAATATCAATTTATTAACAATAAAATTTCTAACTAAAATACTCAAAAAGATAATAAAATATACACTTCAAAATTATAAAAAAAAAAACAATTAAAAAATCTAAACTACAATAAGTCAAAATAAAATTGAAAATTATACAATCCATTTAAAAGGATATTTAATTATTTAAAATAAGTTCATAAAAAAACAAATGCAATTAAATATGTTTAAAACTTTTGCTTTTTTGCAATTTTTGTATTCAATAATCAAATTTTTCAAATGATAAAAAACTAGGTTTTTTTTATGAAAAAAGATGAACATATTTTTAAAAATTACCATCAAACATTTAAAATTAAAAAGGTACAAGACATTAGTTTACAAATATTAAACAACAGTGAACATTTATAAATATATGGCACAATTTCAATTAACGAAATCCAGAATTTCAGATTATTTAAGTGTAGACTAAGTAAAGTGTAGAATAAAAGTCTTGTTTGTGCTCCCTGATGATGAGGTGAAAGCCTTGAAACCGGTAGAGTTATACCGTTATAAAAAGTGGAATAAACAGTGTTTGATAAAAACAAATTACAATGTCTTTAAACCTCCACAATATTAATGCCTTGACTATAAATAATATAAGTAAATTACTTTGGAAAATGCATAATTATTCTCAAAATTCCATATATATTTGATAAAATTGTAGGAAAAATGAAAATTAAGTACAGTATATATATATATATATATATATATATATATATATATATATATATATATATATATATATATATATATATATACATATACATATACATATACATATACATATACATATACATATACATATACATATACATATACATATACATATACATATACATATACATATACATATACATATACATATACATATACATATACATATACATATACATATACATATACATATACATATACATATACATATACATATACATATACATATACATATACATATACATATACATATACATATACATATACATATACATAGACATAGACATAGACATAGACATAGACATAGACATAGACATAGACATATACATATACATATACATATACATATACATATACATATACATATACATATACATATACATATACATATACATATACATATACATATACATATACATATACATATACATATACATATACATATACATATACATATACATATACATATACATATACATATACATATACATATACATATACATATACATATACATATACATATACATATACATATACATATACATATACATATACATATACATATACATATACATATACATATACATATACATATACATATACATATACATATACATATACATATACATATACATATACATATACATATACATATACATATACATATACATATACATATACATATACATATACATATACATATACATATACATATACATATACATATACATATACATATACATATACATATACATATACATATACATATATATATATATATATATATATATATATATATATATATATATATATATATATATATATATATATATATATATATATATATATATATATATATATATATATATATATATATATATATATATATTTATCTTCAATTCAATGTTCTTGAAATGAACAAATTACAAAAAGAAAATTGTAATTATTTTTGTGTCTATAAATGAAAAATAAAAAGCGATATAATTTTGGTGTAAAATACTTCCTTTCAAAAAGGACAATGAAACAAAAGAATATTGCAGATTATCAGTCAGAGGTAAAAGCAGCTTCCCAGGAAGGTTACGGGTTCGGATTCCACTTGGAGAAATGTTTTATTTCGTAGATGCAAGGCACTTGGTGATTCTCTTTATCTGTAGTGAGGAGCAATCTATGTGACACTTGCTGTAGAGTCTAAGAAATTCGGTGTCTTGCACTGAAGAGGATTTGATTCGTAGAATACCCAGTGCTGTCCAGATGGCAGAATTCTGAGCAAAAATAATTGAATGCCTTTCAAACTATAAGATTTGGTGCAATATTTTTTCCATCTGTAAAAATGTCTTCCTCAAAATTTAGGTATGCGTCAAAAAGAACAATTACTTATTGATAAATAGTGCACATACCGTATCTAAAAATTTGTAATTGTAAATCATACATAATAGAAATGTTCTCAAAATATGTCAAATAAGTTGCCCAAGCATATGTACGAAGCTGACGGAGAAGACAGATTGAGAAATGGAACACATAAGTTGCCCAAGCATATGTAGGAAGCTGACGGAGAAGACAGATTGGGGAATGGAACACATAAGTTGCCCAAGCATATGTAGGAAGCTGACGGAGAAGACAGATTGGGGAATGGAACACAGTGACCGATGTGACAGAACTTTTAGTCAACGATGGGGCCACAACCCTTCTAAGATAAGAGGATAAAGATGGAAAATGATTACTTTGAAAAAACTAATAAACAAGACCTTTGAATCTGACCAGTATAAATTATATATGAGAAGAAATTTAATATTTCATAATTTTTTTTATTCAAATATTAGCTACTGAAAATTGACAAACAAAATAAATATGTTTTCTTCAATAATATACAATTGATACATGTGGTGCAGGTCGTAAAGCATATTAAAAACCACAACTATTATTTTTTTTAATATTCTAAAATTGTGTAAAATATTGAAATTGGTAATTAATTATTATATTACAGGTACATACATCAGGCATACAGTAAAACATCAATTATTTGAATTTTTGATTATCTAGATAAGACAAAATAAATGAAAGAACAGAAAAATAGCAGATATGCTAATGTATAATACATGAGGAAATAGAGTCAATCTATGGAAGAACACTAAATAAATTAGTCTGCAGGTTAAAAACTACCCTAATCTCTGTAGTATTTTTTCCGAACTATGGTTCTCGAAGTGGTTTCACGATGTAGGTAAACACCAAAAGACTCAAGTATACATTCATAACTATTATACTTATAGTTATGCCATTAGTCGGTAGCAGTTTACGACAGGGTTGTTGTCATCCAAATGGATTTTCTCAATTGCGAAAATCGATCATCAAAAAGAAAGTGTTAAAAATAATTTTCTCTACCGTATTAAATTTATATTCATTTTTTGAAGATGTATAATATTATTTCCATAAAAATTGTTTATAGTTACTAGATAATAAAATATTTAATAAACTTTTTTTCCTCCAATGGATTATCTGAGTTTTTCATTATCCGGATCACCTTCATCCTCATTTAGTCTGTATAATCGACATTCTACTGTAATAAAAAATACAGCATTTTTAACTTTGGCAAGCAAATATCTAAATAACATTCAAGCTTCAAAAATAATAGTTTTGTATTCCCAATTTGGAATAATTTTTGTGTAGCGTATTATAGGTATTTGTTCTACAGTAATTTATGTGTAGAAGATGCATTAATATATTTACAATTAAGTAGAGAGAGCACCTTTGTAGAAAAAGAAACAAAACAATTTTATATCAATGTTGCTTCCATAATGATGCAAATTGATTAGAGAGCCAAGATTGTTAGTAACAAAAAAAAAATAACCACAATGAATCAAATGTATCAATGTGGCCTGCGTAGGATAATCACATTCATTATCTTTCCATAATGGAACTATACTGCCCTCATAAGCAAAAACGCAGCTAATGGCAAAAATTAAGTTTTGTGAAAACTGTACTTTTATGTTTTTCATTGCTGCTTAAAAATGTCGTGATTCATAAACAAAAAAGCAGTAAAATGTGATTCATAAGCAAAAACGCAGCAAACGCATAGGCACTTGCTGTCTTTTTCCTTATGAATCACATTTTTCTGTTTTTTTGCTTACGAAAACCTAGTATTTTGTAAAATTAAAAAAGACATTATGTCAATTTTTGTATTGAAATAAATGGTTTTCTGTATTTTTTTTATGGATTATGGTTCAGAATTTGATATGGAATATTACCTCATACTTAGTTAAATTTCTGATTTCTTCCCGTTAGCTGCGTTTTTGCTTATGAGGGCAGTATACTCCTCTGATGTGTCAAAAAATAAGTGAATTGTCGTCTTCTATGAATTTACTCTGCAGTTTCAAGGAGAATTTAGAACAGTTTTTTTAGTTACAAAACATATATTGAATTATTTAATCTTTGCTTTATCATGTTCAATTCAAGAAAAAACTAAGTATATATTCAAGTTGTATCAATTAAATTTCATAAGAAATATTAACATCAATAATATTCGATTTCAATTTGTATTATAAATATTCTCTTCCTGTCTTTTTACTTCCCAAATGGGGTGTATAAAATAAAACAAAAGGAACACCTAAAGGTGACTTACTCGTATAACAATCATATTATCCATTCCCGAAATATAAAAATATATTTTACAAGGTTATAAGACGATTAAACAGAACAAGGTAGAAACGACTAACCATTAAAAGTGAGATAATAATTTAAATTTTACTCGATCCTGTCGACTTTTTGTTCTTTCTGTAATTTGAATATTTCTTAAAAAGTTCATTACAAAATGTTTAAATATTGTCTCTGAGTGATCTCACATTTTTAAACATTTTATTTGTAAAAGAAGTTTCATATCATATAATCACATTCAGATTTCTAGATAAATTAATAGTATATTGTATTTATAATACGTGTTGATTGTACTTGATAATTTGTAACAGGTGATGTAAATACTGTATAAAAATATGTTGGTGCAAAGAAGATATCTGTTACACATTTATTAAAAGCGATTTGTTATGGTATTGTGAATATATTAATATGTAATCTTTATTATAGAAAAAATATCCTGCAAGTGAAATCTAATAAAATATGTCTCAGAAAATAGAATTTCAAATGCAAGATTTCTATGTTATTGCTATTATATATTTTAACTCTTGTTTCATTCATTATATCATATACATTATGAATAATTCATTTTAATCATTTAGTTCAAAAACAATTCTATTATTTTAACAGATGCTTTAAAGCTATACAGAAACAATCATTTACAATATAAACTATTATATAATTGCAATCTCTTTTTTCATTGCTTCTCAAGCTTTAGTAGGTGATTGAAATGTGAATGGATTATTTATAGGGTTTGGAGGATTCGATGACATTTAGGAGAAACATTTCAACTAATTCCAACTAATTCAAAGGCCCTGTGGCTAACCAAATATTCTACTTTCTTGTTAAGAATTGCTGATGAGTGCTTTATGAATAGATATTGAAATATTTCATTCCAAGTATTGTAATTAACTAACTAGAGACTCACTTTGAACTAAAATCAATACTTGTAAATGACACACTGAAAATTCAGACCAGACTTAGTAGGCCATAAAAGTCTATGTGTAAACTTTAACTGTCAATATAAACACTCTTAAAATCCACAATAAAAATGGCTAAAATAATATTGGCACAAATTGACTTAAGGCTTTTAAAATGTTAAAAAAGAAAAGCAAAAAGTAAATCATCTGAATTTTGACTGCAATCTTATTTCAAGAGACAGTTAGAAGTTATTAACTACTATAGAAGTAACTGTGGATAAAATTTTGTTCATATGTGTAATATCAAAACGTTAATATTTAGAATTGTAATAATGTAATTCCTTGAAATCAGGAAAGAAAGAAACAGGTATTCTCGTTACAAGTCATTTATACAGTACTCAGCTGAAAAAGCAAGAATAACTGTAAGAGCCAATATGTTCAATCCAAACCATTAGGCCAGACCAAGCAACAGCTGTTGGTCAATTTACTGATTAATTTACAAAAACTGGGTGTCCGAGGGGACTAGAGACAGTCCTCCAGGTTGACAGTTCATCAGGTTCAGAAGGTGAAGACTCTTGAAACGCTTTATGGTCATCAGGAGTGAGTAAAGAATGAACTGGATGAATGAAATAAGAGATTCCACTGTTTATTTCTTGACTTTTAAGTATTTTAAGGAATATTGCTTATTCATTATTCAAAAGCTTTATATTAAAAAATATTGTAGTGCATTTAAATTAATTGCATGTGTACTTAATGTAATTTTCTACGAGTGAGGTGTTTTTTTAATATAATAATTGCCTATTATCAAGAAAATATTTTTGTTTTATAATCATATTCTATGAAGATTAATAGATTTCAATTCCACAAATACCAATATAAGGTAATTCACCTTATGAATAAATAACCATTCTTATTATAAATACTATTTAGCAGGGATCCCAAATTGTAACACGCTTCTTTTCATAAATTTCATTGGATTAATTCCATCAAGGGTGATTTATTTTTCTATTAAAGATAATCCTCAACTTTTGTACATCCAATTCACGCAATTTTTCAAGTTTCAAATACTAAACTTACTGTTTTGTACATTAAGACCAAATTTTGAACATTGATTTTGATAACGTCGCATGCGTAACCACTGACGCATCGTTGCAACGTGACTGTCAGCCCAATTCTTCTAACCATAGTATCATAGATTATATATTATCATAGATATAGAATCTAGTCAGTCCAGTACTGGATATCAATTTGTGAAGTCTGTGTGTTGTACTTCATTTAACCAATATTTATTCAATGCTCCATTTTTATCCTTTTTTATGAATATGAATGAGAAACAAAGGAAATGTGATGTTCTTACAAGAATTTGGCTCTTATAAAGTCAGCATGATTGAGATGACGATGACAGTAATTAAGTGTGCAGAGGGCGATGAATAATTTGCTTCTATTGTACAATTATACAATTAAAGCCAGTCAACGATGTGCTTAATTTTAAATAACCAAAATTTTGTCTGGAAATGCTGGAAAGATTTCTAACAATTTGGAAAACCCGCTCTTTTGAATCAACAACACATCCTCTATATCATAGATAAATTTTTATTCTAAAATGGCATTTATTCTACAAGTAGTCTTGATTTTCATTCATATCAATTTTGTAAAAAAAATACTTATTTAGTTCTATCTGACAAGCTACACTAAAAGTGTATACAATATAGCTTACATTTTTGATTTATGAAAATGTTATGTTTTGAAAATATGAAGTGTTACGGGGTTATCCTATTTATATAAATGTACGTGGAAAAATAAATATTTTTGTTTGCTTTTACATGTTTCCTTAATATATATTTAACGATTTTTAACATTGCTTTTTGTTCATTAAAAAATAATTAAAGAATGTATATACTATAAGGAATTATAAAAATAAAAAATATAATTAAAATTGCATACTTATAAATAAATAATACTGAAAAATAAATTTCACATAGTAAAAGATAAAAAATTTTGTATATATAAAATATTCGATCTAAAACATAATTTAAAGCTATCAATCTGTGTTCAAAAATAATTATTATATTTTGGTAGAAAAAAAAATTATTTTTTAATATTTTACTGTTCTCACACATAAAATGTTTTCTAGTATGTTTTTGAGAAAATTACACAGGCTGCCAAAATATGGAACAACAAAAATTGGAATGAAATTTTGGCCTTAAAAATGCCTTTTTGACATGTGTGACCATAAGAAAAAATACTTTTTTTAAATGTTGTTTAAAATAAGCGAATGCCATTTATCTACTTGACAAGTTTTTCATCTCAATTCATTTTATTAAACATTTTTTTTGCAATACATATTTCCATACCATATATATATTTTTTTAATAAACAACGTATAGTTTATTATTGATCTGGATGGAAACTTAATTTGTTTTGATTTAAAGAAAGAAATAATTTAGTAATTATAGAATAATTATACATTTAAATAGTTTCTCAAAACCTACTTTTCAATATGATCATGGAATCATGGTAAAAAAATTTTAAATAGTATAATCATAATAATATTTGCACAAATTTGTTAACAGGTACGATAGATATAAAACTATGTTGTACAATTAATGTTACTATACATTTTAGTTATTACAAAGCTGTTAGATTAAAACATACTATGTTTATTCAAAAGTAGGTCCACTTTGAATGAATTGATTTTAATATAAAAAAAATAGTGTGAATTTATTTATATACAGAGAAACTCGTTGAAGATTTTCTCACCTACATAGTTATTTTTCCCTTGCAGAAATCTTTATATTGGAACATATACCTCAAATGGTATCCTATTTGCTCGTTTTTCGAAAACACCTATAAACTGTTTCACTTTTGTGTATGGTTTACTAATTTACATTTCATATCCCAATGCAATTTCATTTCATAATCAATTTAATAACCTGGAAGACTTTCCACTAATTACTCTCTACAATCATTAAAAATTCTAAACCTGACTTTGGATTCAGCCAAAAATATAGGTTCACAAAGCACTCTCAGCAGGATAGCCTAAACCAAAAAATAATGCAGGTTTAAATTTATAGAGACATGTAATTAATAACTTTTAAAAGCTTCTTCTAAGAGAAAACAATTTTAATCTAAATCATGGCCTAAAAACTTTACAAAAGTTGATCAAAAATAATGTTTCGATATAAAATATGTAATGTATTAATAATTTATGAATAAAATTGAATCTATTTGTAGTGGGACTCACTTTTGAAATATTAAAAAATAAGATATGTCAACACTGAATACATATACATATGCATATACAAATGCATATGCATATACATACATACATATATTTTGATGGCACTAACAAAATAAACTTAATTGAATCAGAGAAAACAAAATTAATTTAATTATCAAAACAATATAATATATTTTTACAATATATTTATAAAAACATTTAATAACTGGCCGTTTTTAGAGAATAATTATCATAAAAAAAATATACAAAAAAAAGGGATACAGAAAAAACAACTTTTTGTACAATTGAGGGAATACGTACAGAAAAATATTTTGTAAAAAAATCTTATAAAATAAATGACTAATGGATAAAATAATTCATCTCTTAAACTTACAAACCAAATTTTGTTCAATATAAATATTGTATAAACCATCTTTTCAAACAGGGAGATGAGTGTTGAAGAATTTTATCTTAGTACAATGTTCATGGGTATATTAAAAACATATTTACATATCATTGATAAACAAGGATCGAAAATTACCAGAATGAATAAATATTCTTTATATGACGTGTCCAGTCCTTGTGATATTGGTGATCACTGTCGAGAAAATATTTGTCTTCGGCAGCACAGAACAGCTCAACTGTCTGGTTGGCAAGACAGGCGTTTTCTACAGATTCTGTGTCGACCCTCGATTTTGTTCATCAATTCATATTGAATTCAATAATTTAGAAAAGGACATTTTTCTCATCTCAATGTATGACCCAGATTCAGCATTTTATGGTATTTAAGAGCTTCCGACTTATTTATTAGTCTGGTCTTCATGATCCAAGTATCAACACCATAAACTAGATTAGACCATATATAGCACCTAACTATACATTACACCTTATTCAAGTTATCATTGAAAAAAGCTGATCTCATCTTGAGAAATCCTACATATGCCAATTTAATTTGGGATCTAACTTCTGTATCTGGGTCAAGATCGTGAGTAATTAGGCTTCCTATATATTTAAAACTGTCATTTTGTTCTTTAAGTTGCCCGATCAACTGGAGAAATATGCCATTATGAGATTGTCGACTTAGAACATAAACTTTTTATAAATTGATGTTCAAAAAACAAAGTTTATGTTCCAGAATTAATACTTTCAATAAAGTACATAGTAAGAACATATTATTAAACTATAAAAAAAAAACGTTTTATCAACACATTGAGAAACATTTTTGATAGTACAACTTTCATAAACGTTAAAAAATCAAACAATAAGTTTTAATTAATTGGTTTGTACTATTTGATCAAAATTTCACTCAACCACAAATTGGAAAAAGTAATGTCACTAATAACCAAATTATAAATCATTCTGATTTCCGACAATATGTCACGAATTACTTACAGAACACAAAAAAAAAATATGGATTTTGCTTGCAATTTATTTATCAAAATTTCTTCTATAGGCATAAATTTTAATTTAATATGCCCTTAATTGGGAATGGATGTGGAATGGAAATATTTTATTTCCCTAAAATATTTACTCGGTTATAAGTTTCGCAAAAATGTTTCTGAATTGTTGACATAATACAAATTTACTTTTCTTAAAAGTAACTCGGCAACTTTTTCAAGTCCCTTCAATGAGGCATTTAATAAGCGCAGTAACATCTCGATGTATGTGAAACATAACTTTGTCGATTTATTGAAAATGAGCCATTTAAACATTTCTTTTCATAATCTACAAGTTCTGTTTAAGTCTAGATGTCTACAATGAATTAATTCAATTAAAATAAAAAGTAGATTGATAAATGTTAAGGAATGAAATATTCATCATAGGTCGTGCCTCATGAAGTCATTCTCTATATCCACAAAATGGTGGGTTTATGTTTTTATAATGTACTTGTACACTTCACATTCCCTTTCCATTCAAATGAAATTCAATTATAAATATTGTATTGTGGATAATAGAAAAAAAATGTATACCATTTAATATGAACATTCAAAGCTTTTCTCATAGGCACCATTTGTATTTTTACAAGATGATTTTTTAAATATTAGATGCAACAACTATGTATATTAGAAATAGAAGCTCAAAATGAAATTAAGTATAGTCTTTTAATACGAAAAACACTTCAGGTAATGATAAGACAGATAGAGATACCCATACTTACAATAATATAAATATGTATATCAAAAACCATACATTTTATGTATGGAATTGTTACAAATTGTTCAATACACATTTTCATTAAAAATCACAAAGTTTTTATAGTCATTTCTCAAAGTGCAAAGTTTGAAATTAAAAAAAAGTGCATGTTTTTCTATTTTAATTCATAAGTTTAAAGGTTGATTATATTTTTTGTCAGCACTTATTAACCGAAGTAAAACTACATAAAATAAGTAAAGCAGAAATAAAACACTGTTAGATAAAAAATCAAAGAGAATGAATAAAGTTTAGTTTAATTAATAGAGTTTAAAGCATAGATATTTATAAACTGACATCTAGATGAAACACATCTTAAAATAATATATTGAAAACTACGGATGTTAAGATCGCATATATCGAGATATTAGTGCACAGTATATACTTGTTCATATACATATAAAATGTCAAAAATAGTGCAAGTATGGATGTTCAAGAGTGTACGATCCACATTTTTTGGAAAGTGTACAATCAATTGTAATTACCTGATAAGAGATGAATCAGGATGAATCACCATTCATTTTGATATCAAGTGGGGTAGCCTAGATAAGGCAAATTTGATGATGAACCCAAAGGTCCTCTTTGCTTATTCATTCTTGACAATCTCGATGGATAGGTATCCTATACTTGCGTGGCTTTTCCGGAAGACGTGGCTGCATAGTGGGGCTTGTTCCTTCGCTGCGCTAAATGAGAGAGGCTCACAGGCCCCAGGCATTGGGCTTGCTTCGGAGAGGTGCTCATAACTTGGAATGTTTTATCCACAGCTTTCCTCAAACCTGACATACTTTCCTTACTTGGTTGAGTTGTATTGGAATTCTGTAAACAAGTAAATTTCTGAGTAAAAAAATCTACAACAATATCAACTTCTGAATGTCAGGGAAATTGTTATTCTAACACAGCAAAAAGAGCATATCTGAAATAATTTATCAAAAAATTGTTTTGATAAATTATTTCAGAGTCGAAATAAATTATTTTAGAGTTAAATTTTATGAGTTTTCTTATTATGTACTAATTGGACTAGATAACTATTCAACATTGACAATCAATTTTAAACTATTTAAATTAAACATATCAACATAACAATACTTAAATCTTGTTTAATAATTTTAAAATGTAAAAACTTAAAACTCATGAAAAGTGAATAATGAATATAATTTGAATGTTAGATACTATAAATGACAATCATTGAAAAGTGAATATAATTTGAATGCTCTAGCATTCAAATTATATTCACTTTATTTCAACCATTTATTTTATATAACTAAAATAACATACTATAGAAATGAAATGATCAACTTTCAACAGTCAAGATTTTATTTCCAATAGCAAGCAATATCTTCACACAATTCAAGAGAAATCACGAGATTCAATGAAGAAACTCCAAAATTGACGAGACAATCACCAATCACCAGCAACAGCAGATCTCAGTTCATTATGCAAGGCCAATAACATGGTAAATGGCCACTTGGCAGACTGAGCAGTAGGATCTTAGGAGGCTGGGAGTGGGGGGATACTGGGAGGAGACGACGATTTGGAGAAATCATCCAGGAAGCTTAAGCTCTACAGGAGTTGTATGGCCTACCTGCGGCATGTTCATGGGCTCCTCAAGCACAGGCTCCAGCAGCCAGGGGTCAGCCAGCAGCTGCTCAGCCGTGGGGCGTCGCGTGGGGTCCACGTGCAGCGTCCTCTTCACTGCCACCCGAGCCGCCATGCTGACTGTTGTCCATACGCCGCTGTTTAACTCCACCTAAAACAGTTATAATATTACAGGATATCTTTCACTGCAGACATTTTGAATTAACAAACTTTTTGCATTGACACCATTTCTTGAGTTGCAACAGTATTTTCTGACTCTTAGCCACTGCAATTTGCATATCGAAATTTGTCTTGAGACTTGCTATAAGCAAAAATTAAATTTGTTTGTGAGGTGAATATCAATACGAGTATTAACCCTTATCTTGGCTAAGTTCAATTTATCCAAATATTAACGTTTTTCTTTGGTGATTCCTTGTTAAATGCTAAGTTGCGAAGGAAAATTGATGAGAAAAAAAATCACAACTTTTCCTTAATTTTTTTTATATGTAACACCCACATAACATTGCCAAAATATCAATTTTTATAAAACACAAAAAGGGCTATAAAATGATTCTATAATCTAAAACAAGAACAACATTTACATGGCTGAATTATCAACAAATAAAATGGTTTGCATAATTTTTCATGTAGTGATTAATAAGATATTTAGATTATTTACCTCAATTTTCAAAACGCACCCACGCAGTCCAGACATGTTGACCCGATGTCGTTTGAAAGCTTGTAGCGTTTTCAATATTTATCACCAGATGATACCACTGCACACAATAGTGCAAGTATAGTATTTGAATGTATTGCTATATTTGAAATTAGGTTACAGTTTCTGGATTTTTTTTTTAATTCCTCAATTAGTGGAACACTTGTGTTACAATACCATGATAAGGGTTAAAGAATTTTTTTCCTTCATAAAAAATACACATGAATCATACAAAACACGCAACATGAATTGCAGGCTTATAAATATGTTGATTTGTGATACTGTTGATATGCTTACCCTATTTTACAAAATAAGGTTTTTCCTGTATAAATGCTTTCGTTACACAAATTATGCAAATCTATGATGATTGCAAAGAAATACAGTAACCCCTCAATTAACATAGATCCAAAAAACATGGAGCCATTGAATGCTATGTAAAAAAAGAGGATATTTAACATACTTCCATTCTATCGTTACTAAGTAAAACAAAGCATTAGCAATTTTTTTAACAAGTCTATATATAAATGGGCTTATCTGGGCTCTTGTGTACACATACCATCACACTGTTTCCCTGTTGGAGTAGGCAGAGGATAGAGCACCAGACTTTTCTATCTAGACACACATTTCGCCTCTTCCACATCTATACATCTTCTCATCTTCTATACATCTTCTCATACCGCCTATGATTTCTTTCATTCAAAATATCATTCACTTGATCCAACCATATTTCCCTTTGTTTTCCTCTGCCATACCGCCTTTCATTTTATTCACTGTATATTTGTTTTGTTAGTCTTTCTTTAGTTATTTGTTCCAAGTGCCCAAACCATCTTCTCAGTGTTCTTCATCTTACTCAACACATCAGCTTCTAGTTCACTTCATCCATAATCACTGTATTCCGAGTTCTTGATCTATTTCTTAATCATTTTATATAATTTACCACTTGATGAAGCCTATTATGTATCTATGGTATATACATAATGCATAACATAAACTAGCACAACACTATAGTAAATTAGAATAAAAATAAAATTGTGAACCCATGTGGATATAATTTTGAGAGCCAAACTATAGTTCAAAACAAAATAATGCATTGTTGCCAAAGGAAAAAAATAAAAAGATCGATTAAGAAGCCAAATTATTATTTAACAGATGTCACCATTATGTATTTAAAATTTCACAGAGAATAAACTGTTCAAGTTATTTCATGTAAATGGAGACCAAGTAAATGGAGTGATTGCTGTTATGAATCAATTAGAAAAGAATGTTGGTTTTCCAGTTATGACAATTTTTATGAATCAATTAAAAAAGAATGTTAATTATTCGGTTATGACAATTTTCCAGATATGATAATGGGTCTGAAAATACCTGTAACAAGTCTGAGGATCACCTGTGTTTATTAAACTTGAAACATTTTTTAAAAATGCGATATTAATGGAATATGGAAGAGCTGAACTATCACGGAAGAATTTCTAAGTTAAAACAAGTAAATGAATTACTTTAATTTTATTACAAGAAAAAACAATCGAATACACTTAACAATCGAATACACTTTTGCTGTATACAAGGGGAATTTGATAACAAGGTGAATCAAACCTCCAAATCTTAGGTAAGACTGGTGTAAATGTTTTACCAACTAAGCTACAGAGGTCATGAATAAAATAATATAAATTAAAAGAAGATTAAATACCTTTCCGGATTCAATCCTAGCTAAAATGGCTTCTGGAGAGTCATCTCCTGTTGATGCGAATGGCGTTTTGCCAGTCAGCATTATGTACGCCAATACACCTTAAACAATTTATACTATTAGTGAAAAAATATTACAGAGAAATCTCATTTCAATATCTGAAAACAAAATTTTGGTAGCTGCCGGAACCGTACCATAACCGAGAAATACACACCCTATTTGGAGAGCTAAATATTGTGCCTGTGTAAAGGGTGAGGCCATCTAGTTTGGCAGGACACGTTGCAAATATTGATAATTCAAAGACGAGTAAGGGGATTCTTGTCGAGTTCCTACAGCAAGCAGACCAAAAGCACCCATGTCTGCAGTGGAATGAGTTTCCCAGGAGCTGGTCGGGACTGGCGAGGATATTCTTAGGTCAAGATTGCCTGACTATTAGGATCCATGGCTTGTAGAGTTAACAGAGGGTGAGTGAAAAAATAGTATCAATTAGAGAGATACGAGGGTTGCAACTTAAGTTTTGAGATAGACAAATAAAAACAAATATTTATCATCGAAAATGGCTTTATTGTTTTTCAAAATACTCTCCATGAAGATCAATATACTTTTGCATGCGTTTGAACTAATTTTCGAAGCACTTTTTCCACTCCGAATAAGGTAACTTCAAAACATGCGTTTTGAACGCATCAACCGCTTCTTCAGGTGTCGAAAAACGTTGACCTCGCAATTTATTTTTGATGTTCGGGAATGAAAAGAAGTCATTGGGTGCCAAATCAGGGCTGTACAGCGGATGACCCATCAATTCGATGTTTTGAGTGCTCAAAAAGTCACTTGTTTGAGCCGATGTGTGAGAGCTCGCATTGTCGTGGTGGAGAATGATCCGTCTTCGGCGGTCGGTTTTCCTCATTTCTCCAAACACTTCTGGCAAACAAATGATGGTGTACCATTCAGAATTGACCGTACGACATTCCACTAAAGGCACTGTTGCGACATGACCATTTATACCGAAGAAACAAGCCACCATTTGCTTCGAAGTGCATCGTGCGCGAACAACTTTTGTCGGATTTGGCTCGTCTTGAAAGACCCATACAGTCTCGACTGCTGTTTAGTTTCTGGCTCATATGCATAGATCCGTGATTCGTCGCCTGTCGCAATCTTATAGACGTATTTTGAAGCACCGCGATCGAATTTTTCAACATTTCTTTGGACCAATCAACACGAGCCTTTTTTTGAGCGATTGTCAAATTATGCGGTCTCCAAAGCGAACAAATCTTTTTGATGGCCATGTTCATGCAATATTGAATATATGCGAGTGGAACTTATGCCCAAACATGCCTCAATCTCACGATAAGTCACATGACAATCTTGCAATATCAGTTCACGCACAACATCGATGTTTTCTGGCAAAACAACCGATTTTGGACGACCTTCACGAAATTCGTCCTGGAGCGATCTACGACCACGATTGAATTCGGAAAATCAGCTTAACACAGTGGCCCAAGATGGTGCTTCATCACCAAACGTGGAAGCGAGTTAATCGGCACACTGTTGTTGAGTTAGTCAACGTCGAAAATTATAAAAAATCATAGCACGAAAATGTTCACGATTTAATTTCATTTTTGGCCGAGATGAATTTTTCAAGTCACTGTAAACAACACAAATAGCACTCGTATGACAAAACTTTCTGAGCACGTATACCATTAAAAATGCCAAACTTTACGATGCTGATATCAGATTTGATGTATCTACACTGGTGTTGCCATATCTCAAAACTTAAGTAGCAACCCTCGTATTACAATTATTTGGAATATTGTCTGCCTTTTGCGATCATGTCTATCAGTCATTATAACAATATTTTATCTTAAAATTTATACAAGATTTCAAGAAAATGAAAATACATACCAAGACCCCAAATATCACAGGCAGCGTCATAACCGGCTCTCTTCAAAACTTCAGGGGCGACAAAGTTAGCCGTGTAGCAGGGAGTCATGAGGAGACCATTTTCAGCTCTTAGCTGCTTGGCAAGCCCAAAGTCCACTAATCTTATGTCGCTGGGCTTCTTTTCTGATGTGGCAAATAATATATTTGAAGGCTTTATGTCTCTGCAAAACAAAAAAAAGTAATAGATTACTCAAGAATGTGGTATAGGCATAACTTGCATTTATGACTAGGTAATTTTAAGATTAAGTAATCCAATGGACCTTTTCGCAGATCACTGAAACTAACCCATCTTCAGGAATGGTGAGTAATATTTGACGTGATTCATTAATTAATTCAAAAGACAATTTTATATAGCGCCTTTTAGAAAGCAAACTACTCAAAGGCGTTCTAACTAAGGGGTTATTTCTATGGGAAGTCCTGATTAGATTGTCTGTGAAGAACTCATATCAAAGATATCTCTCAATGTTCCAGACAGATTGTTTTGTGTTAACAGGGTCATTATTAAGAGGTTCATATAACAAATTGTGGATTTCTCTCCCCCCTTGCACGACTGCACAGATTGAGTACCCTAGAAGGTTTACCCTTTAGGAATACCCATAAAAATATCCCAACAAATATCACCCACCTCTCCTGAAGAGGGGTGTTTCAGTGATCTGCGAATAGGTCTATAATCAGTACCTTGTATGCCAATTTTAAAAGTTATGAATGAAAAGCTTGAAAATTTTATTTTGGAATCTTTCCACACCTCACATATATATCATAGTGTGGTGACCACATAACTGAGTATTCCAATAAACTACTAACAAGGAACCTATATAACATTGTTAATAGCAAACATCTTTGTTTCTTATAATGAAACCGAGCATTTGAATGTTTCTCGAAATAACATTTTTTATGTGGTTAGCATAAGTAAGCTGAGTCAAGAGTTACTCAAAGGTCTGACCTGAGAGATTTACTATAGGTGTAGAAATCTTGTATCTTGACTAACCACAATTTTGTTGTAAACATAGTATGAAGACTACTCTATACACTGGGTTTCATCAACTGGTAAAGCAATAAAAAGATAGATGGTTTTTCTTATAGTAAAAACTCCTTATTATGGCAAAATATAGACTATGCTCCTTATTATGGTTAAAGATAGACTATGCTCCTTCTTATGGCAAAATATAGACTATGTTCCTTTTTATGGCAAAAGATAGACTATGCTCTCCATCTTATGACAAAAGATAGACTATAACCCTTCTTATGGCAAAAGATAGACTTTGTTCCTTCTTATGGAAAAAGTTTCTGAATTACTAAAAATGTCTTCGAGAAATGCATAGTATAGCTTCAACACAAGCACTAAACTTACCCTTCTCAAACATGCCTGGGTGGCGGTTTTATTCTAGTATGAGGTATTTACCTGTGCACGACTCCGTGCTGGTGCAGATAGTGCACAGCAACCAGCACCTGGCGCAGCAAGGCGCGCGCCTCCCCCTCAGGCAGGCGGCCCCGCTGCGTGATGTGTTCCAGTAGCTCCCCGCCACGCAACAGCTCCGTCACTACCAGCAGGCGTTTTCCGTCTTCGTATACGCCCCGCAGGGATACTATGCCCGGGTGGTGACTATACCTGAATGGAAATAGAAAAATATATAGAAGCACATCAAATTAAAAGGGTTCTTTAGAACAAAAGTTGTATTGTATTGCATATCACCTCTGTTAGGTAAACATATTTGGTAAGACAACCAAAGAAAACTATAAATGGCAAGAGAGAAAAACCTTTACCTTGGCATTGACTACAGTCATTCACTGAAAAAGAAATTATGAAGTCATTTCAATTACAGAAACCAAAAAAACATGGTTATAGTAGAAAATTCAAATTGAATATAAGAGTTGGTAACTAACTAACCTTAATAAGATTTCTATTTCTTCCCTAGGATCATAAACTGTTCTATCGATGATTTTGACAGCAAATTGAGTTTTAGAAGATCTGTGTTCACAAAGTTTACATACTGAAAAAGATCCGGTACCCAATTCACCCAATAATCTGAAACAAAAATTTACTATGAATAATAATTTATTACATTGTGTTGTGTTTGTTGTGACCAAGATTAATGTACGATTTGCGGACAGCATTGATTTTCTGTTACCATTTGAAGAAAACTGCTGCAGAATCGCATCGAATGCTTGTCGAAGCTTACGGTGAGCATGCTCTTGGTAAATCACAGTGCTTTGAGTGGTTTAAAAAATTCAATAGTGGTGTAAAAAATGCAATACCGACAACAAATTATGGATTTGAACCAAGCATTGCGTGAAAAACGAACCAAAATATCAAAAGAGGCAACACAAAGTGATTTTGCTTCATGATAATGCACCATCGCACACAGCAAAACCAGTCAAGGAAACGATTAAGGTGTTTAGTTGGCAAATACTTTCGCATGCGGCTTACTCACCAGACTTGCCTCCATCCGATTATTACTTATTTGCATCGATGAGACACGCACTTGCTGAGCAGCGCTTCACTTCTTACGAAAATGTACGAAAATGGCTCGATGATTAGTTTGCCTCAAAAGAGCAACAGTTTTTTTGGCGTGGCATCCACAAATTGCCAGAGAGATGGCAAAAATGTATAGCTAGTGATGGGCAATACTTTGAATAAAATATTTTTTACCATTTTCATATTGGGAGTACAAATTAGTTCGGTCCATTTCCAAAAGATGGCTCTGGCTGTTATGAATGGTTCATAATGACAGTCAATTTTGGCCGTTTCAGAGAGGTTCGACATCTGCCAATAATATTCAGTTTATATCGCTTTGAGTTTCATGCAAAACCTTGTTTGGTAGTGTTGAAAATGTCGAATTTTGTGTTAACCAAGCTGCATTTGCGGGAGGTTTTAATTTTCTGCTTTAATTAGAAGAAAAGTGCAGCTGTAGCCCATCGAATGCTTGTCGAAGTTTATGATGATGCTGCTCCAACTGATAAATCATGTAGGGAATAGTTTCGACATTTCAAGGATGGAGATTTCAGTGTCGAAGACAAACTTCGCTCTGAACAGCCAAAAAAATTCGAGGACAAAGAATTAGAGGCATTACTCGAAGAAGATCAGAGTCAAACGCAAGAGGAGCTTGCAGAATCATTGGGAGTGACTCAACAAGCCATTTCCGTACGATTGAGCCATGGGAATGATTCAAAAACAAGGAAATTGGGTGCCTTATGAACTGAAACCGAGAGACGTTGAAAGGCGATTTTTCACTTGCGAACAGCTGATTCAAAGGCAACAAAGAAAAGGTTTTTTGCATCGGATAGTAACTGGAGATGAGAAGTGGATATTCTACGGCAACCCCAAGAAGAAAAAATACTACGCTAAGCCCGGTCAATCGTTGCCATCGACCTCAACATCAACACCAAAACCGAACATACATGGTTCGAAGATCATGCACTGTATCTGGTGGGACCAAAGGGGTGTTGTTTACTATGAGGTGATGAAACCTGGCGATTCCATTACGGGCGATCGGTATCGGCTACAATTAATTCGTTTGAGCCGTGCATTGCGAGAAAAACGGCCGGAATACGAGCAAAGACATGATAAAGTTATTCTTCTTCATGACAACGCTCGGCCTCATGTCGCAAAAGTCGTAAAAAAATATTTGGAAACGTTCAAATGGGATGTTTTACCGCACCCGCCATATTCCCCGGACATTGCTCCTTCTAATTACTGGTTGTTCCGAAGGATGCAGCACGATTTGGCAGGTCACCGGTTCACTTCTTTCGTAGAAACCGAAAATTGGCTCCAAACTTGGATCGCCTCAAAAGACGAGTCATTTTTTCGAGATGGAATTCGAAAATTACCTGAGAGATGGGAAAAAGTACTAGCCAACGATGGACAATACTTTAATTGATCTGTTTATTCATTTTGTTTAGAAATAAATGCATTTTTGAACACAAAAAAACGGACCGAACTAATTTATACACCCAATACAATAAATGTGTATTTTCTATTAAAAAAAAACATTTTCATATTTACAGACCTGATACGAGTATGTATGAAAATTGAATGTTCAAAAGCAGATCAATAAAACATGCAATAGTGTATTTAAAAAAAAAAATTATAATGAAAATAGGTATAATATTTATCAATGCAAAATATAAACACAAAACTAGTTACTACTTACTGAGATGTATTATTAATAAAGTTAGGTATCGTATTAGTAATTATCAGGTATTTTCTATCTAGTAAACTTATCAATAAATAGTTGAATAATAGGAATAAAAAATAGTTTTATAGCATACTGCGTCTCTTTGAATTGCCTTACGTACTTGTGATATACATTCTCCATTGGGATCAAATACTTCCATTGTATTAAAAAATTTGTTAAGATGCATGAAGGCTGTATTTATATTCTTGACTGTCAAAGTCTTAACAATGAGTTCTTCACTATCAGCTTGTGTTTAAGTTTTTATCCTATTTACATCTTGAAGATCTAATTATATCTTCGTTTGACAAAGGTTCTGAGTGAGATTCAATTAACTCATTAATATCTTCATTATTGACATACATTCATTACATTGACTATTTATGTTGTGATGAGTAAAACATTGCTAGTTAAATGTACAAAACTCAATGAATCACTAGGAAATGTGAAAGTCGAAATATGTATGATATACCAAACCGTACAAAAATCGAGGACTGCCTATATACAGAAACAGAACGTGAAATTCACGCCTTGCAGCCTCTAATTTATCACTATCTTTGCGATAGCTTTTGATAGCAAACATATTGTACCCGTTCCAATGCTCCATGAAAACTAAACGGCATAGCATGGGTAGCGGAATGCGTACGCGGTTATTTCCTTCACCGCCGTGTACTATATTAACAGAAAAAATCGTTAATTTAAAATTACCCGTTTCTCTGCTGGACCTGTATATATTCAATTTCTATGTGATATGTATGTAAATATATCAATATTTATTGATCCAGCTTACTCTATGGAGGAATTTAATAAATATGCTCTTTTAGCAATCAATATGTTTTTATTTTTATTCTTATGATTGTGTGCGGTATATTGTGGGATGAATATTTTTCGTCATTCTGGAGTGATGATGTGTGAGGAGTTTAATTTCGCATGATGTTTCCAGTTGTAATTGAGTGGCACTGTTTGTCAGGTTGATGAGAACGTGCAACGGGGTTTTGTTTTTGTGTAATCAAAAATCGGAAAGAAGTATCGATTTATTTTTTCATGCTAAATATCCTCAGTGAGATACAGGCAAAAGCCTAGTTTACTGGGGATACGACAAATGAAAGGCAACAAACCCAGATCCATTATAATTGTATGTCCAAATTAAATTACCTGTTGTTTTTTCGCAAATTATGGATATTTCTCGTTATGCGTAATAATAAATAAATATTTATGAAAAATATCATAATCACCTAGACATGATACAAATGTGTTAAAGATTATGATGCGGTTAAAATTGTGTACGTGATCATGTGGAATTCAAATATGTGTAAGAATGTAAGTATAGAGTGTGAATGTCTCAGCTGAGTGTTTTAGTATGTAGGGAACATTTGTGATTAAGAAATGAGACCACCTCGTCACAAGCCTTGCTAATGAAGTGGTTCTCTATAATCACAAAATGATGGGCTATTATTATGTGCTTGTTTTTTCAATGTTAATTTGACACTCAGATTTTAAGCACTACATACCTATATTCATCGAAGAAATGGTTCCTATTGATAGCTCCGATCCAGAATGTCTCTTGACTAGCACTGTTGGGCTGCGTGGTGGCTGAGGCTCCTGTCTGGTTCATGACCGTTTTATCATTACTGTCTTCCAATAGGCAAGGGGCAATAAAACTAAATCCTCTGGAAAAATAAATACATCACACATGAAAAAAATCTCTTAATTGTAAAATAGTTATCTTCTTCAGACCGTGCATATGCGTGTTGTGGTAACTGCAGTTTTAGTATAAAAAGGTTTTATTTTGAGTTGTTTAAGTTTGAATTTTGAGAGATAATCTGTTTTATTTTAATGTTATTGAAAAACTATTACTGTATTACTCATTGTTTAATAGTATTATGATTTTAGTTCAAACAAAGCATTTATATTTATAACAAAAAATGGTTTTAATATTTGGAATATAATCAATCTAGTAAAATAGTACAAAAAAGTTGAGATATTCTAAACGGATATTGCGATAAAAAAGAACAATCGACACAATCTATTTTTGCGTGTTTTATATGGGATGAATTCGGGACTGAATGAACAATCAATCGAGATTTCACTGTATTTATATTGTGAACCTAAACAGGTATGAATTCTGTTCACATATTTGCATAAGGAATCTGCTGAGACCATAATGGTTCCATTTTTGTGTTTTTACAATAACCCAATGGTGTAGCATTGATTATGAAGACCTTATGGTCCACAGGTTGGTAAAACCACTGACCAGTCACTAACCTGTCAACCATAAATTTAGTGACTCACCTGAAAAGCTCATGGGCATTAGCAGATGCTGGAACCCCTGGCGAGTCTCGGGGTGTTCGAGACGTAAATTCAGAGTCAAAATAAAAAGCATCATCAGCTCGAGATACGGCCGGCCTGAATGGTGGACGAGTCTTCTTTTCCAACAAAGCTTGCCAATCTATTGTGGCAAAAAATTCATGATGTTTTATATCATCAATACCATTCGCTCCAGCACCCAAACTGAAATGAAAAGTCAATTTTAGATACTACAGAAAAATATGCAAAGTATAATTGCAAAGAGTTGCATGGTTTTGCTGTTAGCCTACTGGCCTTCAGGTCAAAAGTTCGCCAATTAATTATTTCAGCTTTATTTTCAGGGGAATAAGGATACCTATGACATAAGTCATATTTTTTATTAAAATGTGGCTATGGTGTAGAATGGTTTGCCTCAAGATGCTAGAGATATGAGTAGCACGTGTAGCTATAGGAAGCACATAAAGACAACCCTTTTCGGAAGGCATTAGCAAAATTTATGGTTATATATGAACACAACACACATATACTGCCCTCATAAGCAAAAACGCAGCTAATGGCAAAAGTTAAGTTTTGAGAAACCTGTACTTTTATGTTTTTCATTGCTACTTAAAAATATCGTGATTCATAAACAAAAAAGCAATAAAATGTGATACATAAGCAAAAACGCACAGGCACTTACTGTCTTTTTTCTTATGAATCACATTTTTCTGCTTTTTTTGCTTAGAAAAACCTAGTATTTTGTAAAATTAAAAAAAACATTATGTCGATTTTTGTATTGAAATAAATGGTTTTCTGTATTTTTTTATGGATTATGGTTCAGAATTTGACATAGAATATTACCTCATACTTAGTTAAATTTCTGATTTCTTCCCGTTAGCTGCGTTTTTGCTTATGACGGCAGTATACTACACTCCACCTAAAGGCGAATGCATTATTATCACATAACGAAGGATTTACAAAGGTTTCTTTGTAGTCCGTCTTTCCTCGGCCTTCTAGAGGTTTCTTATCAAATATATTTTTCTAAACATACGCAAATGGAAGTGCCCAATCTAATGACCGTAACCACAACAGTTTTATCCTTACACTTAATTTTTTTTTTTGCTATTCTTAAGCTGTCAATAACACTCGGTTCGATTGCTGAGATAGAGTGCCCTTTAGCAGTCTGCTTTGTAAAGAGTGCTTTATAAATTATCCTCTCACTAACATTATTATTAATAAATATATATATTTGCAGAAGCATAATTAGAGATGGCGAATGCTTACCGATTATGAGGATTCCTCTTAAAGAGAGCTCTTAACAAAGACTGGGCTTCTTCACTTAAATTAGAAGGCATTCCTAGTTTAGCTTTTAATATTTGTGTCATGGTATCGTGTCTTGTCGCCCCGTGGAAAGGTAAATTGCCAGTAAGCATTTCAAACTGAAATCAAATAAAATTCAAGCATATTAAAAAAAAATTCAATAATTAGAATTGAATATTAACACTTTGTATGTGGGCGACGTCAATGGAATACTTAAAAATATATACTCGAATCGGAAACATCAAAATCGGCTAAGATGATATTGCACAATAGATTTTTTTGGTGCCGACTATGTTGTATGGGAGTGAAACGTGGACATGGAAATACTGAGAGGAGCCACCTAAATGGTGTAGAAATACATGCATTAAAAAGAATACATGAAGTGACAATGTATGACAATATGAAATGAAGCGATTAGGGATGAATGTGAACTAAAGCTGATGTGTTGAGTAAAAGGACGAAGAGCATGTTGAAATGGTTTGGACATGTGGAACAAATAAATGAAAACAGATATATAGTGCAAATGTGAGTGGAAGGCGTGTGAGCGGAAGACCAAAGAAAGTATTGTAGGATCAAGTGAATGATATTTTGAAAGAAGGAAATGTCAAAGCCATCGTAGTAATTGTATAAAGTGTATGGAAGAGGCAAAATGCATCAAGATAGGAAGTCTGGTGCTCTGTCCTCTGCCTACCCCAACAGAGAAACGGCATGATGATATGCATCCATGTATTCTTCTTCCTCCAATATACCTAAAATAAAGAGTATCGGAATTTCATCAATTTATTTTAATAAATAAAAAACATTCGAAAATCACTTTCAATTATTTTGATTGACTAGAAATATGCAATTCCCTGAGGTGTCTTCCAGAACATGAAAGAGATGAGCGCACTAAATGGTAATTATCAAAATCAGATGGTGGTATGAAATTCAAACTGTAACTATACAAAAAACATATGACTGTACTCTCCGGCTCCTTAAATTAAGAATACAGTCTCTCGCTTTCTATGAGTGACACATTCTTGAATGTAATTCAACTGTCCCCGCATACAAATTATCAACTGGTAAGAATAGAAAATCAAACATACCATCAAAACTCCAAATGACCACCAATCTGCAGCAAAAGAATGTCCTTTTCTATTCACAACTTCTGGAGCCATATACTCCACTGTTCCGCAAAAGCTGTACGCTTTGTCATTGAGGGGGAGCTTGGAGAGGCCAAAGTCTGTGAGTGCTATGTGACCATCCTGGTCCAGCAGAATATTCTCCGGCTTTAAGTCCCGATATATGATTCCTAATGAGTGTACGTGGTTTAGTGCAAGAGCCAATTCAGCCAAATAAAACTTGACATCTTCTTCAGTAAACATTACCTGAAATATTGACAGAATAATAATACCTTTCTAAGATAAAAGAACAGTTCATCACAAAGTCTCATCATTCAAAATATGCGCTTTTTTTATGTTACACTTATTTATCACATCATTTCCCTGTTGGGGTAGGTAGAGAGGATAGACTGCCCAACTTTCTTATCACAATACACTTTTTTCCCCTCCTACACAATCCATACATCTTCTCACATAGTTCCTTCTGTTTCTCTCACTCTTTAACTTTACTTCCTTAAAATTTCATTAGCTTGGTCCAACCATACTTTTCTTGGTCGTCCTCGACCACAACTCCCACTCATGCTTGCACTGTAAATTTGAATGGCGTTTTGGTAAAGAGGTGCATGCCATTAATTACTTATTTGTCAGTTTGAAGTTTTGCAACACTTGTTTGTATTCCTAAAATACAGACGTAAATTTTAAAGGCAAACTTTGAATACATAAATAATTTATATATTCAAAGTTCACCTTTAAATTTTACCTGAGGTCTGTATTTCAGGAATACAAGTGTTGCAAAACTTCAAACTGACAAATAAGTAATTGATGACTTGTACCTCTTTACCAAAACGCCATTCATTTGTTAAGTCTGTCTTTCATCATTCAACCAGGAGAATACATGGGATGACATTACATTTATTTATTATTGTTTTAATTTTCATAGAATAATTGCTTTTGCAAAGAATATTAGTTTTCAATAAGAATAAAATGCATTTTAAAAGACTAAAAAGATACTAGGAATAATAAACATTATTTTTCACATTATACAGGTAATGTAAAATATTTAATACCTCAATATCACACCTATAAAATTAGGTATCATAAATTTTCCACCAATAGTTAAGAACAAAATAATACGTATTTCGACATCATGTAAAACAGATGTTAAGTCATAAAAATGTTGTGTGAAAAATAACAAATATAATTGAATTTGATATACAGTTCTGATAATAACATTTTAGATTCATTATTGATTGATAACATTTTAGATTCATTGTTGATTGCCGATAATGGTGCATGTGAAACTGAAATCAAGAGAACAATAGGTATGGCGAACAGTGCTATGTCGAGGCTGGACTAATCTGGAAAGAGACATATTTTTCGAGGAGTGAAAATACGTCTTGTTAAAACCACGATTTTCTCAATATTCCTGTATATCTCAGAAACTTGGGACATTAAAAGAATGAGAAAGATCGAGGATAGATTCGAGATGCAGTTCTGGGAAGGTTTGCTGGGAGTTTTATGGAGGAAACGATGAACAAATGCCTTTATTTTAAAAGAACTGAATATCTCAGAGAAGCTTTCAGGATTGTGGTCACATTTGATGCAAGGAGGGCATTGAGAGACTCTTAGTTGCTGGCATTGTGGAGGGTTGCAAAAGCAGAGGTAGAACACCTATGCACTGAAGTGAACAGATGGAGAGTGCTGAGAGAACTGGAGAAGAATGTGTGTAACCTAGCCTACAGCAATATATGTATGGGTTGCGTTCCTCAGCATTGAGGTCGTGAAAAGAAGAATTTATTCAACCATTAAATAATTCCAATAACCACCACGAATCAATTCTATATTTGAAGACATTTGAATATAACACAATCATCAATAATATGTACTAAGAAAGGTAAACAATAAAAAAATGGTTCTTGTTTGAATATAACATTATTTTCATTTTCTGGCAATCTTTCAATGTGAGAAAACCATTTCAAGATCCCTTCCTTAATTTTGAGAAAATGAGTTATGAGTTTCTTTTAAGAGAATGTGTTGTGAAATACTTACAAAACCAATATATATACATATGTTAAGGAAATGAAAAAAAAACATTTGAGAATGATAAGCTATCAAAAGGTCTGGGCTCATCTTATAACCTTCTCCTATCCAAAATACTCCCTCACCAACAGGATGGCGAGCCCGACCATGAAGATGCCAGGTTTTTTTCAGCCCACACCCTTGTACATAATGAACGAAAGATTTCCAATTTGGTAATAAAACAACCACATCTCTTTCTCTCTTGTGAAATTGCCTTGAACTCTTTTAGTTGAAGGAGTATATACCAGTGTCCAGTTGTGTCTACTCCATAAGATCTTGTTAATACAGGGTCACATAGACTATTTATCGTCACACTTGAAACAGCTCAGCCCGGAGGTTATTGCTAGTTAATAAGATACTACAAAGTCAAACAATTTTTTATAGATGAGATATATGGATGAAGACGAGATGAGAACTGTGTGCATGAACGGAAAGGTGTGGAAGTTTATTCTGTCTACCCCAAAAGAGACATGGTGTAATGGTATGTATTTTTCTGGCATAAAGACAGTTTTGACTGATGTAAAATAGTATAAAATGTTATCTTGACTTACCTCTTTACTAAGACGAGAAAAAAGATCACCACCTCTCAGGAAATCTAATATTAAATACAACTTTCCGGCAGTCTGAAATGCGTAATGTAACTTGACAATGAACGGATGACCCATGTCCACCAGAATGTTTCTCTCCATTTTAGTTCGCTCTCTATCTCGAACTTTCAAGGTAGCTTTTCTTAAAACCTGTGAATAAATTAAATCTTAAATTAGTGAATATGCACTAGGATCTAATCTTGCAGAGAACTATCGGATATTTTGTAATAAGATTGTATTTTAAACAGGGCTGTGGAGTCGGAGTTGGAGTCGGAGTCGCGGTGTTTGGGCCGGAGTCGGAGTAGGAGTTGTAAAAAACGAGCGACTCCGACTACTTTTTCGTTAAAATTTAAAATACATTTTTTTTTTATTATTAGAATGAATGTGTATTGTGCATGAATATTAAACTTGCAGGCGCAAGTCGCGCCGATATGGTGAATCACCAAGATCCATTTAATGCATAAAGTCTACGAAAATGTGTTTGTCTCCTTCTTTCTCACGTCGAAAGAAAATTCTGTTGGCTGGGATCTATGTTAACCACATGGTTCGATCCATATTGACGGAAGAACAAATAAATAGAGCTAAAAACACTCTGTTTGAATTAACCGTTCGTATGAAAGGCCTTCGACTAGAAAAAGAGACGACAGCAGGCAGCGTACACCAAGTATCATCATCTTCATCCGACACCGCTGAATCTGAAGACGATTTAGAAAAATATCTCAATGAACAAGATAAACTAAAACGTCCTCGTTTGAATCACAGTCCCAATATAGATGAAGGAGACTCTATTTCAAAATTTAAAATTGAATTTTATGATGCATTGAAAATAATGGAAAAAATTGACCGAACTTATAAGTTAAATGTTGAAATGGCAATACAGCGGTATTTAGAAATCGTAAAAGATTCAGCATTGATCGTTACAGCATTACCGCCAACCCAAGTATCCGTAGAGCGGTTATTTTCCGCTCTTAAAATTCTCAATTCTGATTTGAGAGCCTCTACGAATACAGATTTAATAGAAGCAATGTTGTTTTTAAGAATAAATTCTAATAAATAATTATTAAAGTTTGATCTTGTTTTATTTTTATCCGTATAACATGAAAAAAATGGCTATATGCAAAGGTAGGAAACAACCTGATAAAATTGAGCTTTTTTGAGTCGGAGTTGTGGAGTCGGAGTCGTGGAGTCGGAGTTGTGGAGTCGGAGTCGTGTTGTTGGTAAATATAGGAATCGAAGTCATGTTTTTTTTTTTCGACTCCACAGCCCTGATTTTAAACACAGATTGATATTGAAAGAAAGATATATGAAACATTTATAAAAGTTTGGTTTTCTTCATTCCCTGTGAAAGGAAGAAAAAAAACATGCCGGTGTCCTCCAGCTGTCTCCCTTCGATGTGACCGATGAGTTTGCTGGTGTGCAATGGCTCACTCACTTATGACAGAATATGAAACGAAGTGATGAGGGATGGATGCAAGATCGCTCTGAGATGATTACTGCATGTAGAATGACTAACAATATAAATAAACAGTGCAAATGTGAGTGGAAGCTGTGGTAAAGAAAGACCAAGAAAAGTACCTAAGGTTGGATCAAGTGAATGATATTTTGAAAAAAGAAAATGTAAAAAGTAAAGGAAATCATAGGAACTATTTGAGGTGTATGGATAGAGGAGGTGAAAGATGTGCGTCGCAAAATGAAAGTCTGACGCTCTGTTCTCTCTGATTATCCTGACAGGAATGGTATGTAATATACGAGGGTTGCTACTTAAGTTTTGAGATATGGCAACACCATTGTAGATACGTCAAATCTGACATCAGCATCATAAAGTTTGACATTTTTAATGGTATACGTGCTCAGAAAGTTTTGTCATACGAGTGCTATTTGTGTTGTTTACAGTGACTTGAAAAATTCATCTCGGCCAAAAATGGAATTAAATCGTGAACATTTTCGTGCGATGATTTTTTATGATTTTCAATGTGGATTAACTCAACAACAGTGTGCCGATCAACTCGAAAAATATTGTCTGGGTATACAATATTTATGTATAAAAATATTCAATAGGACATGGTATGTATAAAATTGATTAAATGTCTCGTTTATTTTGCATTATAATGCATTTTACATAATGAAACATGAGAACGCTAAGCCTCGTTGGAAGGCGATAATGTAAATTTTTATATAAAAAATATTGTTAACAGGAATATTCAGCATAAATATAAAATATTAGATGATAGACGTCTTCGTAATATGGTGTTGGAGGCGGATGCTCTGTATCACATGAACTGCAAGGTGCATCAGCATCTCTATCATCCAAGATTACCGAAAGACTTTCGACAACATATAGGAGATTACAAACAAGATTTTAGACAACATATAGAAGATTACGAAAAGACTTTCGACAACATATAGGAGACGAGATTACCGAAAGACTTTCGACAACATATAGGAAAAGAATTCTAACATTATTTGAGCATGATGCCAGAAGTATTATTTAAGAGTGGATAAACTGATGAACACGGAGACAGTGGAGGGAAAGTGACCGAGGTGTTCTATATAATGGACAAACTAAATAAAGGAGTTAACAGGATCCTTTTTCAACACTGCATTCAACATGGTCCAGGACCATGAAAAATGGAAACAGGTAGTGCACCAGGTTCCAGACAGAGCAGATAACCACAACGCTCAGCATTTAGAGGATGCGATGAAGAAAACAAGAAGTTACAAACATAAATCTAGAATGAGTGAAAAGTAGGAAATCTAAATCAATAAAATATTTTCAAAATCATGCCTACTTAATACGTTCGGTGATAAAATCGCTTAAGGGTTCATATAAATTTTGTTTGGTGCTCAAAACGCCCTAAGCCCTTCTATTACGAATTTCTTTGGATATAGTACCACTGTGATTATAAAGTAAATTGTTATACAGTTAATGTATGAATCATACATAAAAAAATTACCTTCATCGCATACAAGGTTCCCGAATCTGGTCCCACTACCTTTCTAACTAGGAATACTTTTCCAAAGGAACCCTCGCCCAACACCTTGAGCAATTCAAACTGTGAGGGGTCAGCCTTCTCGTGCCCCTCCTTGATGACCTCCCGGAGCTCAATCTCATGCTCCGCTCCATCGTGGTCCATGACCGTGGAGCCATCTGCAGCAATGGTAGTCTCCCCATCGATCGCCATGTGGAGACTCTCTGCAGATTGTGATGAAGAGGCGCACTGTGAAATAAATTAATATGATCAGATTTTGATTGTAACAATGAAATGTGGATTTTAGTGATGTATACTGTCGCAACAAATGACAATAACACAGCTATAAAAATCACAAAGATTCATTCACCTTGCAAACAACACCTTGATGTGGGAAAAAGGACATGGACAAACTATTGTTTTTACCAAGAAACCAATCTGTTTTCGAAAATAATTTACCACAATGGTATGACAGTGCTTAAATTGATGTATAGAAGCGAAGCCTGGGAATTGAAAGAGAGTGATAAAAGCGGAATGAATGTGGTAGAAATTCATATATTGCAAAGAATATCTTGTATGACAATGTACAAATCCAGCTATATAACATGAATCTAAGATTAAGACCAGTCTGGAAGTGAATCCATTAGAAATTGAACCCACCATCGAATCACGATCATCAAAAATAGTATTTACAAGCATTTGTTCCGATTAATATTTACACTAAAATGTCACTGATTGTATTCTACTGTGTTCATAAGATAATTTTACAAATTAAATAAGCGTATTTGTCATTTTCATATCAGGAATCAAGTTAATAAACAGCAATAATGACTAGTGTTGAATGCCATATTGTATAATTAAATACATTCTGATAAATGTGAAGCAATGTTTAAAAATTCACATATTAGTTGAATTGAAAAAATCATCAAAATAATCAGCAAGGGGTATTGCTTAGTGTGACGAGGGTCATTAAAGTGAGTCAGCATGTCACAAATTTTTTACAATAAGTGAAATAGTTTTTTCTTCATAAATCTCAACTTATTCAGAATGATACTTATTACCATGGAGCTGATAAAAATCCTGGATGACATATCGATAATATATTACAGTTGAGTGTGAAAAACGCCTATAGGTATTTATATAAACTTTTGCTGGGTAATCAAAATGCCCATCACCATTCTATTCTGAATTTATTTAAATGGATTCAAAAACAAGAGAGTGCAAGGTAACTTAATGGTAGTGATAGGGTTTGTAAGGGTTTATAAAAATAAATTACCCCATAAGTGTTTTTTTTTTTAAGAATTTGAAATAAGGACAGCCAGATAGATCTCTAACCTCTTGGAATTTGAGGAGTGGGATGTGTTATCAAAAGATATTTTTGTATTTATTTTTGCATTTATTCACAATTTCCACTTCAGTTTATTACCAGTGTATTTCTTTCACAAAATTAATATTAAACATTTCATACAAATACTTTAACCAACATACTAAAGACCATATAATAGATAAAATGCATTTATTATAAATATGTACTAACAAATAAAAAATCACAAGAGGTATAAGATGTAAACGAACTTAAGTAATACTGTGACTCCACAGCAGATGTTTATTAAGGACTTGCAGTATGGATTAGTCATTCTTTAATTTCTTACTACAAACAGGAAATTTCATATGACTCATAACAAAACGACAATTTTATTATTTCTTATCATATGCTGGAATACTTTTCAGCAAACCACAAACTAAAGGATAAAACCTAACAATAAATTGAATACAATGAAGCATTATTAAATTTCACAGATTTCCTTAAAATTCTACAAGTTTTAACACAACTACTTCAGTTTGAAACATGCACTGAAGTCCTCTCTGCGGATAAGAAACATATTTTTCTTAATTTTCGGGGATATTGGCACTTTACTGCACACCCTAATTCAAAGATTCCCAAAGTGGTCTATATGGACCCCCAAGGGTCGATTTCGACCAGGGGGTCTATGTCAGCGAGAAAAGAAATTGGGGATCTACAAGATGTAAATGGGGGTCCAGGGGAGTGGATCCCATTTAAGCAGATCATCATCAATATTTAAGCGTTCCGTAAATGTTTTATTACACCTAACACAGATTGTGTGTACATAATACTTATACTCATATTAGACATAGAAAATACTTGTATAAAGAAATAGAATACAAATCATTGAATGTGGAGTTTTAAGACTATTTCTCACTAATTTGAAGCCAAATATTGAATCATTGCTATCCGAGCATCAGGTTCATCCCTCTCATTAACAGTATTATTTGTATATTCATTTTATGTAAGAATTTTACTAGGTTTTTGATTTGCTTCGTTCCAAAGCCAAATAAATATTTACTTGTGTCTTTTCAATAAAGGTATGAATAAAAATTGTACATGTTTTTCTGTTTTTACAATTCTACACTCTACAACACCTTATCAAGGTGAACAATACTGTGTCAGCTGTCAAAAACACATTTGAAATTAATAAGTTTAGGAAAATTCAATATTAGGTAAGCAGGGGGTCTACGGGAAACAAAAAAATCGGCAAGTGGTCTACATGGCGAAAATGTTTGGGAAACTATGCCCTAATTGAATTAAATTTTAAAAATAATTATTTCATGTAAACTTTATTCTATTCATAAAATCCAAAGCAAGGTTTAGGCATTTTAAAATAAAAAATACAAAAGTTGGAAATCCAATTTTAGAGACTTAATGATGTTTTTATTAACTAAGCAATTATGTTGCCCCTTTTTAATATAGTTATAAACTTTTAATACTGTCTATGATCCTTTCAATTCTCTATGCAATTTTTAATACAAAATTAGGATATCAAATGTTACGCTATAATTAATTCCAACATATTAGAATAAAACAATTTGCCGATCCTTTCAATACCCTTTGTGAAAATTATAATCAAGAAAAAAAGAATGTCTAAAAGTTGTATTATTAACTGACAAAAATTTGTAAATAACTAAAAAATAATATTAAATAAATTCAACACTATAGACATTTTTTATTTTTAATGCATGAAAATAGGATGTCATTGTGTTGTACGTTAAATAATTATTACCAAAATTGTTTCAAATTATGATTTGAAGAAATGTGATACATGAGTATTTCTAAATCATAATGTAAAAAAGGTGTGTTTGAGATTATTTCTGACACTTTTAACTTGCCAAGTAAACAGTGGGTGGGTTTTTTTAATCTATTTATGATAGATAATATATAACAAGCTGAATAAAAATTGTTTATTTTCAATATTTCTTTAAATATTAGGTTTTTTTAGTGGAAAAAAAAGAAATTAAAAATTATAGTAAAAAAATTAAAATTAAGAAATTGATCAAGATACAATTTAGGTCAGATTGTCATAAGACTGCAGTCATACCACGCAAACCAAGCAATGATCAAACAATGGTCAAAAAAGCTGCAGACAGGTAATATAAATTCTAACTAGAGATACCACCAAAACATTATTGGTACAAACAGCTCGCAATATGATTGCAGTTAGTAGGAATTCATATTAATATTCTTTATTTTTTATCCACTTTGTACAGATTTTCCCTGTTACACAAAGAAGGATTAATGTTAAAAACAATTATAACTTTCTTTATAAATGGTTTTTAACTAATATTTGTGCTTTCTACAAAAGGATTTTGTCAAAATGACATATTCTGTGGATGCAAAACAAAATTATGAGGTTATAAATAAACGTGAAAGGAAAAGTAAACGCGATATATGTGTGAACAATGAAATATATGTGTGAACAATGGAACAAGTTGAATTGTGCTATTTAGGTATTTTCTCAGATGATGGAATAGTTAAAAGGGATATCGAACGATGTATAACGATAGGAAACAAAGTCAATAGGGCACCTAAACATTTATACTCCAACCGGATACTATTTATATCTGCTAAGATGATAGTCCACAACTTTATTTTAGTACCAATTAAGATGTATGATAATGAAATGTTGACGAGGAAAAAGAATGAAAGGAACCAAATAAATAAATGTATGCACTGAGAAGCATACATGGGGACAATGTATGGCAGAATACAGAATGATGTTATAATGCCATGTTTACACGAGCTTAGTACTTATCATTAGTACTTATCGTTTGTACTAAGCTGCTTAGTAACAAATGAGAAGAAATCGTTTACACGTTGGTGTTAGGAAGAAGTATTAGTAGCACGACATCCGTCCGGAATGGTCAACCGCCGCCTTGTTTTGAGAAATGTGTTCAAATACCAAAAAAAAAACGTACATGTGCGCTCAATGGCCGTTTCAATTTGTCACTAATCACTTGCCGCGGCTGTTTAGATGACTCTGCAAGCGACAAGTGCTTAATTGAATTGTGGTGGGGTTAGCTGCTCGTCGCTTAGTAAATAAGTCGGCCTCGTATTCACTTGCACTTGCCAGATTTACTAATACTTAGTAGTAATATGCTTGTTTAACCGGTTCACTGCCACGAGCACGTTGACGCGCTCTCCGATTCCGTGCTCGCCAGGCCGGCCATACAAAATGAACGCGTAAACGCGCTCTCCTTTAAGCTTGTCGCAAGCCAATATCAAATCCAATTGTAATAATTTATAAATTATAACACATAGGGACATCTATTGGGATGGTCAAGAAATACTTAAATATTACAATTTACCAATATTATCAAAGTTACAGTCATCTTTCTAAAAGCTTTCACTGACAGTCAATACGTGTCTCTGATACAGGGTTACCAACTACAGTTTTTTGCGTCGTAATTGCGATGATTTATAATGACTTTGTTTGTAGTTTTGTTCAATGGTTAATTTTTGACTTTTGTGCGCTATTTTTGTTAATTTTTCAAAGTATTTATTTACAAAGTGTGTTTTCATGTATTCTTTGGTTATTGGCGGTAGTTTTGCGGCATAATACGACGTTTATATAGACTTTTTACGGTTTTATTTTATAGTTTATTTACCTTTTGTGCTTTATTATACATCATACAGATAATTTGTTGATTTTAGTTTACAAAGTATATTATATTCCACTATATTTATAAGTAAACATGTTTTCTGTGTCAAGTTGTGACAACCCTGACATTTTTTGAATATTTAAACTGTGTTTTTCTGAGTAAACGGCAGCTCAAACGCCCCACGGTGTATATATTTAGTAAGTTTTCATAATATCCTTTATATCTGTATACAAAAAATATAAATTTTTTAGGTTTTATGTTTGTTGAAAAAATCACGGCCTGCTGGGTACAGCCATACTAATAACTTCCGGCACTTAAAGGGTTAAACGTAGATACAAGTGCGAGTGACAAGCGAGAGGGAGAAGCACTACTGACAAGTACTAAGCTCGTGTAAACATGGCATAAGGTTTATTTTGGATCAGTCCTGATTTTGTTGTAATCAGTGGTAATCGGCCTTCCGGAGGGAACACCAAATGTTATATAACCATATTGAATTTTTTAAACCACATTTGACACACACGATCGCTTACTGCATCTTTATCATATACAGTACATATATATTTTGGTTTGGGTCACATATTTTCTTTGACGATAGTAAAAAAGCATCAAGCTTGAAAATGAAAAATAATAATTTGGGTAAATAATGGCCGAAAAATGCGCTTAACTATTATCTTCTATAATAATACACATTCAGCACGTTTGGAATGAAGTAAAAAACATTTTTTTACTAAGGAAATCTATTCGACAAATACATTAATTTCTGGACAACATTAATTTACAAAATATAATTTTCTTTTACATGAAGGGCTTTTAATATATTTCTGATTGCTTAAATTTGTTTAATAGAAAAAATTAAATACTTTCTGAAGCAATTTAACATGTAGACCTCGGAAAACGTTTGTTGAAATAAATTTTACTTTGAATAATGTTTTGTACACAAATAGGGTGTAATTTAAAAAAAACAATCTTGGTACTGAAATAAATCATACTGTAGCGAAACACGAATTTATAGAATTATGAAATAATTTAATTGGCTTTTATTCTATATTTGTATTCCTTGCATCTTGTTAACATTAAAAAAAACGGTATTATTTTTCAAATAAATAGTAAAGAAAAAATTGATGGAAAGAAAAAAGAAAGAATGGAATGCTCAGAGTGATATGTTTTATAAGTTATGTGATTCACATAGTTTCATTGACCAGAGCAAAACAATATTGAGTTATTTGTATTGAATAAAATAATAAAAATATTAAATGTAACTTTAAAAACGTCAAGTATCTAAATCGTAAATACAGTAGAATATTAAGAAAGAAATAAAACGATTTGTATTTTTTCTAAAGGGGTTCAACCTGTTGAATTATTTCCTCTGACCTCGAAAGAAGTTTGTTTAAATATAATTGATCAAAACTTATCAAGTGTTATGATATCACTGAATAAAACCGCGGAACGCCCATTGCCTAACCGTGATAATGAACTCAGTATAAATTGGATTTGTATCGACACTAGAAATTAGCCGACTTCAATTTAAGACAAATGCCTACATTCAGTGATATAACACCATTTCCTTTATTTATCAAAAACAATTGCGTTATAAAAAACCAACAAGTCGTATGAGAAGATGTGTTTACAAGCTTAAACGAAAAAAAAACAAATATTGAGATTTTTACGCGATAATGACAAGCAACTAGTATTTATTTATATGATGTAAAATCGAACTTACGACGGTCTCTCCAATATTTTGGACATGCCATGGGTCGACTGAATTTGCCAATGGCATAATTTTGTCAGGATAGGAAAAACGTTTGCTCAATTTTGTCAAGGATAGCTAAAGACAGGCTCACAATATGCCCATCAAGGCCGCCATTCCTCTGATTGATAAATTTTGAGGGAGTATTGCCATACGCAAATAACCCGAAAGCAAGTGCCGTACTGATAAGAAAAAAATACCGACAAACTACTGTGCGCTACATTCGGCGATAAAATCTTATTTGTGATCTCAAGTCAGAGTTTTACATCAAAGTTAGCGACATAAAATATGTGTAAGACGAGAATTATGGCAAAATGTTAACATTTAAAAAACATTTTTTTGGTATTCATTTTAAATTATCTTTATTTATTAAATAATATGATTTATATTTTGCACACGATTTGGTTTAAATAAATTTTTAAAATATATTCGTGTTTTATGATCATCTAAATTAACTGAAACGGATGAAATTCCATTCGGTATTTATGAAGTAAAATTCCGTATATACACAGTCTTTCAAATCCAATTCTAAGACCCTCCCCTCCTATCATAACCCATCATATACTTCTCTAGCCTTCGTATACTCTGTCTGTGTATACCAATATTCTTCCGTAAGTCGAAATTCTTCCATAAATCAACAAGGAAAATGACATGTCATGTATATCTACATTTTTTTCGGAGCGATCTCTCAAGGGTCCAACTCATAACCAAACTGAGTCCAAAAACAACAAGAAAAGACATTTTTTCTCTTAACTAGGATTCATATGTGGAAAATTACTGGACATATTGCACTATGACCATATAGGACAGTTTGAAGTCAATCAAAGGTAAATAATTTTCTCGTAAAACACTAACTTTACGAATTGGTATACAACTAGCCTTGCCAAGGGACAATATACTGTTTTTTTGCATATGTCTGGCCCGGTTAAAAATGCAATGGTCCACGACTTCACAAAGCAACATTCCACGGGATTTAGTTATTTGAAGCTCGCTTAAGTTATGTGATATAAAACAATTAATTACATTACACAGCTCCTCACTTCGTTATATCTAAAAAATATTCATTAGGGAGCATTTTATACTAAAAAAATGTTGGAAGACCATACACAATAACATCGTTATATACGTTTCTGTCGTAACACCCTTTTTGTGGTGGGTATGACCTACTATGCGCGAAGACGAATTACTTTACTTGTCACATGGTCGTATCACCTGACACCCACCATCCTCCAATGGCACCTGTTTTCAAAACTGAGGGTTTTTTTCTCTTGGCCTTAGTAATACGCCAAGATTCAGAACCATATAGCTTTCTGGAAAAAAAAACGAACATATTTATTTTATAAAAAATCAAGTATTACGCAAGTTTACATTGTTTAGCTACCCTGTAAGTGACGTAAAACAGTAGATATTCTTACTTGGTGAGGCTTGTCGTCTTTGTGCAACTAAAAAATTTAACGTCTACGTGTATCAACAAGATTAAAGTTTTTGCAGAGCGGTCGCGAAGTCTTTTATCTTTTAGGGGAAGCAAGGCTAAAAAGGTTGAAAAACAATGGCTTAAATTATGTTGAAACAGAGACTATTGATGCACAGGGATATTCTTGTCAGGGCATAAGTCGTTAAAAATGAGATCCATCTTTCCTGGGTTTAGTTCCAGGACGAAAAAAAAAAACAAAAATAAAAAATACAGACCAATAAAAGTTTTCCTTGAAAAATTTGTCAAAATCAAAAACATGCATACAAGCTACATACAATTCTAGCCCATAAATTATATTTCGTTAACTATAAAAATTAATAAATCTAAAAGAAATATTGCAATGCGATCCTTTCGATACTTTTTTTTTAAATAATTATCTTTGATATTAAAAGCCTACAATTTAAATAAGTTTTTAAAACCCGATAGACATTATTCTTTAGTTCATACAATTAATATTGTTTTTATTATACACGTTTCATTTCATTGGTTGATTAAAAGATAGCATAATATTGTGAGGACGACACTGATCGTGGACGATGTACAAGAAATAAACAAAAAAAAAATTCTCTAACAAAATCTGCGCTTTATTTGGAAAATAACATATGATTTTTGGATCGTGTGTAGTAGCCATAATTTATTTTTCTAAAAGTTTATTTGTTCACAATAATATAATCCATTTTCAAAACGCTTATCGCGGATTTTTTTCAAGATAATATTTACAAGGAAAAACCAGTTAATTTCAACTACCAGTTTCCTTGTTGCTATTCGGAATACATTGGCATGTACAAACAAGTTTTACAAGATCCCTGTTGACTTAAATTATTTTAATTACTACGGACTGTCGAAAGCGGAAAAACATGTGTTTTAGTCGCTTCTTACATTTAACAATATTGGAAAAGGATCTCAAGCACAGGACTATTAAAATCTATCACATAACTTAGTTATGTGAACGATTTTAATACAATATGTTTACATTGTAATTGTTTTGAGAATAATTGCAAAAATCGTACGTTTGTATGATTGATCTTAAATATGAATGCATTTTTCAAATTATTATATTAGAGGGTTCCGTAAATTTTTTTTTCTAATCAAAGTAAGTCATTTGATTCTAGACATTTTTGTCAACCAATTACATGCTTAATGTGGATGACCACGCGGTAACGCACTGGACGTCGGTACAGAAGGTCACCGGTTCTAACTTCGTGCTGTCCTACTTCCCCTCGAATCACAGACATTTCCCCCCACACTAATGTTCGAGGGTATAAGGATGCCCATGACTTCGAACATATATTAATATTCTTTAAAAATAACATACCGATGTATTCCAATCACCTCACTTCAGTGTGCCATTGGATTCAGTACAGCCGTGTGGCCGATGAGTTTGCTAGTGTGCAACGGCTCACACACTTAAAACATACTCCACGGCACAGTTTTGCTTTCCCGCTGAATTGACGTTGGAATGGCGAGAGGATACTCGACTACGAGGCCCAGCAACGACGACGACATGCATTTAGAATAAAACTCAGAATTAAAATCCAAGAATTCTTTAAAAGCATTTTCTGCTGCTTCTCTAGTATTGATTTTTCTTTCATAAATAGTTATCAAGGTGCTTGAAAAAGTGAAAATCGGCTGGCGGTAGATCGGGTGAGTAAGGCGGATATGATAATTTTTCGTAGCCCAACTCATTATTTTTTTTAATTGAGATCAAGACGATTGAGAAATGGATCATTATAGTTATGCAATAATAACAAAGAACACAATTCGAAGCGACCATTATTAAGTTCACCTGGAACCCACTTATCAAGCTTTTTCACCTATTCAATTTTCTTTAAATGTGCAGAAATTGTAGCACCATAAAACCCAATTCTTGTGCCATTTCTCATACCGTTTTAACATGTTTTCTTCAAACAAAGCTCCCAATTCGTCATTTTCTATAGTACCAGGATGTCTTCGACCCTCTTCATCTTTAAGACTTACGTCTCAGTTCCAAAAAAATTCGAACCAACGCCACACTGTTCCACCAGAAGTGATTTTTTCACACCATGTTTGGTTAACGTTGCGTGCTGTTTGAGATTCATTATGCCCACATTTAAATTCTCCGGGTCCAAACAGAATACGGAATTTGCAGTTATTAAAAAGCACCCCTTAAGATGTGTTGATATGTGTTCCATCAACTGACAAAAAAGAAAAATCCTACAGAACTTACAAGGTATGTGCTAAGCACAAGAAGAGAAGTGAGCCCCTGTACATGTGTAAGGAGTGTGATGTAGCTCTCTACAATGAAGGATCTTGGCAGAATTATCATACTAAACAAATGTATTCAAGTATTTTGAACAAATATGCAAAGTGTCTTCAAAATATTTTTAATATTTGCTTGGAAATAACAATTTTAATAAATCCTTCACAAAAATCCGAGTTCCTCAAAACAAGCCGGACACTGGGAAACATTGTTATAATTTTGATTGGGTATTCAAGTGTTAAAAGAGAGTCAATATAATACAGTATGTTACATGAAAATTTAAAAATATACATTTTGATGTTTTGAAGTTTTATGTTAAATGATTATACTTTGAAAAATGTACTATCGAACTATAAATGGAAAACTTATTCGTAGAAAGAAGAAATATGACATTCATTGGATGTAGCAAATATATGGTACATAATAAGTTAAATATGTCACATAAAAGACAACCGAAAAACGTATTATCTATAGTATCATCATTCAAACCACACTAGCCAGAATCCTCTACAATATCCATTCTGTAGAGGTGACTATACTAGAGAAAATGTAGGATGGTCCTTGTGACGTTTGAAATGTCATGTCTCAAAGGCTCATACCTTTTTTTATAACCGTTTTTTTTACAAATCGAATCGTTTTATTATAAATCGAAAAATTGTTTTTCTCTAAACAGACGTTTTAATTCCTAATTTTGATTATACTGACTTTCTAATGTATTGTATGATTTGTATCTATCTTTAAATAGGCCAAGATCCACTATGAATTAATACTAATTAGGAACATTTAATTTTATGTATGAAATAATCGAAAATCCAATTATCGTATACCCCATCCCTAGCCAATGCAGACTAACGTCGTGACTTTTGACAAACGTCACCAAATATTATTTTATTTTAACAAACTGCCACATTTTTGCTAATTTGTAACAAGATGTATTAATTTGTCATTATTGTTAGTTTTATGTAATGTATTTACCTATATAACTTGCTATTTATTAGAATCGAGGCTTATATTAAAGTTGATAATATAATTAAAATTACTGAACGTCGTTACAACGTTGTATTGGGCAAATTTGTGAACTGTCACAGGGACCATTCTACATTTTATCTAGTATAGCCACCACACAGAGGTCCATTCGTAAAATCCGCCAAGCACATAACTGGCACTTACTCGTATGTCTTGTTCATTCGTATTGCCCGTATTAAATAATCGATTGCTGAATTGATTTATATCTAGAGTCCTTATTTGCACCAGTTATATCCCAATCTGATATTGGTGCTACGAGAACATGAATTTAATGGATTAAGACATTTCAGGTTCTTCAAAGATGGAAACATTAGCCAACATTAAAGATGAAGAGATGAGCTTACGTTTTCAACTTGAACGAAGGCATCTTTGGTATATCTAAGAGACTATCAGTACATATTTTGTACTCTAACGTAACTTATTCCAATCCTGGAATAGCACGCCCTTGTGCTACCTCCGTCCTCCGTGACCCAGTTGGTAAGACACATATATTTCAACCCTAACGCTACGAGCTCGATTCCTATTGGAACCCATTTGTTTTTAAAAATTGCGATAAACCCGCCGGGTTGTATCATATACAACGAAAGTGTAACATAATACAATACTATTTGGGCGCACTTTTCCATGCGGCATTTAGCGACTCGACTGGGCGTTCTTTTCGCTTTATACGCTTATATTTTTCTCAGTCTCGCCTACTTAAAAGGTTCTACCTCCTTGACCACGGTGTTTCTTCACTTATTGCGCTATTTTGTTGTTGTGACACAGCCCTGGGTTTGTAAATCATGAAGCGTTAGATTGGACTTGATACTATTATTTAGGCTGTCCTGGTTTATTTTTCGTAGCTTAAGTTCGTAGAAGTGTAATTGCTTAGCAATGTCATATTCACGCGTCCTGGCAATATATTCAACTTATCCAAATTGTGGCTTCATTACATACTTTTGTTTCCATGCTGGATGTACTCGTATTTATCTCATTAAAAAACTTAGATATTGTAAGCTTGTCCTGACATCTATGGTGGAAAGATCGTTGATGAAACTTTCAAAAACTTTATGAAATATTTACCATTGGAATAAAGACCGGGATTGTCGAAGTTTTGATGAGTTGATGGTGTCCACAAGAATGACTAAATCGCAAAAATTCAATACCGATGAATGGCTGTTAAAGATTGCTTGACATCATAGCGCTCTTTTAAGGGGTAAAGGACCTATTCTGGGTTGCCAAACAAAATAATTACAATGATGTTCGATTCCAGATAAAGACAGAATAAATAATGAGTCGAGTGACTTACTATATAAATTGATCTCATAAATCATCTAAGTTTACAAAACGATATCCAATTAAACATGAAATGATCTTAAAATAACTTAAGAGTAGATTTTAAAATGCTAGTTAAGTTTCCGCCAATTCGTAACTTTAATATTTTTAATAAGATTCAAAGTGTACGAAATTTGACAATATTTATTTTAGGAGAATATATTTTATAAGGATGACATGAATATCGTAATGCAATCTATGAACTGTATTCGAAGCCTGTCACCTTTTATAGTGTACAATCCATAATAAGATAGGCGTTGGCTTATCTCCAGTTCCTGGAACTCTCCTTCGTTCCCAAGTCCTTAGTTAAAGGATAAGGATTACAATACCGATAACGTTTAATATGATGTTTGTATTTGTTATCTTAACACGCATAACTTAACATTAAATATCATACATACATATACGAGTATACCATCACGACATTTCCCTGTCGGGGTAGGAAGATAGAACACAGGGTCAGACTTTCCTGTTTCAAACACATCATAAACCTCTTATACACCTTGTCTTATAATTTCTATGATTTCCCTGACTTTCTACGTTTCTTTCTTTCAGAATATCATCCAACCATAAATTATTTTGTCTTCCTCTCACACGTCTTCCACTCAAATTTGCACTATACTATATATCTGTTTTGTTAATCTTTCTTCATTCATTCGTTCTACATGCCCAAACCATCTCAATGTATTCTTCTTCATCATACTTAACGCATCAGTATTTTCATACATTGTCACTCCATGTATTGACTCTTCTCAATGCACGCATTTCTACAGCATTTATTCAGCTCCTCTGTCTTTTCTAAGTCCACGCTTCACTTCCATATATCATCAAAGTTGGCACCAAAATACTATTGTGAACTCTCATCTTAGCAGATTTTTATACTGTTCTGTTCGAGTATATGTATATGTTTTAGTGCCCCACTGACTTTATTTCCTATCGCTGCACGCCGTTCTATATCCCTCTTAACTCTTCCATATCACCTGATAAAATACTATCCAAACAGCAGAATTCTTTTACTTGCTCCAATCTTTCATTATTTACCCATATGTCGCATTTATTGTTCCTTTCACCATTGTGTTGAATTTTCATTCATTTTCAGATCTTTCTTTCTCCTCGCATTTCTCCTACAATTTACTTATCAAACTCTACAATTCATTTTCTCTCACCACCAACACTGCCATGTCGATTCCTCTTTAGTTCCTTAACACATGAATCGTTATAAATATTGAACATCCAGGGTGACATGGCGCATCCTCTACTTACGGGAGCGCGGTTTCTACGCATGGTTCTATTCTACAAGATTTCTTCTCGGTGTGTTATGATACTACCTTCTTAGCGTGAGGAGGGATGTGAGAGTGTCTTCTTATGTTTTTAAGCTGCTGACGAGAGCTTCACCTTATCCTAATAAGCTGGAAAAGATAAAGTTTTATATTCCTGACAACTATTCAAGGTACAGAAATATTGACCTATTTAAACCGCCAATAAGTAGAACTTACCTGACATGTGCTCTTCCACTGTATCACGGTCTGTCCCTTCTAAATAAAGCCGCGGATATTGACATCTTCAACATTTCCGATAATGTTTTTAAAGAAAGCATTATGAGCTTTATGAGGAAGTTAGTTGTTTCGACCAAACTAATAACTATTAACTTTATATTTTTGCTGCTGTATATAATATATGTTAAAGCTCTTTATAGAAAAAGTATTATTTCTTCTTATTGTACGTAACTTCTTATTTCAAGCTTTGTATGTAATTGGCTTTAATCTGTATATGTAAACGAAAATAAATAAATCCTTGCTTTACCCCTTTCGAAACATTAAAACTTTCAGTCGAAAAAGTGAAAAAGCAAAGATTCATAAGTTACAAAGTTATGACTAGTTTAACACTTCCCTTACTGTGCTAAAAAATTACGCCAGTTACGGTGATGGCTACTGAGGGTACACTAAAAATGTATGTTTTAAATTAAAATTATGCAAAATCTATTAGTTTTTTTTTTTAATTAGCTATAAACATCATTTTATTGTGTAATAAAATGTCGAATAATATAAAATAAGTGTAAGAAATGATAAAATAATAGTTGAAACAGAGAAGTGATATTTCTATACGAATATAATTTTCCCACTGCGTCGTTCAGTCTGCGCAACGTTCAGAATGCGCATGACTGAAAAGAGGTCTCCAACCTTTTAACACTTCCCTTACTGTGCTAAAAAATTACGCCAGTAACGGCGTTGGACACTGAGGGTACACTAAACATGTATGTTTCAAATTAAAATTATGCAAAATCTGCTAGGTTATTTTTTGTTATTAGCTATAAACATCATTTTATTATGTAATAAAATGTCGAATAATATAAAATAAAGGTAAGAAATGATAAAATAAGAGCTAAAACAGAAAGGCATTTCTATAAGAATATTATTTTTACGCTGCGTCGTTCGGTCTGCGCACCATTCAGAATGCGCATGCGTGATAAGAGATTTCCAGCCTTTTAATTTTTTTTCATAAAATTATACAATAAAATGTAGCGTGTATTTTTTTGGCAATAAAACCATAATTCGAATAAAGACAATAAATAACATATAAACAAAATATAAAATGAATATATAAATTCAAAAATCAAGGTTTTAGGGCGAGAAATTTATATAGTATAAACAAACACGAAATTCAAAATTATATATAAACAAACACGAAATTCAAATCAATAAAATTTATGCAATTTGGAAAATATAAACACTACAGAAAATTTGAAAATAGGACAAACATATCATATAATCAAAGTTTAATCCTGTGGAGAAAGTTATCGCAATTGGGGCATGAAACCACTTTTTTTTTTACTCTATTCTACGTACTAAACACGCACGTGTTTGACAAATATTGCAGAATAGCCTGGTTTTTTTTCTCGAATGTTTTTAATAAAACCCACAACTTCCTCTTTTGAGGACCTCACGGGGTGCCAACAGGGTATTATTTACTAATGTTTCGGATATTGACTCGCCACAATATGTTAAAACTGTATTAAAAGCATCTTGTTGTTGCTATTTTTCCTTTTTAAGATATTGGGCATTGCCAATTCCAAACTTAACTCTCTTTTGAAATGTTTTCGGTGGTATTAATTATTTTGTTTCCACTCTGGATATTTGTCTATCCATAAGAGGTATGCATTCAATGCAGCCATATCTATAATTTCCATAAAAAGACGGAAAGGCCATCTTCTCGTTGACCTTGAGCAAGAGTACTCTCAAGTAATTTAGTCTCCCGTATCTACTCCAATTTTCGTATTATTATAATGATGTATAATTACTATAGTGGCTTTTGTTTTTCTGAATAATCAATTTCTGCATCATTGAATTGAGTGGATAATAATAATACTGCTTTATTTTTTGTGGTACACACGAAACAAGTATTTTATTTTCAGCTACTATGGATTGTTTTCTCTCTAGACGGTATAAATTCAAGTGAGATTACTCTTTTATTTTTTCGAAGCGTGCCAGTTAGAGTTAAACCTTTTAATAAAAGATTATCGGCTAATTTGATGGAGGTAATAAAAATACCTGTGGTTATCCTCCTGTTCGTGCCATACTGCAGTTGAACCATTTCTATAACTACTCAGTTACCTTGATTTATCTCTCTACGATTATTTATCATACCAGAATAAGCCTGTAAATTTGTTATGCGTCATATGCCGCCGCAGTCGGCAGCAACCCAGATTTTGATGCCATATTTACCAAGTTTAGACTTCATGTACACGCGAAATGAACAATTCTCTCTAAAGTTTGGCAAACGTTCATCTACAGTTATATTCGAAGATGGAGAATAATTGCTTTTGCACATATCCATAAACATTTTTGAAATCCACTTAATTGGTTCTAATTTATCTGAAAAAACCCTGATATCTCTCTTCTCGGGTTTCTTTATCATCAAAACGAATATGACTGTAAATATAGATGAATCTATCTCGAGACAGAGCTGTTGTGAAAAATGACTGGCAAAAGGGACTTTCACTTATCCACAATTCACTCAAAGATAGCTTTTGTGTTCGATTTCTGCCAGGTGCGAGCAATATTCCAATGAATTCATATAACTCGTCTTTTGATATTGGTTGGTTCTTTTCTGAATGAATTCGATTTAAATGACGATTTGTTTCTTAAACATCACTTTTACCACCTCTTCATTTACAAACAGACAACACATATCTTTTATGGAATGTACATTTATACTTGAATTTCTCAGTCCAGAATCTTCGATGAGAATATTTGATACCCGACCGATGCCTCGAAGATTGAGGTGGTACTCGTAATGAACTCCATTCGAATCCATGTTTTGATGTAAATAATATTTCTTCGTCTTCTTCACTCGTCTCCAAATCAGAATATACTTCATCCTGTACCTCGACAAAATCTTCTGATTCTGATATATTGCCTGTCGCCTTAAATTCCAAATCGCTATCATCGCTGTCGATATTTCCCGCCATCTCAATTATTATATTTTTGAAAATGAAATTATAAATAAAATGTACATTTATTATAAAAAGAGTAATGGTACAATATAACATACCAGATAAAAAATGATAATAGAAAAAACATACCAGATAAAAATTAAAAATAACAATCAGGATTATAAAACTGGTGACGAACCCCTGGAACGAACTGTCAAAAAAGAATGAGTGTTTGACATTTCGTCAATTCGCGATTTAAAATCATTAATTTCTGTTGAATTAACTATGAATGTTTGGTTTCCTAATGACATCATTCAAATCATAGAGGTTTCGATGAGGAATACATAAAGTATGAAGACCCTGCAAGCAGTATATTTCGAGAAATTAAATAAAATATAAGTCATGATCACTCGCTATCCATCACCGTACGGCAAGTGTTAATAAATTTTCATTTTATCACTATAAAATACGATAAAGTTTGACAATCAAGCTCGTTTATGCATATGAAATGCAGTTGTGATAATTTCTTCGAAATGCAATGTTGAATATCGACTTTCGTTTCTCCCAAGCCGCTGCACAAACCGTGTCTCGTGTATGCACTGGATTATGTACGTGGATGCGTTTTATCCCTACTCTTACATTTCCGTGTATGTATGTATTCAACGTCAGGGGCGTCCGTCTCACATCGTAGGACAAACCGCAAATAATAATATCTCACTTTATGCAGCTATAGATGTCGAGTAAATACAGTGGAAATGCGTGTACTGAGAAGAATATGTGGTGTGTCGATGTATGATAGAAAAATACATGTAAATGACTGTGACCTAAAAACCTAAAAATTGAGGATGACTGTAACCTAAAAACTGAAGTATAAATAGGGGGAAACGAGCATGTTTAGGTGGTTTGTATGACGGATGGGTGACGAAAAACTGACTTTACAAATTTATAACGCAGGAGTCGTGGTAGAGCACGACTGGGAAAAATATAGTTGAATAAGGCGAACGAAATTTTAAAAGAAGAATTAGGAAGAAAGAGTTACGAGAGATATTGGACTGTGTGTAACTATAGAAAACAAACTTAACGGGGCTCTAAAATATATGTATATACTCGAACGATAGTCCACAACAGTATTCAACAGTTACAGGAGTCAAATAAATCAATGCACGGGGTGACAATGCACGACAGAATATGAAATAAAATTATCAGAAATGAATGTAAACGAAACGAAACTTAAGGGTATTTATTAAGTAAGATCAAGAAAAGAACTCTGAAATGGTTTGGAAATGTAAAACGAATGAATGAAGAAATCTAATAAACTAAATATATAGTGCAAATGTGAGTGAAATGCGTGGTAGAGAAAGGTCAACGAAATAATGGTTGAGTCAAGTGTATGATACTTTGTAAGAAGGAAATGTAAAATGTCAGAAAAATCGTAGTTGTACGGATTTAGAAGAGACGAAAGATGTGAGTCGCGACAGGAAAGGCTGGCGTTCTATCCCCTCTATCTACCACGACAAGTAAAGGGCATGATTGTGTGATTGGGTGTTTGCTTATAGGTAATCTAGTTAACCCATACATCCTGAACAGTCTTGGTTTTTATGTTCTGAATTAATTATCCGAGACAACACACCCATACATCGTTCGATCAACCTATATCATAACTCAAACCAACCTGATTTCGAAAATGTCGATAGGTAGAGCAATCATTCTTTTCAAACGTGTGTGTCTTCATAAAGACGATTTTCATGTGTCTCTCTCAAATCCATCAGGAAAAAAATCTTAAATTTTGTGTTATTCTTGAAATAATTTCATTTTTATGGCATTCTCGTATCATCATCATTTTCAACCAGGGTCGATCTACTGCTGGATGAAGGTCTCCCCAAGTTGACTGCAAATAGTTCGGTTTTTTGCTCGTTGGCGCCATGTCATGCTGCCATGCTTCCTGATTTCATCTATCGAGCGTACCTTCGGTCTTCTTCTGGGCCTCTTTATGCCTCTTGGATATCATTTAATTATTTCGAACGTTCATCGGGAATCTGACATTCTGGCCACGTGTCCTGCCCATTACCCCTTTATTTTCTTGCACACCTTTATTACGTCTTCTACCTTTGTTTTGTTGGGAATCTTTTAGTATACTATATAGTATATGATATATCTCTTTTAGTATATATATCCCAACATGCATCTCTCCATGCTCCTGTGTGCGGTCTGGAGCTTTTGTGCGTTCTTTGCTGTGAGCGTCCATGTTTCACAGGCATACATTAGTACTGGGAGAATACACTGGTTGTAGATCTTTCGCTCCAAAGATATTGGGAGATTAATTTTGAAGATGTTGTTCAAACGTTTAAATGAGCTCCATGCTAGTATTGTCCTTCGTGCTATTTTCTCCGATATGCCACCTACAAAGGAAATAAGTTGGCCCAAATACACATATTCCTGGTCAAGCTCCAGTGGATTTCCATCTATAATTATTGGTTTTGGGGTAGAAAAGCTGTTCATCATATATTTGGTTTTTGATACATTACTTTTTAAACCAACTTCTTTACTGTATATAGCATGCTATATTTTGTCATAATGTTTAAGTGTAACATTTACATTTATACTATGGTTTTTAATTTTGTATTGTTTTATGCAGTTTGTTTTTTTTACTCGTTATGATTTATTTTATTGTATTGTTTTATTTTACTCGTTCATTGTACGAATTAGGGAAACCTGTAATGTACCAATTACTTTAAAAATAAAATTCATAAGTAAATGGAATTTAGTAAATATGAGATAATATCTTGAAGTCGATATTGATCGAAGATAATATAAATATATAAATACGAGTATTAGCGTATACCAGGGGCTCCCAACCTTTTTGTACTCTAGAGCACATTCTAAAATATCGGTAGGGTGGCGGGCACCACCTATTTTTAATCGACAAACTCCTTCCATAACTTCTCATTTTCCCATCATTTATTTTCTTATATTCATAATTTATTAATAAATAATAAACAAAAATGTTTCAAAATAATAAAATTATTATTCAAATTGCATACACACAGAGAAATGTATTTACAAAACGTAAACAAAGTAAACAAAAAACACAAATACAAAGAAAACATTTTATAAAAAAATATAATATCTATATGTCAATGTGATCTTTGGCATTGCATATCATTGGCCAGTGCCTCATACTCATAATTAGGAGAGTATGACGATAGCAGATAATCCTGTTAGCAAACAATCATAAAGATGCTCATCGGTGAGTCGAGATCTACTATATATCTTGATTTTATTAAGTTCATGTTTGAAAACAATGATTCGCATAAATATATCGAACCGAAAAATGATTCAATTTTATATGCCGCTTTTTTCAAAAATGGGAACTTTTCCCTGTCCACTGTATTCCAAAAGTCCTCTGATATTAAGGATTTTAGCAAAATATCATTCTTAAGGTACAAAATTTCTAACTCTAGTTCTTCTGTCTTACCTTGAACAAAATCTGCAATACATGCGGCCATTTCCATTACATTTATTTGGCAAGTAAAAGGATTGATACAGAAGGAAACAATTGGCTCGATATGTGTAAACTACAAAAATCTCTCTTCAAACTGTTTTTTTAACACTTGAAGATGCTTAATAAATAATGACCCGTTTAATTCATTGTTACCTAGCATTTTCTTCATATGTGGGAAATGCACGAGAGAATTGATCTGCAGATGTGATACCAACAAATCCAATTTAGCTTTAAATGACTTTACAGAGCTTATCATTTCAGCTATGCTTTTGTCTTTCCCCTGCAACTCCAAATTTAAAGAATTCAATTTTTTCATGATGTTTGTGAGAAATCCCAAATCAATCAGCCAGCGAGAGTCAGCTAGTTCATCATAATTTTCCTTTTTATCGTTTATAAATGTTTTTATTTCTTCAATTAAACTCACAAATCTTGTAAGAACCTTTCCTTTACTGAGCCAACGTACTTCAGTATGCAGAATAAGGTCATGTTCTTTATCTTCAGTATCTTCTAACAGGGCCTTGAAAAGTCGGTGCTGCAAAGGAGCTGCTCGAATAAAATTGATTATTTTTGTAACTATTTTCATAACGTGTTCAAATGGCAATATTTTACAACACAGAGCTTTCTGGTGGATAATACAGTGGTAGGACATAAAGTTTGAAAATGATTCATCCTTCTTGCAGAGGGCAATAAATCCTTTGTTTTTACCTACCATTGCTGGTGCCCCATCGGTGGTTATCGCAGACAGCTTGTGCAAAGGCATATTTATTGACTTGGCGTATGTTCTGAATGTATTATAAATATCCTCACCCCTTGTCTGTCCTTTCATAGGTAATATTTGCAACATATCCTCTTTTACTGTGAAGTAACTAAATACCATTCTCACCATAACTGCTAACTGTGCGGTGTCTGATATAACTGTTTACTCGTCAAATTGTAGCGAGAACCAGTCACATATTTCCAAGTCAGTCTTTAACTGAGTTTGTATGTCTGTTGAAATTGCATGTATTCTTCTTGTGACGGTGTTATTTGACAACTGTAAGTCTTGTATTGCTGAGACAATCTCACGTTTGTTAGAAAATCCATCAAACAAACAATCGGCACCAGTCAAAAATAGTTCTTTAAACAACTCACCATCAATGAAAGGTTTCTTCTTTTTTGCGAGCATGTGAGAAATTTTGACAGTTTGGCTGTCGGGGCCATGCTTATTGCTTTTACTGACAAACAGAGCTGTCAGAGTCATGTGCCATGTGTTTTGGCGCCTTCGGCGTTCATCGGCTCAGTTCGCGGCGTTCGTTCACTTCGGGTTTTCTGCGTGTACCAGGAGTGATGTGCAAATAGCACTCCCCGCTCCAGGCTAGCGTGAAGAGTGCAGTCTGGCTCGCCGCTAGACAAGTTGCGACAAGTACTGTCAGCAAAGGAACCACTCATACATACAATATCGCAAACATACGAACGTATTTAATAAACCTAGGCACTCAAAAAAATTAAAACTCTAACAAATAAATAAAAATAATTCACATTTTTAATTAATGTTTATGAAAAAATTCTGTCTCTGTCGAATAGTGGCGGGCACATCCGAATCGTTCCCGGGCGCCATGGTGCCCGCGGGCACGGGGCTGGGAACCTCTGGCGTGTACTCTACAAAAATGACTATATTATTTGGAAAATGTATCGACTTTTGGATCGTGTCTAACAGCGATTAGTGTGAAACGTTTAAGGTATTTGCATGGAAAAAATATTGAGCCCGGTTGGTGATAGTTCGTTTCTCTTATTTATTTCTCATTCATATATATGTACAATGTCTGAGGATCAGTAACATAGCGAGGCGCTGGCATATGTGCAGTAGCGAGGGGTGTCATTAACACGAGGACGCCGTTGGCGCCCTCGACACCGTTGAGGTTCCAAATTTTATTTAATTGTGATACAATCTGAAAGGCTTATTGCCAAGCAGTAATCTGCCAGAAAAAAGGAAGTAAAGTAGCTCACATGGTCGCAAAAAATATTATTCAATTGCACAAAATTCATGAACTATAATATTATACATAATAAAAATAAATATGAGATTTTATCAATCAAATAAAAAAATAAGGGATGGTAAAGAAGATAGAAAAATCAGGAATGAAACATGTTATAATACTGAATTAAACTTTTGAAATCTAACATAAGTTATTAACTGGTTACAGTCTCACTGAATACCGGTGAACTGGGAAAGCCAATAAACAATATCTGTTTAAACATAGCGTGAATCTGTGATCGGTGAGACGCTAAATATTCTCGGTGAGATAAGAGAGGGTGACGGGATAGTTAAGGATATTATACAATATTGTCAGAATGTGAATTTTGTATCTATTTTTCACGTTCAATCTGTTCTACTCCTTCTAGTATGTAGTGAGGTGATCTTACTTTCTCAAGTTGAAAATAAATCTTAGAAAACATTTTGAAGATGCTGTAATTTGTACAGTTGTTCCTCCATTCTCAACATAAGAAAATTTCGATGTTTATTTTTTGCACATTCAACGAAGCGCTAGTTCTACGCCCCAGTCCGGGCTGCACCCGAGACAGCTGTGCCTCTTGCCCACTCATTGTTTCGCCCCTGTGTATACCACATCAATAAGTTCGTTGTAGATTAAAGAAAAGTTGTTTATATTGTGTTTATTATTTTTTTATTATATGTGGTAGCATTTACCTATAATTTATATTTATTTCAGTACCAAAACAGTGATGTTTCTACAACACAATTGATTTACTATTTACAGACAGCATTATGTAGCATTTTAGAAGTAATAAATTAATGTACAATAAATAATAAATTTAATAAGTTCATACATACAAATCATCACACTATTCCCCTGTTAATCTTTCTTCACTCATTAATTCTACATGCCCAAACCATCTCACAGTGCTCTTCATTTTACTCAACATATCACCCTTAAACCACCCGATGTACACGTATTCTTCTCAGTGCACGCATTTCTACAGCATCTCTTTGACTCCTTTCAGTCGTTTCCCACATCCACGTTTCACTCCCATTCATCAATTTAATATAATTATGGTATTACACTATATTGCATATGATGCGACTTAGTGGATTGCCATGTGGCAATCTCTTCCAAATATATTGTTTATAGTTAAGCCATTAACATTATGGAGGTTTAAAGACATTGTAATTTGTTTTATTAAATACTGTTTATTCCACTTTTTGTAACGGTATAACCCTACCGTTTTTAAGGCTTTCACCTCATCATCAGGGGACCACAAACAAGAACTAGTGCTCCCCTGATGATGAGGTGAAAGGCTTGAAACCGGCAGAGTTATACCGTTACAAAAAGTGGAATAAACAGTATTTGATAAAACAAATAATCTGAAATATGTTAAAGAGGCTTTAGGTGAAAACCAGACAAGAACATTTTTTTTAAATGTATGTATACTAACACGCATTGAACCCGCAACGAAACCTGACAATGCATGATCAATCAAACGTAACCCACGGTCTAAACTTTTGCAATAAGTCACATACAAAACTGAAATATTCAATGTTATTAGAAAATTTACTGTCGTCGGTTTATGAGTGCGTACATACTCGTAGCATCACGCCATTTTCCTTTCGGAGTATGTCGAAAGGAAAGAGCGCCAGACTTTCCTGTCACGAAATCCATACACCTTCAAATACAACTCGAAAGATTTTTCTGACTTTTAATCATAAATTTAATCCAACAATACTTTCCTAGGTTTTCCATTCCTCTACTACACCTTCATCTCATATTTACACTATATAGTTTGTATTGTTAGTATTTCTTCATTCATTCATTCTACATATCCAATCCTTTGATTTTAGCCTATTATTTATTAGAAGCCTCTGTTTTTTTAGCATTGTCGGAACAAATAGGAATGACTGGAAGAAAAGTATTTTTAACCTTATTTCCACGCGGATTGGTTGATCTTTGTAGCCTCATTCCTGGAGCTTTAGTGTGTATTCCAACAAATTGTCGAACGCCACTGCTACAAAAGATTGAGGATGAATTGCAGGGTCTGATAAGTAAATTGTATAAGGGATGTAAAGAGAAAGATCTGAGAAAGAATGTTTCCAAAGTCATGGTGATAGAAAAGTAAGAAAGGGAAAGTTAATGTGTTATATGGGGGAATGATGAAAGATTAGAGTAAGTTGAAGATTCTGCTGTTTAGGTAGTATTTTCTCAGATGATAAAAGAGTTGTGAGGGATATCCAAAAAGCGTTTAGCGATAGGAAACAATGTCAATAAAACAATACATGCTCGAATCGGACAGTAACAAAATATTCTACAATTTTTTTAAATTTATTTTACACATGACTAGAAATATACATAATTTGCGAAAAAACAACAGATAATTTAATTTGGATACACAATTTTAATGGATCTGGATTTGTTACCCTTCATTTGTCATGTCCCCATTAAATTAGGCGTTTGTCTGTATCTCACTGAGGAACGATAATCCATAACACTATTTTTTAACCAAAATTAATGTATGGGAGTGAAACGTTGACTTGGAAAATGAATTAAACGAGCCGAATAAATGCTGTATAAAGTGTATTGAGAATAATGCATGAGGGGACAATCCATGAAATAATACGTAATGGAGAGTTTAAGAATGAAAGTAAACTTACATCTGATGTGTTGAGTAAAATGAAAAATAGTACATGGAGATCATTTATGCATATACAACGAATGAATAAAAAAAAGACTTTAACAATAATATATAAAACCGGGTGTCACAAAAAATGTATCCATAATTTTATTGATTATAAAATCTGTATTTATAAGCATACAGTTCCGTTTCAAAGTTCACAATAAACAACATAAATGAATTTTTTTATACTCAGCTCCTGTTTTCAAACTGTTGACCATTCTGATCCAGGCATTGCTGGCAACGCGAATCAACGAAATCACAAACATCGAGAATCATTTCATTTGGTATTTGGGCACATCCTCTTTCAATGGCTATTCGTAATTCATCAATAGTTTCAGTTTTTTTAGCATAAACTTTATTCTTGAGAAATCCCCAAACGAAAATGTTTCATACAGCGTTTTCGTACTTCCAGTAGCACTTCAAAATAAACTTTCTTTGTTCAAAACTTAGTCTGGTTTCAGTCATTATTTTTCAATTATTAAATCTAAAAAAATCACCAAATTACCAGTTATTTAAGTGTGGATACATTATTTTTTATATATTGCAAATGTGAGTGGAAGGCAGATATAGAAAGTAGGATTGGATCAAGTGAATTATGTTTTGAAAGAAACGTTGTAAGATACAGTGAAACCCCGTTTTTTACGTTCCTGGAATTCACGTTTTCCCGCTATTTGCGTTCAATTTTTACAATCCCGTTTTATTTTAGTAAATTTAATACCCGCTTTTACGTTTTTATTTCCCATAATTAACGTTTGAAATATTTAAAATGCAAATCAATTTATAAACATATTTAATTAAATGCGCGACGATTTAAAATATTTGAAATTAATATAAGGAAGCAGAAATATGTTGTTTCTTTTTATAGACACGTGTGCACCTGCAGCTGCAGAACTCATGGTCAATGTTACACGAGTCGTGTAATACGATGCAATTGGTGGGAAATTTAGAGAATCAGAGGCAAGGTCCTGCACATTGCGTCTCTATTAAGTATCGAAGGATTTACTGTATCAAATGGCTGGATAGATGGTTTCATGAAGAGGAACTCTGTGGTGATCAGTTTGCGGGGAATTTTGAAGTGTTGATTTGGAGATAGCTGAAGATTGGAAGCAGACGGATGTTCCTACTCTGATTGTGATGACATCTTAAGTTATGGATATCGATTATATAGTGGACAGTCACATCCACAAAAACTTATCCGACCAAAAATTACGAGTATCTGGTGAAGAAGAGGAAAATTTAATCCATCCAATTCCAACAAAATAGCATGCTATGAGGCATATTGAGGGTCTTAAAAGCTACTTTACTAGCATTGAAAACGTACAAGACGAAACTTTCTTATCGATTTATAAGATCGAAAGAGCTGTAAACCAGAACAAAAATGTGTACCAAATCGATTTGCGTGATTATTTAAATAAAAAATAATTTTCAATTTTTTTTTCTAGCCTCCATCTACGTTTTCCCTCTAATTACGTTTTTTTATCAGTCCCTTCAAAAACGTAAAAACGGGGTTTCACTGTAAGTCATAGGAGATGCGTAAGAAAGTATGGATGTGGAAGAGGCGAAATTCTGGAGCTCTGTTTTCTGCCTGTCGCAGTAGATATGCATGAAAAAAACCTGAAAGTAAAACCAGTTCAGAGAAGACATTAGACCACGGAGCCGATACGTGAATACAGTCAAAATAGATAAATAAAAATTGATTAAGAGGCACGATCTGTTCGGTCAGGACATTTTTGTCTTAGGTCATCAACTTTGTTATCACTGTCAAACATTTTGTTTATAGTGCGTGCTATGTTCAGAGCAGTTGAAACTAGGCACACTATATAATGATTTTTTTAACGTATGATATTTATTTCATCAAATGCTACATTAAATATTCTTGGTATCGAGAGTATTCATCGTCTAGGTGTATCTATTCATCGTCTTGGTGTATCTAGATTTTCCTCGTCTAGGTGTATCTATTCATCGTCTAGGTGTGTCGATTCATCGTCTAGGTGTATATTTAGGCAAACATAATAAGTAGGGTCTAACAGGCAAGAGTTACTTTCAATAAGAAATCCGAGATATTTGAATCTCCTAACATTGATATCAATGTTAGGAAGAATTTAGTGAAAACTCTTGTCTGGAGTGTGCTGCTGTATGGCTGCAAAACGTGGACCATCAGCCAGAACGAGTCCGGGCGTCTGGCTGCCTTTGAGATGTGGTGTTACAGGCGCATGGCCAGGGTCCATTGGTCAGATCACATCCGAAACGAAGAGGCATTAAGCGGAGTTGGAGAAACAAGTCAACTCCTAAATAGAGTTGCCCAACAACGATCCAGTTGGATAGGCCATAACATCAGGCACCCAGGCCTGCTCCTTAGCATCGTCGAGGGAATGATTGAGGGCAATAATCATAGAGGCCGCCCTAGATATAGCTACATGGACCGGATGATCCGGGATGTGCGCTGTGGCAGCTACCAGGAGATGAAGAGACTGGCGGATGACAGAGATGAGTGAAGAGATCGAGTGCTTGGTGCAGACCAATCCTAGGATTGTAACCCAGAAAAAAAGGTGTATCTAAATTGCATGATAAGCGTATATGTGTATGTTCACAAATTCACAGACTCCACCCAGTTTTCAATACTGCTTCTAGGCTGTCATAAACATAGAATGAGTGAAAAGATAGACTGAAAATAATGTGTGGTATACTCAGGGTCTTCTTTCTCTAGGATTCGAATCGGAGATCTTTTTTGGCATTATTTGTTCTGACATGAAAACGACATACCCAAGCCATCACACCTGAGACTTATATATCCTTGTTAGTAGAGTTTCTAGACTCTGAATAGGGATGACTAGATGCAGGGTGAAAGTAGCCCTGGATGTTATTGATGTGTAGAATTTACAACACTTGTTAGTTTGTCCGAAAATCGGGACTACATGCTCTGGGCAGAACCTGATCAGCGCGTATGACAAGACGATCTAAGTTACGTCTTACTGGAAATACATGGCATAATAGATAACTGGTAGTCTGGACACGGAAATTAATGATTTAGTCAAGTTTATGAGTTTCAAGTCTGTCTTATGTTATATACGAATTCTTGATCAGTTCTCGAAAGGTTTTCGATGCTCCTCCTCCAGCGCGCCGTATCCCAGTTGCTTTTACTCTCGACGTTGTCATCATCTTCATCATCACCATGACGTCATGTCTCTATTGGGGTAGACAGAGAAAAACAGAACTTCACTTCATTCTATCTTGGCACATATGCCTCGTTTAGATAATCTCCTATTATAAAAGCTTTCCCCTCTTTCCTCTTTTACAATTAGATTAATTTGGTTATGCCACGTGTTACTAGATTTTTTCAAATTTCTCGTACTTTCTTTACTGTTAAAAATCATTACTCATTTTTCCGCACCCGAATCATCTCTATGTTCCTTTCTTCATCTTAAGCACTGCATCTTGTTTCAATACGCATTCTTTCCTAATGTTTTCATTCTTTTTTCAGCCATACATTATTTTCCATACATTCTATGTAACACTCATGTCTACTGAATTGATTTTATTTTAATCACTTTATTACCACGTCCAAGTTTCGCATATATCACATATCCTAATGTTGGAAATAAAATAACAATTCAAAACAGTCAACTTTGCTTGAACATTTTGACAAACATTAAGGGGATATTCTACTCTAGAAATTTGAAAAAATCGTTTTTTTTTGCATATTTTTAAAGTTTAGACCTTTAAGAATATGTTTTCAAAAGGAAATTTTAAAATGCTCAATATTTACGAAGTTATAGCTATAAATGAGGCAATTTATACGAAGTTATAGCTATAAATGAGGCAGGCAAGGCAACTCCGACAATAATCTCAAAACTGTAAACGCGTTTTTCTCGAAACTACTTTTTTCGACCTGGTCGACATATGGTATAATCTCAAGTTTTATCCAACCGATTGCCTTCAAATTTAGTATGAAACTTTGATAAATGTTTTTTTATCGTCCCTACCTTGGGGTAGGGACGATATAAAAACAATAAACAAACTGTAAAAAAACCATACGAAAAATATTTTTTTGTTTTTTTTTATTTAGTCTGAAAAAACAAATCAATAAGATTTGAGTAAAAGTTTCTTTATTATAGTTAAATAGAATATTATTAACAAGATTAGACCTTTATAACAAGATAACCTTACAATTTTTATTCCTTCGAAATGATTTATTCGAGGTATGAAACAAAAGATTCTTTATTTCAAACGTGGAATATTATTAATTAGAAATTTGAAAATTTTGATTCCTTCGAAATGATTTGTTACCAAATCTGAAATAAAAGCTCATTTTACAATGAATATAACACGAACAATAAATATAACAAGAAACCTTACAATTTTTAATTTTTCTAAATAATGTGTTTCGAGATCTGAAACAAAAGCTTCTTTATTTGAATTATATGGAACATTATTAATAAGAATTTTACAATTTTGATTCTTTCGAAATGATTTGTTTCCAAATCTGAAACAAAAGCTCTTTATTACAACAAAATAGAATATTATTAACGAAAAACCTTACAATTTTTATTACTTCGAAACGATCTGTTTTAAGTTTTAACCGGATCCTAACTTGGATCGCGAACTACGAATTGATTACATATATTCTATTTATTTTTATGAATTGATTTCGTCTCTTGATATTTGAATATTTACTTTTGCATTATTCAACTGTTCAGATCTACTACATATAAACCTTCAATGGAAGGGATTGCCTGCATGCAGTATGCAGTGTGCTGAGAAACCAGTATTTGTTTCATAGCCGGTAAAGAGAGAGTGCATTGTGAAAACTAACTTCTGGTGTCCATAAAACGGCACGAGAGAGTGTGTTTTAGTGTTTATTGTTGAGAATATAATTACACAATGTCAGGTAAGGTCTGTGATCAGTAGAGTAATTGTTTCGCAATGTATTTTTAATTGTTTTAGCATATTTTTTCCACATGCACTTAATAAGAATTATGTAAATCTAAGCGCAATAACTATAAAACAATAAACAGAGGGCTTATATAGTGTGAATTTCTAATAAATATCCCCCTAAGGGCGCATTGTTGTAGATATATACGATGCAGCTCATAAGCTTCACTAAATAAATTGAGGTGAAATGACAAAAAGTACAGATATTCCTCGTTAAATTTCGCTATAACGCAATATACGAGTAAATAAAATTATAAAAAGCTGATTTCGAATTTGCCCGGTTCAAAGAATAAAATAAAATATAGGGATTTTAATTGAAAATAAATATAATAATTGTTTATTTTTACCATATTTAAGATATTTCACTTTTTTTTATATTAGCCCGCCGTTCGTATTGTGTATTGTACAACAAAAGTGTTATACAATTCAATATATCCCGCGGGTTGATATCAAGCGTCTCAACATCTAAACCAGGCCCGGGCAAATACTTTGGCTGAAGGGCTGCGTTAAGAATGTAAATGTTAGAACGGGCCGCCAAATAAATAGTAATTTGTGCAGACATAATTTATAATCACAAATAGGAAAATTATAAAGCAAAAAAAGTGTTAACGCAGAGATCAGAATGATAGTGAATACGGCTTTTATACAGGTATATACAAATTCGTGGCAATTCAGACGGCTGTGCATCACACACGTCTACACAAGCCATTCTCACACATTCACTCTTATAATGCAATTGAAGGCTAAAAAACGATTTTGCGTTAAACTTAAGTTATAAATACGAGTATAAACAACACAAAAAACAGTGATTGTAAATAAATGTTAGAAATAGTTGGAGGGGCCACAATGAAATAAAAGTCGTACGCATATGTGGTCCGCGGACCGCCATTTTTCTCAGGGCCAATCTAAACCAATTATATATTCCTGAGTTGATCTAAATCAATTATATATCACGTTTTTATTGTTATTTTAGATCGCACTCTCAAAAACTTTGCTGCAATTGAAATTAAAGCAATCGAAGATGAGAATCTTATAGCCAGCAAGGATGTGACATCCTCACTAATTGGTGACTTCGGAAGGTGGCAGTCTCGGATAAGCATCATGATGGGCCTCCTGAAGTTGTCCATTGCCTGGTTCCAGCTAGGCATTGTCTTCCTGGCGCCTCCACAGAAGTTTTGGTGTAAGAAGCCTGATATATTTGCCAATCACTCGAACGCTCAATGGATTAACATGTCCAAACCGGTAAATATGTGTATATAAATTGCATGTCTGTTATGGCATTCAAATATAACAATTACAAATTATACTTAGACCTTTTCATTCACTTATAAATAAATATTTTATTGACATAGTGTGTACGTATATACATATATCATGAAATTGCGACTATATTTCAAGATAATGGCGAAGAAAATACATTTAACAATGAAGCTTTTAAAAGGTCTGAGCTTTTCTCATAACATCACTCCAGTCGAGGTACACCCCCACCAATAAAGGGTGAGTTCGGCTATGAAGACATCAGATGTTTTTCAGCCTACAGCCTTGTACATGTATGGACTTAACACTAATGGATTCATCCTTAATCACTTCATTTTGTATTTTGTTTATATTGTCATCCTATAAATTATTCTAAGTGCACGCATCTTTACAGCACGCATTTTTACAGCACGCATCTTTACAGCTTCTTTCAGTTTTTTTCCACGTCCACGTTTCACTCCCATCGTCGTCGTCGTTGCTGGGCCTCGCAATCTAAATCGGAGAATTTATATGACTGAAGTCATAGGTATCCTTACACCCCCGAATACTAGGCGAAAAAAGGACCTGTGTAATTCGAAGAGAGTAGCACACCACGGGGCTCGAACCGACGACCTTCCGCACAGAAGTCCAGTGCGTTACTGCACGATCATTAACTACCATACATCTTAGTTAATATAACATATTATTGTGGACTATCATCTTAGCAGATCATTGAATTATCTTAATATATTTGTATGTATTTCAGATAACAAGCAACTCCCATTGCGACATATACGACCCTACAATTTTGATAAACAAGGATAGTTGGAATACGACTGATATCCAAACAGTCCCATGCACAGAATTTGAATACGACACATCAATATTTGCAACGACCATAGTGAGCGAATGGGATCTCGTCTGTTCAAATCAATATTATGTAGAGGTAAACAAAATATGAAATGAATAACAAACACTAGTACTCAATAACGCCAGTGATTGTGAATTGATGTGTCTGAATAACGCTAGTGATTGTGAATTAGTGTGTCTCAATAATGCTTGTGAATCTGAATTAATGTGTCTGAATAACGCATCAAATTATGAATTAATATGTCTAAATAACGTTACAAATTTTGAATTTATGTGGCAGTATGTTTGACGTGTTAAAAGAGATATTAAAAACGGGTAGCGACAGGAAATAAGGTAAACGGAACACTTAATCTTATATACAACAACCGCGCAATATCATCAGTAGCAAAAAGGATAATACATGAAATAGTGTGTTGGCGCCCACCTTAATGGCTGGAAGGGACACTTGAACTTGGCAGAAGAAGGATAAGAGTAAGATTAATGGTGTGGAGATGTGTGCACTAAGAAAAATGTGTCAGTGTTTGAAGGAAGGTAGAATGAAGACATCAGAAATGAATGAATGGATAAAGTGGTTGTTTTAAGTAAGACGAAGAAAGGAGCTTTAAGATGCGAAAGTTGTGTGCTTGAACAGAAAAGTTTGGAGAACAGTTCTCTCTGCCTACCCCGCAAAGGACACGGCGTAATGATATGTATGAATGTATATATCTGAATAATGCTAGCGATTGTGAATTGATTTGTCTTAATAACGCTACCAATTGTGAATTGATGTGTCTGAATAACGCTACCAATCGTGAATTGGTGTGTCTGAATAACGCTAATAATTTGTGAATTGACATGTCTGAATAACGCTCACCAACATCATTCTATCGTGTAGCTCATAGTAGAGCATCGTGACTCCCACGATAACCCATGACAACCCCTCTCCATCCATCTGGATTTATCATTTTCTTCCCCAGTGCTCTTCAATTATTTTTGCAATTGCTGAAAAGGTCAACTATAACAGTATTCGGTCAAAATCTGATAAATATAAAAATTAAGTGTTCCTACTTGACGAGTTCGGTACACAATACCAGTGTGAATATTAAAAAAATCTGCAGTAGTGTATCAATTAACATCATATGAACATTTCAGAACACTAATGATTTATGAAAAATACGGAATACTCTTGCATGACTCCCTTCCTTCTTGGATAAGTTTTGATCTGAGATGTGAATGTATATATGCATCAAGAAACCAACCCACAAAAGGTTTTTTTTTCTGTTTAGTTGAAAAATTAAATATAAGCTTGCCTTAATACTAAAAAGGCAAAAATTAATATCTATAAGCCAGTTATATGGATATTTCATAGATAATTTTCTTCTTAATATTTTTTGTTTCATACATGATTTACAATAAGTTGTCATACACTGCACATATCTTTTTTTTTGGTTGTGTCACATTTTTTTCCTTTGCTATAGTAAAAAATTATCAGGCACTGAAAAAAAACAACTTATTTTGTTCTTTTTCAAAATTACGTCAAAAATTGTTTCGATAAGTACGAGATTGCAGGATATACGAGTATGTTATGTTATTCCAATGCAAAAGCTGTAATACTAACTGTTACTCGAATTCTCCCATGCCGAGATTGCATCTATCATCGGTACATATGTCAATGTGCCTTGCCTGGTTCCACTTCTGGGTAGTACACATATACATACATACCATTACACCATTAACCTGTCGGGGTAGGCAGAGATAACACAACACCCGACTTTCCTACTCAACTTATCATTCATCCTTTGCCTCTTCCATATCCATACAACTTCTATGATTTCTTTGACTTTTTACATTTCTATCTTTCAAAATGTCATACACTTGATCCAAGCATGCTTTCCTTGGTCTTCTACTACGCCTCTCACTCATTTGCACTGTATATTTGTTTTGTGAGTCTTTCTTTATTAATTCGTTTCACGTGCCCAAACCATCTCAGAGCACTCTTCTACATCTTACTCAACGCATCAGCTTTAAGTTCACATTCATCCCTAATCACTTCATTATATATCCTGTCACCCTACCTATTCTTCTTAATACACGTTTTTCTACAGCGTTTATTTGGCTCAATTCAGAGTTTTCCACATACAACTCCCATACATAAAAGTTGGTACTAAAGTTCTGTTATATACTTTGGGTAATGACCCTCTTTATTAATTTAAATTAATCTGTCTCGTGTAGTATTGTTTTTATGTTATGTGAAAGACACTGTTGTGTCGTGAATCAAATAAATTAATTAATATATTATTTTCAGTTTTCTCAAGTGACATTGATGCTGGGAGTGTTAATAGGGAGTCTGGTATTTGGACTTCTTGGAGACAAATATGGCAGAAGGAAGACCCTATTCGTCGCGATAGCCATGCAGGCAGTGGCCGGTTTCTTCACTGCCTTTACTCCGTGGTTGTTTGGCTTCCTGGCAGCCAGGTTCGTGCTGGCCATGGCTTCTGGAGGAATAGCGATCATATCATTCGTCATCTGTATGGAGGTATATTTTTTACATAATAAATAATGCGATACACCACAGTTTAAAACGCAAACTATAAAATATCAGTTTTTGACTATACAGTTATCAAAACCAAAGCCATCGAGATTATAAACTAAAAGAGATTTCGCAAATTACTTTGAAGAGACGCCCTTTTGCTATTTTACCTTACTGAAGACGTTAAAATTAAAGGATCTCTACATACTTGAGAAAAGCTAACTTGATATCAATCTCTATCAAGATACCTAATGCATTGGTAAGAACATATTTAAGTAAAAACATACAGAATCTCAACATACTTACTTAAAAAAATTAATTGGGAAGTCAGGGTACTTGACGTTCCACCGGAGATGACTATGTAAGAAAATTTGTGATATGCATATCCCGTTGCATATATGGCTAAGAGCTTCAGTACTTGCAGCTTGTCTGCGTATTCTTTCTCCATTGGGTCCCTGGTACTAGCAACCGTTTTACAGCATTTGACTATATGTACTGTTATTTAATCCCAGCTGTGCTGACAGACCATATAAAGTACGTAAAAGGTTCTCAAAGAAAACGTCAACAAAGGCTCTCATACGCGCATGTAGGACTATCCTTGATTTGAAGTTTATCCTCATAGCATTGACTTAGAAAACTCTATCATTATAAACCTTCGAACAAAACAATTTCAGGTAGTCGGTGGAGTTTGGAGGACTATAATCCCGATCCTGTATCAAATTCCTTTCGGATTGGGAAACTCCGTGATGGCCGGACTAGCCTACGTGCTGCGAGACTGGAGACATCTCCAAATATCTCTGTCTGCGCTCTCTTCGCTCTACCTGCTGTTCTATTTCGCAGTACCGGAGTCTCCGAGGTGGCTCTTGGCTACGGGGCAGAATGAAAATGCTGTCAGTAAGTATATACATATATACACACCATCACACCGTTTTCCGGTCGGGGTAGGCAGAGAGGAGAGAACTCCAGACTTTCCCTTCGCGATACATATCCCCAACCAACCATTTTCTCCCTCGTCTTTCTTTACGACACCATCCACTCACGTTTAAATTGTATATTTATTTTGTTAGTCTTTCTTCATTCATATATTCTGCATGTTCAACCCATCTCACAGTGATCTTATCGATTTTACTTAATACATCAGTCTTAAGTTCACATTCATTCCTAATCACTTTATTCCGTTATCTGACATATATCACATTCATTCCTAATCACTTCATTCCGTTATCTGACATATATCACATTCATTCCTAATCACTTCATTCCGTTATTTGACATATATCACATTCATTCCTAATTACTTCATTCCGTTATCTGACATATATCGTCCCCCCATATATTTTTCTCAGTACTTGCATTTATAAAGCATTTATTCAGCTCCTTCCAATAGTTGTCCACGTTTCACTTTCATACATCAAAGCTGGCACTAGAATATTTTTATGGACATCTTAGCTGATTTGGATACTGTCTGGTTCAAGAATAGTTTTATATCCCATCAACTTTGTTTCCTTTCGCTACATGCATTTTAATATATCTCATAACTTTTCCATCATCATAACTTTACTTCTTAATACGATGTGTAAGTACCAGGGCTGTGGAGTCGAAGACAAAAAAACACGACTCCGACTCCGACTCCGATTCCTATATTTACCAATAACACGACTCCGACTCCACAACTCTGACTCAAAAAAGCTCAAATTTATCAGGTTGTTTCCTACCTTTGCATATAGCCATTTTTTCATGTTATAGGGATAAAAATAAAACAAGATCAAACTTTAATAATTATTTATTAGAATTTATTCTTAAAAACAACATTGCTTCTATTAAATCTGTATTCGTAGAGGCTCTCAAATCAGAATTGAGAATTTTAAGAACGGAAAATAACCGCTCTACGGATACTTGGGTTGGCGGTAATGCTGTAACGATCATTGCTGAATCTTTTACCATTTCTAGATACCGCTGTATTGCCATTTCAACATTTAACTTATAAGTTCGGTCAATTTTTTCCATTATTTTCAATGCATCATAAAATTCAATTTTAAATTTTGAAATAGAGTCTCCTTCATCTATATTGGGACTGTGATTCAAACGAGGACGTTTTAGTTTATCTTGTTCATTGAGATATTTTTCAAAATCGTCTTCAGATTCAGCGGTGTCGGATGAAGATGATGATACTTGGTGTACGTTGCCTGCTGTCGTCTCTTTTTCTAGTCGAAGGCCTTTCATACGAACGGTTAATTCAAACAGCGTTTTTAGCTCTATTTATTTGTTCTTCCGTCAATATGGATCGAACCATGGGGTTAACATAGATCCCAGCCAACAGAATTTTCTTTCGACGTGAGAAAGAAGGAGACAAACACATTTTCGTAGACTTTATGCATTAAATGGATCTCGGTGATTCACCATATCGGCGCGACTTGCGCCTGCAAGTTTAATATTCGTGCACAATACACATTCATTATAATAATTAAAAAAAAAAGTATTTTAAATTTTAACGAAAAAGTAGTCGGAGTCGCTCGTTTTTTACGACTCCTACTCCAACTCCGACTCCAGCCCAAACACCGCGACTCCGCGACTCCGACTCCAACTCCGACTCCGACTCCACAGCCCTGGTAAGTACCCTTCCATAATTATTGCAGATGTTTACATATTTTAGTGTTGTCTCGTCACATGAAGACAATTTTATATATTAATTTTTAATTAACCGCTGAAAAAAATCGAAAAAGTTTTCAGAGTATAACATCATAAAATACATGTTATATGTTCAATGGGTTTGCTGAAATGAAAGCAAAAAAATTGTAATGAAAATAATGATTTGGGAACAACCGTGTAAATTTCCTGTATACATATATATTATTTATAAACAATTGTTGTACTGATTTTGTTTTATAAATACTTTTCTCAAAAATATAAATGGGGTCTAAAAATGAAACTTTGCACAAGGCACATATGAAAAGCTAGACACCGCTCTGACTTCAATACAAATCAAGCTTGGCCAACTCCTTCAAATGTCAAACTGCGAAACCCGATGTTTTCCATTGCAGGTAGAGAGATAAAATGTCAATAAAATAATGTAATAATAACATCAGAAGGATGTAGAGGGTGCGATAGAAATAATTCCTTATTTTGACAAATTAATTAAAAGGCATCACAGATGTTCTACAAAATTTTATTTTACGATCTGAAAGAATAATATTTATAAATACTTTCACTGTTTTGGAAATTGTCACTATCTAAATGCCAACCTTCATTTTCTATACACGTCTGAATTGTCAACCTAAATTTTCGCTTTACTCTACTGGTTATTTCTTGTGGTATTGCCCCGATTTCGATAGCAGCTTTCAGCCAGACAAGATGTACTGTAGTTAACCCAGTCACATTAATTTACATAGTTCCTTTACAACCATCATTTTCTACGGAAGGAACTGAATGTCTGCGTGTCAAGTTCTTCTCACATTTCGATGAGATATATCCATAGCGGCAGCATGCTTACGGACTGAGCGTCGTGTAGATTGTGTAACGGCATGTCTCCCTGCTTGGACGTTTTGTGGTGTTAAAACGTTGCAAGGTCTCTAAAATTTGCAACCCACAATAATATAATCTTCCTGTCAGGAACTGTAGCATTTCCATCTAGCTACATAATTGCTACATTGCAATGACAGAATCGTTTTTTTTTTAATAAGTTTCAATTACGAACGCATAATTATTTCCACTTAATGCCATGATTGAGACTAAAATTGTAAAGTTTGAACTATTTAAAGACACCACTGTACATCATCAGCGCCTGAACAGCGCCGGTGGCAAATCCAAGAGGTATTTCTGCTCCACTTTGTATTCCTATCGCAATTAGAAAATGATTTTGTTGTACATAATTGTAATGAATAAATGTTCAAATAGCATTTATGTTGCAGAGGTTTTGGAAAAAATATGCGTTTGCAATAAGAGAGACACAATAGACATTCGAAGAATTGTCTTTAAACACAGTATCAATGTGCAGAAGCTGGAAGATAAAGACACTTTTGGAGATGCACTTAAGTCGAAAAACATGAGAAATAAGATTATTCTTCTATGTATACAATGGTATGTATGTTATTTAAAAACTATTGAATAAGATTAAGTTCTCCTAGTCACGTCTTGAATACTCACTTATCAGTTATCACGAACTTATCACGAACATAACAAACCATATTCTAAAACTATTTTTTTAACTTGAGTTGTACCCATTACAATGTTCTTTTTTATCAAAGTTCCTCTTCTCTCAGGAGGTTGGAAATTATCATGACTATCTTGACCCTTGAGGCAGCAGCTCTGAATAAAGATATGGTACCACAGTCAAACTTTTTGTGTAAATTCTTAAACCTGGAACTTTTTACACTTCTTCGGTTTTGAATTTCCCCTGCAATATCAGTTGAATGATCTCATTTTTTTCTCCTGGCATTATATAGCCAAAGTACTTTGATTTTATTCTTTTAATCTCTTTTCTAATTTCAAAATGGCACCGTTACAAATTGCTGATGGAAGCAACATCTATTCCAACTAAGAGTATATTTGAAACTGTATGTTTTTACGAGTATGTTCCTAACCAAGTATTTGAAGCACAGAAATATTGATATATTTAGACTGGCAATAATTATAACTAACTTGCCAGTACTCTTCCTTTGTTTCACGGGCTGTGCCTTTAGAATAGTGCCTCGGATATTGACAAATCCAATATTTCGGAAATGATTTTTAAAGAAAGTATTTTGAGCTTTTTTAATAACAGGAGTTAGTTATGTCGGCTTTAAAATTATTTATGATTTATCAACTTTTATTTCTTGTCACTGTATATAATTATCTTGAAGCTTTTTGTGCAATTGTGGTTAACCTGTAGATATTAGCTTTATAAAGTAAATAAAGAATAAATAAGAAAGATATCTTAATTCTTGTTACTAATAACATGACGCTAGTTAGTTGGGTCACTCTGGTTCCACGTCTGATGACCATCGGGGTATAAAACTTATACAGTCAAACAAACCAAACGACAGCTGAGATGGTACGGGCACATAAGACGGAGACCACCAGACCATACTGTAAATCAGGCAATATCTGTGGATCTTCCTCGACAGCCGTCCAGAGGAAGACCAAAGAACTCCTGGATGACTCAATGCTACAAAATCCTGCAGAGAAACGGCCTAGATGAAAGCGACACCCAGAACCGAAGAGTATACAGCCTGAGAACGAGAAGAGCCGGCCCCAACAGCCTACCTAGGCAATGAGTTGGGACAGTGCCAGGAAGAAGAAGAATAACATGACGCCTACTTTGTCTTCGTACATTTTGAAACTTGACAATCTATGATCAATCAGTCAATCGAACTTAACCCATAATCAAAACAATTTTGCAATAAGTCACGTAAAATACTGAAGGATCCATTGTTCTTAGTAATTGTATTGTATTCTTCTCTTTTAGGTTTATTAGTGGTCTTTGTTTTTTTGCATTCTCTCAACAAGTGGGAATGGTAGGAAGAAATATATTTTTAACAGTAATTACAAGCGGACTGGTGGTGATTCCTGGAGCCTTGATGTGTATACCGATCGTCCAACGCTACGGCTACAAACGGACACTTGTAGTCTCTCAACTTGCAGTAGGAACATGCTTTCTTCTTATATCTGCTGTACCCAAAGGCGTATACCCTCAAGACTGGCCTCGAATGGTCATCTTGGGATTCACTATTTTCGGACTGTCAGTGAGTAGTACTTTTTCTTAAGAACCTAGTGACATTGTGATCATTGATTACTCTTCCAATATTCGTCTTTTTTCCATTCCTTTATTTCCTAGTTTGTTCCATCCAATGACTGAGGAGAGTGTTCTTTACTGAATACCACTATTTTGTGGAAACTGCACCAACGCAGTCCTAAACTTCGTCTGCTTTAGACACTTGGAATGAGTTGACAATAGAAAACTTGTCTCGATTATGTAAACTAGATTTAACATTAATGTAAGAGTTCTTCTTCATCGTTGTGGCGTGTCCAGTTCCCTGATGTTGGTGACCACTCTTGAGAAAATATCTCTGTCTTTGACGGGACGAAACAGCCCCTTATCTGTCTGGATACCTGTTCATTCGCGAATGTTGCGTAACCATGACAGGCGCCTTTTGCCGATTCCGCATCGACCCTGATTTTTGCTCATCGACATTAATTTTAGGGAGTGTTATTTTTCTCCTCTCGATATATGGCCCAGATAGGCAATCTTACGACATTTTATGGTATTCAAGAGCTCTCGTTCTCCACCTGCTCGGATCAGTGTTTGAGATACCATGAAACCGAAAATTCTGAGCATTCTCTTATAAATTAGGAGTACAAAATAATAACACAATTGAACCCGACGAAATGTATTAATGTACTTTGGGTAATGATGATGATAACTCAATTTTTTAAAGTTTAAAGGACGCTTTTGGGAGGGGTCAAGACAACTTTGAACAGATAGAGTTTGCCATGATTTTATATACACGTATGTCATTGACGTCAGAAATAAGGAATGAACAAAGGAGGAGGCAAAAGGATGAATTATTTTTATTATTATGTCTTATGTCTACAATCTAAACATCGTTATTGGTACGGTACTTAATTATATTAAAAAATATAATAATAAAATTAGTTATGCAAGGAATTCTGTCATCACTTGACACTGACGGATACTACTTCATATACGAGTACAAGAAGTTCACGGCCATTAATCGAGAAAAAGAAGAAATAATTCTATGATCAAAATCTATATTCAAAACTTGTTTCAGAGAGTGGCGTAGGTGGGATGGGATGGCATTTTCATTTGAGTTTAGAAGATTATTTTATCTTATTAGTTGGTTGATTTTTGTTAGTTAGTTGAGGCCCCGTCTGTGTCTCCTCACTGAATGGTGTTACTGTTAAGGCAAAAATAAGTTATTTGATCCAATAGGCAAGAATTTTGTGAGAAGGTTGTGTTTCCTCCCAAGAGGGATTACAGCCATTTCAAGGAAAGAAGTAAACTCTACGTGTAATAGGAGAAAAATGTGAAGCTGGCAACAAGGATAATTGTTATTCAAATAAATAATAAAGACATGAAATAACAATAGAAATTACTAAAAAAATATTTATTTATTTTTTTGTTTTACTTTCGTAATTATTGGCACGTTATTGTTAGTTTTATATAATGGAAACTTTGTTTCATGTTTTCAGATAGCATTGCCTACTCTGTGTCTGCACACGGGAGAAATATTCCCAACAGTGATTAGGAATGCAGGAATAGGCTGCACATCGATGTTTTCAAGAATTGGATCGATGATTTCACCTTTCGTTGCCTTACTAGAAAAATTTGCACCATCTTATCCGTTCGTCATATTGGCCGTTCTGACTGCTCTACAAACTATCCTCTTGTACCCATTGCCAGAAACTAAAGGTCGACCTTTACCTGACACGATAGAACAAGCTGAGAAGTTGGACAAGTAAGCGTCGTTTTCTCATATGATCTATTTTACATATAACATATATCCAACTGTTTTAAAATCTCAATGTGGCATGTTCACCGATTCAAGTTTTTAGAAATAGGTAGTCACAGTATAAAAATTATCCCCCAATCAAAAATAGCAAAAACGGCCTTTATACATGTATTGTACACATATGTAAGATAAGAATAATAAGAAAAAATTTGATTTATTTTCTTCTATAATATTCCCACTTTCATGGGAAAAAAACATATTCCTAGTTTATAGGTATCTAGTATAATGTATGATCAGGGCACCTTAAATGGAAGAGGGTGCGTAGATCAGATTTTCTCTTTATGTACACATAATAAGAAAATGTAATATGCGTTTGTGGACTTGGGGATAACATGACTGCGTGATAAGAGGAAAGCTATGGAAAATACTGAATGAATATAGTGTTGATTGTAAATTAATAAGTTTTATTTCGTCATTATACGCTGGAAGTAGAGCATGTATAGAGAGAACGATGTTTTGACTGACTGGTTTAATATTTCAAAAGAGGTTTATCAAGGATGTGTCTTGTCACCTGGGTTGTTTTATATTTACATAGTTTCCTGTGTGATGAAACTACAGAGGTCAATGGACGGCATTCACATTGCTATTGGGAATGTTTGTGGATTGCTGGTCGTGTTAATGGAGAATGAGGATGAATTACAGAGTCTGATAGGCAAATTGTATGAGAGAAGTAAAGAGAACGATCTGAAAATGAATTAAGCGAAATCCAAGGTCATCACAACTGAAAAGTGCGAGTAAAAGTAAATGTGATGTATAAGTGAGTCATGAAACATTTGAGCAAGTTTAAAAAAACTTTTGTGAATGTATTTTTTTCTCAGATGACGGAAGAATTACGAGGGATATTGAATGGCGTAAAGCGATAGGAAATACATTCAATGAGGCACTAAAACATGTATTCTTGAACCGGATAATATCAAAATCTACCAAAAAGATAGTCCACAACAGTATTTAAGTACTAACTTTAACGTATGGGTGTGAAACGTGGACATGAAACAAAACTGGAAAGAGCCGAATAAATGCTGTAAAAATACGTTATCTTAGAATAATACATGGGGTGACTACGTATGACAGATTATTGTGAAAAAAATATCATCATGATTGTAAAATTATTGACCACGATTGAAAAATAATCACCATAATTGTGGGAAAATGATGATCATAATTGTAAAATTATTGACCATTATTGTGAAATTAATGAACACGATCGTGAAAAAAATGAGGATAGTGATTGTAAAATTGCATTAACCATGATTGTGAAAAATTAATGACCCCGATTGTGAAAAAAATATTATGATTGTAAAATTATTGACCATGATTGTAGAATGAATGATCATGTTTGTGAAAAAATGGTGATCGTGATTGTAAAAATTAATGAACGTGATTGTAAAATAAATGACCATGATTATGAAAAAAATATTATGATTGTAAAATTATTGACCGTAATTGTAGAATGAATGATCATGTTTGTGAAAAAATGGTGATCGTGATTGTAAAAATTAAAGAGCGTGATTGTAAAATAAATGACAATGATTATGAAAAAAATATTATGATTGTAAAATTATTGACCATGTTTGTAAAATGAATGATCATGTTTGTGAAAAAAATGGTGATCGTGATTTTAAAAATCAAAGAACATGATTGTAAAATGAATGACCATGATTGTGGAAAAAATATGACCATGATTGTAAAAATTATTGACCATGATTAAAAAATTTGATGACCATGATCGTTAATATAAATTAAAACAGTTTGAATAAGTCTGAAATTTAATCGTGAAAGAATGTTACCAAACCAACTGTATCAACTGTATGTACCAGTATGATAAACATATCGATTTAACTATCTTCTGACATAACTGAACAAACATTTTAATCGTTAAATTTTCATAATAATTTTAGAATTCAGTAATATTTTTTATTATGATTTACAATTTTATTGGGAAATTAATATTCTGGTATTTTTTGTTTTACAGGAATACAAATAGGAAAAGAAATGTGATGTGATAAAAAACAAACCAAAAATCTTATTAGTTCGCAAAAATATAAAAGTATTGATGTCCTAGGACTACTTTTTACTTAAAATAATAAGTACATATAGCATCATTAATATGACTGGCCAATACATCGCATTAAACAAACAATTGTTATTAAGTAACTCGACCTAAGGCATGATATTTTTAATAATGAATTATGAAGTTAGAGTAATGAATAACTTGAATTATGAATTGTGAATTTGAGAAAATAATTGTTATAAAGCTTCTTTGAGTGTGCCTTAATTATTTTGTTATTATATTTGTAATCAAAACAGACTTGGACAATATATTATAGGTCACAATCAAGAGCTGATCCTGAAACAACCGGACAGAAAACCAACTTCCTACCACTCATACTGTATTACACTTTCGTTGTATATAAAATAACCTAGCGGGCTTATTTCCATGTAGTAATCTCTTTCAACCAACCAGAAAGATGTTAAAGTGACCTTAATTATAAACCTGACTGGAATCCTTTTTTTTTTATCTGGGTTCCAGCGGGATTTGAGCCCGCAAATTCTGGGTTGGGAGACAGGCGTCTTACCATCTAGGCCACGGAGATCGTCAGTCATCACTATCATTATCGTCAACAATTTAGATACGATGTCCAGTAGTTTCATCCTGAATCAGCTTTCGTTAACAGTTTTGTGAAGCAAGTGTGCATAAATCCTTCAAAATAACGACTTATGTCAGTTATGGCCTGCTTACGACGACGAACGGTGTTCTTCAGATTCTCCATTGAAGAATGGAAACAATATGGAAAACAAGCCATTTGCGGTGAAATGTCCTAATCAATAATTTTACAATTTTTAAACATCGGGGATTTTTTTTATATATGGATTCATTTATTTAAAATAAAAAAATATATCTATATCTATCTGCTAATTACTCAAAAATATAAAATTTTGAAATTACGGAATTCAAATGTATAAGTAAAAATTGTGACAGTTAAAAATATAATTGCAATAAACATACATAAAATTAATAATGCAGTTTTACTTATTTGCATCACACCTACGAAAAAATCAACATTGAAACCCGAAATATTATTTTTGCGACAAGTATTTGGAGGTATTTGTGGAATTGAGTATTCGGAACAATTGAAAACTCAGCGACATTTAGGAGGAACTCGGAATTGTTCGAAGATAAATATCTCGTCTGAGATGAACCGAGATATTTATCTCGTCTGAGATAAATATCTCGGCTATGGACACCGCATAAAAGAAATACGACCTTGTTCTTGACATATTTGAAAGAAATTGTTCTTGACATATTTGTTCGAAAATGCTCTGTAATCGTATCTTCCTCAGTGGTTGTTGCAAATCAGATACGCTCGACATGTTTATATTGAAACTTCTCTTGATCAACTTCCTCGATATATTTTATGGTGCAGCCATTCAACGCCTTGGTCACTTACCTGAATGTCTTGTGCTCAACTCTTTCAGGATATTTCAACATCAATGGGAATGTTAATTCTTGAAAATGAGTATTTATTTATTACAATGCACCATTAAAAATAGTAATACTCAAATTAGAATTTGAGTGCTTATGAATATAAAATCAACTTATCACAAAAGGTACCTATAAACATACATATACCATACATATAATACAAAGTTGAGACAGGCCAAGGGCCAGAAGATCCAAGGACCTAACATATAAAAGAATTACAAATTGGTTTGGATCAAATAAAAAAAAAAATAATTTCGTATAATTCATCAACTCCAATACACATAGAAACTTCAACATATTTTCAGAGGTCTCGGAAAGTTTGAGAGAAAAAAGTGTCAATAATTAACACATAAAAAGAAATGAAACATGTGATTTAATTCAAAAAAATTTATTACTAATTAGAAAAATATTTTAAAACCTAATTAATAATACTTCGCTATAAAAACACAGAAAAGCTCATTCTTAATATATTATTGTCAGTCTTCTTTCTTCTCCGCCAGTTTTTGTAGCCTCTGCAATATGGTGGGGTGGGAATGATGCCAAGCTGAATAAAGTGGATCGCAATAGGGAAAAGCTAAATTATCCACGTTTAATTTTATCAAAGCTTTCTTAAGGTTATCTGCATGCCCTAAGCCGGCGGCAAACTGATCTGCTTGGAATTCCATCTTCCTTGAAAGGATTGTCATCGCGAAGTCTAGAATCGCGTTGTAAGGGGACAAAACCAATAATAAAATTGCTACTAAGCCTACAATGATCGGCCTTTGGCCAGCTGGGAATCCTAGAGCCTCGTATAACAATGAGGAATTAAACATTAAACCGAATGCACTAAACATGAGGAACAAGTTCAATTGAGTAGCGATGAGATTTATATAGATGTGACAATGATTCCAATGTCCCAGCTCATGTGCCAATACAGCGAGGACTTCTGAATCTTTACAACCTTGTTTCTTATGTACATCCTTACATAAATTTCCACAATTTAATTCACATGGTTCGCCTTTATGTTGGTTTACATAATCTTCTAGAAGTGTGTCATATAAAACTATGCGTCTGGTACCAAATAATCCATAAAAATACGCATTGCTATGAGACGACCTCTTTGATCCTTCAACTACGTACAATTGACCAAGAGGAAATTTCAAAGATGCCGCTAATTTTTCTATTGACTCTCTAAGGGGTCCCTCACGGAGGGGAGAAAATTTGTCGAACATCGGTGCTATAAATGCGGGGTAAATTGTAACAACTAAAAGCATTATAACTCCCGCAGAAAGCCACATCCATAAGATGAACATATTTCCTCCTCTTTGTACAATAAAAACTCCTACAGCTGATAAAGGTATGATGAAAAGTTGAAAAGCGGCGAACTTCTTAAGACGATCTATCATGTAAAATTCTGGAGTCTGTTTGTTAAACCCGTGTGTTTCTTCAATTACAAAAGTATAGTAAGCATTGACTAACGTATCAATAATAGTAGTGATTAAATTTCTTTGAAAAATGAAGAAACAGCTGATGGTTATTTGGTGGTCCAGCGTGAGTCCGAGAAGAACGGTCAATATTTCGGCAAATTTCCAAAGTGCACTCATCCAGCCGAGGGCGACGAACCCAGTGCTGACAGCTGAAGAGACAATATCTTTCATTATTTCGTAATATAATTTATCAAATCCATATTCACGGGCATCATTGAATGTAAATTTATCCAAAGCATCTCCAAGTTCCGAAGGTATTTTTGTACTTTTTTTATACACTTGTATCTGAAAAAAGAGAAAATTAACGTTGATTAATTTATTTTTCTATACAACTTCATTTGATTATAGTTCATCTCACGAATCATTGAGAGAATGAGCTAAATAAGACTTACGAAACATTATTTATAAGTCTAAAACGAATGGAGAAAGAAGAAACGGTAGACCGAGGAAAGAGAGAAAAGAGGTTGTTGAAGAAATTTTAACAAAAATAATTGTAAAAAGTATGAGAAGCAGGAAAGCATGTATGACTAGATATATACGAGTAGATGGATGTGAACGAGGTGAGAAGTGTCTGCAAAGATAGAAAGGCGTAGAGGTCTGTCCTCTCTACCTACCCCCAAAATGGACACGGCATGATGGTGTGTATATATCTCGCTAATGACTATATATAAGTGTATACACTCAAAAGTCGCAAAAACAAATACTGTGGATTGAAAAATCTCCTAATTAACGTTACAATTTCACCGATGCCAAGCGGAGAGGGGTGCATTTCTGAAGAAAATTTGATAAGAAAAAAATATATATAATATTATGTTCGTCTTATTGAGTTAGTGTAGTAAATATTTTGAAACAAATTAGATTTCAAAATTAATTTATGTAGTGTCTTTTCTAGATATAAATCAAGTAATTAATATTCAGAATTCCTTGCTTTCAGTATATAGCAAAAAATAATAAAATCCTTCTTAAATTGGCATTTATAGTGACACATTTTGTTGTTCTTAGAAATTTGCACATCACGTTAATAAATTAGTAACTTAATGAAGTATTTAATACTTACAGCGTCTTAGTTTCATTTGATTGACATTATTTATTCATCTATCTCCTTTGATATATGTTTAATATACTTAAGTTCTAGTATTACCAATAATGGAGGATAAGAGGCTGAGGTGAAGAGAAGAATCAGAATGTGATGTCAAAGTTAAAAAGATGTGAAAGAGTAGAACCATCAAAATCACGACGAAAATGAGCCTTGTTAAATCTCTCGTCTTCGCAACATTTATACAATAGTATGAGTGGCGCGGAAACTTGAACTCTGAGGATAAGCGAGAGATGTAAAATAGACGTATTTGAAATGTGGTGCTGGAGAAGTATATTACAAATTCCATAGACAGCAAGACGAACGAATGCCTCCATTCTCGAAGAACTTATAATCAGACACGAACATATTGTCGACAATGTGCATTCGACAAGTCCTCCGACACATGCTCTTAGCCAAGGAGACAATTTAGAGAGGCTTATAGTCACTGGAATCGTGGAAAGACGACGCACAAGAAGGATAGTCGAAATGCGTTGTACTGACCAAGTGAGAGATGCGACAGGATTAACCTTAGCAAATGCTCTTCGGATTGCGAAGTGAAAATATAGATGAAGAAGAGATGAAGCTATCATGGGAGTTATGACGCTAGTTATGAACTACACGATAGGGTGGATTTTGTACACAATATGAAGTAAAATACAGAGCAATCTCGAAGAACAGAAAACTGATTTTGATTCCTACAGACCTTTTTTCAACTTCCTCGTCTCAAATATTCTAGAGAAACGCGGTGTTAAATAAAATAAGGTTTTTTTGAAAAAGAAAATAAACCATGATTTCATTAAAGAAATTTATTTATCACGGCATATCATATTTATTAAGTAGACAGACGAAATGATTTCCTATTTTCTTACTTTAATTCGAAGTAAAAATATGGAATAACTGAAAAAATAAAACACAATAATGAAGCACATTTCTTCCTTACATGACCATATTTTACGAGTATTTGAAACCATCTATGAATTACGTATAAAAAAATTATACTAGATATGCATTAAAAATAAAATTCAATAAAAATGTTGGTTTAAGAGAAAGTCCCATGAAATATTTTTCAAATGATTACCTGACGTAACGATAAAAATATCCGCCATAAACATTCTACCCATATAAAGGTGACTATAAGGTACTTCAGGGAACCCTCTGGAGAGAATTCCATCACAAATTAACTTCAGAGAACTACTCACTAATAAATGACACGAGAGCATGTTTTCCGAGACCTCACGCTTCCACACTTGTGTGACGTAGCTTTGCAAACTTTGCTAACAGAGCCTCCAGCGATTCTCAATACTTCAATATATTTTAGTAGAAGCCGTAGTATAATCGGTAAGAAGCTTGGCTTCCACTCGGGTAAAAGACTTCGAAAGTATACTCTCTTCAGAAGAGTTTGACTCGCGACTCGAACCCACTAATATTAAACAAATCACACCTGACAGCTATAACCGGATCCGAGCGAATCATGTATAACACGTTATTTGTATAAAGAACAACATTGTGGGATAATTGCAATACAACGATCTCCTCCAACCAATCAGAAATATGTTAATGAGATTTTAAGTGAAAACCTGAGTATCGAACTCGCAACCTCCGGGTCAGAAAACTTACCAACTAGAGCATGAAAGTTGTCAATTAGTTGTTTATGCCCAAACCACCAATTTGGATATGGTGAAGGATCCCACACGAATGAAAAAGAAGTATAATTTAATCTATCATTATCTCCATTCGGTCACAGAATGCTGGAGCAGAATGAAGGTCTACCTGTGACGTCCCCATTTCTTGCTATATATGTATCTCACCGTCCTCTGCCAGCATACACTAATTCCTAGATATCAACGGATTTTGAGACGTTTTCTTGAGCTGTTGTCATGGGTAAACAATTAGATGACAGTGCATGTTTACCGTTGATCCCTCATATATAGTATGACCGTCTCATTATAATTTCAGTCGATTTTCTCTAACAATTAAACCAATAACCTTTGTCATAGACCAGACCAAAATATTCCATCTTCTGGCCTCTCTGGGTCATGCAAAAATGCCTCACTCCATAGCCCTCTACGCAACTCTAAGTTTGAAAACATAGTTTTTTCTATCTCCAGAACGTAAATTTACTTAAAGAAAATTTAAGTTCAGCAAGTGCTGATTTGTGTAAGATATACTTCCCGGTTACGGCACTTCTCTTCTGATGATCCATTGGCTTTCTTTTAAGGTATATCTCTCATAACTTCTTGCACTGAGAGTAAACCACAAAATCTTAAAATGTCTTTCAAGTCATTCCCACAACATTTTTTTAATTTCGAATTATTGTTGGACTAATAAAATCCTGTGTCTCAATGATATGAAAACAAAACATATTTTGAGAGTGATACTCTTAATATGTTGAAAAGTCTCTGTTTTTTATCTAGTCAAGTCAATAAGTCTCAATACGATATGATAGGATTGAGTATGATTGTCAATCATCCTGTAGAGGAAGAATCCTGTGCATGTATTATTATTATTATGTACATTTCAGCACGCATACACATATCAGCCTTCACATAACATATCAAACCCATAGTTACGACCGATAGATTAAATATGCTGCAGCCTTTCGTTAGGCAGAGTTTTATATAACGCAATTTTTGTGTTGCTTAATAGCGCTTTATGAATTTATTATAAGCAGTACATAATCTAGTAAAAAACACAAATTAAAATATTAAATAGTCTAAGATTAAAACCAGTCTGAATGTGAATCGACCAGAACCCGGGACAACCGCTTTCTTAACGTGAATGCTAACAATTAGAATATGGCCGCACGCAAGAAAAGTTTTCGTTTATATCTTATCAAGTATACTCGTATAATTATGAGTCTATTTATGTGAAGTCAAGTCAATGATTGTTGAAAAGTCACCATTTATGTTTTGTCAAGTCAATGATCCATTTATGTCTAGTCAAGTAAAATGATTGTTGAAAAGTCTCCATTTACGAGTATGTATAGTCAAGTACATGATTAATGAAAAGTCTCCATTTATGTCTAGTCAAGTATAATACAAGATTGTTAAGTCTCCATTTATGTCTAGTCAAGTATATGATTGTTAAAAGTCTCCATTTATGTCTAGTCAAGTTAATGATTGTTAAAAGTCTCCATTTATGTCTAGTCAAGTTAATGATTGTTGAAAAGTCTCCATTTATGGGTAGTCAAGTCAATGATTGTGGAAAAGTCTCCATTTATGTCTAGTCAAGTATATGATTGTTGAAAAATCTCCATTTAAGTCTCCGTGAAATTAATAATTAAAAATTATAAAAGTAAAGATTCCACCATTATACTCGTAGAACCACATACTTATTTGATTGATCTTTAAATATTTACTCATATACGTGCGGTGTAAAAATAGTTATTTTTTTAAATATTCATTCAAATGACAGCGATTTATTTTTAATTTTTTACTGCACTTTAAGGCGTTTATTCAAAAACGAAAACTTTTTGGTTCTTCTTTATCATCCTCGTACAAAAAAAAAAACAAGATTTATTTATACATACGAGTATATGGATATACACGGATTTTCATATAATGTATTTCGCTGAACAAGGCTTAAAATCTTAGAAATTAAATTAATACAGACAAAATTAATTTATAATGGAAAACTTAGAATTACAAACTTCCTTTCATATCTCTTCCCAACCATTGGTGACATCGTTTGATTGTTAATACCTTAACATTGATTTTTAATACCTTAACATTTCATCGAGGTAAGCTTCGAACCTCCAACGGCCATTCATCTCCTGAAGAACTTTAGCCTCGATGATGATGCCGTTTTCTCTTTATGTAAGTACATAACGTAGCTCAACAGTTTTTAACTTCCACAAGTTTTTATCATTATTTGATCATCTGTTCTGTGGACACGGTCATTTTTTAAATGTAATTCAGTAAAAATTATACTTAAAATTAATTCAACTGAGTAGTATACTCGTATATAAAACTGATATATTTGTAACATAACGTGTTTCATTGCTGATTTTTCTTTCCTCTCCACAATCCCATACTTTGATAGATAATATCCCTGTTTTATTTTTACTATATTCACGAATTTTATTTATTTATTTATTTAACACTTCATTGCAAAAACAATCTGGCGGGTTTATTACCAGTAATCTCTTCAAACCAACCAGACAAAAGTAAATAAAGCAAGTTACATGGTAGCAAAAAATATTCAAATGATTATTCATCTTAATGAAATTTGTGGACTTACATACATAATGAAAGTAAAAGTGAAATTGTCATCAATCAAAAGAAAATGAGGAGAGAAAAGATAAATCAGGAATGAAACACGTCATATTACTGACTAGAAATTAAAAGTTTTTTTCAGTCGCTTTTTAAAGCATACCAAGGACGGAGCGAGTCTAACATTGGTGTGTCACTGGTTCCAGAGTCCACTGCATGGACAGTAAAGGATGACATAAAAAAAGAAGAGCGGTGAACTGGGAAAATAACAAATCTCTGTCTGAGCGTAGCCCAACTACATGATAGCCCAACTACATGAAAGACGTTGAAATTTTTCGGCGTGTCCCGGGGGCGGCGGGACATTTAACAATATTATACAATAGATATTGTATGTGAATTTGACATCTATTTCTCCCATTCAAACAGTTCAGCGCCTCCTGGTATGAAATGATATGATCATACTTTCTAAGGTTAAAAATAAAACTTAATTTTGTGAAGGTAAATATTTTTTTGCAAGCAAATTACTTTCTTTATTTACTTTTGTATAGTTGATTAGAAAATAGCAATAAACCCGCAAGTTTGATTTATAATGAAGTGTGAAAAAAATATTGTTTTTGTACTGAAATTACACTGAAAAATAATCCTGAAATATTAGACGATTCTGAAAAAAAATAAGTGAGCTTAAATTATCATAATTTCATGAAAACATTTAAAAGAGTAAAAAAGCTTATTTACCATTATAAAGGAAGGTGTTATTAAATATTCAATTAATCAATAGAAAGTTTTGAGCATTTTTCAAAAGATGACGCGAAAAATCTTTTAAAAAATTGTTTAATTTGATTACATTTTATACAAATTATTAATCATAATTTGTTTACAGTAGCATTTTGCTTCAATGTTTCGTCAAGAGATAGCACTGTAATGCGCACATAGTATTTAACGGCCAATCCTCAGCACGCTATTGTGAGTAAGCTTACGAAATTCCATTTTTATTTCTGTATGCCATTTTTCAAGAATATTAATATAAACATAACTCATCATCGTTGTTATCTTCTACTCTTTTTGAGTCGAGGTAGCTGCTTCGCCAGTCTACTCCTTTCGAGTCGAGGTAACTGCTTCACCAGTGCAGACCTCCACTTATCTTTATCTCTGGCTAACATTTACTTCCCAGCAGTGCAGTCCCTACTACTTTTCACACGGCTCCCCCTGTTTGTTCCAATCTTTCTGGGTGACCTAATGTATTACTATCCACAATGTAATATATATAATTTACATCGTTTTAACGAAAAGGCAAACCGTACAGTACAAGTACATAATAATGCTAAAAACTCTCCATTTTGTGGATGTGAAGAACTACTGCCCTAAACAAGGCCTGTGACGAAGTGGTCTCGTTTCTCAATCACAAATTTCATATATTTGTCTTAAATACTAAAACAATCAGATGAATTATTCGTACTTTATATTCAAATTCTTATATTGGGTGTTAGCATAAGTGTCCGTTTTTTCCAAATGAAGAGAACAAAAGAACACAATAACAAAAATTAAAACAAATTAAGTCAATAATGTATTCTCCTTCATTATTTTACAACAAATAGTCAATAATGTATTCTCCTTCATTATTTAGAACTTCTTGCAAACGTTCTACAAGTTTTTCAATGTCTATGCGATAGAAACCATCCGGTCTTGACTCGAGGAATTCGTTCAACCATGTCCGCAATTCGACGTTATTATTGAAGGAAACGCCGCGCAAATTGTTCGAAAGCGACCGGAAAAGGTGGAAACCGACGGCGCGAGGCCTGGAAAATACGGAGGGTGCGGAAGGACTTCCCAATCAAACGATTGAATGGCATCTTTCATAATGTTGGTGATATGAGGGCGGGCGTTACCGTGTTGCAGAATAACGCCATATTGCCGATCCGGCCTTTTTTGTTGAATTGCAGTGTTGAGCCGCTGCATTTGCAGAATGTAAAGCTCCGCGTTGACTGTCTGATTGCGTTCATGTATCTCGTAGTGGATGACGCCTTGCCAATCTCACCAGATGCAAGTCATCGTCTTGCGCGGATGCAAACCTTGTTTCGCTCTGGGCGTTGCTTGTTGACCATAACTCACCCATTCTTTCCGTTTCTTCATATTCACATAAAGGCACCATTTTTCATTACCAGTAATTATGTGATAAAGGAACCTTTGCTTGTGTCCATGCGTAGCTCGATGACGCGGGAGCAAACCATCAGAAATTGTCGAACGTAGATTTTTGTTGTTTTCACTCAAAACATGTGGAACCCAAGCGCCGAATTTCTGGACCTTTACCAATGATTTAAGATGGCGGTATACAGTTATGTGACTACAATTCATCTGATCAGCCAATTTTACGGTGGTTTGAAGGGGATCTTCATGAATAATATGGTTTAAGCGGTCCTCATCGAAGTCCACTGGTCGTCCGGAACGCTTTACGTATTTTAGGTCGAAATTACCGTTTTTGACACGCAAAAACCATCGACGAGCTGTCCTTTCATTCATAGCATCTTCACCGTACACTTCGCAAATATCGCGAGCAGCTTTGGCAGCTTAATTCCCTCGATTGAACGCGAACAGAAGGAGGTGTCGAAAATGCTCACTTTCGTCTACTTGATATTCCATTTTGAAGGTTTGTAATCAAATAAAATAATATATGTACCGTAAAAGCAAACACATTTTGTTTTACTTTTGGTGCTCATTTTTAAATTTTGAAAAAACGGGCACAACTTATGTTAATACCTAATATATTTAGATCGCATCAGCTATCACATACACAATAACAGCCGTATCAAAATCGTATCCAACAACTCCTCATTACACGTTCTACATTCGCATCAGTCATTCACTCACTTTACCATATGGATACTTCCAGAAGCTCGTCACTCAATACAAGTCCATAACGATGCTTAAATCCCACCATTATGTTAATGAAGAGAACTATTTCACTAGGCAAGACCTGTGATGACATAGTCTCATTCCATAATCAAAAATTTCAAGTATTTTTTGTAAAACACAGTGCATTCACATACTTAAATCACATTTAATATCCTTTCGTGAATTTCATACTTCAAATATTCCTTAGTCAGTCTTATGTCAGCTAGTATTTCATACGATTTCAATCTCTAACAGCTTTAATTTCAGTTTTTGATTGCTTAAAAATAATATGAAATCGGCATCTAAAAATCTTTGATATTAATATGAAATCGGCATCTAAAAAATCTATGATATTAATATGAAATCGGCATCTAAAAATCTATGATATTAATATGAAATGGGCATCTAAAAATCTATGATATTAATACGAAATCGGCATCTAAAAATCTAAGATATTAATATGAAATCGGCATCCGCCATAGATGTAATAAATAAATATTATTACGTGCTTCTACAAAACTAAACATATGAATATATTTGAAAAATGTTATGCATACATACATACCATCACGCCGCTTCCTTGCTGGGATTAATAGAGAGGACAAAGTCCCATACTTTTCTATCTCGAAAAACATATTTCGTCTGTTCCACTCTTCCTCATACAGCCTCTAGAATTTATCTTACCTTTAATTTTGCTTCTATCAATATACATATTTAAAAAAATCATTCCTGATTTTTTGCTTCACTTTTGTCTTGTAGGTTAAAAGAGATTGCCGCCTGGCAATAAGCCAGCCAGATTATATTAGCAATAAAGCAATAAAGATATCATTCACTAGATTCAACCATACCACCCGTGGTCTTCCTCTACCACGCCTTCCATTCATATTTGCTTTACATATTTGTTTTATTAGTCTTTCTTCATTCATTCGTTATATGTGGCCAAACAATCTCGGAATACTGTTTATCTTACTCAAAACATCAGCCTTAAGTGTACATTCATCCTTAATCAAACTGTCCAGAACCAAGATCAATGGAAGCGAATTATTTAGCAGACCAAGGTCCACACTGGTATCTAGTGTCAAAGATAATACATGTGTTGAATACATGATTTTTTCTTATACCTTGCGAGTGTATTATCATGTGGCAATCTCTTCCAACCAACCAGAAATGGGTTTTAATGGCCCCTTACTGAATACCAGACTGAAATCCCTTTTTTTTTTTAATCTGGGTTCCAGCGGGGATCGAACCCGCAACCTCCGGATCGGCAGACAAGCGTCTTACCACCAGGCCACGGAGGTAGATATTCAGTTGTAAGAGAGTAAATCATTTACGAACTTCAGGCAGTACCAAATCAAGTATATATTACATAACGATGTTATACTTCTGAAAACAGATAAAATGAGGGTTTGAACATTTTTGCATACGTAAAAATGTTATTAAAATTCGTCTGGTAAGAAATCTATAGCAGTCTATAGAGTGGTAACATGGACGCTGAGAAAAAAAGGAAAGAGTTATACTAGATATGTATTCGAGATGTGTTGGCGAATGCTTAGCATGAACTGAAAAACGCACTTACGTGTCCACCCTCCAGGATTTACAGGTCAAAGAAAGACTGTCAACAACAGGCAGGGGGAGAATACTGTCATACTTCAAACATTTTATTTTACCATTGGAATATATCAATATTGAACAATTCATTCAAAAATATCATTCCGTGTGCGAATAGTGAATAAGGCAGTGGAAACTATCTTAAATGGTCGCAAAAAATATTCAAATAATTATTCACCTGCACAAAATTCATTAACAATATATATTCAAATATCATGCATTATATAAATAAAAGTAAGATATCACATCAATCAAAGGAAAAAGGAAGGGATGATGGAGAGAAAAGGAAAATCAGAAATGAAACACGTTACTGAGTTTTTTCAGTAGCTTTTTAAAATATGATAATGTCGTTATCTGTTGGTCGTAAAGATGGACACCAACTTTTTCATTTGAAGCATTATAATAACATTTTTTAAACTTAAAAAAAAAAACAGATATATTAATGTAAACAAAAATCAGCTACATATTAATTGCACCCAATGACATTTACTGGCCATATGACACGATTAAGTCATTTATTTTGAGCGTGATTCAATATGATATGAAATAATTTTCTTAGGACAATACTCTATTTAATATTAAAATTAAGAGTAATGTGTTTGTTTACAACGGAATATTTTTGCAGATATAGTTTTATCAAGAGGTGAGTTTTATATATTGTATATATACATACTGGGCAATTGTACAATAAGTTATGACGAATTAAAGAAAATAAAGATACTAGTAATTCGCTCGGTAACAGCATTATTTTAACAAAAAAGTATCAGTATAAATAGGCCAAAACCTGTACGGCTGTCGAATACTTGGATTCTCTCCGAAAGTAATTCGAAATTTGAATCTCGGTGGGGATACTGAACGAATTTTAAAAACCTAGCTAGCAATTTTTGAACCGGTGTAAAAGGGGAAAGTGTATAAATGATATATACGAGTATATATAAACAAATTTTACATTTATGAATATACGAGGCATATCCAGAAAGCAAGTGTACTGAATTTTTGTAGGTTACAATTTTTTTTATTTAAACAAAAAAATTACGTGGTTACCGTAGTACATATGTAAGCTATTTTTCGACATAGTCGCCATTCCTCTCAATGCAGGTGGTGAAGCGGGATATCAACTTTTTGATGCCTTCCTCGAAGTAGTTTCCCGTCAACCCCTCCGTCCACTTCTCCACCTCCTCCTTTACCTCCTCGTCGGTTGAAAACCTTTTTCCACCCATGTGCAGCTTCAGGGAGGTAAAGAGATAGTAATCTGAAGGTGCTAGGTCAGAGGAATGCGCGGGATGGTTCAGGACATCCCATTTAAACGAGGCGAGCAGTTCCTTCGTGGCGTTCGTCGTGTGTGGTCTGGCATTGTCGTGCAGCAGGCAGACTCCCTTTGTCAGTATGCCTTTCCTCTTGCTCTGAATCGCCCTCCGCAATTTTTTTAGGGTCTCACAGTATCTTGCAGAGTTGATGGTCTCCCCTTGAGGCATATATTCAATTAAAATTATGCCTTGACAGTCCCAAAACACGGATGCCATGATTTTCTTGGCTGAAATTGTGGTTTTGAACTTTTTGGCGGAGGGTGAAGAGGTGTGACGCCACTGTTGAGACTGCCTTTTGGTTTCAGGCGTGTAGTGTGCAACCCAAGTTTCATCTCCAGTAACGGTGGAGCGGAGAAATTCATCTCCATGGAGTTTGCAGCGCCTCAAAAACTCTTGCCCGGCCTCCACTCGATTCAACTTGTGTTGGTCTGTCAGCTGTTTTGGGACCCACCTCGCAGACGTGTAGTAGAGATCTGGAGATTTGCGGAAACATCGCAGAAAGTTCATCCACCGTCAATCTGCGATCGTCACGGAGCGCATTTTCGATTTTTTCCACAATTTCGTCAGTCACAATTGAAGGTCTTCCGCTCCTCTGATCATCATGCACAGACGTACGACCGTTTTTAAACTCGCGACACCACTTGCACATACTCGTACGATTCATAGCTTTATCACTATATGCAGTTTTCACCTCATTATAAACCTCAACCGGAGGTTTTCCCTTCCAAACGAGATAACGGATGACGCCGCGTATTTCGCACTTGGTGGGAGATTGGATTGACATTTTTCACGAAATGTGTTGTCGCGTCGACACTTCTCAACGTACTGACCTCGAACCGGTCTCGTTGCGGAGGGGAAGGGTCAGGCTACACGGAAGTGTAGCCAACATGTCGAAAATAAAATCCATGCGGTCGTGAGAGCCTCAGCACACTTACTTTCTGGATACGCCTCGTATATTTTCATAAATGTAGAATTTGTTTTACTTCCGTGAATATTTCACAGGTTTCAACTAGTACTTACATAAATGTCCCAAACAAGTATTTGTATTAAGTATATTGTAAAGTATCTGTAAAAACATTACTTATTACTTTTATATACACAGTTTAAGTTATTATAAATTTAGTTTTTCATAAGATTAAAACTTCAAATTTAAGAAGTCAGATTTATATTTTTACTATATTTGATGAGTTCCTGTGTTAAAAATTCCATTGGCGTGAGGTCTGGGGAGCACGGAGGGTATTCAATGTAACCAATTCTTCCAATCCATCTGTTAGGCAATTTTTTTCCAAGATAGGTCCTCATATGGTAGTGGAGAGGTGCACAATCTTGCTGGAAATAAAATTCCTCCTCATGGGCATCCCAAAGCTCCTCACAAATGCGTGATTTAACAAATTGGCCAAAGAAAGTTGGATTAGACAAAACCGCAAGGAATTCGATAACCTTGTAAAACAATAAAGACCAATTCTGGATTGTACGACTGAAAATAAGCTATGTCGTTTCTATACAATATAATGTTATATGGGTTGCAACGTTAATAAGCATTTTATCTGATAAGCTAAAAGTTCAACAAGATGACCCGAGGTCACATCTGGTCGATATTGGGGATAATCTACTTAGCAGACAATTGTGGGTAGAACGAGGTGAAAAGTGAAAGGGCCATATATCGGTGACAGGCGACATTTAAGCTGCACCATCATTGAAAAGGATACAATTTATTAAATCCATCATATTTATCTGGTTCATACTATTTCAGAAAACGATCAACCAATGTAATTTAATTGAAGCCGTAAAAAACACTGATACAAGAAGGTTCTAATCTACCGTATAGAAAATCAAAACTCTGCAGTTCGTCTTTCCTTGGTAAGTTTTCTACGGTTTTTTTACAAAACGTTTTTTTTTTCTAAACATACATAGATGCGGAGAAGTTCCTAACCCAATAGCCGCATTAATCACCTTCCTATCCTTACACTCAACTTATTTTTTTTAATAGTTCGAATTCCGAGTTATGTGCCATTGTATTATTATGAACAATTTAATATGAAAACGCATTTCGTATTACGCACATAATATGACATCAAAAGAACCGTTTTATTTAGAAAATATAGCTCCTAAGCTCTGCTTAAAAAAATCAGGTGGAATTGTGAAGACCACGGGGGTTGTCATGAAATGAATTTCTTGTGAATTGAACCTGACAACTGCTTGCTTAGCATAACATAAATGTACCATAAGCCGCCAGCCATATTACGATCACCGACACTATTACATGAAAGAATTCTAAAATCTTATTTTTTTCTAATTAATTTAATACCATAATTTACGGGTAGAATAGATACAACAATAGTCACGGAAATGATAAACATCTAAATGTTTATGAAATGTTGCCAGGAATTTAGTTTTGTATTTCTCGGATAGGTGTCGTTAGGATAATTGTTTTCCATATTATATATCTTCAGTAAGATACAGGAAAAAGCCTAGTTTACTAGAGACCCGACAAATGAAAGACAACAAACCCCGACCCATAACAATTACACATACACTTTTGTGTCCACATTAAATTATTTGTTTTGTATTACACTTTTGTTGGCTATTACCAACCTGGCTTATTACCAACCTGGCTTATTATCAACCTGGCTTATTACCAAACTGGCTTATTACCAAACTGGCTTATTACCAACCTGGCTTATTATCAACCAGAAAGATATTAAAGATGCTTTAAGTGAAAACCAGACTGGAGTCCTTTTGAAAAAATCACGGTTTCAACGGCAATCGAACCCGCAACCTCCGGGTTGGGAGAGAAGCGTCTTACCAACTGGGCCACGGAGGTCACCTTGTTGGCAAATTGCCTTTTTGTTCTATCACAAATCATGTATTAATAAGATGTATTATTCTAAGTCACATATAAATAAATAAATACAATAATCATCATATAACCATATGTACTATATATGTAATGGTCGAAACTGACTGTACACTGTAAAAAATTAAACGATAATTAATTAAAGCATATCGTACTTTATGAATTGTCCATGTTCTTGAAAAACAAATATATATATTACGTTTTATTCATATGCCCTATTATTTATCAAATAAAGATTGTTTGAACTAGTTATTTCAAGTTTCCCAAATTTGTGATGTCGCATTACGCGAATTACATAATGTTTTTCAGTTATGAAATAATTATCATACTAACGATGTTTGTATTCTTAATTTAAAAATCTGAAATAAACCAGTTAAATACTTATGTTATTTTTTGGTAAGCGGAGCGGAGCGACTATATCGTTTACATGGTAAGCGGGGAGCGATTATAGATTAGAGTGATTGGAGCTATTATCGACGAAACCATCGAAAAGTATGTAATTTTCTAACGTATAAGGGTAAAATGTGACAAATCACACATTTTTGGAATATTTCAATGCTTTGAATGTGCCTTCTATAAAGAACCCAAGTCTCAGACCCATAGAGAAGTGTGGGGAGGACAACAGCCTTGTAGACTGATATCTTGTAGACTGGGAGATGTCTCTGCTGTAGAACACTCTGTCATCCAATTTAGCAACAGCGGCTGACACACTCCTGATGCGACTCTTCAGTTCATCATCAAGGGAAGTCATCAACATTTCAACCACAATTTGAGCATCAATACATGAAATCATCGAAAAGTGTGGAATTTTCTAACATTTCTGGGGGAAATGTGATAACACAATTTTTTGCGGAAATTTCGATGAATCTGTTAACTTTTGACTGCTTAGCTGGTCGCTTGCTATGTGACTTGCTAAATATTTTACAATAAAAACATTGATTTAAGTCTCGAATAGATGTTTTGTGGATAAAATTGTATTTAAAGTGCAGTTTTACACACATTTTATGATTACAACGAATATTTTACTAAAATACACACATTTCAACCACAATTGGAGATATTATAACTAGATGAAATCATCGAAAAGTGTGTTGTTTTCAAACATTTCAGGGTAAAATGTGATAAAAAACACATTTTTGCAGAAATTTCGGTTTATCTGGTAACTGTTGACAGCTTGGCTTGTTATTTGCTTGTTACATTGATTTGAGGCTCGAATATATTTTTTATGTATAAAATCATATTAAAAGTGTAGTTTTACAACACATTTTTTAATAAAGACCACTATTTCACTAAAATACATACATTTCAACCACAATAGACGAATCATCGAAAAGTGTGGAATTTTCTTACACTTTAGTCGTCGAGTCGATGAAATCGTTTTAAAACTGTAGTTTTATGTTACAACACATTTTATGATTAAAATGACTACAGGTACACACATTTCAACCACAATTGGAGCTATCATAGATGAAATCATAGAAAAATGTGTTATTTTCAAACATTTCAGAGTAAAATGTGATAAAACATACATTTTTGCGTAAATTTCGGTGTATCTGTTAACTTTTGACTGTTTGGATTATAGACGAAATCATCGAAAAGTGTGTAATTTTCTAACGTATCAGAGTGAAATGTGATAAAACACCGATTTTTGCGGAAATTTCGGTTTATCTGGTCACTTTTGACTGCTTGGATGGTTGTTTGCTATATTCTACCATTAATTTGAGTACTAAGCAACCCTCCCTATGAGACAGAAATCTAAAAATCGCCGCAGGGTCGCCTCAACTAAACCAAGTTATAGGTATAAAGGTTTAGTATAAAGTTAGGGTTCCATATTACAGAGTAACTATAATGTTAGGGTTCCATATTACAGAGGAACTATAAAGTTAGGGTTTCATATTATAGAGGAATGTTCCAGGTTACTTCTTACCAATGACTTATACAATATCATCAATGTTGACGAATTATTGAATGATCTTGTATACTTATATCAGAAAGGTTACGGCGTGTGAATTTTCTTGTTGAAACAATCGGGTGAACAAACTCTAATAGCTTGATTGAATTTTTGAAATAATTGACTCAAACACATGAAATAAATACACTACAGAAATTCTCAGGTGTATGGTGTATTTCTAAAGCTGCACACGCCATCCATATGTTATATTTAACACTTCAATGCAGGCAAAGATCAATCAAATTGAAATATTACTCGAGAAAACGAACATTTACCAAAAATAAAGATCATCGATTCGTTTAATATTTCGCAATAATAATATGACTTTTGCAAGAACAAAATAAATATGTTTAAACAAAATAAGAATGTTTAAGTGAATTCATTGCTTGAAACCATTTTATCACCTTAACTTTGACCTACATATACGATTATGCTGTAAATTGAATATGAATGTCAATGACAAAATTTATCTCTTGTTATTTTTTAATCCTACTTTACATTTTATTTTTCCATTATCCTAACCAGTAATAGGAAGATAAAAATGTAATTAAATAATATAATACAATACTTTATACTTGATAATTTCAGATAAGCAATCTTTTTAATAATTATTGATCTTTTAAAGAATACATTATAATAAAACAAACATTATAAAAAAATATTATCTTCATAAAAATAACAATTACTATTTTTAGTTTACCACATTAGGTAATTCGTCCAATAAAAAAATATGATTATTATGCATACATACAGTATCCGGCGGTTAGTAATACACACCAGGCTTAAGAAAGAGACTCAGCCATAATCGGCTAACTTCGGCTTTGTAGAGCGTCGTCTGTCATTCATACACGTGTTCCGTTGTGATTTGCGTGCGACAGAAACGACGCTCTACAAAGCCGAAGTTAGCCGATTATGGCCGACAGTATTTTTCTTAAGCCCAATGTGTACTACTTATCGGCGGGAACTGTACATACCACCACGCCATTTCCCCTGTCGATGTAGGCAGAGAAGAGAGAGCGCCAGACTTACATTTCGCAACACACTTCCATTTTTTTGCCTCTTCTACATTCATACACCTACTCATGCAACACTTTTTCACATTTCCTTCTTTCAAAATATCATACATCTGATCAAACCATACTTTCCTTGCTATTCCTGTTCCACGCCTTCGACGCACATTTGCACTGTATATTTGTTTTGTTAGTATTTCTTCATTCATTAATTTCACGTGCACTAACCATCTTAGAGTGAGTTCTTTTTCATCTTACTTAATACATCAATTTTAAGTTCATCACTAATCACTTCATTTCGTATTTCACTCTATGTTTTCTTCTCATTTGTACAGCATTTATTCGGCTCCTCTTAGATGGTTGGCGTGAACAGCTCTTTAGGAAGCGCTCAAATTCAACCCATTTTGGGAAGTCTTATCAAAATGTATGCTTATATATAAAAACTACATACATACAATACACTCCACACAAAACCCAATGTGTTATTAATACTTATCGAAAGATCTCCAAAGATTTATTTGTAGTTTGTCTTCCTTGGATGAGTTTTCTGTCAGTTTCTTTACCAAATACTTTTTTAACACTTGCCTTACTGTGCTCAACAATTCTGTCAGCCACTGTGCTGGACGCTCAGCATCCAGTGAAAAATGTATGTTTTAAATTAAAATTATGCAAAATCTACTAGGCTATTTTTTGTAATTAGCTATAAAATTATTTTATTATGTAAGTCCTGGTCACTCACTATCCATCATAGGGTGGCAAGTGTTAAACATGGCCCTAGCCACCATTTTCCTATCCTTACACTCAACTTATTTATATTTATTTTATAATATATCTAATCTGTTAATAATGGATTCGAATTCCGAGTTAGAACACCCTTGAGGAAAGTCTGCTCTGTAAACAGCGATAAATAAATTGTCCTTTTATTGCCATTATTACTCTGCTTAACAGAAAATGTGGAGTCATACAAATTTAACAGCTATTATTTCCTTTTTCCATTAGCAAAATCGTTTTTTTCGCAATGCAAAATCAACAAAATATTAACAGTTTTCTGATAACACATAAATGTCACGTTTTCATTTTGTTTTGAAAGTCAGTGATATGAGCTGTGTTTATGGTACGTCTAGACTTGAATTTTATCTCAGACGTCATATTTACTTGATGGTTAGTGACTGTATACAGACAAATTGGCGTCATTAAATATTATTTTTACATATAATGGGACAATTTATATAAATTTTAAATTAATATAAATAAATTGATGCCCTCTGTGGCCTAGTTCGTAAGATTTTCTTCCTCGGGGGATGCAAGATCGATTCCTGTTGGAAACTAGATTTCTTTAAAAACATGATTCAAGCCTATTTTCAGTTAAGACCTCTTTTACATCTTTCTAGTTAGTTAAAAAAGATTGCCAGATGAAAATAATCCCTACTGTATACAACAATATGCAGTATATAAAACAAAAGTGTAATACAATACGACACATTCTGAATTTCTATTGAAACAGAATTAAAACATTTGACACTTAAATGTGAAAAAATTCTACACAATAACTTAAATTAAAATTACAAATCTGCCTCTCTTTACAAAAACACTGTCAAACTGTTGAACACTGCGTTAGTAAACCGAAACGTATCTGTCACTTTAACTTAAATTATTGAGTAGATTTTTTCCACATTTAAGTGTCAAATCATTATGTTTTACACCAAAATATCACAACAATATTTAAAAAATAGCTACTAACTTTGTGCTCTCCTTTATTAATATAAATAACCTAGTATAAACGTAACATTAAGGACAATACTTTGCTTCTGGAGTTGAGTAACCCTGCATCAACATGTTAAAGGTTTTGATTCTGCAAAGTAACTTGCATCTCGTTCTACAAGTGAGTCCATGTGTTTCCATATCTCAAGATCTATCCATAAAATTCCTAAAAAATCCAATTTTTGTTCTATGTAAGCGTTGTTCCACTAAAAATAAATCTAAGTTCTTTACTACTATAAAATAAATTTTCGACAATTATGTAAGTCTGCTTGGTGAAGTTTGGTAATATTTTGTGGTATACATACATAAATTAAACTTAAATATAATATATATGTTAATATTAAATAATTTTAAACAATTACTGTAATATATTCATACTACTGCTTTTGTATCTCCATGTTAGTTTAAGATAAAGTTCTGTATTTTGTGTCAATAATTTTAAGTACTTGTATAACTTGTCATATATCCATTTGCATATAAAAGACACTGTTGTGTCGTTAATAAAATTTAAAAATACGAATACCAAATCACTTAAGAAGCAGGGTTGGGATCAAATGTATACATCACATTGCTACTGACAGTATAGATCATGGTGAAATACATTTACTGTTTTAATGTATTACATTTTAAGTACAACTTGCTAGGCTTATTGTCATGTGACAATCTCTTACAACTAATCAAAAACATGTTAAAAAGACCTTAAGTAAAAATCAGATTGAAAGTCTTTGAACCGAACCCTCAATCTCTAAGCTGGAAAACAGGCGTCTTACCAACTGGAGCACGGAAGTCGTCTTTGTTAAAAATCAAAATATAATTTCCGAGAGCTAATATAATAATAATTCAACACTTCTATTTCTAATATAAGATGAACTGATTTACAAATATAATACAAAACAATAAAAATCCCAAAGCATTAAAAAGTATTATTTTCTCTCCCCCGTTCCAAAAATTTATGTTAAGCAGGTAATAATCAGGCAATACAAACAATAGATTCAGAAGAAATTAAGACTAGTAAGGGACAGTAAACGGGGATCGAACTCGGCAAATCTATGTACTAAGCTAACATAGATTGCTAATCAATAAGCCACGGCATTGACAACTGGTGCATATTCATTCGTATATCATATACATATATCATACAAGGGTTGTAATATTAGGTCCTTACATATGAAATTGGCGTTTTGCCGTACTGGCAACTTTGATCTCAAATATCTTCTCTTTGGTTAGGAATTCCAAATTAAAATTTATACAGCTATTTACTCAAGTATTTGTGTTTCGAAAATTATAATTCATTTGTTTTTTCCTCAATTGTTTTTTTTCTTTGCGTCACTCAGTTTACAAAATGGAAAACTTGAAATATCGCGTTATTTACGAGTACGAGTTCCACCGTGGCACCAGTGCTGCAGAAACGGCTCGAAGGATTAATGATGTGTATGGCGACGGTGCCGCAAAAGAAAACACAGTGCGTTTTTGGTTCCAACGTTTTCGTTCTGGAAATTTCGACCTGCAGAAAAAGCCCCGTGGACGGCCGGAGACCAAAGTTGATAATGAAGAATTGAAGGCTATTGTGGAAGCAGATCCATCGCAAACCACGTCCGAGTTAGCTGCAGGCTGCGGTGTTAGTGATAAAACTGTTTTAATCCACTTGAAGCAAATTGGGAAGGTGAAAAAGCTTGAAAGGTGGGTACCTCACGAATTGAGTGAAGCAAATCAACAAACGCGCGTTGACTGCTGCGTTGCATTACTCAACCGGCACAATAATGAAGGGATTTTGAATCGAATCATTACCTGTGATGAAAAGTGGATCCTGTATGATAATCGGAAGCGCTCATCGCAATGGCTGAACCCTGCCGAACCAGCCAAACCATGCCCCAAGCGAAAATTGACTCCAAAAAAGTTACTTGTGAGCGTTTGGTGGACTAGTGCTGGTGTCGTTCACTACAGCTTTCTTAAATCTGGCCAGACGATTACGGCAGATGTCTATTGTCAGCAACTGCAAACCATGATGGAAAAGCTAGCTGCTAAACAACCGAGGCTGGTTAATCGCTCTAGGCCACTGCTGCTTCATGATAACGCTAGACCACACACTGCACAACAGACGGCTACCAAATTAGAAGAGCTTCAATTGGAATGTCTAAGACATCCACCGTACTCTCCGGACCTTGCCCCAACAGATTACTATTTTTTTCGAAATTTGGATAACTTCTTGCAAGGGAAAAAATTCAACTCCGATGGGGCAGTCCAAACCGACTTCAAAGATTTTATTGATTCCCGTCCGAATGGTTTTTTTAGTAAAGGGATCGATGAACTACCTATGAGATGGCAAAAGTGCATAGATAGCAATGGTACATACTTTGATTAAATAAATATATTATATTAAAAAAAAATCAACTTTATGTTCCTCCCAAACAAAACGCCAATTTCATATGTAAGGACCTAATATATTCCATTCCACAAGAAACTGCTCACTCTCGCATATAACATATGAAGTGGACCCAAAAGGTTCCGCTTGTTCATTTATTCAGCAGCGCAGTGGTCTTTATCATATCTACATCGTAAAAATTAATTCAACTTTATTGTATCTTCTCGTGAGATTAACAGAAAATTATAATATTAGGTCCCCACATATGAAACCGGCGTTTTGTTTGGGAGGAACATAAAGTTGATTTTTTTTTAATATAATATATTTATTTAATCAAAGTATGTACCATTGCTATCTATGCACTTTTGCCATCTCATAGGTAGTTCATCGATCCCTTTACTAAAAAAACCATTCAGACGGGAATCAATAAAATCTTTGAAGTCGGTTTGGACTGCCCCATCGGAGTTGAATTTTTTCCCTTGCAAGAAGTTATCCAAATTTCGAAAAAAATAGTAATCTGTTGGGGCAAGGTCCGGAGAGTACGGTGGATGTCTTAGACATTCCAATTGAAGCTCTTCTAATTTGGTAGCCGTCTGTTGTGCAGTGTGTGGTCTAGCGTTATCATGAAGCAGCAGTGGCCTAGAGCGATTAACCAGCCTCGGTTGTTTAGCAGCTAGCTTTTCCATCATGGTTTGCAGTTGCTGACAATAGACATCTGCCGTAATCGTCTGGCCAGATTTAAGAAAGCTGTAGTGAACGACACCAGCACTAGTCCACCAAACGCTCACAAGTAACTTTTTTGGAGTCAATTTTCGCTTGGGGCATGGTTTGGCTGGTTCGGCAGGGTTCAGCCATTGCGTAGAGCGCTTCCGATTATCATACAGGATCCACTTTTCATCACAGATAATGATTCGATTCAAAATCCCTTCATTATTGTGCCGGTTGAGTAATGCAACGCAGCAGTCAACGCGCGTTTGTTGATTTGCTTCACTCAATTCGTGAGGTACCCACCTTTCAAGCTTTTTCACCTTCCCAATTTGCTTCAAGTGGATTAAAACAGTTTTATCACTAACACCGCAGCCTGCAGCTAACTCGGACGTGGTTTGCGATGGATCCGCTTCCACAATAGCCTTCAATTCTTCATTATCAACTTTGGTCTCCGGCCGTCCACGGGGCTTGTTCTGCAGGTCGAAATTTCCAGAACGAAAACGTTGGAACCAAAAACGCACTGTGTTTTCTTTTGCGGCACCGTCGCCATACACATCATTAATCCTTCGAGCCGTTTCTACAGCACTGGTGCCACGGTGGAACTCGTACTCGTAAATAACGCGATATTTCAAGTTTTCCATTTTGTAAACTGAGTGACGCAAAGAAAAAAAACAATTGAGGAAAAAACAAATGAATTATAATTTTCGAAACACAAATACTTGAGTAAATAGCTGTATAAATTTTAATTTGGAATTCCTAACCAAAGAGAAGATATTTGAGATCAAAGTTGCCAGTACGGCAAAACGCCAATTTCACATGTAAGGACCCAATATAATGAATTTATGAGGCAAAGCTGAGACTCTTATAATACATTATGAATTTATGAGACATCATGAATTATAATACGAGTACATTATGAATTTATGAGACATCATGAATTATAATACATTATGAATTTATGAGACATCATGAATTATAATACGAGTACATTATGAATTTATGAGACATCATGAATTATAATACATTATGAATTTATGAGACATCATGAATTATAATACGAGTACATTATAAATTTATGAGACATCATGAATTATAATACATTATGAATTTATGAGACATCATGAATTATAAAACATTATGAATTTATGAGACATCATGAATTATAATACGAGTACATTATGAATTTATGAGACATCATGAATTATAATACATTATGAATTTATGAGACATCATGAATTATAAAACATTATGAATTTATGAGACATCATGAATTATAATACATTATGAATTTATAAGACATCATGAATTATAATACATTATGAATTTATGAGACATCATGAATTATAATACATTATGAATTTATGAGACATCATGAATTATAATACGAGTACATTATGAATTTGAGACATCATGAATTATAATACATTATGAATTTATGAGACATCATGAATTATAAAACATTATGAATTTATGAGACATCATGAATTATAATACGAGTACATTATGAATTTATGAGACATCATGAATTATAATACATTATGAATTTATGAGACATCATGAATTATAATACATTATGAATTTATGAGACATCATGAATTATAATAAATTATGAATTTATGAGGCAAAGCTGAGACACTTAGTTTCGAAAAAATAAATACTAATTGTCTCATTTTTTTTAATTCACCTTGCTGAGAGTGTTTTATCCCATTTGTATGATTAATTTTATGAATACAGTATTCTCAATTTTATTCAGGATATAATTTAAAAAAACGGCTAAAATTTGACTTATTAGTGTAATATTGAGGGGGAACAGTGAGTAATTTTTAACTGACAATGTTGCTCAAAGATGATTGATCGAGTCTCTCCTCATCCATACCTCATATATTAATGGGTATATGAAGAACTTTAATGACCTATTCGCATTTTGGAGATGTAGGATATAATTATCTTGTTAATGGAACTCTTTTTCTGATGGAACCAAGGTTTAAATTGAATGATCTGCTGAATTCCAACATACTACGATCCTTTACTTTGTTTTTGAAGAGTTCAACGATGTTCCCATTAACGTACCATATTTGATTTGTCATATGGAAAAGATCTGAAAAATCTCAATTCATTATAATTGTTATCGATAATGTGAACTTTTTTTATTATTGCTGGCAACATCTAACACTCGAAATTTTAGATCAATTTTGACATCTGTTTGAATTTGGTGTGTTTGACACACATACTATATGTATGTCGCTTTGGGTAGTTCCGTCCTCGTAACTACGTGATGTCGGGCTCATAAAAAAAATTAAGAAGATCTCGATTTTCTAGTATAGATTGCACTGTATGGGGAATTATTTTGTCCCCCCATAACATCGGGATTAATGGTGGTACCGAATTGAACTAAACTGAACCGGTGCTTAGTTATATGCAATTTACTTCGACACTATAATCAATATTCTAATATAAACACATCATCCGGCCCATTAGTAGCACTGTACCGTATTAAACTTAGGACCATTGAGGTTATTAAAGGTCGTGAATACATGCTGATGACATCAGATACTCTTTGCACTAAATGGGAGTAATTGTCAGCAAAATTCTTAGTCACGTGATTTTACAGTTTCCATCTGACCCCATTATCAAAACAGACAGAACAAGTGTTTCATAGAAACTAATTAGCCATTCGTTGATATGTTACGAGAAGTAAAATGACCAACCACCAATTCACACTGGTCGATGGTCTTTGTGTCCTAATTGATAAGACACTTGACTTCCGAGGGTTTCGATTAGCGATAGTACTCAAAAAAATTATATAAGAAACGGGCCCAGTCTGGTAAAAAGTTGGTAATGATACACAACGCACTGGTAGTAATACAGATGTTATTGAGTGTTGCTTCTTCAATGGGATCGAACGCAATTTCGTCTTCTGGCCACACTCTTCAATATGTTTGAATCACCAATTCGGATAAGTTAAAAGGTTGAGTTCTCATCTAGTCGAATCAACGTTCGATTATTTAAACATATAGTACCTATATTTTATGACAAAGATGTCACCCAAATAGCACATATTTCTTTTATAATAATTTAGATAGTTCTCATTTGTAATAACAGATGTCACCCTATTTTCACTTTTGTGAACAAAATGACACGAGTGCAATAATAATTCAATTACTAAATTGAATTTATTTATTTTTATGTATAAACATCCTGATGTATTGAATAAATAATGGTCGTCAGTAAAGATTTTACAGGTTTGACATTCAACTGTCAGTTGAGGTGTCGGGGCGGTATTGTTGTATTTAATGCATTTGCTATTTTTAAAATTGATGTAATTTGTTTTAGGTCAGTAAGTAATTAGCCCCGTGAATATTTCATATGTTTTACAATCACCGTTTTATAACATAACAGTTCAATGATGTAAAAATACTTTGAAACCGTGCGTGACAGGGGTTAATCACGAAGCAATGGAATATTTACAGATATATGGATGTTCCTAGGAAATTGGTCGCCCTTAAACAATCGATTGAAATGCCGCCTTCTTCTTATCATACTTGAGGACAACCTCCAGTCTTAGTTGGTATGACGCTTGTCTTACAAGTCGAAGGTTGCGAGTTTGATACCTATTGGAATGCAATTTTTAAAATGGGTTCCAGTCTGATTTTTACTACAGGCCTCTTAAATAGATTTCTGGTTGGTTAAAAGAGATTGCCACATGATAACAAACTTGCCAGATTGTACCATATACAACGAAAGTGTAATGCAATACAATCATTGTTTTAGTTATTCAGTCTCAAATCAATTCATTATTGAAAAAATGTGTAATACTATCATTTTTTTAGTTCAACCTTTCCCTTCATGTGCTAAAAAATCCGGGCGTTCCGGTACTGTGTATTCAATACACATGTAAAAATGAGCGATTTAAAATCGAAAAAATAAGAATATTCATAGCCAATTGCTTAAATTAATTAAATTTGAAGTCAAAAATGATAATAATTGAAATTTAATTGCGGAAAACATGAAAAAAAAAAACAAAAAACAAAACGGGTGAAGCGACCACATCAAACGAAAACCCGTGAGCTACTAAAGCGAGCCAACTGAGATTCTATTTCTTGCATTTCCATATACCGAAGTAGAGTGAGAGTGAGACGTGAATAGCGTAGCTTTCTCACCCTTAGCGGTTTTTTAGAATGAATATACCTACGTCACACACTGGCACACGTTTGATGTATTGGTGAATTTATTCCCGATCTTCACAAAATATCTCTGATGTGGCCGTTAAGTGCTAATTATTATTAATATTATATTTTTCATTCAATGTCTAAATGTATTACGGAGGAATACCTAACATCTGAACCCAGTATTTATTATATTTATAGATATTAAAGTTTTTAGAAGCAATGTGTACTAGTTACACACCATAGGACAGGAAGGGTTAAAATCGAGTTAACTTGACAGCGATTATTATTTGTTTGACCCATCACGTCCATTACTCATCGCTTACTATTCAAAGTAAAGAAAATCAATGATATTCAAATTGTGTTATCAACATTAACTAAATTTCTTTCCAGAAACTATAATCGAAGGAAAAAATCTACAACAAACCATATAACCTATACAGCACTGGTTACTTACCATATCAAATGTTAATTCAAGAGCGCTCTCCGAATAACTATATGCTAACCATCAGCCCATAAATAAATTCACAGGAAAAACAGTATGATAAATATCATATATATTACGGGTTCAATCAATACGCTAGTATTTTTTTAAATTTATTTATTTTACATGAGGAGAGATACAATAATAACATAGCAGGAGTTTAAAGACATACATTTCAATAATCATAAAAAATATATTCCAATTCTTCTATTATGCTTAACTACTTTGCTCAGATACCGTAGACCTGCTAGCTGAGTAGCTTGGAATTCCTGTTTTAAGTCAATCAGTTCATCATAGGAGTCAATTAAATGATCTCGTCACTGAAAAGGGCAACAAAACGCAATCTAGATATAGAGGTGAGATTAGTACTTTTATAGTTCAAAGAACAAAAATAAAAAAACAATAGAAAAATACAACAAACTATAACCAAACTCAAATATGTAGGTGTAATAGGTTAGTCAAAAAGTTTTGAAAGCGACATCTATGGAGCAGTAGAAAACCAAAATTTCTACGCCATTTTAATATTTCATCTTTCATAAGAACGTACTCAAAATTTCATTTCGATCTGTCAATTCATTCTTTGTTTACAAGCCATTTGAAGTTGACGTGTCAGTGTATTTTTTAACAATGGAAAAATCCGAATATCGTGCAGTGATTAAATTCTTTGTTTTGGAAGGTTTATCGGCTACTGAGATCCATGCAAAGATGGTGAAAGTATTAAAGGAGTCTTCTCCTTCATTTCCAACCGTTCACCGATGGGTTTTGGAGTTTAAGCGTGGCCGTACAAGCGTTGAAGACGATCCACGCTCAGGACGTCCAAAAAGTGCATCAACACCAGAAATCATAGCGAAAATACAGGATATGGTTTTGGAAGATCATCGATCGACTGTGGATGTGATAGCTGACACCATAGGCATCTCACATGGAACAACATGGCATATTTTGGCTGAAGTTTTGGGTTTCAAAAAACTGTGTGCACAATGGGTGCCGCATTTGCTAACAATGCAACAAAAACACGTTCGAATGCGACTTTCTGAGCAACATTTGGAGCAATTTCGAAAGGATAAAAAGGATTTTCTGCGTCGATTCATCACTATGGATGAGACTTGGGTCTACCACCATGATTCTGAATCAAAACAAGAGGCTAAGGAGTGGTGTGAACCAGGCACTTTGGCTCCGAAGCGAGTTCGTGTCCAGAAATCGGCCAAGGTGTTAGCGTCAGTTTTTTGGGATGCAAAAGGAATTTTATTGATAGATTATCTCCAAACTGGTAAGACAATCAACTCTGATTATTATTGTGACCTTTTGGACCAGTTGGATGAAAAAAATTGTGAAAAAAAGACCCGGTTTGCAGAAGAAAAAAATCATTTTTCATCAAGACAATGCACCTGCTCACACAGCTCAAAAAACCATCGCGAAAATCAGTGAATTGGGGTACGAATTGTTGCAGCATCCACCCTATTTGCCAGATTTAGCTCCCTCTGACTTCTGGCTGTTCTCACACCTCAAAAAATTCCTTCGTGGAAAGCATTTTTCATCAAACGAAGAGGTTATAGCCGTCGTAGAGGAGTATTTTGCAGGCCTTCCAGAAAGTCACTTCCGTGATGGGACAACAAAGTTGGAAGATCGTTGGACCAAGTGTATTGATCTTATGGGAGACTATACTGAGCAATTAAAGTGATTTCCCCCCAAAAAAAATGTATTTTCATTTCCGCTTTCAAAACTTTTTGACTAACCTAGTATGATGTACAAATTACTAAGAATTCTTTATTATAACGTAACAACCCGTAGATCAAAATAAAATAATATCTCCGCTATATGCACGATAATTTCCACACTTCATTTTCACACCTTTTTCTTTGTACAAATAAAAAAACAACAATAGCAAAATACCACAAACAATAACCAAGCTCAAATTGTTATATGATGTACAAATACAAGTACTAAGAAATCTGCATTTTAACGCAACCCATGGATCCCTGCCTTAGGGACGATAATTTCCACTCTCCAATCTCTTACATTTTCCTTTGAACAGAGGGACTATCACTGCACTTCTCCAGTCTTGCAGTGTGTAACCAGATTCGGAACATTTGTTCAAAAACTGTCAGCCATTCGATCATTGATTCACCACCACACCACAATTAATTATGGACTTACCTTATTGCATCCTGAAGATTTTCTTTTTTTCCTCTCTTTTATCTTTACTCGTATTTCTTTCGTGCTAATTTCATCATCCAAGCTCTCTCTCTCCACTATCCCCTCTTTCACATAATTATATAAATTGTAAAATTGCCCATTGATTAAACTAAACTATTTATTTATTAAACAATATACGACCATTAAATGTCCTTTACATATAATAATAACATTAAAAAATTCAAAAGATAACGTATGAATACCTTCCTTAAAAACCTACAATTCAAGTTACATATATATTTCAAAATACTCGTATGATGCGGACATAATGATATATGGTAGTAAAAAAATTATAACAATTATGTTCTATCAACAATATATAAGACTAAGATATAACATAAAAAAATAAAATTTCTCTCAATGGGGATATTATAGGACAAATAACAATAAAATACTTCAAATAAAACGGATGAACCAGTCTCCCAATCAAGACCAAAGATTGAGAAAATGCTGGAAATTTGATATCAACATTGTCTCTGAAAATGTGAAAATATAGCATGATTATTATCAAGTATATCTTATAATGTTACGTTTTTTTCACGATTTCGTGTTTTTATAAAATATGTCAAAACTCGATGTGGCTCCTCTAGATCATACTGCCCCTTGGCGGTCGCCATGCTGCCTGCCTACAATAAACGGGCCTGCATACTTACAAAACTCGATGTGGCTCCTCTAGATCATACTGCCCCTTGGCGGTCGCCATGCTGCCTGCCTACAATAAACGGGCCTGCATACTTACAAAACTCGATGTGGCTCCTCTAGATCATACTGCCCCTTGGCGGTCGCCATGCTGCCTGCCTACAATAAACGGGCCTGCATACTTACAAAACTCGATGTGGCTCCTCTAGATCATACTGCCCCTTGGCGGTCGCCATGCTGCCTGCCTACAATAAACGGGCCTGCATACTTACAAAACTCGATGTGGCTCCTCTAGATCATACTGCCCCTTGGCGGTCGCCATGCTGCCTGCCTACAATAAACGGGCCTGCATACTTACAAAACTCGATGTGGCTCCTCTAGATCATACTGCCCCTTGGCGGTCGCCATGCTGCCTGCCTACAATAAACGGGCCTGCATACTTACAAAACTCGATGTGGCTCCTCTAGATCATACTGCCCCTTGGCGGTCGCCATGCTGCCTGCCTACAATAAACGGGCCTGCATACTTACAAAACTCGATGTGGCTCCTCTAGATCATACTGCCCCTTGGCGGTCGCCATGCTGCCTGCCTACAATAAACGGGCCTGCATACTTACAAAACTCGATGTGGCTCCTCTAGATCATACTGCCCCTTGGCGGTCGCCATGCTGCCTGCCTACAATAAACGGGCCTGCATACTTACAAAACTCGATGTGGCTCCTCTAGATCATACTGCCCCTTGGCGGTCGCCATGCTGCCTGCCTACAATAAACGGGCCTGCATACTTACAAAACGTTTATAGATAAAAACAATAATTTGTTATTTATAACAAATAATACTTAAAATATCACGTTTACAACCTCATGACCATTATTTCCAGCCCCTGATCACGAGGAGACTTGCAAAGGTTAATAAAACTATTTGCTAATTAAGTTTTTTTCTGTAAATTGAGATAAATCTAATTATGAAGATTTCATTAAAACTAAGCTGAATCTGCATTCATACGACTTGTATAGTATACTGCTTTGTGACAGATGTCTTCCTTAGGGCTCTTCTAGTATAAATCGTCAATGTTAAAATTTTCTACAGATGTATAATGCAAATATGAGTGGAAGGCGTGTGAGACGGAGACCAAGGAAAGTATTGTTAGGTCACTTGAATGATATTCTGAAAGAAGGAAACGTAGAAAGTCATTGAAATCATAAAAGTTATATGAGAAGGTGTTGGGTGTCGAAGAGGTTAAGGATGTGTGTGTCAAGATAGGAAAGTGTGACGATCTGTCCTCTATGCCTACCCCGACAGGGATTTGATGTTATGTATGTGTTTATAACTAATTAAAATTATTAATCCAGTACTGTCAAGATACTCGTATATACATACAATGGCATCAAAACAATATTTTTTACATTAATCTTCATAGAACAATCATAACAATGATAAGACAAGAACCGAAAGTAAACAAGGTGCAAAGACCTCCTTAAACCTTCTTTAATTCCGTTATTACAATTATTGAATTGTCATGTTGACAGATAACGCGTTATTTTATTGATTGTTGATGTTTTTACTAAAACTTTTTTATAAATTAAATGAAGATTCTAAAAAATACATTTTATCTTTCTTTATCTGTATTTAATTATGACATGTCACGCGACACTCAATTTATCATAGCAACCAAATTATATTTTTAAATATACCGCTTAAAACAATTACCTAACTTTTGATACAAAAACATGTATTGTTATCATATCGTAAAAGGATAGTCCTGTTTTAAAACAGAGATGGATTAGTGATGTACAACCGTATCGCTATAATTGTCGTCGAGTTTAATATAACAAACTCAGGAAATAAATTGTAGTTGATAATGATAAAAGAAATCACTAATTTATCAAATTGTGCTCGGAAGAATAGGGACATTTTAAACGTTCGCCTCGGGACGCCACATTTGCTAGGGTAGTTCTCGTTATTTTTAATATGACGAAATACGAGTATTTCTCACAATCGAGTAAATAACTTTTCAAACTTGAAATCATTATAAAAATATTCGAACCAAGACCAAATTTATTTTCAAATAATTAATTCGATAAATCATAGACATTTTTTTTAATTAATAGTGGTTAGTTCGATAAATCATATACAAAATATCGTTTTAATGAATAGTGGTTAGTTCGATAAAGCATAGACAAATTTTATTTTTAATGACTAGTGGTTAATTCGATAAATCATAGTACATATTCTATTGTCATTTACTTTGTCGAGATTCCCACATACCACAGTAATAAGTTAATTGATCGCGCTCTACTTTGGGTCGATATGAACCCGTTTTTAATGTGGACTTGCATCATGTTTCAAATCAGTTTTCAGTCTTGAAAGGTCTTAAAATACTTTTATACCCGATTCGTCACTGCTTATCTTATAATAATACCAGATTATTCGGCTGATGAAACAATACACCCAAATTAAGGCATACAATAAAAATAGAAAAATTATAACCTTTGAAATATGGATTAGAGAAACGAGAAAAATAATAAAATGACTTAAATATCTACCAACACAATATAATAAAAACAGGAAATCTTCGTAACCCAGTTGTTAAGTGTGTTAACATCACAATGTCTTTCCACCCGACGTTTTCGGGTTTTATCCTCAGCGGTACTAAAAAAAATGGTTCCAGTCTGTTTACCTACTTAAAGCCTTTTTAACATCTTTCTGGTTGACTGGAAGAAATTGCCTCGTGGCAATACGCTCGCAAGATTGTTCTATATACAATTGAAGCGTAGTATGATATAAATGTTTTAAATTAATTGAAGCAACGAACAATCGATCAATGGAAAATACATATGTGTATATATTAGGTGTTAACATAAGTTGTGTCCGTTTTTTTCCAAATTTAAAAATGAGCACCAAAAGTAAAACAAAATGATAAAGGTTATACGTCATTCGAAAGAAAATGTTCTGCTCTACAAGATATTGTGTTTGCTTTTACGTTACAGATATTATTTCATTTGATTACAATCCTTTAAAATGGAATGTCAAGTAGACGAAAGTGAGCATTTTCGACACCTCCTTCTGTTCGCGTTCAATCGAGGGAATAAAGCTGCCAAAGCTGCTCGCGATATTTGCGAAGTGTACGGTGAAGATGCTATGAATGAAAGAACAGCTCGTCAATGGTTTTTGCGTTTCAAAAACGGTAATTTCAGCCTGAAAGACGACCAGTGGACTTCGATGAGGACCGCTTAAATGATATTATTCATGACGATTCCCTTCAAACCACCGTAAAATTGGCTGAGCAGATGAATTGTAGTCACACGACTGTATACCGCCATCTTAAATCAATGGGAAAAGTCCAGAAGTTCGGCGGGTTGGGTAGTCCAGAAGTTGGGTTCCACATCTTTTGAGTGAAAACAACAAAAATCAACCTTCAACAATATCTGCTGGTTTGCTCGCGCGTCATCGAGCTACGCATGGCCACAAGCAAAGATTCCTTTACCACATCATTACCGGTGATGAAAAATGGTGCCTTTATGAATATGAAGAAACGGAAAGAATGGGTGAGTTATGGTCAACAAGCAACGCCCAGAGCGAAACAAAGTTTGCATCCGCGCAAGACGATGACTTGCATCTGGTGGGATTGGCAAGGCGTCATCCACTACGAGATACTTGAACGCAATCAGACAGTCAACGCGGAGCTTTACATTCTGCAAATGTAGCGGCTCAACACTGCAATTCAATAAAAAAGGCCAGATCGGCAATATGGCGTTATTCTGTAACATGATAACGCCCGCCCTCATATCGCCAACATTACGAAAAAATGCCATTCAAACGCTTGTTTGGGAAGTCCTGCCACACCCTCCATATTCTCCAGACCTCGCGCCGTCGCTTTTCCACCTTTTCCGGTCGCTTTCGAACAATTTGCGCGGCGTCAAAATCTTATTCACTTAGTCATTTTACGTTTTTCAAGGTATTTCCAAATGTTTTATACCTTCTTTACAACTCGTATAGATTATTTTTTAAATCTTTCATCATTCACTATTTCTAATAGCTCCATCATCCCAATGTTCCTTCAAGCAGTACATTTCCTTTTAATCCGCATTCTTTCCTAATGTCATCATTCCTTATTCTGTTCTACACTATTTCCTAACTTTCTATGTAACATTCTCATTCCTACCGTATTTATCATGTTTTCATAACTTTTTTACCACGTCCAAGTTTCGCTTGCATGTTCTAATTTTGGGACCATAATTTTTGACTTTCTAATATTCATACTCAACCTGTTTGATTCACACATTTCATGCATATTCCTTAGAAGAGTTTGTAAAATTTCCTCGCTTTCTAATAGCATAACATTTGGAAACATTATTCTGCATAATAAATATAAATTTGACATTCCAACCCCTCAATCAGTAAGAATACGTTTAAATTATTTTTATACTTCAAAAGCTCATTATTTTTTTAAATTATAAAAATATCGAACATAAATATTTAAATAAGATGAAAAACACAATTAATCAGTTCATATTTTTTAAAACTAAACCATTAATCATTTTCTCCGTGATTTAAATCATATAACTCGTATATTATGTTTCCGAACCAATAAAAACGTATGACGATCTCCGTGGCCTAGTTGGTAAGATGCTTGTCTCCTGGCCCGGAGGTTGCGGGTTCAATTCCCGTTGGAAGCCACATTTTCTTAAATAGTATCCAGTCTGGTTTACACTTAAGGCTGTTTAAACATTTAAGCATTTAGTATCCTGCTCGGTCGAGTAATAAACATGGGTTAAGTGTTTGTTTACACGTTACCAGTGTTCGGCCGAATAAATGCTGTAAAAATACGTGTACTGAAAAGAATATATGGGGTGACAATGTATGACAGAATGCGGAATTAAAAAATTTGGGATAAATGATAACTTGAGTACAACAACAAATATATACTTAGTGCAATTGTGAGTGGAAGGTGTGGTAGAAGAAAACGAAGGAAAAGATGGTTGGATCACGTTTATGATATTTTGAAAGAAATAAACGTATATATTCAAAGAAATCATAGGAATTGTATTTGAAGGTGTATGGATATAGAAGAAGCAAAGGATTTGTGGTGATATAGGAAAATCTGGTGACCTGTCCTCTCTGTCTACTCTCACAGGGAAACAGCGCGATGGTGTATATGTATATTTGAAATATCGAATAAACATTATCACTCAATTATGTATCATATATGATAAGAGTATTTTAAGTCGATAAAATTGTAAATCATGCTACCACTTTGTCTAAAGAAATCATTTCATACATGCCTTACAAAACGATAGTAACATGTTTCTTCAAATATCTCAATACAAATTAAATTGATGTTGGGTGTTTGTTTACATATAGCAGATCAATTCAATAAACGCGTTCGTCAAATGAAATTGTCCCTTATCACAGGTGTTTACATAGTTTTATGTATGGTAATTTAACGGCAAGAAGAGTGCCACTCGACCGAATAGATAACACCTTGGTACAGAGTGACCCAAAAGTCACTTCTCCATTTTAAAAGAAAGCAACTTCTTTATTTCTTAATAATTCATATTTATTCTTTTATAAATAAAAAACACACTTCTTGACAATAAATTTTATTTAGTTTTAATAATTACATCCTTTAAATAACTGCCATTTTGGGCGACGAGGCTCACTTCCACCTAAACGGATTTATTAATAAACAAAATATGTGATTTTGGGGGACAAAAAATCCAAGAATAGTCCACCAACGTAGTTTGCACCCCGTAAAAGTAACGGTTTGGTGTGGTGTAAATGTGAAAAGAGTTCTTGGACCTTATTTATTTTAACATGAGGCAGAAAACTCACTAACCGTCAATGGCGAAAGGTATCGAGAAATGCAAGAGAATTTCGAGCGTAGAGACATACCTCTGGTGTGTCCTCGACTGCAAGATGGTGCTACTGCTCATACAGCTCGCCCGACAATTGAACTCTTAAGACAACTTTTTGGAAGAAGGATAATTTCGCGAAACTCCGAAATCAAGTGGCCGTCACGCTCACCTGACTTAACTGCTCCAGACTTCTTTCTATTTGAAAGATAGAGTATACCGTAACAATCCTCAAACCATTCAGCAATTGAAAGCCAACATCTGTGAAGAAATTGAAGAAATAAGCTAAGAAACATTACGATAGGTGATGGTTCACGCTTTAGAAAGAGCGTGTCAGTGTGAAGAGCAAAATGGCAGTTATTTAAAGGATGTAATTTTTAAAACTAAATAAAATTTATTTACAAAAAGTTTGTTTTCTGTTTATAAAATAATAAATGTGAATTATTAAGAAATAAAAAAGTTATTTCTTTTTAAAATGGATAAGTGACTTTTGGGCTGTATATCCACATCGGCCTTACACTCGTTAAAGTTTACATAGTTTTATGTAACTTAGTGACGACAACTGTGTACCACATGGTGGGACAGCCACTCGGGCGAATAGATAAGATCGTGGTATATTCAGTCTCCTTGGCCTTACACTCGCTAGATCACTCGGCGATTAACTAAATTTCAACACCAAGTATTACACTCGGCCGAGTGCTCAACACTTGTAAATGATGCATTATTACCATGCTTGATATAATTTCATTATATTTGATGACTAGTCTGATCAAAAGTAATTTTCCGCAACAAAAATTTCCTCAATATCTGCTAATACTAAAAATAATACCTTAAATCAAAGATTCCCAATATAAATATAACAATATTTTTAGCTGTAAAAAATATATTTCAATCGTTTTTGGGAAATTGACTGCTTCGATAAAATGTTTTTCGACATTGTCGCAGAGTTGAGTTGGTGTAAATAATAAACGTCGTTTCAAAGTATTGCATCTTTCATCTGCAGGGCGATGTCAAAAAATGTAAATAAATATTGTCATTTGAAAATAAAAAATATACATATAAATATTTTTATTAATACTAATCACTATCGATTATTTCACATATATGAATAATTATATACAATAAGCAATGACGCTTTTATGTTAGGGACACTTGTTTTCATCCCTTCCGATCCTGAGTCATGTTAAATGCAGCGCTTAAAGAGGATCAATCTTTATTTTAGTCCATTCATCTCATAAGAAACCTTCCTCTTACACAACTTCTCTCAAGTATCCGTGGTCACCAACTTCTCTAGACTTGTATTATTCTTTCCGGCAACGTGATAAAAGTGTTTTAAAATAATTTTCCTACATGTCGTCGAAAGTTTTTTGGTAATCTTAAATTCTTGAATAATAAAGACGTTGGTGCGCTTTGTGGCTCATGGGATATAGAGCATCCGTCTCCAACATCACTTTTCGAAGACATCCATCACGATTATTTCCTTATCTCTCATTGTCCATGTTTCCACTGCAACAATCCTATGGATAATAGTACAAATTTAATTCTCCGAATTTAGGTCTTCTGTGTTTAGAATAAAAAATATACGTCATGTTTAATATAAACAAATATTATGACTCTCTTTGTAGTGGAAATTCTTTGAATCATGATCAAAACAAACAATTTAACATATGAATTTTTTGCGATATTTGGATCATAATTCATATATCGCTTTATCACGTGTCAAGTTTGAGGGCATCCTGACGTCAGATAACAAATATATTTGAACACTGGTTCTTATAAATGAGGATTAAAACCAAACAAAGCATCATTCGACGCTCAGCTTTCCTTAGGTGTACAGTGCATTTGCTCTGAAAAGTTGTGTAGAAAGTGTTATTAATTTATTGTAATAATTCGATAGCTTGGAAAGTTCAGTTTTCGAGCACTTGAATCTCATCACTTTTTTGGAAGCAAGGAGTCTGAAAAAGCTAAGAAAATGGATAAAATGATTGTTGGGTCTGCCATGAGATATATCGCGGGAAGAAATGCTGTGCAAACCGTGTATTGGAGGAAAGTCAAGGATATTCAAGGAAAGGCTTTTCTCAAATACAACAAGACGTGCAATTTTGGAAAGAAGGACGCTGCGCCTCCAGCAAACAGTGAAACCTTTGCCAAAATTCACAACCGTTATTCATAGTAATCAATTAATGATAAATATTTTTTTTTCGCTGTGATCGAATGTAATTTTTAAAGATGTTATTATTTTGTGGACGAGTTCATTAATTTATTTTATATTTTAAATACAAATATTAATTCTGTGAGATGTTTGATTGTGAATCAAAGTTGAGTTTTTTTTTTTATCTGAGTCTTATGGATAGTAAAATCAAGTTTATTTATTTTTATGAAATCGTCTAAACTCTTCAATTTATATTTTTTTTATTTGAGTCCACCAGAATTGTTTCAATATTAGGAATTGATTTTTGGTTCCTGTTATTTTGCAATACGTTTCAGAATAATTCTGTTGTATTTTCGTTAAATATGACTTTTTTCGGTTCAATGTCTTTTGACAATACGATCAAATCTCATTTTCACAATTTATTAAAGTTAGTATTGTTCAAAGTGATATATTGGTATTACGTTTAAATGAAAAATGTTTAGTAATGCTATTTGAATGCGGTGATTTATTGGTGTCATTTTCAAATAATTATGAAAATTACTAGATTATAATAATAAAAATGTGTTCATAAAACATTTTTTCAATCCCTATCAAATCAATTGATCCATTTTCCATTTCCCTTATCCTTGACTTGTTGAGCGAAGTCATTGAAAAATACTTACGAAAAACATACGTCACTTTGCAAATTTCGCCTTCAATTATAATTATTTCGAAAGTTCTGACATCAAAAGATGAAACAATACTTTTTGGATAGTAGGTAATCCACCCACACTTGGATGATTGATTTGTGGAACCAAATCAAAAGTAGAAAACATATGATATTAATAGTCAATATAGTAAATAACATTTTTATATAATAAATAACATTTTTATATCATAAATATTCAACAATTTAAAGTTTCGACTGATTAAACTTCGAGAATTTAATAATCGATCTATAAGAGGAAAAGTTCTTCTAAGAAAGAAGAAACGCAACTTTCATACACTTTCTTTTAATGGATATAAAATAGAAACATACATACCATCACGCCATTTCTCTGTTGGGATAGGCAGAGGACAAAGTGCCAGATTTTCCTTTTTAGACATACATCCTTAGCCTATTCTGCATCCATACACCTTCTCAAACAACTTGTACGATTTCTCTGACTTTCTACGTTTTCTTCTTTCAGAATATAATTTACTTGATCCAATCATACTTTCCTTGGTCTTCCTCTCACATACCTTCCACTCACAATGCATTATATATTTGTTTTGTTAGCTTTTCTTCTTTCACTCGTTCCAAATGCCCAAACCATTTCAATGCGCTATTCTTCATCTTCCTCAACACACCAGCATTAAACTCACATTCATCCCTAATCTAATATTCTTCATACGAGTACATATTTGTCACACATGTCCATTTGCACTATATACTGTTTTGTTAGTCTTTCTTCATTCATTCGTTCCACATGCCCAAACAATCTCAGCGTGCTCTTCTTCATCTTACTTAACACATCAGCATTAAGTTCACCTTCATCGCTTATCACTTCTATCTACTGTCACTCCATGTATTCTTCTCAATACATGCATTTCTACAGCGTTTGTTCGGCTCCTCGGAGTGTTTTCCCATGTCCACATTTCGCCCCATACACCAAAGTTCACACCATATTACCTTTGTAGTCTGTCATCTTAGCAGAGTTTGATATTGTCCAGTTCGAGTATATATATTTTAGTGCCCTCGTTCCCTTTATTTCCTATCACTACACGCTGTTCGATATCCCTCTTAACTCTTCACTCATCTGAGAAAATACTACCCAAATAGCGAATTCGTCAAGCTCGTAGAAGATGAATGAGAGGTTTTATGTTATGTATGCAAAAGATGATAAGAATGTGAGTCTGACGCTCTGTCCCCTCTACCTACTCCGATAGGGAAATTGTGTGATGATATGTATGTACATGATAACGGAAATGCTCTTATAGTGATTTCAATCAATGACGGCATTTGAGTATGTATTTTTTTTTTAAATTTATACCATCTCACTGGGGCCGAGTTGTTTCACTTATCATCCTGTGTCGAAGTAAATAAAAAAATAAGTTTATTTATTGCAATGAATTAATGTAAATCTACCATATATCTTGTAACATATGCGAGTATATTCAGACATTAGAAAAAATACATTTGAGGGAGATAGGCTATTAATAAGTCTAGACTATTTTCATAACATTCTTACAAGCGAAACACACCTCACCAATAAAAGGGCAAGCCAGACCGCGAGTACAGTAGGTGATTTCAGCCCTTGCAGCCCACTATTATCGAGTTATTGTCGATCGATATTTAGCAATCCATACGTTTGATGGTCTTCAAAAGTATTGATGGCTTTGTAGCATAACACAGGAAAATCCGTTCATTCTCTTAACACGAATATATTAGTGACACATTAATGTAGTGACGTAACTACGCAATGCAGCCAATGCAGTGCATTTAGGCCCACGTTAGAAAGGAACCGAAAAGGTCCGTGCTCTGCAAAACTTTTTGTATCGTTACTTTTCCGAGTATCATCACTTTTTAGAATTCAACTGAGCAATACTGTCTATCGACGTTAGCGCTACTTTGTATAGAAGCTAAGAAACCTAAAAAAAAGACTTCTCAAAACTCATCAACGAATTTTCAAGTGCTAAATCGAGACGAAATTCAATTAAACCTCTCTTAAGCAACAATTTTTTTATTATCATTGGAGACAAAAAACCAATTACGTTCATACTATTTTACGTATAAAACCGTGTATTCTTATATCGTAAATACAATCATACATAGGGGCCCTTTTTCTATTTTGCATTAGGCATCCAATTTTTTTAAGAACGCCACAGATTTAATATATATTTTAATGCATAAAACTTTCCTTGTATACAGTTTAACATGTCGACCTTATTGCCATATGGCGATTTCTTGCAGCCAACCAGAAAAATGTTTAAAGGTTTCATGTGAGAAAAACTTGGGTCTGTTTTCGGGTACCATCAAATAAATCGAACTCGAAACATGAGGGTTTCAAGTCAACCATTCTCGCGTCATGCACCATATCGTTTCTAAATTGGCAGTTTTTTTTATATTTAAATATATTTTATAGCAGCCATCTTCCGCTATTGTATATTAACTACTTCACTTGGATTTCTCTAAATCTGTTTATAATCAGCTTCGAGTCAGTCTTGAATTCACTACAATATTTCATAGTGACGCAATTTTTATGTAAATTAATGTCACAGTGAGGTATAACAGAGGTCAAATTTAATCACTCTGTAAAAAAATACTTAAAATTTTGTTTATGTATGATTAATTTTATCAAAAAATGAGATGTGTTTTGACCCTATTAACCTCTCTTTAGCTACGCCTCTGATAACATAAAAAAATTTATATGTTATGTACATAAATCTAACATTTTCTCTTATTAAAATGTTATACGAAACATAATTCGTTATGTGGTGCTATAGAAGAGTAGTGAGGGTTTCATTCACCAGTTAAGTCGCAGGGTTTTTTTTTTAATAATATGTAATCCATCCAAACTAGTATGATTTGTGCCACCAAATTAAAATCAGTTTGAAATTATATGTTAAAATAATAAAAATAAAAAAATCTAGATAATTTGAAGTTTCAACTGATTAAGCTTAAAAAGTTTAACAACCAATCTACGAGGCATATCCAGAAAGTAAGTGTACTGAATTTTTGTAGGTTACAATTTTTTTTATTTAAACAAAAAAATTACGTGGTTACCGTAGTACATATGTAAGCTATTTTTCGACATAGTCGCCATTCCTCTCAATGCAGGTGGTGAAGCGGGGTATCAACTTTTTGATGCCTTCCTCGAAGTAGTTTCCCGCCAACCCCTCCGTCCACTTCTCCACCTCCTCCTTTACCTCCTCGTCGGTTGAAAACCTTTTTCCACCCATGTGCAGCTTCAGGGAGGTAAAGAGATAGTAATCTGAAGGTGCTAGGTCAGGGGAATGCGCGGAATGGTTCAGGGCATCCCATTTAAACGAGGCGAGCAGTTCCTTCGTGGCGTTGGCCGTGTGTGGTCTGGCATTGTCGTGCAGCAGGCAGACTCCCTTTGTCAGCATGCCTCTCCTCTTGTTCTGAATCGCCTCCGCAATTTTTTTAGGGTCTCACAGTATCTTGCAGAGTTGATGGTCTCCCCTTGAGGCCGTTATTCAATTAAAATTATGCCTTGACAGTCCCAAAACACGGATGCCATGATTTTCTTGGCTGAAATTGTGGTTTTGAACTTTTTGGCGGAGGGTGAAGAGGTGTGACGCCACTGTTGAGACTGCCTTTTGGTTTCAGGCGTGTAGTGTGCAACCCAAGTTTCATCTCCAGTAACGATGGAGCGGAGAAATTCATCTCCATGGAGTTTGCAGCGCCTCAAAAACTCTTGCCCGGCCTCCACTCGATTCAACTTGTGTTGGTCTGTCAGTTGTTTTGGGACCCACCTCGCGGACAGTTTCCGATATCCGAGGGTTTCTGTGATGGTTTCGTGTAGTAGAGATCTGGAGATTTGCGGAAACATCGCAGAAAGTTCATCCACAGTCAATCTGCGATCGTCACGGAGCGCATTTTCGATTTTTTCCACAATTTCGTCAGTCACAATTGAAGGTCTTCCGCTCCTCTGATCATCATGCACAGACGTACGACCGTTTTTAAACTCGCGACACCACTTGTACACACTCGTACGATTCATAGCTTTATCACCATATGCAGTTTTCACCTCATTATAAACCTCAACCGGAGGTTTTCCCTTCCAAACGAGATAACGGATGACGCCGCGTATTTCGCACTTGGCGGGAGATTGAATTGACATTTTTCACGAAACGTGTTGTCGCGTCGACACTTCTCAACGTACTGACCTCGAACCGATCTCGTTGCGGAGGGGAAGGGTCAGGCTACACGGAAGTGTAGCCAACATGTCGAAAATAAAATCCATCCGGTCGTGAGAGCCTCAGTACACTTACTTTCTGGATACGCCTCGTATAAGTGGAAAGTTTTCACAAAGAAAGAAGAATCGCAGTATTCATTGGACGCAGTAAAGATATGGTTTTTAGTAAGTAAATCAAATCTGTCTCGCAAAGGGCAACCGAAAAATAGATGGTCTATAATGTCATCATTCAGACCACACTCGCAGCTAGGATTCTCCACAATGCCCATTATGTAAAGGTGACTAGCCACCACGTAGTTACCCATCAACAAACGACACATGACGGACACTTCCATCTTGTTCAATTTTATTACGAGTATATTAAATCATGGTTTAAAAGGGATAGATTGTTAGATTGATTTGTATCTAGAACCCTTATTTACACCAGTTATATACCAATGCAACGCCCATCAGTGCCAAGTTTTGGGGTTTTATTGACAATGTAAAAACGTTACTTTTTTATACGATACGGCAATCCCTCGTAATCCAGTAAGATTGTCAGCCATCCTATGGATGAAAGACACCTGTGTCTGTATTGGTTTATTGTGTGCGCTTGCACTGGCAAAGTGCAACAGCTTTGTTGCACTTCAGCAAACATACAGTCTTGACAGGCCAAAGTCAAAATTTTAATCGCAAGACGGTCGGCAGATTTAATCTACTGCAGTCTTTTGGCAGTTTTGTGTAGTTATATATTTGTGTTGCTTATTAGCACTATAAGAAATTTAATAAGTAGCATTTAAGCTACCGAAAAACATTAATTAAGATGTAAAATGATTTAAAAATAAAGCCAATTTTTTTATGTACTCAATGCGATTCTTATTCCTTGGCTTGCTTTTAATATGAACCACAATTGGGCCAATCTTTAAAATAGCTTAATTTTAAATATGTAGCTCAAATTATATGGCCGCGCATAACACAATGAAGCGCTTCTCTTATTTTTCTAAGATGGCAATCCACAATGCTTTGCTCCGTGGTATTTCTGAGAAGTGTAGTGCTTTATAGTCTATCGTTGAAATGATCCAACCCATATGTTTACTGTTTTGAAATATTTCAAAAGATACAACGAAAATTTAATATCACTAAGAATGGGATTATATGGAAAAAATAAAACGAAATGTAACGTGTAATAAAAGTTTTATCTGATATATTTATGCACAAATTTCATTAAACTGGTCTTAATTTGTATTTTGAATTAATCTTAATATTTGCTTTGTGGATTTGACCCTTCTTACACATTATAGTCCAAAACGGGAACTAATTTATCTTACTTTCATGAATGTTTAATACAGCGTTTCTTGTGTTTTTAAATTTAAAGGTCTGTTATGAAAAATTTTATATTGATTTTTTTAACGATACACAAATTACATTGTTTATAATTTAACTTTAATATATATGATATAAGACTAAACTCTAATAGATCAGTTCACACACACACATAAATATAATGTTATTTCATTGAATTTTCAAGGTGGGCTATTTAATTCATTGATTTCTTTATTATTGTTTTCTATAAAATAAGAATATTTTGAAAAAATCTAAAAGTTCAAGATATCGTAAAATTATTCTGGTGCGCTATCTGATTCAGCTATAAGTTTTTCTCTCCCTATATTGCGCGATAGTATTTTGTTTATGGATTGCCTACTTACTATTTCTATCGAATCATAGATAAAAGATTATTGATAACGTAAATAATAATTCTTTGCTAGTGTTTATATTATCTCTAAGCAGATGCGAGACGATCTCCAAATTTGAGTGATTTAATTTGATAATATTGAAAAGAGAGGAAAAATGAGTTTCAGTGGAAAAGTTGTGTTAATTACTGGTGCTAGTTCAGGTATCGGTGCTGCAACAGCCATTCACTTTGCAAAACTTGAAGCGAAACTGTCACTAACGGGTCGCAATGTTGATAACCTCGACAAAGTTGCGGAAGAATGCGAAAAAGCGCACAAAATTAAACCGTTCACTGTCATTGGCGATGTTTCTAATGAATCTGACGTTGAAAAAATTATCAAGTCTACGATCGATCATTATGGAAAAATAGATGTGTTAGTTAATAATGCTGGCATTATAGAAATTGGAAGCATTGAAAACACCAGTTTGGCCCAATATGATAGTATTATGAATACAAATATGCGATCTGTTTATCATTTAACTATGCTTGCTGTTCCTCATCTGATAGAAACTAAAGGAAACGTCGTTAATGTGTCCAGTGTTAATGGTATCAGATCATTTGCCAACGTGTTGGCTTACTGCATCTCTAAAGCTGCTTTAGATCAATTTACTCGTTGTACGGCGTTAGAACTGGCTCCCAAACAAGTACGAGTTAATTCTGTAAATCCCGGAGTGATAGAGACCAATATCCATAAACGAGGAGGGATGGATGACGAGAGTTATCAAAAATTTCTCGAAAGAGCAAAGGAGACGCACGCTCTTCAGAGAGCTGGCCAACCCGAAGAAGTAGCTGAGGCAATCGCCTTTCTGGCCAGCAGCGCTTCCAGTAACATCACGGGAGTCACGTTATCTGTTGATGGAGGAAGACATGCCATGTGTCCACGATAATTATAAACATTAATAAACGTCAAATACGTCGCAACTCTAATACATTGATTACATACTAGTGGCGTGGCGTCCATAGATCGTCGAAAGATATAAGCGCCGCATCCCCTAATGGTTGAATATTGTTTACGCAAAAAATATAATAATATAATATAATAGAGTGGCGACAATTCTGAATGACATTTGTATAAATTCTTGTTTTTTATATCATTTGTATTGAACTCAGATATAATATTTTCAAAATCTACAACTATTAAAATTAATAAATAAAGTTTAGAACAACGCTAGTATATCCGGAGAAAACCAATTGATAGTCCTAAAATCGAATTGCCTTGTATTTGGAGACCTCGACTGTACATCGAATAAATATATTGTATCTAAATGCGCGTTCTCACGGATCAAGTTAAATTGAACGATTATAGTTGATCAACAAAAGTTGAATGAAATATATAGTGAGAACCTTTGTTTCAATAGAGTTGATCAATTAAAAAATTGATCAACTCTATTAAAACAAAGGTTCTCACTACAGATTTCATTCAACTTTTATTAATCAACTACAATCGATCAATTACACTTGATCCGTGAGAACGGGCCTTAAATATTCAAACTTGAAAGTGTTATTTAAATTATTTTATTTATTCGTTGTAAAATCATTATGTATTCTTATTTTTAACAAAAAAATATATGTATTTTTTCTAAACTTTATCTCCATTTTTTTACGAACCTACAATTTTATGCGTCAATCGGAAGTTGGGGAGGAGGAATGAATACCCCTAAAAATATCTCGGATATAATAAAATTAATCTCATAATTTTCTGATTAATTGTGTAAAACAAATTATCGTATTTTTCGAACCATAGACACGCCTTTTTACTTCGACTATAAATTGGGGTCTGCCTTATGGTCCGAAGGTAGGTATATAATGTGTGGTAATAAAACCTTGCAGAAAATAATTTTAAGTACCAAATGGAATATTATAAGTGATAATAAATAGTTCGAGAATAATTTGAAGAGTTTAAAGTTTAATATAATTATTTATCGCATTCTCAAGATACGTTTAATCTTATCGGATTCTTATCAGATCCTCGTAAGATATTACATAGATTGTAATCATTAAATAATAAAAAAAAACAGTGCATATTGAACGAAAACTCCGGTTTGTGAGATATTGGTAAAGTTACTTATTACTGCAAATATGGAGGACAATAATTAATCTTTCCTGAATAAAATAAATTTGAACATCTAGTTTACTTAATTTTCCTGAAAAGCTGCTTATTCAAAAAAAGCAGGTGTTGACTACATGAAAAACATATACCATAAATTCTATTATTTAAAGTCAGTTTCAAAAACCCGAATTTAAATAATAAATTAATGGTTATGTAACATATCGATCAATAAATCCCGGGACTAACCAACAGATGGCGCCTCTAATAACAAATCCATACCATTCTCAGTTAGTATCAACCTTAAGAAGTTACGTGTCAAACTTTCATGTCATTGAGTTACAGTGGTTTAAGTGACGCTACTTTTGCTATTTTCAAAACAATGGAAAAACCCGAATTTCGTGTGTTGATAAAACATTGCTTTTTAATAGGAAAAAATACCGTTCCAACTCAGCGATGGCTTGAAAAGTGTTATCCGGGCTCTGCTCCGTCAAAAACAACCATTTGTCGGTGGTATGCTGATTTCAAACGCGGTCGTACAGACACAAATGATGCTGAACGCTCTGGTCGTCCAAATGAGGCTGTTACACCTGAAAACATAAAAAAACCTCTCAAAATCGTGATGGAAAATCGCAAAGTAAAGTTGCGTGAGATAGCTGACATCCTGAAGATATAATTTGGTAGTGTTTACACTATTTTGCATGAACATTTGGTCATGAAAAAGCTTTTTTCGAAATGGGTGCCGCGTTTGCTCACAATGGAACAGAAACAACAACGCATCGATGATTCAGAGCGCTGTTTGGCACTGTTTACGCGAAATAAACAGGAGCGTCGTATGTGACAATGGATGAAACTTGAATCCACCACTATACTTCGGAATCAAATCGGCAGTCAAGTGAGTGGAGAGCAGCTGGTAAAAGTCGTCAAAGCGGCCAAAAACTCAACAGTCGGCCGGGAAGATTATGGCCTCCGTATTTTGGGATGCGCATGGTATAATATTCATCGATCACCTTGAAAAGGGAAAAACCATCAATAGCGAATATTACGTAGCGTTATTGGAGCGTTTGAACGCAGAAATTGCAAAAAAACGGCGCTATATGAAGAAGAAAAAAGTTCTTTTTCATCAGGACAATGCACCGTGTCACAAGTCGATGGTAACGATGGCCAGATTGCACGAGTTGAACTTCGAATTGCTTCCACACCCACCGTATTCTCCAGATTTGCCCCCCAGCGACTATTGGCTGTTCGCAGACCTCAAAAAGATGCTCCAGGGAAAGAGATTTGGCTCCAATAAAGAAGTGATTGCCGAAACTAACGCCTATTTTGGAACCAAAGATAAATCGTTCTACACGGCTGGCATAAAAAAGTTAGGAAAGCGTTGGAATGAATGTAACGTTCTTGAAGGAGACTATGTTGATGAATAAAGAAGAATTTTGGCAAACAAATGTTGTTTTAGTAGTAAGTCCCGGGACCTATTGATCGATGTGTTATATTATGAATGTTATTTTTCGTCTACGAAAATCATAAAAACAAGTTTTTTTTGTATCTGGAATATACTATATTTTTGCGGTTTTTATTATTTATCATTAAATGTACATGTAACTGAAATATTTGTTATTGGTTGTTATGTTTATAAATATGTACGAATTTCGTCACAAATCATGTCAATCTCATTCCTAGGTATTATTTTTCCTTCATGGATTAAAAATGTTATTAAATTTAGCTATGTATTTATAATAATTGTCGATATTTAAGAAAAAGACTAACGAGGCATAATTTTTCTTAAAATATACGTCGTCCTTAATTCTCACACGATTCGCACCCATATCCATATTTTCCTTACGATTTTTTGTTGGTTTTTTTTTAGATATATTAATTTTCTAAATTTGAGGCACGGTCATGAATAATTATAATTATGAAACAAAAACTGGTTAAGTGGAAGTTTCGTTTGAAGCAGCAAATCCGCCAGATGAACAATATCTGCACGATTGTTAAATAAATCGGTTGTACTTACGTCCGTTTGTAACAATAGACGTAATGGCATTGAACTTTTGAAATATATGAAGTACTATACGCAAGTATCAAGTGATGATAGTTCGGTTTAAAAAATTTAAATGTCATCGTTAAAACATTTTCAATATTATTTAACAGCTGTCACTTCTTGATATGATTATAAGACATAAAATGACACATTAAAACGAGATAGTTGTTTACGAGTGTAATGAGTGAGAATGGTTGATTCTAAAATTTAAAATACGTATTAACACTAAATTATTTATTAGATTATCAATCTTACGTTGATATGTAAATTAATTGATTTATTTTCTTGTTGAATACCGGCCATGAACTCCTATATATGAAAAAGTATACGATAAATTAATTTGGTTATTAATATTGTAGTTCATATGAAGGTTTTTGTCAGTAAGATGTACTACCTTGATCAAAAAGCTTTAAGATCGGCCACCGCGTGGCGCTGTCAGTCACCCGATTGGACTTCTTCTTTTTTATTAGGTTACCACATCTATCATTGACACTTCCCTCCAAATTTCAGCGTCATAGCTTGACATTTGTAAAAGTTACGCTGTACTGAGTACATCTACATTTGTGCGTGTTTTCGATTTTTTACAAGTTTGAAAATGGCATCAACTGTTCATCAACGAGTTTGCATTAAATTTTGTGTAAAAAACGGATTTAACGATCCGCAGACCTTGGAAATGTTGGAGAAGTGTTTTTCGGTGGCACGAACGTTTCAGAAGTGGTCGTGAGTCGGTCAAGGATGACGAACGCAGTAGCAGTACAAAACCGATGAAAACATCGATAAAATCAAAGAAATGTTGGCCGAAAACAGCAAATTGACCATCAGAGAGTTGGCAGAGGACTTGAACATCGCTTATGGATCCGCTCAAGACATTTTGGTTTGTGATTTGGGCCTCAGGCGTGTCGTTGCAAAACTGGTGCCGAAAGACCTCAATTTCATGCAAAAAAAGGACCGCCTTGAAATCGCGAAAAACATGATTTTCATGGGTTTTTGGCCAAAAACAACACGAATACTATCCAGCAGCCTTCGAATCCACCTGATCTGGCTCCCTGCGACTTTTTCCTGTTCAGCCGACTTAAAAAACCGTTTCGCGGAACGCGTTACAGCACCCGAAAGGATGTCATGAAAAATTCGAAGACGGCTCTGATGGGCATACCGAAAATTGAGTACCAGCGGTGTTTCGAGGATTGGGTCAAGCGCTGGCGTAAGTGCGTTGCAGTCGATGGGGAGTACTTTGAAGGGGACCATATCGATTTTGATGAATAAACTTGTATTTTCGATTTTATGAATAAAGTCCTAAAACTTTTTGATCAAGGTAGTATATTATAATGTCTAATACTATGTTTTTTCGTTTATACTAGTTTCGCTTTTGAAGTCTAATATCATTATTGTACGCTCTCATATTCTCCTATTTTTTTTGTAATTATTTTTGTTATAATTGTTTAATGTTTTATATACGAGTATATTATATCCTTAACGTATTGAGTGACTATTGTCAGGACCTGGGGCCCTTGCTTGGGTACGGTCGACCAATTAGTTTATTACAGTTATAAATAACCAGTAAAAATAGTGAACCGGGGGAATCAAAAAACAAAGGAGAAGGGCTCCTATTGTAACATGTCTCAGTGTCAGATTTCTTTTCCCTTTTTTTCAAAAGAATGCAGAACGTTTGTCTTTGTAAAGATCGGTAATTGGTGTTCCGTCTTACGATCTGATTTATTGCAGTCACAGATAACTATTGATACTAAGAAAAAAATAAAACTTTGCGCAAGATATATTTCAGAGGGTGAATGCGCTTTTATGGCCACGATAGTTAGGCGAGCAAAAGGGTCAAAAAAAAATTCTCTTCTCCTTTTCTAAAGAAATACGTCGCGCTTAATTTATTGCAGTCATAGTTAAATATTGAAACAAACGCCTGGGAAGAAATAAAAAACTTCACTCGAGATACATTTCAAAAGAAGGGTGCACTATTGTCCCTTAAAGCAATCTAAGTATCGCCTTTAAGGTTACCGGATGCAATACAAAAAGATTCTCGACTTTATGTCGCTGTTATAGTTTAAATAAACTATTCATTGCCGAAGTAACAACGACGGGCGGGTGATAAAGATTTATTGTTATTTCAACGGTCACGAGGAACTTTCTATAGAGCTCCAATATGGTGGGGGTTAGCGAGATCCTTTAAATTCAGAGGGGGCGATCTTCCCAGCCCCTATTCTCGCCACGAAGTTGTCAAGCCATCATCATTTCGTCTTAACGCCGTTCGCGAACTTGAACAAGCTTTTTCTCACATTTGATTGTTCATTCTTATTTTGATACAATTTGTCCGGTGAATTCCGGATAATCTACAAACGGGGATCTTGTTTCACCTCAGTCTTTTGATTGAGCAGATTCTGGACTGTTGTCCAAACGACGATCTCGAGGTAGGCGTACAACTCATTCTCGGGTCAAAGTTAACTGATTCTACCAGCAATATCGAGTGCGCGCAAGATTCTGGAGTCTTCAAGACCGGAGCGAGTCGTGTGACTGTATTACGGCACGAATTGACGGTCACCAACCATACTGAGGGAATTTCTTCACATCAACGGCCCTGTAGTAGCAGTATAAGGTCAGAGGGCCATATACGAGTCGACCTGGTCATACACTTGAAGCAGATCTGGGATAATACATTGTGTCTTGTATTGGAGTAAGATGAACCTTATTTATCCTCTTTTGCTTGTCATTTTATGGTGATATTTGAGTATTCTAGAGATTGGCGATATCTAATCTTTGAGAATTGGCACAATTCCGCAACGGACTGTTGTGAGATTACCCCTGATAATAAATTGCTTCGACTGCCTGTCCATCTGAAAGGCTAGCGGAGTAGTAGAGAGTAATCTGCCCATTTGATTTTCCTGACGGAGTATCAGCTCGTCAGGATTAAATATATAACCAATTAACAGCAAATATGTGTTTCATTATGTATTTATACCTACCCAAGCACTGACGAATGCCTACCTCTTCCCACGACATCTTGAGATCTTATTGAGCCTTGTTTTACCTATACTGAGCTACCGGAGTAAGAGTCATACATTGTAACATCCAGGCTTTTAGTAATCCAACAGAATTAATTAATTAAAGGGTTAAAAGTCTGAAACTATAACATATATATTCTATCATTAACACTAGTAACTTTTTTATTGTGATAAGGTAATTATACCGTTTATATATAAATAAATATTTTATCCACTAATCGATTCAAATTACGTGAATACAATGGGAACGATATTTGGAATATAGGCATTCTTTTTAAAAAATAAAAATATTGAAAGTATTGTGTTATTATTACGAAACTTATAATACGAAAAATAATAACTAAATGACTGTTAAATAACTAAATTGTGGTCAAGAACCTAGTCCACCTTATTTCAAAGTTAACTGAACCGAAGAGCTTAAATATCCATTATGAATAATTCAATTTTTAAGATAGATAAAAAAACTTGTAGCCTAAATATATATTAGACCCAGAAGAAAGTCACCCGGTCGGAAAATCGAGGAGGAAACAAATCGAGAAGAATTATGGAAAGGGGGCGCAACCGGAATTGACACAATTCCTAAAAAGAGCGCAGGAGAAAATCAAGTGGCGCTCAATATAGAGGCGATTGACTCTCGATTCATAAACTCGTATGTATACCCGAATAACAACGGGAAAAACAAATAGAGATATAACCAATAAATTAAAGATAAACATTTTATTTAGTTCGAATATATCAATACTTTTAAATTTAATTAAATTGATCGGTGCTTTTCAATCCATACAGTTTGATTGGTTCAATTTCTATAGAACAAGTAACCATTTGTGTATTTTATTACCTCACTTTTCCGAATTTGATTTAAATCTATAAATATATTTATTTATTGTTTAGTAGCGCTTATAAGCTGCCTTTTATAAATTTAAATATAAAATGCTGTTGAGATGATATTATATTACAAAACAGCGCTATGCAAGTAGAGTGACCAGCTCTCAGGATTTCAACACCGTCTCTCCAGGCTCCGGGTTTTGTTAAAATTTCTCCAGGTTGCGCTAATTTTGTAATAATATCTAAAATTAACAACCTTAAATCGGTTATATCAATGATAATAAAATACGTTTCATATAATCGCAGCAAATCTCGTGAGCGTATAGCATCAGACTAAAAAAATATAATTTTTACTTTAGGTTAACATCTCAGTTTCTAGTTTTTTCTCTATTTTATGAAACATGTCAGTTACCACAACCATTTTGACTGATTATTATACGAGTATATTGCTCCCATATTACTTTGTTAAAAGAAAAGTACATTTGTTTTAACATTAACAGAAAGGAATATTTTTTTTGTTTTTATTTGCTTGTATTTTGATTTCTATAAACATCTTGTATTTCCCGTTGAAGGAAACCTTTTTACTCACAATCAATCTCAGGGTTTACATAAACTGAAATCTGGTCACCCTATCTATATACAAGTCATTTTATTTTGACTATCTATATTGTAGATACATAATCTATTGTGCAACTATGAGTACAATAGATTCCGCAGTGAAAAGATTACCTTCAGTGTCTTTTTTTTTTCAATTTACAAGTATAAGCTTTAAACATTATACTTATATGGGTCATTATCTGGAATCTTGTACATTGGTGTCCCATAGGTTATGACTTGAATCTTACTTCCATTTAAATTTTTTAGAATTATTGTATATTAAAAGAAGATTCAAATATTTGTATATTTTCCTTAAAAATAAACATGATTTTGAAAAAATAAGTTAATAATAAACCGCGAAAATTGATACAGTTTGTCGCTGGTTTGTCAAAAACGACCTGTCCTGGTAAGCAAAATCAAAAAGTAGCGTTCAACTAAAGTATTTAACATTAAATTTAAAATAATTTATAATTGCAATTCTCTTAATTCATCTTTTTTTATTATTAAACTTAAATCATATTACTTAAAAAATGTGTTTTTCAATGATTTTACTGTGAAAGAAGTTGTGTCCGTATTATTTTTCCACTGCGTTACTTCAACTAAGTTACCGGCAAAGTAACGACAAAAACCGTTTGTTTTTCGATGAACGAAGATGAACGTGTTCAGACATGTCGCTTAGTTTTGTTTAGTTCCCCTGAGTCGGTTAAAAAAGTGTCAGTGTTCTGCAGTATTCAGTGTGTTGTTACAGCGGAGGTATGTATTTTTATTATTTTTCCACTGTGTTACCAATTTTTTTTATAATATTTCGCTAAAACTTATAGTTTAGTTAACATAATATATTAATATTGTGTTAACCTTGAATATAATATAGAAAGAATTTTCGAAATAGTGTACATTAATTGTTGGCAGCTCATTTATGCAATAAATTTCAACTGCGTTACCGGTCAGCTACGTTACCCCTTGCCTATCCATGATCGGACGCGCGTGACTAGGACTTACATTTTATTTAATTTCTCGAAATATACTGCTTGCAGGGTCTTCATACTTTATGTATTCCTCATCGAAACCTATGATTTGAATGATGGCATTAGGAAACAAAACATTCATAGTTAAATCAACAGAAATTAATGATTTTAAATCGCGAATTGACGAAATGTCAAACACCTGCGTATGACTCATTCTTTTTTGACAGTTCGTATAGGCAGATTTACATCCGTTCCAGGGGCTCGGCACCAGTTTTATAATCATGATTGTTATTTTTTATTTTTATGTGGTATGTTTTTTCTATTGTCATTTTTTATCTGGTATGTTATATTGTACCATTACTCTTTTTATAATAAATGTACATTTTATTTATTATTTCATTTTCAAAAATATAATAATTGAGATGGCGGGAAATATCGATGGCGATGATAGCGATTTAGAATTTAAGGCGACAGGCAATATATCAGAATCAGAAGATTTTGTCGAGGTACAGGATGAAGTTTATTCTGATTTGGAGACGAGTGAAGAAGACGAAGAAATATTATTTACATCAAAATATGGTACCACCTCAATCTTCAAGGCATCGGTCGGGTATCAAATATTCTCATCGAAGATTCTGGACTGAGAAATTCAAGTATAAATGTATGTTCCATAAAAGACATGTGTTGTCTGTTTGTAAATGAAGAGGTGGTAAAAGTAATATTTAAGAAACAAATCGGCATTTAAATCGAATTCATTCAGAAAAGAACCAACCAATATCAAAAGAGTTATATGAATTCATTGGAATATTGCTCGCACCTGGCAGAAATCGAACACGAAAGCTATCTTTGTCAATATTTGTCAAACACCTGCGTGTTTAGTACGTAGAATAGAAAAAAAGTTGTTTCGTGCCCCAATTGCGATAACTTTCTCCACAGGATTAAACTTTGATTATATGATATGTTTGTCCTATTTTCAAATTTTTACCTCTTTTCAAAGTGTTTATAGTTTCCAAATGGCATATTTTATTGATTTGAATTTCCTGTTCGTTTTTATATTATTATTTTTGAATTTATGTATTCATTTTATATTTTGTTAATATGTTAATTATTGTCTTAATTCGAATTATATTTTTATCGCCAAAAAATACACGCTACATTTTATTGTATAATTTTATGTTTTTTTTTTAAAAGGTTGGAGACCTCTTTTCAGTCATGCGCATTCTGAACGTTGCGCAGACCGAACGACGCAGTGCGAAAATGACATTTGTATAGAAATGTCGCCTCTCTGTTTCAACCCCTATTTTATCATTTCTTACACTTATTTTATATTATTCGACATTTTATTACATAGTAAAATAATGTTTATTAGCACAGTAAGGGAAGTGTTACTCATATTTGGTAACGAAACTGACAAAAAAGTAACATAGTTGACTTTATGTTATTGAAATGAGTTACAATGAATAGTTTTCATAGTTTTTAATTTGGATTTAACGAAACTGACAAAAAAGTAACATAGTTGACTTTATGTTATTGAAATGAGTTACAATGAATAGTTTTCATAGTTTTTAATTTGGATTTAGGTTAATATCAATATGCCACTAACACCAGCGGAGAAGCAAAGACGGTATCGGCAACGGTTGAAGGACAACAAGGAAAAAGAAGAGGAACAAAAACAAAAAGCAAGAGCCCGCTATCACAAAAAAAAACATTAATAGCAGAGAAAACACCAAGGGAACAGCGAATTACCAGGCGAAAATGGAGGTCCTACAAAGCGAATGAAATAATTAAAGAACAACGTTTGGCTGCTGCATTGAATGGCACACCACCATCATCCCCCGATAATAGATGTGTAGCGAGTCCAAGGGTTTGTCAGAGACGAAAAAAAGTAAGAAGGGACAGGACAAAAATGTTCAGAGAAAATATAGCATTGAAGGACCAAAACCAAAAATTAAAACGAAGTGTTGAAAAGTATAAAAAAAGAGCACAGAGGTTAAATGACAAACAAAACCAATTATCATCGACACCATTATCTAAGGTAAAGGCCTTACTTCATAAGAGCTTTCATAGCGAGAATAAACGAAAAAGGATCAATTTCAGATACGTGGCCATTGCTCAGACAGAAATTGATGATGAAAATGAAATTAAAGTGATCTTTTTAGTATCAGTTAATCCAGAAAAAAACAAATTTAAAATTGATAAGAATGATGTAGTTGATATCCACTCGCATGATATAATAACAACACTTGTTAATCCTGTGATAACTTTAAAGGGAAGTCGAATTTATTACGAGTTTCCAAATTATATTGATGTGCTTGAGGAAGCTTAAAACCATATGCAGGAAAGATTAATTTTCTTGTAGAAAAGGACTTATTTTTGTTATAATTTTTTTTATATTCTTATGTTACTTTTTTTTATGTTTTATAATAACAAATTAACTGATGTTATTTTATTTTTATGTTATATACTTTACTTAAATTTTTCAGATAATGAATGGACTTATGTAACTTTTGATAAATCAATCAATAAATGAACTGTTTTACAAACTTATGTCAATTGCGTTACTTCTTTCTCCACTGCATTACTTTTTTGTCCCAAGTATTATTTTCAATTATAATTTTTTTTCTAAATAATTGATTTTCTAATTGTGGTTTTAAACGCAATATTCAAAATAGAAACATATCTACTTATGTTTTTCGTTTGAGTCGTTTTTAAAACTTTACATTTCTTTGAATTATTTTAAATAGAAAATTTCAAAAACACAATCTTGGTAACACAGTTGACAAATATTCCAAATTTTATCAATAAATTTTAGTTTATTTTATCTATTAATTGTAATTAAATCTGCAATTAAATCTTTTAAAAGGAAATGTAAGAACAAATAGAATTCTTTAAATTATACTATAGATATCTAATTTTTTTCTATGGTAACGTAGGTGACATAAATTAGGAGTTTATGCAACAATTTTTTAAATAACTTGCAAGATAATAGCAAATATTCGCTGCTGCCACTGAAATCGTGTCCTTAAAATAATGACAATATTAAATTAAAATCCTGAACAAAATCGGGGCACAAAAAAAAAAAAATTTTTTTTTCAAATGTACAAATTTTCAGATAATGACCCATATATGAGTTTTATCACATTTATATCAAAATGTAAGCGAATTAGTATCTATAGTAATTGTTTTTAGTTCATAGGCACATTTTTCCGTTTTTTTTTAAACAAAAGTTTAAAGTCAAAATATTGTTTTTCCTAATAATGCTGCCGAACCAGCGAAATATATGTATTACGTACAATATATTTTATTGAATGCTATCTGTTTATCGTATCTCTAGGCACGGCCTCACTTGCCAAACAATAAAACGGCCCTGCCTGTTGGTATCGTGTTTTGAAGAATTATTTAAAAATAATATTTTGTATTCCTTATCTCACCCGAGTCGTTTTATAAAAAGTCACAAGTGTTTTTTTAAAATAAGTGGCTCTTTGTTTATCTTTATACGGCAGTGAAGGTTATTAATAAATATATAAAGCAACGTTATGCGATTTTACGTGTAAAAAGCAAAACTTCAAGTGCGTCACGTATCTCTAGCCGGTGTATGGAACAATCTTTGCGAGCCGGCACGATTTTATGTTATTCAGAAAAAATACAGTGTTATCTCTGGACACAGTTAATAATAACTTAGTTAAGTGTATAACTAGTGTAAAAACCGTTTCAATTTCTTGGCATTCTAGTTAATTAGTGAACAAAAATATATTTTGGTAAAAATCATGAATTTCGCTGGAAAGGTCGTGTTGATTACTGGTGCTAGTTCTGGAATTGGTGCCGCAACAGCTATCCACTTTTCGAAATTGGGCGCTCAACTGTCACTGACAGGTCGGAATCTAGCTAACCTCACAAAAGTTGGCGATGAATGCGAAAAATCTCAAAATATTAAACCCTTTCTGTTAGTTGGGGATATGGCCAAGGAATGGGACGTGCAGAATATTCTCAATTCCACCATTAAACATTACGGCAAGCTCGATGTCTTGGTCAACAATGCCGGTGTATTGGAAGTTGGAAGCATAGAAAACACAAGCTTGAAACAGTATGACAGAGTCATGGATGTGAATGTACGTTCCATTTACCAACTAACAATGCTGGCTGTTCCACATTTAGTTGAAAGCAAAGGAAGTATTGTAAATGTATCAAGTGTCAATGGTATCAGATCTTTTTCGAATGTCTTGGCATATTGTGTTTCAAAGGCTGCTTTGGATCAATTCACTCACTGTGTAGCTTTGGAACTTGCACCAAAACAAGTGCGAGTGAATTCTGTTAATCCTGGAGTGATTGTTACAAACCTTCAAAAGAGCGGTGGTATGGATGATGCTACGTATCAACAGTTTCTTGAACGTTCCAAGGAGACACACGCTCTTCAAAGACCGGGACAACCTGAAGAAGTAGCTGAAGCCATTGCATTCCTTGCCAGCAATGCTGCCAGTAACATCACAGGAGTGACCTTACCTGTTGATGGAGGCCGACATGCAATGTGTCCACGTTAAATTTTAACATTAAACATGTCACAAAATATATTACTTGTTTGAATAATTTGTTCATTAATAGCCATTAATAATTTTGTATTAAAAATGTACATATTCTGTAAATAATATTCTCAAAAAAAAAAAAATGATTTATTCATAAGCAATAGAAAAAAAAACAATGTCTATTAAGAATTTTTATTCATTATTTTTATAGTTTTTGTTTTAAATACAGGTCTCCCTATTATAAATAAACTCTTGATTTTTTATTTTATAATTGAGAGTATTGAAGGATGTTACAAGGTACTTAATAAAAAAAATACAAATCTGCAGTATAATAAGATACTTATTACTACAGAAATAAGAAGATTTTACTCATTTCTTGTATGCTTTAGAATATCAAATATACACTCACGGAACTGTTAGGTAAATCAAACCCATTGATAGTTCTAAACATATCCTTTAACTATTTATTTACTCAGTTACAACTACATATTTCATCATACAATGACCTTGTCCAACACTTTGACAATGCTGTTGTGTGGCGAAACATCACCGAGTAAAAAGATAAAGAATAGAGAAGTATCCAAATATAGAATTTTTTATTTTCATAATAAAAAATCGAGTTCTGTGAATTGAAAATTGACAATATCCACTACTTATCTATCCTTACCTTCAACTTATATACATATTTATTTTATAATACAGACGGGCCTTCGACTTTCGCACATAATTGGTTCAAAAAATGTGTACGAATGTTGAATGTAAAAAAAAACATCAAATGTGTTTTAAAATATTTATTTATCAATAATATACAATATTAAAAATATTTATTTATCAATATACATAATTAAGTTAACAAGGTGTGTTTAAGTGCTTTCAGGTGTTTTCTTTATAAACTTGTCAAGAGTTAGTTGAATACCGCCCTTTTTTTTCTTTTCTTGATAAAGAGTTCTATAACATGCTGTGTCTTTCTCAATCGCCCTACGTACTTGAGATATACATTCTCCATTGGGATCACATTCTTTCATGATAGTCAAAAATTTGTCAAGATGCATGAAGGCTTCATTCATATTTTTGATTGTCAAAGTCTTGACAATTTTATCAGCCTCTTCCGCACTTTCATTTAACTATTGTTGCTCAATTAAGTATTCATTTGACAGAGGTACTGAGTGAGATTCAATCAACTCATTAACATCTTCGTTGTTGACGTCCAAGTTTAGTTCATTCATTAGGCTAACTATTTCATCTGTGATAGTTTCCGGACTTTCTTCAGAATTTATAAAATCACTCGTCATTTGTGGGCATAATTGTTTCCAGGAACCTCTCATTGTTGACTCTTTTATTTCAGCCCATGAGTCTCCAATATTGTTTATTGCGTTCCATATATTATAGTTCTTCAAAAAAGTGGGAGCGAATAATTTTTGCATTATCGACAAAAATCTTTAAAAAATTTAATCTTTAAAAATGTGCAAAATATCGAATTGTGCGAAAGTCGAGGGCCGCCTGTATTTTTAATCTCTTAATAATAGTAGGTTCCAATGTTAGAGCGTCTTTAAGGAGAGTTTGCTCTCTAAAGGGCGCTATATAAACTGTCCTTTTATTATTAATATTATAGCATTAATATAATTCAGCTACTCATCAGAGTAGAAATTTTCAGCTTTATAAAAGGCATTTTGAAAAGGGCGAATACTTATTTTCATTCCCAACAATTCTTATTTTATTGGTGGACCCGTATTAAAGTAGGCATTCACGTATAAAATAAAATGAAAAGAATTGGGTGAATATCAAATATACACTCACGGAACAGCTCCTCAACTGTCGATACCTGACCATTAGCAAATATAACATAAACAAAACAGGTACCTTCTACCAATCCCGCGTCGACTTGATTTTGCCTATCAATATTAAATTTAGGAAATGTTATTTTTCTCTTAATGTGTGACCTAGATAGGAAAACTTTCTACATTTTATGGTATTAAAAACCTCATTCTACACCTGTTCAGTGTAGTACTATTAGTAGTATTTGAGATACAATAATATCAAAGAATTCTAAGCATTCTCCGATGAATCATCTTGATTGATTCCAGCTTATTTAGCATTCTGGTCTTCATGATCGGTGTTTCAACACCATAAAGTAGTAACGACTATATATAGTACATAAGCATTAATTGCCGAAGTTTAAGACTCAAGTTATCACTGCAGAAAAATTATATCTTGAAAAATCCTATATCTATCAATTCAATTTGGCATCAAACTCTATTGAGAAAAATAATTTCATGACAACTTCAAAAATAGTACACATTGAACTAGATAACTTTTTCCTGCTTCAACCATAACACCATCCAGTGAAAATATACAGACGGTGCCTCTGCAAAAAATAAAAATCAACCACTCGACATGAAAGAAAAGGATCTTCAAAGTTCCAGTGAAAACTTCATCATGTCCCAACGATAGGCACCCGCCACTCTACAAATAATACTCTGTCTATTTCCTTTCATTTGACACTTATTCTTTTGTTTTAATCTGTGATATTTCTATTTTGCAACAATGTCTTAGGTTATATAAAATTCGTTTAGATAAATATCTTTTAGATAAAATTTATAAGTATTAATATTTTTGGTTTGAAATGATTTAAATTCAGTTATAAGCCTGTACTTTAAAAACATGCCTGGAAACGTAAGTTTCTTAGACATTAAAATAAACATTTCAATTATTTAATTTTTACTGTAAAATATGAGAAATATGTTTCAAAAGTTCACACGTTATGGCTGCAAATAATGATAAAAAAATCCCTATAATTTTCAAAATAATCTGTACACTTTTGTGGAGCACTCACAAATATTTATTTTATTCACTGTTAATGTTGACCCCACAATAATATCAATATTTTTATGCAATTAACTAAGGAAACTAAAGCTGTAAAAATATAAATTATACAGAATATAACTTCATATCTAGCGAGCTTTAGAGATATTCACCAGGATGGACAATATACAGTAGTCCCCTGTTTTTTTTTTAAATCTCATGTCAAATCAAAACCACCAACGATGAAAGCAGGCCTATCAAAGACCTGAAAATTCATCTCAAGCCACCCATGTAATCAGTCGCACTTAATCTCTCATTATGATTGCATCATTTCTGGTATCTCAGTGTTTGTGTCCAAATAACCCTTATTTATTTTAATAATGCCTCCAAGACACAAGATGTGATGCTAGTGACTCAAGAGACTGCAAATTTCGCACTATAAGATTTAATCACTATGCAAGTGCTAGCAGAAGCTAAAAATTCTTGACTTATTATGAAAAGAAAACAGTCACTGCCGTTACTAGAATGTATTGAAATCTACTCGAAAAAAGGAAAAAATGGTGCTAGTTTTATGGTTGCACCTCAAACAACTAAGGTTACAGAGAAAACGAGCATAAGAGAATTTAATGTATTTTTAGAAAATAGCTTTCTAATATAAATATACTTAGGTATATGATAATTTAGAAGAGGTTTGCTATTTTCACCATCCACGGGAAGGAGGCATGGAGCCTATCCCCTACAGATAACGGTACACCACACAGTATGACAGAATTATTGATGACATGTCTTAGATCACCTTGTAGACTGGGATTGAGTGGGTCTCACAAATATAATATGAACTATCTTATTGAGGAGTATCAAGCAAATTGACCCTGTCATCTTGATCAATTGTTTCAAGTGGCTAGCTCTATTGTATGGAGTAGACTAGATATAGAGTATCAGAAGGCTTGAAAGACTTCAAGAGGCTGCTTAAGTATACTTCTGCTCAAACAAATTTTACTTGTGCTACTTCTTTTAGCAAATAAGATCAACTACATTTGCAATTGATACATATTTAGACATAAAATATTTTGTGTACAAATGAATAAGTTGTAAACAGTAGGGCTCTGCACATATGGATTGTTAGAGGTCAGTGTTTGTTTTTCCATGCATATAAAAGCCCAATGTCATGTTTATACTATCAAGTGTGTAATAGCACTTGGTCTATAAAATGATTTAGCTAACATAACTGCAAACATTGCTTACTTTTAAATATTTTCATCCTTTCCTTATGATAACCGACTAATGTTAACTAAAAATTGCTAATTTATTAGAGGAAATCAGGAGGCGAAAATAGGATTTTGGAATCTTAGCATCATCTTGTGTGCTTAACACTAAATAAGCTCTATATTGTAGATAAATGATTGTAATTGCAAACTGAAGCACTGAAAAACAAGGTCTTACTTTATTATGATTTTCTGTTCTGCAACAAACACTTCACTTTTTTCTAAGATTTATCTAAAACTCGAGTAGCTCAGAAGATCTTCAGAAGTTTGAAACCTAAAACTACTATCCAATTAGTCTACACTTTAGTTTGGATCTTTTAAACTTGGGTAATTTCAGTAGAAACAAAACTTTTATCATAATAATCCAGCTTGTGTTTCTATTATAGTTCGGAAATTCTAGGATGAGTCCTGTGACAGCTTACAAATTTGCCTCAATACAACCTTATGTAATGTATTTACCTAAAAAACTTGCTATTTATTAGAATTGAGGCTCATATTAAAGTTGATAAAATAATTAAAATTACTAAACATCGTTACAAGGTTGTATTGGGACAAATTTGTGAGCTGTCACAGGACTCATCCTATATTTTCTGAACTATGATTGAATTAATTCCCTTCATTTCAAGTTCATCATTCTGAGATTAATTTTTAGAGAGAAATAATACAGATCCATGTTGGGCAAGCGGGTGTACAAATAGCAAATGCCTGCTGGGAACTGTACTGTCTCGAACACGGGATAACGCCTGATGGGCGAATCCACTACGAACTCTGCTATGATGATGATACTGCAAGCACATTTTTTAATATCACTGATGCTGGAATATGTGTTCCAAGACTTGTTATGGCTGATTTGGAACCAACACCTATCGGTAATTTTATGTAATCTATTATGGTCTTAGAACAATTTCTGATTAGTGAAAAATGACATTTTGAGAAATGTGAAAATTTAATTTTTTCTCAAGTTAAATAAATATTGCAAATTCAAATTAGGTTGACTAAAATGGACATTTGTGTACGAGATAAAGTTATCATGTTTTATTTATATTTTAACTCCATAAATGTACAATTTAATAACCTGTATAGAATAAAAAAATTAAATCATAAATGTGTAAAAGGAGTAAACTAATTTTAATTTTCTTTCTCCGTTAGATTTTACTTTTACATTGATGTGCCTGGTTGAGGATAATCTCCTTTGTGAATGAAAGCATACAGAGGTGACTGTTGAGATTTTCTAATTCTTTTTTGAAGTCTCGGGCAATAATTGGCAGTCCTTGACTTTTCAGCATATTCAATACTGACACTTTCTTCGATAATATTGGATTGCTCCGTAAATTAACTTAGGTAAAACTTTAAAAAAAAAAACTTCTATGGGGTATTTGCCGCATGTGGCACACAACATGTCGGAGAGCTCTTTTAGATTAGCACTTTTTCCTAGTCATAGTATGTTAATATCACTTTGTCCATTAATGCGGTTTGCCAAGTATTTTTAGTTCAAATGAGAAAAAGTGGCCTGTCTCGATAAAGTATTCGACCAAAACTGATTTTTTGGGATAGCCCAGCATGTTACCCTATAATCAAATCGAAGCGACCACTAAATTAATATTAACAATAACTTCAACAGTTGTGAAAGCCGCATGCTTGTTCTCCCATAGTGGAAAGAAACCATGCACTCATGTTACGGTCGCGAACCGGAACAGATCCATGCGATCACTTTATGGTCACGAACTAGGACGGACCGATACGTTCACGTTACGATTGAGACTCTGTTGTAGGTCAGTGGTAGCCAACGCATATCCATTTATGGCAGTGTTGACTACAAATAAGCCCTGAAGATGAAAACTATAATGTTTTCAAAATGTCAGCATCATAACCTAAACTATACATAAAAAAAACTTATCCAACTGATATGAACCGAAAAACATATAAAATAATCTATCTTTCTCTTTGTCTTGTTTGCTGAATTCTGCATTGGAAGGAAGTTTGCATGTATATCCAACAGCACAGTTAAATTTTCATCTCTCTCACTATTACATTTTCACCTCATCTGTCTTTCACTATTACGTGTATCGAGAGGAAGTCTGAGCGGCCCATAAATTGAAATTGCAAACTGATACTATGAAATGGGTATTAAACATACACAGTAATACAAACTGACAAAATTTTAATAGTTCCGTGGTAATTTGGCAAGGATTTTGCTCTTACCTAACTTATAGGCTGGGTATGTGAGGTGTAGGAACCACAAGATTTCCCCAAAATGATAAAACTGATTAGTGTTATTATGAATCAGCACAAATCGAACCATCATATACCGGGAACTACTCAATAATCTATGGCTTTACTATTTATAAAATACATTGAATATAAATGAAAAAAAACAACAATATTAAAATTTATTGTAGTATAAATACATACCAGGAATGTAAGACAAGAACCATAATTCCACAATATAGATCAGGATTTAAGTCTCATAGTGGAAGTGTATTCTAGCCTTTGTATATCAGGAGTTGTTTATTCTGTTAGTACTTGCTCCCTTTAAAATTTCTATTCTGTGACTAAATATCTCAAATGTATATCTCAGCACCTTACTTGTTATAGCAATTGAATAATCTATGAAATCTAACGATCTTTTTGGATATTGCTATATTTTCTTAATATTAAGTTGGTATTACAAAATCAGATTTGAAATAAATATTAATGTTATATCCGAGTTTAAAACTTTGCTAAATATTTGTTCATCAAAAACATATAACACATTTTTAATTATATAAATTTGAATGTTAATTGTCTCATAGATCAACTTCAATTTTTTTCTTTTCATTTATCCTACAAATTCATTCAAGACTCAATAATAAATAAATAAAATAATAAATAATCGGCAGACAAGCGTCTTAGCCTGATGGTAAGACGGTTGTCTGCCGATTCGGAGGTTGCGGGTTCGATTCCCGCTGGAATCCATATTTTTTTAAATGGAATTTCAGTTTGGTTTTCACTTAGGGTCCATTAAAACATCTCTCTGGTTGGTTGGAAGAGATTGCCACATGGCAATAAACTCGCCAGGTGAAATAAATAATAAAATAATAATATTATAAGTTACTATAAAATATCAACATTTATTAAATAATAATACTTCTTTACAATACAAACACATAAATAGGTATTCAGATAACACCATTGACTGAAAAAGCTCAATCTTTTCTTAAGATTTTTGAATATTTCTTATATTTATTAAAAATATTCCTATTTTATATTCATAAAAATTATATAACATGCAAATTAAATTTCTTAGATGAAATTCGAACTGGAACATATAGACACCTATTTCATCCAGAAACGCTGATAACGGGGAAAGAAGATGCGGCGAGCAACTATGCCAGAGGATGTTACTCAATCGGTTGTGAAATGATCGATCTTGTGATGGATAGAATCAGAAAAGTAGCGGATGATTGTTCATCGTTACGAGGATTTCTAATATTTAGGTAGGTATAATTAATTTGTTTGAGAGAATAAGTGTCTTAACTTTTTAGGTATGCTTCACTCTTAGCCTGACCCAAGATATTTTTGCTAAAGAAGAACATTTGACCAAAGTTTGGCTCAGATGCATTCATAAACTTTTACATATACACGCAACCGTACATTAATTTTGATTAACATTGATTCACAAATGTGTAAAGGAAATAAGCTAATTTTAATTTTCTTTCTTCGTTAGATAATACTTTTACTAGGATGTCTGATTAAGGATAATTTTCTTTTTGAATGAAAGCATATAGAGGTGACTGTAGAAATTCTCTTTTTTTTGAAGTCTCAAGCAATACTCATTGACAGTCTTTGACTTCTCAGCATATTCAATGCTGACACTCTTCCTCTGATAATGTTGGATGGCTTCATAAATTATCTTAGGTAAAACTTTAAAAAAAAACTTCTATGGGGTATTTGCCGCATGTGGCATACAACCTGTCGAAAAACTAATTTATATTAGCACTTTCTTTGTTATTTGTTACTTGTAATAAGTACCCAAAATAATACTTATATTGATTTATTTAGGCATTTATGTAATTTGATATAATATGAATTGTTTTTATATTCAATAAAAAAGTCAATGTAAGAATTAACTGGCTCTCATGGTTCATTGGTCATGTCGATTGGTTCACAAACCATGGTCCCGGGTTCAATTCTCGGTGGCGTCACAATATTTCCACTAATTCAGGGCTGGTAAGATTGAGTATACCTAAAATATCATTTGATGGCGCTTTGTAGCAGTCTATAGGAAACCGAAAGTATGTTTGACGCAGTGATATTGGGGTAATAGTGATTAAGGAACGAAAAAAATGCAAAACAGTGCTACATAAAACTTCATTCATTAAGCCAGACATAGATAGTCTTGCAAATGAGAACCAGTGTCAAGTCTCACATTAATATTTATTTTGATAATAATTATGTTGTAGGTACTTTTTAATCGACTAAAGAATTTTATTTGGAGTTCTTAATAATAAAATATTATTTCACATTCATGCAGTTAATTCAAGAAAGTATAACAATTATTTATAGTAATCAACAGTGCGCGGTAACACTGATATTAAAACGCTGGACTTTTTATTTAAAAAAAAAATACCCAATACCGGTTTTGGCACGCGGCCTACAAAGATTACCCCTTCTCTGATCTAGTATATTTTATACTCGTATATTTCTTTTTAATAAAATCAAACAGGATAAATGACAATTTTTATTTTTGTTATGAAATTATTGTACTTGCCACATCAAAGCATACACAAATTCTCTCTCTTTTTTGAATAATGTAATGGCCGTGAACTCCTATATATGAAGGAGTATACGCCAGTGTCAAGTGAACCACATAAATTTAATTACGTAGGTGATCTCAGGTGATTGTCGCAGCTCTACATCACTCGACAAAAACGAACGAACGAACGAGTTCTTTTTCTTTTATTAAATTTTTAACACGTGCGCATTTAACTGCGTCATCGATCTTTTGTCAGTGATTTGAGGGAATACCTTTTCCACTGTTGTGTCATATGTGTGATTGTGTTATTTATATGTGTATACTTATATTAAGTATTTGTGTGATAATCTCATTTTATTTTTAGGCTCGATGGGCATTTGGTTTCGATTCCGATTTCTCGCTTTCTTCTAAATTTTAGCTGAGCTTTCTTTGCTCCTCATCATTTACTTTGTAGATTAATTTACTTTGTAGACTATCGGAGTGAATAAGAGTAGCCACCCTGTACCACCACCCTGTACCACCCTGCTAGACCTTTAAGGAGAATAATTACATATATTTATAAGATCAAGTGTAGGTGTAGAGTGTGGGGATGGGAAGGTATCGGCTGCGGCCTGTATGATTGGAGCTTCCCCGCATTCGCATATGTATTGAAGACATATTCGGTGAGAAAACCACAGAAAACTCATCGAGGGAAGTCGAGCTTCAGAGGACCTCTGGGCTCTTCCGTTATGCGATATTAACACATTCGGCTTGTTGACACTGGCGTATACTCATATATATACATCACGTATACTCCATATATATAGGAGTGGCCGACCATTATTCAAAAAGAAGAAGAGAAGTCGCAGCTCTATGGTTTATAAGCATGCTCGTAACGTTTTGATATAGGTTATGTCTATGCGGTGTTTTTAATCGGTTTCGGTAAAATTGTCATTAAATGCCGGTTAATTAACAAAATTTAGCTTAATTTACGTTTAAAAAGTACCAATTTTTCCATTTTTGTGCTTACTGATATCAATCGGGATTATCTTATAGATTATTGTGATTGAAAGAAATCTGTCTTAAGAAAAATGAATAACTCGATCCCATCAGCATTTTCCATGTATAATCAAAATGGAGCGGATATTACTAAGTCGGATAGCAAAAAACTTAAAAATAGGAAGCGGCGCTTGGCCAAACGTAAAAAACATATGATGACGAATGGCAAGGGAGAAGACGAAACATTGACAACAGACACCAAAAAAATCAAATTTGATAAACCTATCAAAAATACGCTTCAAATGCCAGCATCTAAATTGTTCTCGAAATCGAACGTGTCAGATGTCAACCACCTCATTCATCGCCAATCTACAGAGTTAGAAACAGAATTGCCAAAATTAAAAAATATACCTTTAGTATCCGTCAGTTCAACAGTGCGTAGTAAGTCTTCGAAGGAAAAAACAAAACTGGAGTCCCAAACAACTAAAAGAAAAGCCAAGAATAAAGATGGACTGGAAATTAAATCGTCAAAGAAAGTGTGTACTCGAGAAGAAATAGTTCAAGATTCAAGTTCAGATTTTGATATGTCTGAATTTGAACCAATACTCACTGACAGTGTCGAAGAAGGAAAGAACTTATTCTCTTGGTTACTTTCTCCTGTAAATGTAGATACATTCTTCTCAGAAACATGGGAAAAGATACCTTTGCATATCAAGCGCAAAAAAGCTAATTATTATAAGAATATAATATCTACTCCTATTATTGACGAATTGCTACGAACAGAAAATATAATGTTTACTAAAAATATAGATATAACTTCGTACAGCAATGAAAAGCGAGAAACACATAATCCAGTCGGAAGAGCACTGCCACATGTTGTTTGGGACTTCTACCTTAATGGCTGCAGTGTGAGATTGTTAAATCCTCAAACTTACATTCCTCGATTACATCTATTAAATGCCACTCTTCAAGAATATTTTAAATGTTTTGTCGGGGCTAATTCCTATCTGACACCTCCGAGTACTCAAGGTTTCGCTCCACACTATGATGATATTGAAGCGTTTATTCTCCAAATTGAAGGAAGAAAGCTGTGGAGAATTTATGCCCCTATCACTGATGAGGACGTACTTCCACGTGTATCATCAAAAAATTTTGATCAAGCAGAAATAGGCGATCCAATTTTGGAAGTCACTTTAGAAGCTGGAGATTTGTTGTATTTTCCACGAGGATTTATCCATCAAGGTGTTACAATTAAAGAAGAACATTCACTACATGTCACCCTGAGCTGCTACCAGAAGCAGTCATGGGCAGATTTATTTGAAAAACTATTGCCTCTAACATTGGAAACAGCTATCAAGGAAGATAAAGAGTTTCGCAAAGGACTACCAATGGATATTTTTGATAATTTTGGACTCGTGCATTCTGATTCCGATACTCCAAAGCGAACGGAATTAATGAAGCATATGAAGAAACTTTTCAACAAACTTGCCAATCATTTTACCTGTGATGATGCAGTGGATCAAGTTGCTACCAAATTCATGCACGATGCCCTACCTCCTGTATTGACAGAACAAGAGAAACAGCTGACAGTCTTTGGAGATTCAGACAAAATGGTGAAGAATGGTGTTGTTAAAAATAGAGTTGAGGTACAATTAGATACAAAAATTAGACTTGTGAGGGCGAACATAATAAGGATGGTGATGGAAGATGGCTTGATTCGAATTTATTATTATGTTGAAAATTCTAAAGAGTATCATGGCAATGAACCGCAATATCTAGAAATTGAAGATCATATGGCTCCAGGCATTGAAACGCTGATCACCACATATCCTGAATATGTATCTGTAGAACAATTGAATTGCAAGGATGATATGGACAAAGTGACTATTGCAAGTGACCTCTGGGAAAGAGGCATAATTATGACAGAAAGCCCATTAGATTATATAGAATAACATTTTTAGTTTATGTTGTGTGTGGATATTATTTTTGTAGTTGCCAAATTATAAGTAGTAACTTTTTCTATAATATGTTTTCTTATTTAATAGATAATTCTTCTGTCGACTTCTGGATGATAATATAGTATTATAATTTTTTCGAACCAATTGACCTCTGTAGATTCTTCACACATGAATCTATATAACCATTGAACAACCAGGGGCATATAACACATCCTTGCTTTATTCCTTTCTAAATATTAAACCATTCAATCGAGGTACCATTGCTCTACTTTCAGCGTATAATGATGCAATGCAATATATTAATTCAACACTATTTATTCAATATTTTTCATAATTTCTCTCATCACGCGGTCATATGCTTTTTGCAAAGAAAATCTGATCCACGCGTCCTCTTCCTCACCATCGTACACTTTCTTCTCAGTCTTACCAAAATTTTCCCTACAGTTTACTTACTACACTCGACAAACTTATAGCTTTGTAATTTTCACACTCCATTCTTATACCCTTACATTCATATAACCATACAACGGAACAATCAATGCACCTCCAATCAGATTCCCAACATTTGTTGAAAAACTGTCTCAGCCACTCGATTATTCGTTTACCCCCATACACTTAGTTCTGAGCTCACTTCATCGCAGCCAGATTACTCACTATTTCCTTTTTTTGCTTTGACAAATATTCTCCATGTTCTATTTTTCCCTTTCACGAACTTTTCCCACCATGCATCCACTTTTTTACATCCAACATTCGCCGTGCCACAGACATCTTTTGCTGTGTCCACCAGAATACACTAAAACATATATGTATACTTGAACTGGACAGTTTATGTATTTTGTTTCTTTAAAAATACAAATTTAATTGAAACACTACGAACTTATCCATCAACCCAATATATGATATTCCATAGTATTAAAGTGTTCCATCTACATCACTAAAAAACTTGCTTCACTCTGAGTTATTACTTGTTACTGTTATATTTCAACACCCAATGCATATAGTAATTTTAACTTTAAGCTTAGTTGGTGGCAAAGATGTATTTTTCCGAAAAAAATAAAAAAGATGGTAACTTAATATGTTGAATAATCAATATATGAGATATGGATCAATATAAAACTGGACATAAGTTATACTGCCGTTGGTGTGGGGGTGGGGTATATAGAGTAATGATTCTAGTTCTCAGTTGCCTTGTGACTCAGTCTTCCAAACAATATCTTTGTGCTGTGTGCTTCCATATGTGTTTCACAAGCAATTTTGTTACGTGTTTTAAACCCTCTGTGATTGCCAAAATGATTGCAAAATTAAAGGTAAATGTGAACATCAAATTTTGTTTAAAACTAGAAAAAACAGTGTCTGAGACTGGCAAAGCTTCACCAGATTTACGGTGATAAAACCATGAATCAAACCCAATGTTACGAGTGGTATTGGTGTTTTAAAAATGGTCAAACAACACTTGACGATGAGAAGCCAGAACATCCCTGTATCAGCATATCTGTCGAAAATGTCGCTGAAATTCAGAGAATTATTCGTACAAATCAACAGAGAAGTTTGTGACTTGGTTGGAATGTCATTTGGCACAGTTCAATAAATTTGAACATGCATCGTATTGCGGCCAAATTGGTTCCCCGGTTGTTGAAGGTCGACCAGAAGGAGCATCGGGTCAACATCTTCCAGGATCTTTGTCAACAGGCCAATGACGGCCTAACTTTCATTTCGAGAATAATCACAGGTAATGAGACTTGGGTTTATGGGTATGACCCTGAAACAAAGCAACTGTTGTTGCAGTGAAAAAGTCCCACGAAGGGCAAGATAAGTGCAAAAATTCAATGTTGATTATTTTATTTGATGTGAAGGACACTGTGTTGTGCGAATTTGTTCCTCCTGGACAAACGGTTAATGTTGATTTCTATTACAATGTCTTGAAGCGTTTAAGAGAGGACGTTTGTAAAAAAAAATTATGGCACAGTTAGAACTGGCTTGAACTGACTGCACTCATTGATCAAATCTAAAAACAAATGACATACCATACCTGCTGTTCCACACACTCCCTATTCACCGGATTTAGCTCCGTGTAACTTCTTTTTATTCCTAAAAATGAAGTTAAACCTCAAGGGCAACATTTTGAGACAGTAGAAGAGATTGAAGTTGAATCCCAGACAGTGCTTAGCCAGTTTAACAAAGACTTTGTGACGGTTTTTTCCATCATGGCAGAAACGCTGTATTAATGTAGGAGGTGACTATTTTGAAGGTAATTCAGCCCAAAATGTAATTATTTAATAACAAAGATGTTTTTAAAGCCAGCCCGGTTTTATATTGATCATACATTGTACACTGGAAAAGTCGTATTCTCAATAGAGTATTTTATTTTTGACTTTTACTTGAAGGCTGTGTAAATCTATATTTAAAAAAAAATCTTTAAAATAGAATTCCATTCTGGAAAAGTTAGTATGTGGTTGTATTAAGTTGTTAGCAGTTAATTTTTTTTATAATAAATTTTATTGACTGTGAAATAAAATATCTTGAATTATTTTTCTTGCTGTTTTACTTGCTTTACAGAATTTTAACTTGATTATTAATATGAATATAAAGAATTTGTCAAATTTTAAATCAAAGGTTTCAGTTTTTTTATTGAATATTCTTTTAAGAATTTGGCTCATGCAGTTCACAATGAGAAATTGACTATGCGTAACGTAAACATAGAACATCAGATAAATCGTAAGAGTTGTATGAGGTGTATGGATGTAGAAGAAGCAAAGGATGTGTGTCAAGATAGAAAAGTCTGGCACTCTGTCCTCTGCTACCTTGACAGGGAAATGGTGTGATTGTATAAATGATAATACATAAAAGAAAGTGGTGAAGAAGCATAGATACCAGGTCTGTAAATATGAAACCGGAATGCGCTCATAGATGGCTCAAGTTGTCAATGTAGTGACTGTCAAACCGCGTCATTGGCGCCTTTTTCTTGGGTTTACATTTGTCAAAGACTTTTTAACTCGGAACAATACAAGTTTAATACAACATATATTTTTTCATAGCGTTGAACATGTCTGTTTTTGTACCTGAAAACTACGATTCGCGGACAGCATTGATTTTCTGTTACCATTTGAAGAAAACTGCTGCAGAATCGCATCGAATGCTTGTCGAAGCTTATGGTGAGCATGCTCTTGGTAAATCACAGTGCTTTGAGTGGTTTAAAAAATTCAAAAGTGGCGATTTTGACGTGAGAAACAAAGAACGTGGAAGACCACCGAGAAAGTTTGAAGACGCCGAATTGCAAGCATTGTTGGATGAAGATGATGCTCAAATGCAACAACTCGCGGATCAATTAAATATGACACAAGAAGCCGTCTCCTTACGTTTGAAAGCCATGGGAAAGATCCAGAAGGTAGGAAAATGGGTTCCACATGAACTGAATGAAAAACCACTTGCGAAATGCTGCTCACCAGATACAAAAGAAAATCATTTCTCCATCAAATTGTGACTGGCGATGAAAAATGGATATATTTCCCAAGCGTAAAAGATCATGGGTAACTCCAAGCAAACCAGCGACATCGACTGCAAGGCCAAATCGCTATGGACGGAAGACAATGCTCTGTGTTTGATGGGATCAGAAGGCTAATATCTATTATGAGCTGCTAAAACCTGGTGAAACTGTTAATACTGAACGCTACCGACAACAAATGATGGATTTGAACTAAGCATTGCGTGAAAAACGACCAGAATATCAAAAGAGGCAACACAAAGTGATTTTGCTTCATGATAATTTACCATCGCACACCACAAATTACCAGAGAGATGGCAAAAATGTGTAGCTAGCGATGGGCAATACTTTGAATAAAATATTTTTTATCATTTTCATACAATAAATGTGTATTTTCTATAAAAAAAAAACAGTTTCATATTTACAGACCAGATAAATTTAATTCAAAAATATATTGTGTAAGATTGTTGTGTATTACACTTTCATTGTAAATAATGCAGTCTTGCGGATTACTTGCCATGTAGGGATTTCTTCCAGCCAAACAGAAAGGTGTAAGCATTGAATAAAAACCAAATTTGAACCCTTTTTAAAAATCTGGGTGCCAATAGAAATCAAACTTGAAACCCTTGGGTTTGAAAACAGGCGTCTCGCCAACTAGGCCACGGAGGTCATCAACACAGCCTCTGGTCGTCTATTTCATCAACCGTATGGGGCTCTTATTGATAACGTAGTATGTCCCATTTTATTTATGAAAGTTGTCAAAAGATATTTTGGCTGGTGACATTTTTTATTAAAGGTGGGGGTGGTGAACAAGTTCTATTTATTAAAATAGATTACTAAGCCGTGGAAATATTTAATTCACGATAATATTGTCTTCAAAAAATCATTTCATATGATAATAATAAAAGGATAATTTATATAGCGCCGTTTAAGGAGCAGACACCTCAAGGAAGCTCTAACTTGGGAATCAAAACCAATGTTATTGGCAGATATTGCAAAAAATAAGTTGAGTAAGAATAGAAAGGTGTTAGATGTAGCCTTTAATTATATTGGATCCTTCCCTACATTTGCATATGCAGGGAAAAATTGAACATAATTTTTATATAAAATAATAAAAACTCTTAATTTTTGTAAATAATATTTCTATTATTATTATTTAGAGCTTTTGGTGGTGGCACTGGGTCAGGATTTACAACTCGAATAATGGACAATCTTTCAAGAGATTATGGAAAGATTTGCAAGATGACGTACTCTGTTTACCCGGCTCCCTTGATATCTCCCATAATTGTCGAACCATATAATGCAATTTTCACTTCTCACAGTTCTATAGAATATGAAGATGTATGTTTTATAATGGATAATGAGGCATGTTACGATATCCTTGCTAGGAATTTAGACGTACCTAGACCCACTTATACAAATATAAATAGATTAGTAGCTCAAGTAAGTAACGTCTTTATTCTATAATCTCATCAATGCCATTGCTAATTTCAATTATAAAATGAGAAAGAAACAATAGAATGTGAGAAAAAAGACAAAATATTTCTTTTGTATATTGGTACTAGTGCTGTATTGGTCCAACTGTAAGGCCACTCTGATTATAAGGTATTACAGTACACTTTCGTGTTTGGTGGTTGATATTTCTGTTATAGTCAAAGGGTAAAGATTTTTAAACTCGTAATGGAGAGGTTGTTTGTTTTTCCCAGCGAGAGGGCTCATCACCATTCTACAAAAATAAGTTAACTCTCTGTAATGGCAGAAAAAAACTGCATTATAGATTATTTTTCCATGCCATAAATTATTTATGAAAATCTGCTTTTTAAAAAAAAAATCTTTACAAGCTCAAATATTGTAAAATTGCAACACCAGCAGCAATAACAGACAACTCTGGAGAAAGAATTTGAAAAGTTAACCCCACATAGTGAGATGGAGCTAGGAGGAAGAGAAGATATTAAACTTAAACAACCATGAGACAGAAGACACACAGCCTCACTGGAGGTGTTCTAGTTCAATATATAATAATTTAATAATAAATATTAAAATCTTAAGTCGCTTTTCATTACACAGTAGTAATATGTGTATCATGTTTTTCTTACGTTTCTTACAATAATTGCAGGTAATATCATGTATGACAGCATCATTACGTTTTGATGGGGCATTGAATGTTGATATTTCCGATTTTCAAACAAATTTAGTCCCATACCCTCGAATCCACTTTCCTCTTGTGACATACGCTCCGTTTATTTCTGCGAACAAATCTTTCCATGAAAAGTTATCTACCAGACAACTGGTGAACTCGTGCTTTGAGCCAGCCACTCAGATGGTGAAATGCAACCCGACCAACGGAAAATATATGTCCTGCTGCTTATTCTTTAGAGGTGATGTTAGTCCCACAGATGTCAATTCCGCAATCAATAGAATAAAATCTCACCATTCTATACTATTTGTAGACTGGTCACCGACTGGATTCAAGGTAAATTTTATATAGATATTTCTACCATTGTCAGGAAAAAGCAGTAACTGAAAATATCAAATGGCAATTAAAATTATTTTTCTTACTGAATAAACAATTTACGTTGGCGAAACATGTGATTTTGATTAAAAAGCCCGTATTTCTCATAATTTATAAAATTTAAAAAAAAATCACATATGTTTATTGTCGATGCAGGCTTTCTCGCTTAAAAACACCCAATTACTGCTTTTTTTTAAATAAAAATACCTTGGAAAATTAAAGTAGTACTTATTTATGTCAAATTTCTCAAATTAAAACATTAACTAGGTGGTTTGTTATGGTACATGATAGAAAATTTGAAACTGTATCTGATAATATATACAAGACTTTTCCAGTAATTATCCAACCTTATGCTACAAGAAAAATAAATTTATACCCTATAGGAACTTCACCTTAGTCTACTTTGAAGAACTCCCCTTAGGAAGTCGCAGCCTTATTCCAGTGCTTCTTCCATTTCAAGAATCAATTTTTAAATTCAGCTTTTGGATTAAACTGCAGCTGTTTTTTAATGTTTAACATTCTCAAATTTATTTTCCTTAAAACCCAATTTCAGTTTAATTTAAGAAACCCAAAATACCAGGGATCAGCTCAGGGACAGACTTGTGTAATACGATGTTTGGACAAAAATGTGCCACTTTCCCAGATATGGGGCAGTTTTCTCCTCACAATATCTTTTAATCTCTTCAAAATTTTTAAATAATACTCCTAGTTCACCATCTGACCTGGAACTTATTCATGGTGAACAACACCTTAGTGGTGAAAGAAAATAGTGTCTTAATATTACTCTGATTTGGCATTTTTGCTCTATCTTTTTCTAGCACTTTCCACTAAAAATCTTCAAAACCACTATTTATTCTATATCTCACCCACAAATTCATCTCTTTCAAGCTTTCATAATATTTTTTGTTTTCACACCAATGTCGAAAGTTTTTGGCAAAATTTGTTGTTCAACACGCTTGGTCATTGTGAATAAATCAGAAACGTGACAGGCACAAATTCAATACACATAATTGCCCATCAATTGACGGAATAGTTTCAAGGTGACATCTGTGTCTAGAACACATTGGGATAGAAATTAAAACGAGAAATTAAAGTTTCGCTATAGTCACATGCAATTAGTAGAATAGCAAAGTAATATTTAGTTAATTCTGTTAATAATTCTACAAAAATTATTTACTCAGGTGGGAATAAACTACCAACCTGCAACAACGGTACCAGGTGGTGATTTGGCTCCGGCACAAAGATCAGTCGTTATGCTTTCCAACAGCACTGCCATAAAAGTGGCTTGGGCCAGGATCAGGAGAAAGTTTGACCTTCTCTTTAGCAAGAGAGCTTTTGTTCACCATTATGTAGGAGAGGGAATGGAAGAAGGTGAATTTCATGAGGCACGGGAAAACATCGCTACTTTAGAAATGGATTACAGGGAAGTAGAAAAATAAAAATTAATGCTGATTTATTTACAAGCAAAAAATCTGGATTGCTTTTTCAAAACACGTTTTATTCGTATTAAAACAAAAACTGATTTCATATATTTCAACTATTTAAAATTACTTAGGTGCTTTTCATATTTTATACTTTTTCCGCATATCTTAATTATGTATCCAATTTGTAAAATATTAATTAGTTATTACATTATTTTTATACAATTCTTTTCAAATAAATATTTTTGAACTTAACCAATTTTGAAATGTCATTCCCTAAATCATAATATGTAGATCAATCAAGTCAGCCCAAGATTTGAAAAATGTGATGACGAATCATAGAATTGAAATAACAAACTGATTAAAACAACTGTTTGATTCCACTGAAAAAGTTTATCAGAGATGTGGTTGACATTTATCAATGGAGTCTTGTAGAAGACCTGGAAATATGTACATTGCTGGATGTTGATCATTATGTAAAAATTACAGATTGAAAACCTAATGAATCTGAACTTTCTCCTCAATCAGGCACAAAAAATTGAAAATATATTTTTTAAGAAATATATATTTTTATTTTATAAAAATAAAAAGTACAAAAAAAATTATAATATAGAATGATTATATTTTTTTGTATCTTTCATAAATCAAACATCAGTTAGCAAAGGTTTCACCATATGTGCTCCAAATATTTTTGGGTTTGCAAAATTTCATAGTTGCATAATATTCATCGTGCACTAACGAAACAAAGTCTTCATATTTGTGGCTCCAACTATCATTATTATCTATTTCAGATATTTTCCAAATCACATCTATAGCTTCATAATTATTTAATACCGCTTTCTCTGGAATAGGAACAACAGGTAAACCCATGTTGGAGAAGTCTTTACACGCACGAATAATCAATTTGCTGTTTGTTTTATACAAGATACCATTTTTAAATAATGTCGCGACTACTACGGAATAAGTAAAGTAATGCATTTGATTTTTCAACTCTTCAATGCATATAAGACCGATAGCTTCTTTAAGTACTGTACAGATCCTTTTATCATTTCTTACAAACGTCTGATTATCCAGTTTATCACAAAATGAAATTGCTGATTTTAAATATTTTATAGAAGCATTTATAATGTTTGTAGAGTCTTCTGCTGTTAGTTCGAATTCACTTGATTGCAAGCTGTAAAAAAATTTAATTATATGAATGTCAAGTTTCAAGGTACGAGGGTCATCTAGAAAGTAAGATTACAAGGGCTCCTGAGGCCGGGGGAAATTTTTTGTTTCGAAGTTGGCGCACCTGACGAGTAGGGGGGATCCTAACAGTCCGTTTGTTTGGTCCCGCGTGTTTGTCAGCCATTTTGTTCAGTCACGGAATTTGTTATATAGCAATAAGCCTGCCAGATACACCATTTATAACCATGTACACAAAAGAACATAATAAAATTTTTAACATATTTCTTATCTTTGTTTTTTATTCTTTTCTAACATTAAACCAGTCATTTTTGTAAACAGTCTTTTAAATGTAGTTATGATGATTAATGTGTTTTTGCTAAATATTTTTATGTCCCAGTTTCAATTCCTTTCAGGTGATATATAAATTACAAACGTCTTTTGAGTGTGAATTGATTTCTCTTCACCCCATATTTTTAAAAAAAGTTACGCATTTTGCATTTAATGATTCCAAGATCAAAGTATTTTTTGCTTACAATTTATAGCCATTAATTAAAGAAAACTTTGTTGATAACTTACTCAATATAATCTTTTTTGTTATTTTCAAGGAATAAAGCCAATTTCTGTAAAGTAGAAATTCTCTTTTCTTTCGATGTCTGACTCCAGGATGCTTGCAATTTGGTAACTTTATCAATTGCACCCTTTAGATCCAAAGTATTTGCTTCATTACAGACAAATTTTCTGCAAATAAAAAATATCAATATTTAAATAATTGTTAAACTTATAAAACATGTGAAATTATTTTTTTTCTTTCGTATGGTACCCTTCGACATATTCAAATTTGTGATTTGGAAATATTGAAGAATGTGACTGCGAGTCAATATTGTTTTCAGCCCCAGTTATCGAGCCTTGGAGTTTAGATCCACTGGAATAGGCACGGTTCAACATTAGTAACACTACTGCACATGAAGAGACAAAAACTCTCACACACATACTCAGCACATGCGAATATTGTTAATTGACAAACTCTTTTACCATACTGGGACCCAGTAGCGGCTGGCTCATTAGTGCTCTCGTGCGCCGAACTACTAAATTTATATAACAATAAACACCTAAAGAAGTATAGCGAAAATGTATATTATCATAACAATATTTATGAAAAGTAAATATATTTATGTCGACATGGCTCACTACAATATGCAACTCGATTTGTTAGAGCACATTTTTTGTATACTTACATGTGTTTTGCATCTGGACGCAATCTGCGAGCATGTAGGAGAACTCGCTCTTCGTGTGCATTTGAGTCCGTCCAAAAATTTTACGATTTACTTGAAATTAGAAGAGAACAGAAAATCTCGAGACAGCTATATTTGAATAGGGATTTCTAGGAATTTCTAGTGATTGTAGTGCGTGCACGAAATATCCGAGCGATCTCGGAAACACCCGAATGACGCGATATGACAGTGCGCTGGGATAGTAATACATCAATTTAAAGTTTTTTTTTTAAATATGACCACCGCAGAGAAGGGATGATTTGTTTCTAGTGTTTAAACTGGGGCGTTTTTTTAGTACATATATGTTTGCGAGTATATGTCTCCAAATTAACAAATTCCGTTTTCGTGTAAGAAATTGTAAGAAATTCCGTTTTCGATTTCAATGATATTTTTGCAGTTTCGTCACGTGGCTAAACGCTTCTCTAACTATCTATATAATATTACGAGCCATTTGCAAGATAAACATAACTATTTGGATTATTTATTGTGTTTGTTTGCGTAAATTTTTCCAAAAAATTCTACCACTCTGTGATATTTTATTCAAACAATTGCAATTTAAGAATTTAGATCCCGTTATAATTCGTAACAATATCAGTGAGTTTTAAAAATGTGCGTAACTCCACGGACAATTTTCTTGGACCACCAACTAAACTAATAAAAACCTCGAAGTCAAGTTATTTGTAAAGAAGTCTGCGATACAATTTTGTGTGAAATGAAACATCGTTTTGCATTCAGCAATCACCTAACTGCAGCAAAATTATTCTATAGCGAAAAATTTACTGAGTATAGGTCAAAATTTCCCGAACATGATTTTATTTTGACGGTAAAAACATACGATTTTTTAAATAAAGTTCAATTAAAAAGTGAACTCAGTGCAATTTATGCTCACGACGATTTTGCCAACGCTGATGGCGCTTTGTCTATTTTATAATACTGGTTTACTAGAAGATTTTTCTCAGATTGTAAAGTTACTTAAACTTGTATGCACTATTCCAATGACTTATGTTGAGAGTGAAAGGTGTTTCTCTACGTTAAAAAGGATAAAATCATTTTTGAGAAATACAATGAGCCAGGACAGGACAGACTGAACGCTTTATCAATATGAAGCATCGAAAAAGAGCTAATTCAGTCTATACCTGATTTGAATAAGATTCATTGGGTCTTCGCTAAACAAAAAGAGCGGAGAATAGAACTTCTTTATAAATAGGTATGTAATTTTTTTTTCTTTATATTTTTTGGTATTTGGATACCTACTCTGGTGAACCCCCAAATATTTGGTCCACCGGCCGCCACTGCTGGGACCCATTTTCTTTCATATATATTTATACAGTATTTATTACTCTTTTCTTCATATACACATTACTGATGTTAATATGTTAACAAGTGTGGCATCACAGGGCAGCAAGTGTTAAAAGACAACATTATCTTTGATCCCATTAATCCCGCAAACGGGTTTTGAATAATTGTATTAGGCCCATCAATCATGATTGGGAATAGTACCACCTGTGTTGTTACAAAAAGCTACTTTTAAAACATTTATTGCTGACATAATAGCAAAGTATCCCCATGGCAAAAAAAATTGCTACTCATGCCTGCATTTTGTCTGCGTAATTTTTGTTTAATTTTTTTGTAAAAAAAAATATTGACCCTATTATATACTATCCAACTATGAACACGGCGAAATACTTTCACTTCCCAATGTGACAGCTATACTAGCTCTTATAAGTTACTATAGTTCACCATGCTATATCGCATGGATGGCCCTCTTAGCTTACGTCTTACACTACATGATAATGCATTGTCGATAATGAGCTAATATAAAGTAGCATACTACTCAAGTATTCTTAGTAAAACGTAGTAGCACTGCTATTTTACGACTACTCTCAGCATAAAGTGTACTACTTTTACCTTATTATTAAACAATTATGAGTACCACATATGGATTATGAAAAAAACCTCATCAGGAACTCTCAAATAAACCGAACCCAAAAACCCTATATAGAAGGCGAGGATCTTACTAACTAGGTCACAGAGGTCTCCATCTGAGATGTAGTACTAAATATTAAGAGAATTTATTTTTACTGCAAATGCTATCCTATAGAACACTAGGGAATGGAAGATTCTTGCGATTGAGTATTTACTTTTTTGCCTGCTCAGGGTTAATCTAATAAAACCACTCGTCCTGGATAATCTTAGTTTGTATATTCGAGATAATTATCTCAGGCAACACACGCACAATTGTTCTATGAACCTCTATGCAGAACCAACCTGTCTAATGGCAGTAGTTAGAGCAATCACACTTTTCAACCGTATAGCCCCTCAGATAGACATTTTTCATGTGTCGCTAAATTCCTTCAAGAGAAAACTATTATTTATTGTAAAATTTTCAGTATTATTTTTTAAGATAAATATTTATGTATTCTTATCATGTTTTTTTTCATTAATTTCTTATATCTCAATAGTGTTAATTGTTTTGTACTCTTGTTATACATGTCACCACTAATATTTCTAGGTTTTAATGTTTTTTTTTAACCTGGCGAGTTGATTGCCATGTGGCAATCTCTTCCAACCAACCAGAAATATGTTTTTATAGGCCCTAAGTGCTAACCAGACTGGAATCCTATTTAAAAATCTGGGTTCCAGCGGGGATCGAACCCGCAACCTCCGGATCGGCAGACAAGTGTCTTACCACCAGGCCACGGAGGTGAATAAGATTTAATTTTGTTCTCTTATATTGAATAAGATTAATAATGTTCCTTTATTTACTATTAAAAAATGTGTTGTATTTTTTTGTGAAGTTAAATTATATGATTTTTTTCATTGTACGAATTAGGAAAATCTGTAATGTACAGTACCCGGCGGTAAGTAATACACATCGGGCTTAAGAAAGAGACTGTCGGTCATAATCGGCTAACTTTGGCTTTGTAGAGCGTCGTCTCTGTCATTCATACATGTGTTCCGTCGCGATTTGTCAGTCGTTGTCCACCATTCTAGGGACATAGACGACACTCTACAAAGCCAAAGTTAGCCGATTATGGCCGACAGTCTCTTTTTTAAGCCCGATGTGTATTACTTACCGCCGGGTACTGTACAAATGATTGTTTTTAATAAATTAAATGGAGAGTAATGAATGCTAAGCAATGGCGGCACATACTGAAAATAATTTTATGGTTGAACTAGAAAATAAATATTACACCAGCGCATCAAAGATAGTGGGACTAATCCCTTTCCTCTAGATTTTTATTTGACCAATAGATATAGCACTTTTTAAACCACATTTATTAAATATCACTTTTATCTTAGGACTTTTGAACATAGAGTAAGTTGTTTAAATTAAATGTAAACTGATAGAAAATTGTAGGTATTTGAAATTATTTTTTTAAGAGTTCTTATACTAAAGTAGCTTTATGTAGAAACGTACATGATAAATCAATAATAAAACAAAATATAATTAATATTTTTTGAGAAAACTTACCTTTTATTGATGAAAATTGGATCAGGAACTGTTTTAGGTTTAAGATACATCAGTAAGCCTAAAACAGAATAAGTCATGTAAATAATGTTAAAGGACTATATTCCTTATTTTATATAAGAAATTTAAAAATAACAAAAATTATTCACCTTCTTTTCCTCCCATAAACAGAGACATGTTTTCAACTGGTTTTATAGATACCTCAGGACTTAAAAATCCAAAAGTGTTAATCCAAACATTATAAATTTTAGTAGCCAAAGCTATTTCATTACAAATGCTGATATTATTACACCATATAGATAATCCCCATGTTGGGATTTTATAGATCATGGATAAAAATTCTTTGCTTGTTCTGAAAGCTTGTGTTGTTACTATTGAAATTGGATATTCCCCAGACAAGTTACACCAAAAGTTAGGGGATTCATTATCCAGCAATATTACCGGTTTCAATATATCCTTGTTCTTCTCCAGGTAGAAGTGAGCATTCATTTCAATATGTTTAATTCCTTGCATATCTGATGTTTGCACAATTTCATTTACTCGATCTATCATCAGTTTGATAGCATCACTCGGGACATACTCTGATGGCAAGTTCCATTTTAATTCTTTGATTTTTGAGCCAAGTTTATTTGTGAAAATATTATAAACACTTTCTTGAATTAATATTCTTTTAAATCCCCAACGCAACTGAAAAATTTAAATAAAACAGATAAAAACGTCACTGTAACCAGAATAATAATAAATAACTGCAACCATAGTCCTCTTGTGAATTTTGTCACCCTTAACCTAGATTTCTAGTTGACTGCAGTCATACTGCAAACTTGCTTGAACCAATTTAGAGCCAAATTTAAGCATGAAACCTACCAATCTAATTTGATACACCGTTAGAAAAAAATGTAAGCAAGTCCTGTCATCTTTCAAATATCCAGTCGATCATTAAGGACATGGCATCTCAAACTTTTTTGCATTTCCACCAGAAGTTCTGTAAACTTCACTCCAGAAAAACTCAGTCAATTACGTGTTCAAAAATTATTATTTGGACATGCTTAGATTCACTGTTTACTTTTAATGCAAGTGGGCAGGCGCATAACCTCAAATTGTAAATTTAAATTAGGCGTGCATAGTGGTTGATTTATGATTGTCATTTTTTTATTGTTTATTTGTACTCATATTTAATATTATCTATTTGTTATTTTCGTGTCAGATCGCTGTATACTGTAGTTTAGTGTTTTATGTATTTTCGTGTCACATCGTTTTGTGTTTTATGTATTTTTTCTTCACTTTTTAATATTCTTTGGTGAGTTTTAGTCATAGTGTTAATTTCCTATCAGTTCCCAATTGTGTGTTTGTACCTCGTAACAGGTGAACGCTCCGCTGTTTTACTCAATTTTTTTTGGTGGTGTGATCCAGGGTTTTTACTCCGGGTAAATGTTTTCCTAACCATCTCGAATAATCAAGAGTCTACTGTATTTTTAGACCAGTTGATAGACCTTCCGGAAACCAGACTAAAGTCATGTAAATTAAACTCTCAGAAATCGAACCCCAGGTTTTACAGATCAGTATTTTAACCCTCATCAAAGCTACGATATTGCCGACAAAGCAAATTATCAAAGCATTTAATAATGATTTTCCTAATAAAAAATTAAGTTCTATGAATTGAAAATTGATAGCATCAATAATACTACGCTCTACAGTGATTGCTTGTAAGATAGTAATTCATTGTTCCGTATTGCATCTACCGCCACTTTGGGAATCAGTGCTTAAGCAGGTTGCAATATGACCTTAGCGAAATGGAAATCCAGCCTTAGAATTCTTATAGAAAGTAACCAGTTTTGAAAAATACTAGAGGAAATCTAGTGTATGTGATTAGATTTGCCTCTCTGTAAGGATACCACATTTAAAAACTAGAGTGATCCTGTTTTATCATTAGTTCAAAAGCTTGTTCAAAGAAACAAATATTTGTATTTCAATAATTTAAATTAAGGTTAATACTGGCTGGCTATACATATACTCCTTTTACTTAGGGTCTGCTATTATGGTATAAAAGTTTCATGCCTCGGATTATAGTTTTTTGATGATTTCTCTTAACTTAACCTCTAGTCATTCATTCCTGACTGCTGACAGCCTTCCCCTTACTTATATCATTAATGATCATCTTACACTTTCATCACATTACTGGCTATCAAATAAGGAACTTGCTAGAGATTGGACGGTGATGAATAAAAATAAAATCTTACCAATCCATTGTGTGACCAAGTGGTACTAACAATCGTATCAACAGCAGAGTCAATATCTGAGGATTCAAAGACTCCCATAGTTGTGCCTTCAATATAATTACCTAGAAAAATAATATGGTGTGAAAAATTCGCAAGTCTTAATTCCATTGTAAATTTATACATATTAATGTCATAGACATTGCTTTATGGCGCCTAATAAATACTCAAAATACAGATGTTTGTGACATACTACCTTGATCAAAAAGTTTTAGGACAGGCCACCGTGTGGCGCTGTCAGTCACCCGATTGGAATTCTTTTTTGTTGTTAGGTTACCACATCTATCATTGACACTCCTCTAAATTTCAGCGTCATAGCTTGACATTTGTAAAAGTTACGCTGTACTGAGTACATCTACCTTTGTGCGTGTTTTAGATTTTTTACAAGTTTGAAAATGGCATCAACTGTGCATCAACGAGTTTGCATTAAATTTTATGTGAAAAACGGATTTAACGGTCCGCAGACCTTGGAAATGTTGGAGTTATTTTTCGGTGGCACAAACGCTTCAGAAGTGGTCGTGAGTCGGTCGAGGATGACGAACGCAGTGGCAGTCGAAAACCGATGAAAACATCGATAAAATCAAAAAAATGTTGGCCGAAAACCGCAAATTGACCATCAGAGAGCTGGCAGAGGACTTGAATATCGCTTATGGATCCACTCAAGACATTTTGGTTAGTGATTAGGGCCTCAGACGTGTCACTGCAAAGCAAAACTGGTGCTCAATTTCATGCAAAAAAGGACCACGTTGAAATCGCGAAAGACATGATTTCCATGAGTTTTTTAACAAAAACAACACGACTACTATCCAGCAGCCTTTGAATTCACCTGATCTGGCTCCCTGCTACTTTTTCCTGTTCAACCGACTTAAAAAACCGCTTCGCGGAACGCGTTACAGCACCCGAGAGGATGTCATGAAAAAATCGAAGACGGCTCTGATGGACATACCGAAAATTGAGTACCAGCGGTGTTTCGAGGATTGGATCAAGCGCTGGCGTAAGTGCATTGCAGTCGATGGGGAGTACTTTGAATGGGGGACCATATCGATTTTGATGAATTAACTTGTATTTTCGATTTTATTAATAAAGTCCTAAAACTTTTTGATCAAAGTAGTATAATATATTCATAATATAATAATTAAATACAAACATACCTTCACGCCAGCTCCCTGACGGGTAAGGTAGGGAGGACAGAGTGCCTACCTTGACAGACATTCTTCAGCTTTTCTAGATCCATACACCTTCTCATACAACTCCTATTATTTTCTACGTTTCCTTCTTTCAAAATATCATTCACTTGTGATACTATTTTTTATGTAAATTTTTAGCACACACCGTGCTTTCTTGGTGTGCTAAAAATATACATGAAAAATATTATCACACATAAAATGGTCTTAACCCTAAGCGAGTGAGTGAAGTAAAATATGTATGGAGGAGTGAGTTTTTTTTACATTTTCAAATTATCTGAGATTTGTTTTTTTTTACCAAATAGTGTTCTACTAACAAATATTTTTCACAAATAAAAAACATAATTGTGGCCGCCATATACAAAATAACTGAATAGATAAAAACTTTGAGCCACGTGTTTGAAACCATTGGTTCGAAACCAACCAACGAACGTACCGTATACGTAAAAATTCACTCGCCATACGTCCATACTCGTTTAGAGGTTAAACCAAAAAGATATTTTCTATTGATCACAATAATAAACATGACATCTAGCGGGTAGATGTAGAAATAAAATAAATGAATACTGTGTTGTTGAAAACAGTTGCTTTTATAAGGGCAACACATGCACTAATGAAAATTAATTGCTGATTAAGTATCCTCGTAACACATCTGACTGTGTTCAAGACATTTGCATACTGGTGAGATTCAGCACGTGTATATCAATTAAAATAATGATTAATGGAAGTATCAAAAACAAGTGGGCAGCCTAGGGTTGTTTAAGAGATGTTTTCTGAAGAGAAGGTGATGTGATACGGTGGCTTAATTGGTAAAACTGCTGTCACGAAAACAGAAATTGTTGGTTTGTGTCCAGCCAGCATCCTTTCTTTTTCTTCATGTTTTTCTCTTTAATAATCCCTATTCTGTTTATTATCCTTTCCAATCGTTCACTTGATCTAACCATACTTTCTTTGTTCTTCAATTCACATTTGCACTATATATTTGTTTTATAATTTTTCTCCATTTATTCATTTCAAATGCCCCAACTACCTCAGAGTGGTCGTCTTAATCTTAGTCAAAATATTAGCTATAAATTCACATTCATACCTTGTACTTCATTCCGTATTTTGTATACAGTTCAACTTGATGGGTGTAGTATCGTAGCAATATCTACCAACTAACCAGAAAGCTGTTAGAGACCTTAAGTGTAAACAAGACTGAAATCCTTTTTTTTTAATTTAGTGCCAACGGGAATCAAACCCCCAGCCTCCGGGTTGGAAGACAAACATACCGACTTGACCATGGTTCATTCCTTCTGATGCTAAAACATCTTCAAATTAAGTAAACTGATTTGTGTAATTGAGTTGTTAGAAATTAGTTTTTTTATTCTCTTTCTTAAATAAATTGTTTCCAATCTTTAGCTAAATTGTAATACGAGGCATATCCAGAAAGTAAGTGTACTGAATTTTGTAGGTTACAATTTTTTTCATTTTCATTTTTCCATTGTTTTGAAAATAGCAAAAGTAGCGTCACTAAAACCACTGTAACTCAATGTCGGAATGTCATGAAAGTTTGACACGTAACTTCTAAAGGCTGGTACTAACTGAGAATGGTATGGATTTATTAGAGGCGCCATCTGTTGGTTAGTCCCGGGACTTATTGATCGATGTGTTACATGTCTATTTTTAGGTTTGTGTCAAATTTTTCCTTTTGTGGTAGTGAAAAAGTGTCAAACACCAAAAAAAACAATTATTTGGCTCCATCTTCAAAATGATGCAAAAAAACTTCTCATTTTGGGTAAACAATGGGCGAAAAAATGCACTTACCTTTCATAATAATATACATTCAGCATGTTTGGAAAGAAGTTAACACTTGCCTTACTGTGCTAAAAAAAATTTGCCAGCCACGGTGCTGGACGCTAAGCGTCCAATGAAAAATGTATATTTTAAATTAAAATTATGCAAAATCTGCTAAGCTATTTTTTGTATTAGGTGTACAAATAAGTTTCCGCCGTTTTTTATCAAAAATTGGGCATTTATTGTGAAAGAACGGAACCTCATGTTTTATTCGAAGTATTGCCCATCGCTTGCCACTACCTTTTCCCATCTTTCTGGCAGCATACGGATACAGCGTCGGAAGAATGCTTCATCTTTTGAGGCTATCCACGAATCGACCCAATTTTTGGTATCTTCATATGATGTGAAGTGCTGCTCAGACAGGTCATGCGTCATCGATCGAAACAAGTGAAAATCAGAAGGAGCAATGTCTGGTGAATACAGCGGGTGGGGTAAAACTTCCCAATTGATTGTTTCCAAAAAGGTTTTGACCGGCGCCGCAACATGTGGACGAGCATTATCATGCAGGAGAATAATTTTGTCGTGTCTGGAGTAGCAGTGGGCGCGCTTTTCCTCGAGTGCTCGACTCAATCTCATCAATTGTGCTCGGTAGACAGCCCCAGCAATGGTTTCGTTCGGTTTGAGCAACTCATAATACACGACACCAAGCTGATCCCACCAAATACACAACAAGAGTTTTTTTCCATGAATATTTGGCTTAGCTGTAGATGTTGAAGCATGGCCAGGGGTTCCCCATGATTTCTTCCTTTTTGGATTATCATAGTGGATCCATTTTTCATCACCAGTGACTATACGGTGCAGAAAACCCTTTCGTTTATGCCTGGCAAGCAGCATTTCACATGTGGAAAATCGGCGTTCAACGTTTCTTGGTGTCAGTTCATATGGAACCCAATTTCCTTGTTTTTGAATCATTCCCAATGATTTCAACCTATGTGAAATTGCTTGTTGAGTCACTCCTAATGTAAGTGCAAGTTCTTCTTGCGTTTGGCACGAATCATGATCCAATAATACTTCCAATTCCGCGTCTTCGTACACTTTCGGCCTTCCGCTACGTTCTTTGTCTTCGATGTCAAATTCACCGTTCTTAAACTTTTGAAACCACTCACGACAACTTCTCTCACTTAAGGCAGCCTCACCATATGCTTCTACAAGCAATCGATGCGCCTCAGCTGCAGATTTCTTCAAATTGAAGAAGTAAATCAAAAGTTCCCGCAAATGACGCTTATTCGGCTTACACCTTGACATTTTCGAACACAAAAAAATATGTTATAATTCACTAATATTTCAAGGTCATGTTGTTGACAGATGTCCAACCTTACGATAATGACATTTTACATCTGACAATTTTAACCATAACTTACTGGTGGCGCCAACTTTTGTCAAACGGCGGTGACTTATTTGTACACCCAATAATTAGCTATAAAAATCATTTTATCATATATTAAAACGTCGAGTAATCAAATAAAATATACGTCTTGGCCACTCGCTATCCATCACAGGGTGGCAAGTGTTAACAATTAATATTTTGTCTTAGCGACATCTATCCCTATAAATACAAAACTACTTTCTAGACAACATTATTTGCGGCTAAGATTATATAAAAACTTTCTGAAAATAAGAATAAAATTGATAAAAGTTTTACCTGTAGAATTCAATGGTATAAAATCTGTAAGTGCTGATTCAATGCCCTTTAAATTTTGGAATGGGTAAACATGAATCAAACCTGGAGGGAGCCTAAAAAATATTTGAATCATTTTAGAGTTCACGAAATATAAGAACATTTTAATAAATTCAATCTAATATACTTAACACAGTAGTAAAAACGGTATTTATTTTACACATTAGTTCTAAATTAGATTAATTGGAATCATAAACTATCATAAATACCACTCTATTTTTAGACCAATGGCCGCTATATGTGTATATGATAAGAATTTATATTTTTGACAGTTTCAATTTCATACCAAAATATAGGATGGATATCTTTCAATCAACCAGAAAGTTATTTAAGAAGACTTGAGTAAAAACAAAAGGAAAGGAAAAGAAAAATCAGGAATGAAACACGTTATTTTACTGAAAGAATTTTTCAGTCGCTTCTTAAAGCATTCCAAGAACGGGGCAAGTCTTATATTGGTTTATAACTGATTCCAGAGTCTCACTGTATGGACAGTAAAGGACGACGTAAAGAAAGAGGAGCGGTGGACTGGAAAGGCCAATAAACAATCTCTGTTTGAGCGTAGCGCTAATCCATGATTGGAAAGATGCTGAAAATTTTCGGCGAGATAAGAGGGGGCGGCGGGTCAGTTAAGGATATTATACAATAGAAACTGTATGTGAATTTGGCGTTTATTTCTAACATTCAACCAGTTCAATGCCTTCTGGTATAAAGTTATATGGTCGTACTTTCGTAGGTTGAAAATAAATCTTAGACACACATTTTGAAGACGCTGTAATTTGTCCAGCTGTTCCTCTGTAACATCCAATTAACATACGTCCGCATAGTCCAGAATCGGAAAGAGCAGAGATTGTACGAGTAAAATTTTGGTTTTATTTGGTAGGAATCTTTGCAACACTTTAAGGGAATGAAGGCTGAAGAAGATCCTTCGGCTTACCTCATTTATTTGATCTCGCCATGAGAGAGTGTTATCTATTAGCACTCCTAGGTTTTTAACAGTTTTATGTAATGGTATGATAGAGCCATCAAGTAATATTGGAGGAAGTAAGTCAGTGTTGAATTTACCGAGAAGCTGAGGGCTGCCAATGAGGATCGCTTGAGACTTCTTAGGATTTATGAGTAAGCCATGCTCCCCAGTCCACTCCGAGATCGATTAAAGGTCCGCATTTAAATTGGTCAAAGCCGCGTGAAATAAATTTGGATCAAAATGAATATATATCTGCAGGTCATCCGCATACAGATGATAAGAACATTTAAGAGAGGATGTCCGTCCATTCAGATATACGCTCCTGGTATTTACAGGACTGCTGTTTTCCCTTTAAATAGCTCGAAAACCAGACAATGACCGATTCAGAGAATCATAATGAACGCATTCGAGCCATAAGCAGATCAAAGTCTACAGTATTGAATGCATTGCTAAAATCCAATAGACATAACAATGTCAATTTATTACCCAGCCTCCAAACATAATTTAGCAAGCAGCATCACTAAAACAGCAACATTTCTCTGTGCAAATAAGGAAACTCTTCCACCAGCAGACAGATTTCCAGCAACGGAACCAAACATCAGAATACGAGTGGTATCTTTCAGCAAGAGTACTTGTATATCTGAAATATTGTTAATAATAAACAAAAATGTTAATAAATACACAACTTGTTTAGCCATATTCCATAATATATAAAATCATATTGAAAGTCAATAAATGTCGCCAAGTAATTTCAGATAAGTTAAATTTGAAAATGGGATTAACCACTTCATGTAGGGTTTTTTAAGAAAAATTATTAAAACATAATGAAGTTTTAAAAAATTTTATTGGCTATTTATTCAATTGTTCCAAAAACTAATTTGGCTGATTAACCATAATTTTGTGGAATAACCAAGAAATATTTGGAGTTCCGAAAAGATAAATTACAATGTTGAAACTTTTGATGAAAGAAAAAAATATTTAGATTCATTCATATCTGAAATAGCTGAAATGAAATTTACTATTAGCATGTGTATTGTTCCAATTCAGAACCTTGAAAGTTATAAATACAAAATCAAAGTTCTTTAATTTTTTTATTTTTATATTTGTTACAATTAAGATTTAAAATATCTGTTTTTGCAATAGCAAAAGGCATTGAAAAGCATGGTCAGGCGAAATTAGTAATAAAATAAATTAATTTAGATCTAAAAGAGTTTCAAAGTACTAAGGGTTTTAAACAATAAAAGGTTAAAATCTTATACTTGCAATGAGGGTGCAGGTATTACATTCTTAAATATCTAATTCATGAAGTATAGAGATCAAATCGTATGTAAATGTATGTAAAATAATTTAGTTTTAAAAAAAATAAGCCAAATAAAATCTTACCTTTAGAAAATGAATTTTCTTCTTTCAAAAGATATATGTAATTAGCGTAGTAACGATAATATTCCACAAGTTCCTTCACATCTTCCTTTGTATCATGAATTGGTATTCCTCTCATGAAATACTCTATTTGGGCAATGAGCTCAATGTTCTCACCTATCTTTGTAGCAACGCTTTCTAAAATTGTTGCTCTTTCAGTTTTTGATTTATTAATCCATGCATCATTATTCAGTTTACCAGAATTGACTATTGAAAAATCTTTTATCAAATAAATTTTGTTTTTCTGGGTGTCCAACATAAATTCCAAACCTTTCTTCATTTCAGCCGATGTAGCATTGGCGTTACCTTCAATCATCCAAACTCCAAATTCTTTACGATTTTCTTGAAAATATTTCTGTAGAACAGATAATTATAATATTAATAAGACTTTGAGGAGAGTTTGCTCTCTAAATGATACTATTAAATAGTAATTTTATTATTATTAAGATATAAAAAACATCATGTGAAAAAAAATCTAAAATAAATCTTCTAATTTATATCAAATCTTCAATTTGTAATAAATTGGGATGAAAAATTGTAAAAAAAAAGTCCAATGCAAGATCGTGGGTAATGTGATTTGATTTTCTTTGAGAAAATTATAAAATGAAAGAAGTTTTAACAAATAAATATCAGAAACTAATTTTGTAGCACCACCATTTCTTTGATAAAATCTATTAATTGTCAAAAATGTCAAATTTAATCATTTTTGGAGGCCGTTTAAATTATTAATGGTTTTATATATATACAAAAATCTATAAATAAGAATGCAATACAATCAAGACATAAATATGTTGTCTTCTCTCACAAAATTTAAAAGATCCTGGGTCAAAATAATATAAATTAAAAATATTCATAACTATTGAAATTATATATTTAACTTAACTGTTGTCACGTATATTAAATATAAAGATAAAAATATAATAAATACTGAGTGTAAATTCATTATTTTTACACTTGTCTTTTGATTACGATGTTTAAGTTATATTGTATGATTTTATTAAATTTGAATTTGTAGTTGGCATAAGTGTAGGCGGAATAGTTAAACGTTTAAAATCGAAATTTAATTTACTTGACATTCCTTTATAAGGTTTAAGAAAATTGGCACAATTTTCTCGAAAAACCAGTTTTAACAAGTGAAATTATTCCAGTTTTTGAGATTAATATTTAATTTAAATAAAAACATCAATAAGTAAGAAATAATATAACTTGCCTCTGCTAATGAGCCTTCCATTTTCATGGGTTTATCAAAATCTAGATTTTTTAATAATTTGGAACATTCCAGCATTTTTATCTCGATTGTATAGAAATACAAAATAAAGTTGAAGGGATTATTAGCAGTTCAATTAAAACCAAGGAAATTTATTTGATGAAGATAGTATCATATGTGAATTTTAATTAAAAAAAACGATACACCTTCGTGTCACACGCGATGAACCACTTGAAAAATTACGCAAAGAATACAATAATTAACTAACATTTTAGTTAATCTATTTGAGATAACCCTTCACAACATATTTTACATTTTAACTTTGATAAGAGATAGTAACAAGTTGGTAACGAGTAAATTAGTAAAAAAGTTATAAGTTATAAGAACTCCATTATTACAATCAGATATAAAATCGCATGGCGTAGCACAATAATGCCGTGCACAGCTCTATTTTTTCGTGCAAGATCAATAGATATTGTAGTAAGTAGTGAATCTATGCCTAGACTACGTCATCTAGTCGTTGATGACGCTAGTTACATTTCTATTCAAATTATTTTGTGATTAATAAAGTATGTCCTTTTCAACTATGCTTATTTTTTTAATATCTTACTTACCTAGAGCAACTCGTGTTATGGCGTAAAATGATAGACACATCGCTGTGAGGACTCTACGATGTGACATTTAAGATAACATTTAGACAGATATTCGAATAGTCAGCCAAAATAAATAGGTAAGAAAATAAGTTGATCAAACCCCAAAAGTATTTGTAATTGCCTATGGTTGCGGGTATACTTGTCTACAAAATATTAGCAATAATGAATATATGACGTAAACAGACACTATTTCGTTATGATGTATGATTTCAAAAGTGCTGTTTTATGAATTTATAAAAACTTACTAAAAAGCAGCACTACATAAATGCAGATAATATGGGATAAAACACAAAACCGAGAAGTCAATAATAAATATCTTGTGTATGTAGAACAGTGTTGTGCACAACACTGTCGTGTCATGCTAAACGATCTAGTTGTCAAAGTGGAGCTCTTTACTTATAAGTTTTACATAAGCAGTACAGCATCTACTTGGACACGTCATGTCTAAATTATTACGACCTAACCGACTATGTATTATAATTCCGATGAAGCTAGCTTAAAAAACGTTGAGACATTTTTTAAACCACTGTCTCCAGTTGGTGGCAGAATATGAAGGGGAATTACGAAATTGTTTATTTCTTTTAGATGACACCGCCAGTTATAAAATGCATGCATGTAAGCAAAATGACTGGTCAATTTGGAATCCTACCATATTAGATCGTGCTATAACATGCTATTTTTAAGCCCACTATAGCTGTAATATAGCAACGATAATTGACAATCAACAAAATTAACCTTTTTATGTAAGAACTCTTTGCATGTGGAATTTGACACTTGGTTCATTTGCGAAAACCTCCCGTCGTAAAATTCGCGTTTGACATTGACAGACGTATAAAACAGCGCAAGCCGCCCCGGCATACGAGACAATCGTCATTAACTTTGTTTTTATTATTGTTTGTTATTTATACGAGAAGAAAAATGTTCGGTTTATCGAGACTTTGTATGAATTCTTTGACTACAAAAACTTTATCTTCTTACTGCTTATCAAATGGCTCTCGAGTTAATCAAGTCCTTATTCAAAGTAATCAAATATCCCGAAGGATATTCAGTTCTAATATAAACGGTGCACGTACTAAATGGCAAATTGGCAACACGTTTGGAAGAACACTGCAAAGCAAGGTTTGTAAATATTTAATTACATACATACCATCACGCCATTTCCCTGTCAAGGTAGGCGGAGAGGAGAGAGTGCCAGACTTTACTATCGCGACACGCATCTTCCATATCTATACACCTCTCACAACTCCTACGATTTCTCTGAATTTACATTTCGTTCTTTCAGAATATCATTAACTTGATCCAACCATACTATCCTTGGTGTCCATCTACCACGATCTTCATTCATATTTGCATTTTATATTTTTGTTTTGTTAGTCTTTATTTATTTATTTTAGATCCCCAAACCATCTGTCCTGATTAATCTTGAATATTCTTTCATATTGGATATATAGGGTCTTTCAAATTGAGCGCTTTTTTTAATTCATCTGGTTGTTCTTTGACCCAATTGACAAATACACAACGTTTTGCATGATCCAATGGCTTTAGTTTCTGTGTTATTTGAACCTTATGTGCCTTCAGAGCTAAATCTTTTCGTAAAATACGCCATGTTGTGGATTCACTGAGTCCAGCTTATTGTGAACGTCAACTAATGGACATTTCTGGGTCTTCAGCAACACTTTCACGAACCAAATCAATATGACCAGTTCCTTAAAATTTTTTAACAATTTGATTGATAGTGCTTTCAGATGGACGATTACGCAACCTGTAAATATTTTCTAAAAACATTTTTCACTGAACGCCCATTTTCATAAAATAATTTAAAAATTTGAATGCGTTGTTGTATTGTATACGACTCCATTTTTATAAATGCCATACATTACACTTCTCAAGTGTCACAAGACCCAGGCAAGTTCGCAACGCCATCTGTATTTCAAGAATTAAAAAAAGCGCTCAATTTGAAAGACTATACAAATATTACATCATAACTTCAAACTTTCTGAAATTTTTCGTCAGTTTGTTGGAAATACAACAGAGTATATATGATTAGAAACATAATTCTCTCATAATGTAGCAACGCTCAGATAACATATTTAAAACCATGAAAATAATAATGTGTAATTTGATTGTGTTCCAACTTGAGTTGTAACATTTCATATAGATCTATTTTTTATTCCCTGTACTTTCCTTTTTTATAACTATAGTAATCTAGCTTTGATTCCATAAAATCTGACCAAATGTATAGAATCTTGAAATGATCGGAAAATTACTCACTCTGTATTTTAATTTGAGTAGATAACTTGAGGATTTCAGTCAAGCTTACAGTTCAGTCCATCCGTATGAGACACACATTCTGTGTTTGCACATGAAAGATGACAATTACAGTCCGTCCTCAGAAGACACACATTCTGTGTTTGCACATGAAAGATGCAATTACAGTCCGTCCTCAGAAGACACACATTCTGTGTTTGCACATGAAAGATGACAATTACAGTCTGTCCTCAGAAGACACACATTCTGTGTTTGCACATGAAAGATGACAATTACAGTCTGTCCTCAGAAGACACACATTCTGTGTTTGCACATGAAATATGACAATTACAGTCTGTCCTCATGAGACACACATTCTGTGTTTGCACATGAAAGATGACAATTACAGTCTGTCCTCAGAAGACACACATTCTGTGTTTGCACATGAAAGATGACAATTACAGTCTGTCCTCAGAAGACACACATTCTGTGTTTGCACATGAAAGATGACAATTACAGTATGTCCTCAGGAGACACACATTCTGTGTTTGTGCATGAAAGATGACAATTACAGTCTCTCCTCAGGAGACACATTCTCTGTTTGCGCATGAAAGAAGACAGTCCGTCCTCAGGAGACACAATATGTGTTTGCGCATAAAAGGTGAAACGCAAAGTTATCATCAACCGTGAAAAACGTATCTATCCCATGCAGCACAGGAATCGGTCACTGTCACTGAGATCCCTACATGAGCACTGGGGAGGAAAATCTGGACCATGTTTTGTTCGATTGTCGGATTCACTGCATATAATCTTTACACCAGTATCAATGTCTCCGCTCATAATCAAAACCGCTCTTTAATTTATGTTAAATTTTCTCCCATAGGTTCATCTCTAAAAGCCTTCCTCATCATTTTTATTTTTATTACTGCCAACAAATTTCTAATTTTTTGGCAAAATTTGATGTAAATTTGTTGCTAAAAACGTTTGGTTATAGTAAAGAAATCAGAAATGTGATTGTAACAGTTGCAGTCCCTAACGCTACTGCATATCAGAATCAACTGAACTCCAGGGTTATGCAACTTGGCATGCATGTGCACTTAAGTCCCCTTTGATAGCCCTCCAAATTTTCTTGCAATGTCGGTACTACTTAGGGAGATATTGTCATGGGTCACATTCGTTCTGGAGCGAACTACGTCGCTCATTCATCAGGCAAATTTCATTCATCTAGCAACTACTAAAAACAAAATAGCCAAGTTCTCTCTTATTTACCAGACAATTATTTAATCCATCAATAGTTAAGGTTGTTTATGGTGCCTTATTCACAAAAAAAAACCTTAGTAGCATCTGTACTCATACACAGATAATTTTACTAAATGAATTTTAGATTATCCGAATTTCTATATCTAAATGGATAAATTAAGGATTGAGCTCCTTAATAGTCTGAATAGACATAACTACTTTACGGGAAACTATGAACTATTATTGTATTGTTACATCTATTAGTTTTTTTTTTTCTTTTGGTATTTATAATGTACATACGAGGGTTGCTACTTAAGTTTTGAGATTTGACAACACCAGTGTAGATACGTCAAATCTGACATCAGCATCGTAAAGTTTGACGTTTTTAATGGTATACGTGCTCAGAAAGTTTTGTCATACGAGTGCTATTTGTGTTGTTTACAGTGACTTGAAAAAATCATCTCGACCAAAAATGGAATTAAATCGTGAACATTTTCGTGGGATCATTTTTTATGATTTTCGACGTGGACTAACTCAACTAAAGTGTGCCGATCAACTCGCTTCGACTTTTGGTGATGAAGCACCATCCCAGGCCACTGTGTTTCGCTGGTTTTCCGAATTCAATCGTGGTCGTAGTTCGCTCCAGGATGAATTTTGTGAAGGTTGTCCAAAATCGGTTGTTGTGCTAAAAAACATAGATGTTGCAAGATCATCATGTGACTTATCGTGAGATTGAGGCACGTTTGGGCATTAGGTCCACTCGCATACATTCAATATTGCATGAATATTTGGCAGTCAAAAAGATTTGTTCGCGTTGGATACTGCATAATTTGACAATCGCTCAAAAAAAGGCTCGTGTCGATTGGTCCAAAGAAATGTTGAAAAATTCGATCACGGTGCTTCAAAAGTCGTCTATAAGATCGTGACAGGCGACGAATCATGGATCTATGCATATGAGCCAGAAACTAAACAGTATTCGACTGTATAGGTCTTTCAAGATGAGCCAAATCTAACAAAATTTGTTCGCGCACGAAACACTTCGAACCAAATAGTGGCTTGTTTCGTCGGTATAAATGATCATGTCGCAACAGTGCCTTTAGTGGAACGTCGTACAGTCAATTCTGAATGGTACATCACCATTTGTTTGCTAGAAGTGTTCGGAGAAATGAGAAAAACCAACCGCCGAAGACGGATCATTCTCCACCACGACAATGCGAGCTCTCACACATCGGTTCAAACAAGTGACTTTTTGAGTACTCAAAACATCGAATTGATGGGGCATCCGCCGTACAGCCCTGATTTGGCACCCAATGACTTCTTTTTATTCCCGAACATCAAAAATAAATTGCGAGGTCAATGTTTTTCGACGCCTGAAGAAGCGGTTGATGCGTTCAAAACGTACGTTTTGAAGTTACCTCATTCGGAGTGGAAAAAGTGCTTCGAAAATTGGTTCAAACGCATGCAAAAGTGTATTGATCTTCATGGAAAGTATTTTGAAAATCAATAGTCATTTTTGATGATAAATATTTGTTTTTACTTGCCTGTTTTAAAACTTAAGTAGCAACCCTCGTATAATAGTTTGGTTTAACCTGTATCAACATTTCAAATAGAATAAATTATCAGATCCTTCCAATATTGTTATGAATCAGCTTCTCTTATCTGGTCTTCCCTATATTATGAATCGACTTTCCTAAACTGTACTCCAGTCTAATCCCTGATTTTGCGTAGTCATGAAATTTAAATAAGTATAGGTTTATTGATAGCAACATAGTATAATACAATATACATGTATCCTGAAATTGCATATATATATTTTAAGATAATGGTGAAGAAAATATATCAGTCTGGACTCATCTCGTAACATTTCCCCAGTCGAGATACACCTCCACCCATAGAAGGCAAATCCAGCCGTGAGGAAATAAGACGTTTTTCAGCCCACACCCTTTTTTTTTTATTGAAAACCTTATCAACATTTGACCTACCTTTTGATAATGAAATGTAGGATATATTTCTCATCACGCAAGACATGCCAAATATAATATCATGAGAATTTTATTATCCATTGTTTTGACAATTTTTTTACAGGTATGCCAATCTTTGAGAAATGGATCCCTTACAGTAATGAGGTCGATAGCAAGTAATGAAGCGTCTAAAAAGCCAACATCCAAAGTAGTTGGCTATTGGCTCATGTCATGCTCAGGAATGGTGTTTGTTGCCGTTGTATTAGGTACGGTTACTGGTTATTTTGTATTGCTTTACAGTATCTATTATGTCATGGAATTAATTATTGATACGACCAAACCCAAGTGAATGATTCTTAATTTTAACTAAATCATGTTTTTGAGCTCCAGTAGAGTTTAATCGTTTTCACAATACAGTGATCTGCAAATTTGTATTTTGCATAAACTGTGTATATTTATTTTTAAAACATTCCTACTCTTTTATATTTCAATATAATAATATATTAAAATAGAAAATATTGCAAGATGATCGTACACAAACCTTTGATTATGTATGTATAGAATGTCCCATAAAATGTAAACACACTTTTACACTATGCCCTTTACTTGAACTTGCTGCAGGAATTAGTTATACCATACATTTGGGAAAAGTTTAGGTATGAGGAGGACATTTTTTTAAAGTATTTGGTGCATCTCTCCACTACCATCATAATGTGAGTGCTTATCTTGATGAAAGTTTGCCGAATAGATGGATTGGATGTAGAGGTAGCATTAATGAATACCCCCTTCGTTTCGAAACCTCTCACTAATGGAGTTTTTCACGGGGACTCATCAAAGACAAAGTTTACAGTACAAACTGGCAACAGATAATGAATTGAGAGCAACCATTAAAAGATAATGCGCCTAAATACCAAAACAAATCATTTGTGATGTTTGCGATTCCATGTTATCAGCAGCGCATTGATCAGAATGACCATCAATTTTAACACTTGCAATAACTAAACTAACTTATCTGTCTTCTTTAATTTGGAGTTTTGATCTTAAATATACCTTCCTTTTAATCCCACGGGGCCGATTGTCGGCCCCAACTGGTGTATGCGAAAAATCCCACGGGGCCTATCATCGGCCTCATAGTTTTCATACAAGGTTTCCATACAATGTTTAAAAAAAAAAAATTTTATTATTTTTTTTTATGAAATATGAAAATGACTTATTATTTTACACTCAACAGGAAGGTCTCCACAAAAAGTAGGTTTTAAAACTATATATTAACTGAGATAAAAAGTTAAATTTAAACTACTGTTTTTTTGTCAAAAAATTCTTGGGATTTTTCGCACATTTTATGCAAAATATGCTGGGATTAAAAGGGTTAATAAATACTGAATTTATAATCATTCAAAGTGTGTTTAAATTTTTTTGGGACAGTTTGTACCATATAATATACTCAAGAATATACCGATTTTTTTTTTCTTTGCTTATCTCAATACATGATCAATATTTCAAATATTTTAAAAATAAAATAGATAACATGAATCCCTGATCACTTATCAAATTTATATTAGGATACCTGTAATTACATAATAGCAGAACTTCTCATATTTTTGTGATATAATTAGCACGTATTTTGGTGATTTGAAATTGATAATACGTATCGCTGATCACTTATCAAATTTATATTAGGGTACCTGTAATTACATAATAGCAGAACTTATCATATTTTTATGATATAATTAGCACGTATTTTGGTGATTTGAAATTTTTTTGCGATTCATTTTCATTTATCCAATTTTTCCCTAATTGACAAGTATCACTCTTTCAATAAATCAAGTTGTTAAAAGTTGTGATTTTATTACAAATTAAATTTTATAAATTATAAAAAAAAATATAGACTTTTGTCGAAATAATTTGAGTATTATAGAAATATGTAAATAAATTTTGAAATTGGGAAAAAATATTTTTATTGATAAAAAAGATCACACTGAAATTGTTTTTTTTTATATTAAATTTCATTATTTGAATTGGGTTAGGAATACATTCAGATATTAAATTTAATACTAGTAATACATGTTACTATTGGGTTGTCCGGAAAGTAATTTCATAGTTTTGATCAAATTAGAATAGTTTTTTTAATATTTAAATGTGACTTTTTTCTACAATGAATGCACTGTTTTATACTACAGTAGAGCATCGATTTTCCGAATAGCGATCAACCGAAACATCGGTTAACCGAAAGTTCAAATTTGCGGCCACTAGTGTAGAAATTAAATTTTATGAAAACTTGTCATGTTTTATAGTATGTATAGAATTTCAAATTGCTGTGGCGCGCAGCGCTTTCCCCTTCCCTGCCAACCGGCCTACGTGAGCAGCCTCGCGTCATTAGTGGTGTGTGAGCCTTCACTTGTGACGATCGGTTATCCGAACATCCCCTGTCCCGAATTGTTTTGGATAATCGATGCTCTACTGTACTGCCTTTCGCTATCTTTCGGGCAACTTGAAAGTTCTTTCCTCCCAAAATTTCTCATATTTCTTAGCGAAGAACTGCTCCAGTTAATTTTTGCAGGCCTCCGAGGAAGTGAAGTTCATACTATAGTAGACAAGTCCCTTCCAATTCCACCAGATACAGAACATGAACTTTTCCGGATGAAGACCAGCCTTTAGGATGGTTAAGGTTTGCTTACTCTATGGCCTCTTTCACTCGACATTGTTGTAGATGATCCACTTTTGGTCACCCTTCAAAAATAATTAGTTTTCGTTGCGTTTTTACAATAAATCGCTTACGAAGACTATCCATTCTCGAGCATCGTAGCGATTCACGTAACCAAGCTTAATCAAATGCTCCTAGAGAGTTTTCTTTGAAATTTTCAGTATCTTTACAATCTTTCGTGTCATAGAATACTGGTTGTTCTCAATCAATCCCTTGATTTGTCTGTCATCAGTGGTAATTGGCCTTCCAGAGCTGATGTTGAATCTCATGTTGTATCACCATTATGTAATTTTTTAAACTAAATTTGTCACACCATCACTTACTTCATCGTCGCTATACACTGTTGTTTCTGTCGCAATTTTTCTTTTGCAGTAAGAAAAAACAACTTATCATCTTCAAAATTACTTCAAAAAATGTTCAAGCAATTTGGGTAAACAATGGCCGAAAAAATGCACTTAACCATTACTTTTCATTGTAATATAAATTCATCATATTTCGGACGAAATTAGCAATGAAAATTTGGTCCTAACAATATCTATCTGCGAGATATGAAATATCTTTCCGAACAAACTATAAATAATAAAAATATGATTTATATTTCCTGCCTAAAAGTTATGTTACAAGTATATACTATATTTACCATTTATGAGATCTTTGTACATATTTAAAAATTATGTAATTTATTTGGTTTGTAAAAAATTTATCATGGTAATAAATTTTGTAGTGAGTTGACTATTATTTTATTATAATCTTTGTTATTTAGAGGTTACAGGTTCTAAGGCCAATTGTGATGAAATAAATTTGTTATACACTTGATTTTATTTAAAAAAATTAAATTAGATTTTTTATAAAAGATTAGATTCTCAAAAAAAAATCTTAAATTACCAACCGTTAAATCTGCACCCTAGAGGATAAACCACGGAAGTCACTTTGCACCCTAGCGGATAAACGTCATACATGAAACGTCGTTTATACTCTGGGATAAAATGTGACTCCCGTGGTTTATGCTCTAGGGTACAGAAATGATTTGACACATTTTGTTTAAGTATTATAAAATAGTAAACAATATTATTTTTCTGTTCCAGTATCAAATTATACTATTTATAACGGTTATAGTTAAATTGCGAGTCTGGAAAAATAACACCAATTTCTTCTTATCACAATTTTTTTTAAATCCCTAATGATTTAGACTTTTTTTGTTTATAATTAGGAGATATTCAATACAATGAATTAATGCCAATGACATCAGGATGCGAGCAAAAAATAAAGTAAATATCAGGACATTTTTTCAAATTTGGCCAAATCCACTTTTCGACAAAAGTGAGAAAATGTGATATTTTCATACGTCCTTCCTAAAAGTTTGTCTTTACTATCATTGTGAAAAAAGTATTTGAAAATCAAGAATTACAAATAACATCTAAAAATGCAAACTTTTGCAAGTAATCACATGTAAAAAAGCATTTTAATGTTAGATTTGACTAGTTTTGTTTGTAACATGTTAATTTGACTACATGTGAAAGTAAGAAGACTGGATTTGGCTAATTTTTATACGAAACTATCAGGATTTGTCCACTTTGAAAAAGCTTCATTAAGATGATGTCTGCCTTTTGTGATGACGTGATTGGCTGAAATGGATTTGATGCTATTTGCAAATAAACTTTTCTGGATTTGTCCAGTATTGAAAATGAGTCCCATATTTATTAGGTTTTGTAAACGATTTGATGTTGGATCTGGCTAGATTTTAAAATTATATAAGTACTCTTAAGAGAATAATCTAGCATTGTCAGTAAAAAAAAAATATATGAATTCTTCATTCGGTATAAATTCTAACATTGAGAATGAGTGATTTTTATTTATATATTTTTATGTTGAAATGTCCAATGCAGATGTTGACAAACCAAGAATTAACAAAACAGATGGTGACAAAATGACAGGCTGAGAACAACTTACTGTCAAAACTCACTAACACAACAAAACAACATTATTATCCAAATAACCTATTATTTAAAATTGAAATTATTGTCAAAAATGTGATGTATTAGTTATTAGTGGTGCTTGTCAATAACCATCAGAATGAAATTCCTTCAATGAATTTTAAAATGTGAGTCGAGAGGTACTTTTCAGTGTAGTTAGAGTAGGCACTATAGTTCGGAAATTCTAGGATGAGTCCTGTGACAGCTCACAAATTTGCCCCAATACAACCGTGTAACGATGTTCAGTAATTTTAATTATTTTATCAACTTTAATATAAGCCTCAATTCTAATAAATAGCAAGTTATTTAGGTAAATACATTACATAAGGTTGTATTGGGGCAAATTTGTGAGCTGTCACAGGACTCATCCTAGAATTTCCGAACTATAGTGTTTACCATAGACTCACATTTGCTAAAATTTTCTATCTTGAATAACACAAACATTTTTTGCTTAGTTTTTGGGAAAATAAATCAATATACTTAGTATTTAAAAAAAAAATTGAATAATTTCGTCACTCTCTACCTATAATAGGAGTAAATATGATTATTGTTAATTTGTATTCGATACTTTTATGATACAATCATAAAAGTATCTGACTTGATACACTGAGAAATATTTATATGCAAGCCTTGTCCGTCCCGTGGACATGCTAAATAATTATGTATATTTTAAAATAAGTTCTCCATTTTGTACCCATAGTAAGAATAAATATAATTCTTGTTCATTTATATTCAAAAACTCTTATGAACTCTTAATATTTTAAATTTTTGAGAGTTTATAACAGTTTTTTCAAGTTCATGACAGTTCTTAGAAATATATTTTATTGATATTGTGATAACTGAATAAATGGTTTGATCTAGTCTGATATTATTTGTTATTATCATAGAGTGTAATAACAATTAGGACAATTTATATTTATTAAAGTATTCTTATATAATTTTACAAGTGTTTCAATGTGTTTTCCTACAACCAACTAAATTATTTAAAATAATAACCATTGTAATTTACTATTTTAATTCTATGTTTTCTATTAAAATCAGAACATCTCTAAGAAGATTACTATTGCATTTTCTTTTTTAATTATTGTGATGCGAAAATGTCACAAAAACAATAGATCATCTGGAAAGTAATTTTGTATTTTTAGGTCTATTTTAAACACAAAATCGTTTACTGCATCGTCACCCATACACTACCATTTTTTTGTACCACATTTTTTATTTTGTGTTAATTAAAAAAGCATGAAATATCGAGAAACAAAAAATGTGCTTTAGCATATTTTGTGGTGTCATTTTAAATACGATTTGAATACATTCATTTTGAACAATACTTTAGTATTACCTTTCATAATAATATACACATTCAGCATGTTTGGAATGAAGTTAGCAATGAAAATTTTGCACAACGTCATCTATCTGAGAAATTTGAAATTACTTTTTGGACAACCCAATAAAATCAAAAACCTCTTATTGCGTTAAAGGAATGTAATTATTTCCATCCAGAATGCTGCCACTTGGACTATGCCAATGTCCATGAATCAAGCCCTTCTCTGTAACAGCTACTGGGCTTCTCGGGAACTGCAACGAATTTTATTACGGATTGCAGCTCAACATAAATACAGAAAATCAATCCATTGCATAATATTCCCCATGTCTTTGATCATCTCCATGCCCCTTAGGAGCTTGTGAAGATTTTCAGATCTTCCAGGGCAGTTTAGAGCTAGAGTGGAGAGAAATATCTGATTCTGATGGATAATAATGCACAATCTACCCAGTTGTTTCTCTCCGCTCTCTCATCCTTGCAAAAGCTGGGGGTGTTCCAGAAGCATAATGGTCGTAATGAAAATAACCAAAGATAAGATCTTAATAGTACCGAAAGCTGGAATTGTGTTTATAAATGTAAGTATGTGCCTTGTCAAAACTCAAAAGCCCTATGTCTAAAAATTAAAAGATTGTTGACTGATAAAATGTGCCTTGTTTAAATCTAAGGCTCTTCAACAGTCAACAATCTTCTCAAAAGTCGTAAATTTTGTGAAATTAATTAAATATGTCAAGCCTCTCATGGATAATAAGGAAGCGTAATGGATCCATAACAACATCAAAGTATCACCTGATGAATCACTTGGTTAAAGAATTGATTAAATTATGAATAAAATGTCGAGATAATGTTCAAGATTTAAGAATAATAAAGACGAGATAAAATTATTATATATGAAGACACTAATTACAGAGTTAATCTTAATAGATTGATTCAAAATGCAGTAGGGGTCAGATGTTGTTATTGTAGTTAAAGCTACTTTGAAAAAATAGCACTGTTACAGCTACTTTTCAATTTAAAGTAGCATGCTACTCAAACCGCTAAGTTAGAAACTAAATCAGCTTTACTTTTAGGGCAAAAGGGTTAATATTGTAAAATGCAAGATTTTTCACCCCTTTCTTACTATTTGTTTACTGTTTGCTTCGAGACTACATTATACCAATTCTTATTGTTAAAGGTGGTGTCACCCGTCTGACTGAGTCTGGATTATCCATGGTTACGTGGAAACTTTTAGGAGAAAAGATGCCGAGAACCGAGGAAGAGTGGGAGACTGAGTTCGCTAAATATCAACAATTTCCTGAATTCAAATAGTAAATTTATTTTGTTTATATTGATTGCTGTAGTATTTATCATATTATATTTCTATCTCAAAGAAAGATATTTAAAATAGTTTAAGTTGAGGAGTTTACTTATAAAGTTGATGTTATATCTTAAATATTTGATCTGAAAATCCATCCAATGTTCCATGTTAGAAAAATCAATCAGTCATAATGGAATATTTAAGAATATTACTAACATGGATTTTTATTTTAGTAAAAATCAAGACATGACTTTATGGGAATTCAAAAAGATTTGGTGGATGGAATACGGACATAGAATGTGGGGACGCTGTATTGGTGCTGCAGTATTTTTACCAGCGACATTTTTCTGGTTGAGAGGATATCTAAATAAAGGCATGAAAGTGAGGGTTGCTGCTTATTGTGCGTTAGTAGCTGCACAGGTAAATCATATTTTCATCAGTTTCAAAATTGATTGTTTTTCTTCCTCCTAGCTCCATCCCACTACATGGGGTATGCATTTCAAATTCTTTCTCCAGTGTTGCCTGCTATGGACAAGATTCCTCATAACTTCCAGTACTTTGATGTCCTCCTTTATACCATATTTTCTTTGAAAGACCTCAACATCATTTTCACATTAATTGTTAGTATCATCAATGTTACTTTTACTTTAGAGATATATGTGATTTTTCAATGTTTTGCTGAATTAATTCAAAGTCAAAGTTAAAACACGATCATGTAATATCTGGTAGGTTTATTGCCATGTAGCAAGCTCTTCCAGCCAACTGGAAAGATGTAGCTTGAAGTAAAACTCGAAACTGGAATCCTTTACAAATACCTGGGTTACAGGGGTAATCGAATCCGTGACCTCTGAGTCGGAAGACAGGTGTCTTAACAGCTAAGGCATGGAAGTCTTATATGATATATAGATGTTGAAAAGTGACAGTGAGGGTACCCCACCCTGAGGAAAGCTATTTTTAATATCCAGGAGTGTACTCACCTGGCCATTCAAATCTACTCGGAATCTTCGAGGTCCTAACATCCTTCAAATAGAGGCACAATTTATAGAAAGGCATAAAATATTTATTGAATTGGTATTGATTTCGACTTTTACCGAAATGTAAAATAAATATACACTACGAATTAGTGGCATGTCTGTTATGACAAATCATTTTCCAGATTCTAGATTTATGTTAGTTGAAGCTTTGAATCAAATATGATTTTTAATTCGTTGTGGAAAGGTCTTGTTGACATTGTGATCTTCAAAATCATTAAGAGGCTTGTGATCTTCAACCACATGAAATGTTAAATCAGTTTAAACAAAGTGTATCCGCATTTCAGGGTCTAATGGGATGGTATATGGTTAAGTCTGGCTTAGAGGACAGATTCCAAGGTCCATCAGATGTACCTAGAGTGTCTCAATACAGATTAGCAGCACATCTCAGTCTAGCTTTCATACTGTACTCTGGGTTGCTGGCTGGAGCCCTGAAAGTCTTTAGGGCACCTCCCCTCAATGCAGCTGCTTATAATTTCAACCTTGCTAAAGTTCCCGCACTCAAGGGGATCACCATTCTCTCTCATACAGCCAAAGCTCTAGTCTTCTTCACAGCTGTATCCGGTAAGAATATTTTACTAAATAAAATTTGTAATATTAGTTTATAAATAGAACTCCACTGTGTTTTAAAATTGTTTTACTGGAAAAATGTTAAAATTACAAAGATGTCTGTTATGTCAAATTTACTGTTGAAAGATTACCTATAAAATTAACAAAGAGAGAGATATTAACTGTTGGTGCTACGACAACCTCCGTGGCCTAATTGGTAAAATGCTGATCTTCCACATGGGGGTTTAAGGTTCAATTCACAATGGTACCTAAAACAAAAAATAAAAAAAAGGGTCCCAGTCTGGTAACAAAACTTGAACACGCTAGACATGTGGGAGTACTGTTACTTCTTCATATGCGGTAGTATTTCGAACATGTACAATGACGAACTGTAAGTTACTTACCTATTCCAGTGGTTTTTAACTCGAAGGTTCAATTACTGAGACCAAAGACAATATTGTATCTTGACCACACTCTCCGATATTTCCATATGATGAATTCATATATGTTGAGCAACCTTATGTTGATTAAATAGTAGATTTACCTTATTTTAATTAAAGTATGCATAAAATATATTTACAGGTGCCTTTGTAGCTGGTTTGGATGCAGGTTTAGTTTACAATTCATTCCCCAAAATGGGTGACCATTGGATTCCCGATGATATACTCCAGATGTCTCCCATTCTCAAGAACTTTATGGAAAATCCTACAACAGTTCAGTTTGACCATAGAATTTTAGGAACACTCACTGTAACCATTATATCTGCATTGTGGATATTATCAAGGAAGAAGACTCTTCCACCACAAGCAAGAAGAGCTGTTAATGCCTTAGGTTTGATGGCTTGGATACAGGTATGAGCTCAAACCATTTCATTCTATTCTACCACTATCATTGATATTATTCATGTGTTTTTATCACTTATATTGGCATGTTTATCAAACCAACTCAAAACATTTGATTTAGTTTGGTTTGGTACACATTTATATCTGATTTTTTTATCATATATTGAGACATAATTATCAACTCATTTGTGTAAAGTGAATGCTGTAAACCTCCTGATAGCTTTTCCAACATTTCAATCCTTTTGTTGCCACATACTTCCGACATGTCAAATATCATCCACTCGAATTTAAGTTCATTTTATATAATATTTTTTCCTCTGAAAGAACATCGGATGATCTGACTCAAGCTACGAATCTGGACCATCTACAATTCAACTTTTAAATTAGATTTTCATTTGACTGCAGTCATACCACCAGCTTGCTTGGGCTACCAATGATTAAAAATGCTGTAGGCAGGTAACCTAACACTATAGCTTAGTACAGTTAGGAAAAAAATACTAGTCAGTCTATGGTTGTCCTTAATGCAAGTTGTGGTATTACCACGTTCAAATGGGGATCTAACATTATTATGAAATTTTTAATCTTTGTTTGAATCATCACATTTCTATAATCACTATAATGGCCGATTATCCGACATGTGTACCATGTCCTTGCCAATCATTACTAACCGATGGTACCACGATATGTATCATGTTTCCGCCAATGGTTACTGTCTGGTGATACAACCCTTGTACTACGTTTTCGTCAACCATTACTGGCCGAAGGCACATCCCACTTGCCATTTTATTTTTCGACCAGAATGCAGGAGTCCCCAACCTTTTTCAATCGAGGGCCACATACATTTTTTTAGTATATAGTGATACCCGTTGATAAAAAAAAGAGGTCTATTTCTTGAAAAAATAACGACCCGGCCCCTGGCGACATTTACCTATGTAACCGTGTCGCTTATATAGTGTTAATCTTCTTCTTCCTCTTAAACTTTCTGTAGACTCTCAAGAGTCTGTTACTGCAGGATTGTCCTGTGATGCTGAGCTCCAGCTATCTCTCCATCGTTTCGGGGGTCTCCCTGGCGGACGCCGTCCATCCGGCACCCCATGCAGAGCTATGTATGGAATTCATTCTCTGTACATGTTGGTACCAGTATCGTTGACGCTGTCGTTCCTATCTGACCACATCTTGGACCTCACGGATTGTGGTGTTCCTTACACGATCACGCAAAGTCTTCCCAGCAATAGCGCGCAGAGTTCTCATTTCCGTTGTCTTTAGCATACTTTTTGTCCTGACAGTGTCCGCCCTCGCTTCGATGTCATATGTGAGGATAGGTTGCACACAGGTCTTATAAATGCGTACCTTGCTATCCGTTCTCATATCTTTATTCCTCCATATGACATCTCTCAGGCAGCCCGCCACAACTGCAGCTTTATCTACCTGAGGCTTTACTTCTCTGGGGAGGTCATGAGAGCTGAGCAGTTCACTGCCAAGATATCTGAACTGGGTTGCTTATTCAATTGGCTCGTCAAGTACTGAAATTCTGCACTCTAGTGGGTCTTTGGGGAATGTCATACACTTGGTGTTAATAATAATGTTAAACTAAGATATGGATGACAACTTTAAAAATAGTCATTTAATTGAAATTCAAGTGAAAATGTTATGCTTCCAGGTTGGGTTAGGAATCAGCACACTGCTGACATATGTACCAACACACTTGGCTGCAACTCATCAGTCGGGATCTCTCGTATTGTTGAGCCTTGCAGTGTGGCTCACACATGAAATGAAATTGTTACGTCTCATCCCAAAATAAACTATATACAACCATATTTTAACTACATTTTATGTATTACTATTAAGACTCAATATAGCATTTATTTTACAAATGTATTATTTTTATTTTGTGATTGTTAATTTAAGTTCATTCTAGGTAGGAGATTTACTAAAACCAATGTATTGTAATACACCTTACTAATTCCTTAATAAATTAAAAGATACGAATAAAAAAATAATACAAACATTTGTTTTATCTGATAATGGATTCTGAGGCAAATTGATGATAAATAATTGAATTTTGTAACTTTTTTTCTATCTGTAACCAGTAATATATTTGGAAACCTTTTCTACAAGAAAATAATAGTGAATTAAAAAAAGTTTTTTTTATTTACTATCCACAGTAGAACGTTTATAATTTAAATAGCTTTAATTGAAAGTTGAACTGTAGAATATTGTATTGTATTACATTTCTGTTGTATACAGTACAATCTGGCGGGCTTATTGCTATATGGCAATCTCTGGTTGAGAGACAGGTGTCTTACCAATTAGGCCACGGAGGTATAAGTACGAAGCAAAGATGCACTATTTTGTGTACACGGGTCAAACCCGAAATATAACGAAATTCATGGGACTGTAAAAAATATTTGGCTATACTGAATATTAAAGAAAAATATGGTATTAAAAGAACTGTTTTATTTCAGAATACTGAATTTTTCTTAGCAGCATTTATATTTGCATTTTCAACATGACATAATTATTAAAAAAATTGTTCTGAGATATCAGTGCTACAGCCTGAAACTTATTCATAACTGTGTAAAACAAAACCTTCATTTCAGGAGGTATAACCCAATTTTCATTATCACTTTTCTTCACTCTCTAAAGTTAAGATGACATTCAGCGTACTCATAGATTTAATAGTATTTTGTTAATAATGATAAAAGTTTATATTAAATAAGACTTGAACTTATTCAATCTGTAGGTCTTTTTTGCACCTAAATTATAAAAATACATGTTTATATTAATGTTTAACATAATAGATATATATTTAAATATTTAGAATGGATAATTTTTTAAATAGACTGAATCAAATCGTGAAATTCTTTTTTTTTTAATCCCTTTTTATTAGGTGTTAACATAAGTTGTGTCCGTTTTTGCAAATTTTCAGCAGCAATGCTTTCGAAACGTCGACAATCTTAAACAACTATATAAATACGATATTAATCCTTCCTTCCCTGTGATGTGTAACTAGTACACATTGCTTCTAAAAACTTTAATATCTCTATAAATATAATAAATACTGGGTTCAGATTTTAGGTATTCCTCCATAATACATTTACGCATTGAATGAAAAAATAACATTAATAATAATTAGCACTTATCGGCCACATCAGATATTTTGTGAAGATCGAGAATAACCAATACAATCAAATGTGTGCCAGTGTGTGACGTAGGTATATTCATTCTAAAAAACCGCTATGGGTGAGGAAGCGACGCTATTCACGTCTCACTCTACTTCGGTATATACTATATAGGAACACAAGAAATAGAATCTCAGTTTGCGAGATTTCGTTTGAGGTGGTTGGTCGCTTCGCCCGTTTTGTGAACGTCGGCCGATGTTTTTTTTCATGTTTTCAGCAATTAAATTTCAATTATTATCACTTTTGACTTCAAATTCAATTAATTTAAGCGATTGGCTATGAATATTCTTATTTTTCCGATTTTAAATCGCTCATTTTTAAATGTGTATTTGAATACACAGCATCGGAACATGTGGATTTTTTTAGCACAGGAAGGGAAAGGTTAAGAGTAGTTTACAGTCACCATTGACTTCCACACATATTTTATACCATCACCAGTTTCCTTATTCCATTATCAAAAAAATCCCCTGCCAGTGTATTGAACCATTTAATAATAATACTTTCGGTTCATCATGAAACCACTGAGATGCAAGCCATTTTATTTAAATGCATAAAAAAGTCAGTCACTTGGCACAAGATCGGGGCTATAGAGTAATATATTTTTTGAGCATGTGCACTACTGACCCGATCTTTAGATTTACCAACCGCTACGCTCTTCGTCATAGATATTAATTCACTCTTCTGAAAACAAACCACAGCACATACCTCAATTGATGAGATTATTGTTACACTGATTGTCAATTAATCCAATACAAATCTGACGGCAAAATAGCCGATAGCAAGCTACTGAATCATATGATACTGTGCATGCGAGATCCTGCTTCCCAGTTTCAATTGCCAGTATTCAGTAGTTCAAAAGGACCTTACTTAAAAAAACAAGGTATAATTGACAAGAAATATAATTAATTGCCGGCCATTATTTAGGAAATTCGGGTGTGGAATCCATAGTGCAAAAGAACAAAATTATTGAGTTTTTTCAAGTTATAAAATAAATCATGTTTATTTATTGGAAAATAAAAATATGTAAAAATAAAAATTAAGCAATAAAATATTAGGTGTATCTGTATTAATTACAATAATTAAGTTTATTTTATTCAATTAACAATTTTAATGTTTTATAACAATATTAATCATCAAATAATAATAATAGCTTAAACTAAGAATAATTAAATTTTAAAGAAATTAATAAAACATGCACATTTTTTTGTTCATTGATATGTTAAATAATGTAATTACAAATCTTCTCACACATCACTCAGTGAACAAAATGACAATTCAAAATGTGATGAGTAATAATAGACAAAGAAATATTATAAAGATAAAAATCAAACCAATCTCAGAACAAGCACCATGCACGGTGAATCAAAGCAAATCAATATCGACTATTTTACTTAATATTCTTTTATATAAAGAATTTGCCATTCTTGAACATATTCACTGCCCATCACGCGATGCTGTGGTGTAAGGCACACACTAGGGCTATAAGTTCAGTTGAGTTCGATCCCACCACCACCCACCCTGTTATGGGGTACAAAATAAGTCCCCACCCAGCACAAACTACACTAGATCAAAATCTTCATCAAACCAAAAACTGAAGTCATGTAGCAATGAAGAATGACCTGCTCAACGAAACTCCTCTGTTGGTGACACATCTGAATGTAAAAAGAATAGAAGTGATGATGGACTTAAGGTTTGACATCACATGAGAAGGAAAGTGACTCGCAGTGCAGTAAATATACTTAGAAAGTGGCTTAATGCCTGGAGTTCAAACATCCCAGCAAGTTGACAGTACTCTGAACACAGAACACAGAAAATTTTGAATGCAGCAAAATTATCCTTTGACGCCACTAAGGCCATCAAAGTGATATATCATGACGAGCTATGTTATATTAACTTGTATTAGCCAGTACAACTCTGGCCATATCGGGAAGTAGACATATTTCTCACGGTCATACGTGTAGTAATAATATATCCTAATAACTTTGCAAAATCAATATAAATTTCGAATATCCATCAAAACACTTATTTGCCAATGCTTAACACGTTAACTGCCGATTACGCGTTTGTGCATAATGAGAGGAGAGCGCTGGGCGCCGATCATGCACTTACGCATAATATCAGTATGTCACTTCTATTGGTCAGTCTGCCGCCGGCAACCGTTGTAATGAGTTGTTTGTGCGTCGGCACTCAACGTGTTAATAGCTTGTGATGTAACGAATCCTGATGAAATTCGACAGTGATATTTGTTAATACTCGTACAACACTTATTTGCGCTTAACAGCTTGTGATGTAACGAATCCTGATGAAATTCGACAGTGATATTTGTTAATACATATGATTTTAAACATAGGAATTCACATTGTAAATAATAGTTTTTACATTTTTCATCCGTCATAATTCTTCTTACTAAAAAGAGTGGGTTAGTTGGCCCGGTAAAATTCATTGCACATGGCTGATCATGTGACTTTTTTAGTAAACAATCAGTATTTTCAATTTTCATTATCTATACAGAAAATAACACACCAATATAGTCAGCAACTGCTAAAAAAAAATACATTTTGGTTATGGGGATATAGTACCAGGCGGTAAGTAATACACATCGGGCTTAAGAAAGTGACAGTCTCTTTTTTAAGCCCGAAGTGTATTACTTTCCGCTGGGTACTATACTTCATTACGAATATGTTGGCAGTGCATATGTTAAAACACAATTTTTTTTTTTTTTTGAAGTACAGTAGCTTGCCGATTATTATCTATGATGATTGGGGGACACTTGAGTCCGGATAATTGGGAAACGTGGTTAATTCAAATTAAGTTCTTGTGTTAAACATTTTAAGAGTTAAAATGCTAGATAATTTTGGTATGCAAGATGAGTACACGAACAAGCTTTCTCAGTGATCTTGATAGATACAACCACTAAATGCCGGTATCATACCGTGAAAATTACATTCAAAAGCCTCAGATCCACATATTTTCATGTTGGTGTGGATGCGGGGAAACACCGCCAACTTACTAGCGTTAGTAAATTGATGTAATGTAAACCATAGATTTTATAACAGTTTAGATCCTTGATCTGTAATTTTCTAAATATGGGCGTTAGTTAAAAATTTGAAAAAAAAAATTTTTGGGATTACTAAAACAAAATTGTACTACAAAGGACCACGGTTAATCCAACTCATGGATAGTTAAGCCCCGGATAATCGGCACTCTACTGAAGTCACATTTATCTCCAGCCTTACTTAGAAGCAATTCTTTTAGTAACATAATTCAAAACAATTTGCTTACTTCTCCAAAAAAAAACTAATTTTTATGAGACTTAAATATTTCAATTTTTTTACAGGACTATTATTTGTAATTAGCGTATTGCTTTGAATAAATCACTCAGTGATTGGAACACACAAAAACATAATTTAAATATTCACATGGCAATAATATTGTGCATTTTCCAGTACTAAAGCATTACTTAGTCACTAATATTATATGATCCCTATTCACACCAAATGGTTTAAATCTGCACGATCCTCACTTGACAAACTCGAACTATTTATATATTTTCACAAACAAAGATGTCACTCTATTTCCTTTACTGAAACATTATTCATGTGTAACACATCGACCAATAAGTCCCGGGACTAACTACTAAAACAACATTTGTTTGCCAAAATACTTCTTTATTCATCAACATAGTCTCCTTCAAGAGCGATACATTCATTCCAACGCTTTTCTATGCCAGTCGTGTAGAACGATTTATCTTTGGTTTCAAAATAGGCATTAGTTTCGGCAATCACTTCTTCATTGGATTCAAATCTCTTTCCCTAGAGCATCTTTTTGAGGTCTGCGAACAGCCAATAGTCGCTGGGGGCCAAATCTGGAGAATACGGTGGGTGCGGAAGACATTCGAAGTTCAACTCATGCAATTTGGCCATCGTTACCATCGACTTGTCCTGATGAGAGAACTTTTTTCTTCTTCATATGGGTCCGTTTTTATGCAATTTCTGCCTTCAAACGCTTCAATAACGCTATGTAATATTCGCTATTGATGGTTTTTCCCTTTTCAAAGTGATCGATGAATATTATACCATGTGCATCCCAAAATACGGAGGCCATAACCTTCCCGGCCGCCTGTTGAGTTTTTGGTCGCTTTGAACGACTTTCACCAGTTGCTCTCCACTCAGCTGACTGCCTCTAAATCATCGATGCGTTGTTGTTTCTGTTCCATTGTGAGCAAACGCGGCACCCATTTCGAAAAAAGCTTTTTCATGACCAAATGTTCATGCAAAATAGGTAAAACTACCAAATGATATCTTCAGGATGTCAGCTATCTCATGCAACTTTACTTTGCGATTTTCCATCACAATTTAGAGGTTTTTTTTAATGTTTTCTGATGTAACAGCCTCATTTGGACGACCAGAGCATTCAGCATCATTTGTGTCTGTACAACCACGTTTGAAATCAGCATACCACCGACAAATGGTTGTTTTCGACGGAGCAGGGCCCGGATAACACTTTTCAAGCCAACACTGAGTTTGAACAGTATTTTTTCCCATTAAAAAGCAATGTTTTATCAACACATGAAATTCGGTTTTTTCCATTGTTTTGAAAATAGCAAAAGTAGCGTCACTAAAACCACTAACTCAATGACACAATGTCGGAATGTCATGAAAGTTTGACACGTAACTTTTAAAAGTTGGTACTAACTGAGAATGGTATGGATTTGTTATTAGAGGCGCCATCCGTTGGTTAGTTCCGGGACTTATTGATCGATGTGTTATTTAGTCGGATCTTTTCTCTATTCCATCTAATATCCTTCTTTCCAGTTCGATTGTTTGTTACAGAAAACAGAAGTTATAGATGCCAAAGAATGCCAACATTTTAATTTCTAAATCGAAATTTTGGATTATATGTCATAGTATTTCAATTTCAGTTATAAGATAATTCTATAAATAATAGATTGAAATTGGCTAAACAAAAACTTTTGAAAACATCTAATTTTTATGTTGTTTATAGTTAAGGCATTAACGTTGTGGAGGTTTAAATACATTGTAATTTATTATTATCAAACACTGTTTATTCCACTTTTTTGTGACGGTATAACCCTACCGGTTTCAAGGCTTTCACCTCATCTTCAGGGGAGCGCAAACAAGTCTTGTTTGCGCTCCGCTGAAGATGAGGTGAAAGCCTTGAAACCGGTAGGTTTATACCGTCACAAAAAAGTGGAATAAACAGTGTTTGATATAAATTACAATACATCTAATTTTTGTCACGCTTTAGGGCGTTCTTGCTGCGAGTCTGATTTCATAAGCCAATAAATGTACATACATACATAAATGCTGTCACACAGTTTCCCTGTCAGGGTAAGTTGAGAGAAGAGTGTCAGACTTTCTTTTCAGGACAAATCTTTCGCCTCTTCTACATCCATACACCTCGTACAACTACCATTTCTTAAACTTGACATTTCCTTCATTAAAAATATCAATCACTTGATCCATCCATACTTTCCTTGATCTTCCTTTACCATGCCTTCCCACGCACATTTTCCGCTGTATATTTATTTTGTTAGTCTGTCTATATGCCTCAATCATCGCGAGCGCTCTCTCTTCTTCATTTTACTCAATAAACCAGCCTTAAGTTCATATCATCCCTAATCACTTCATTCCGTATTCTGTCGTACATTGTCTCCCCATATATTCTTCTCTGGCATTTCTATAGCATTTATTCACCTCCATTCAGTATTTTTCCATTAAATGTTTGAGTATATAATGAAACATTACACAGTTCATTATTCTTTCACGAATTTAAAAAAAATATTTTGAAAGCTTCAAATCAAATTTCCAGGAAAGTAAGTTATTAAAGCAAAATCCTCAGCATTCTTATGACTTATACACAACCGAAATTCAATCTCCAACAATTTAAGCCCGATTTGAGATAAACAAGCTTGACATTACATAAAATTAAACCATCCAAGATGAAACTATGTTATTTACAAAACTTAAGGATGTCTCTTGGTTTTAATAAAATATGCAAAAACCACTACTTCATCAAAGCAAATTAAATTTCATTGTGCTTTCCATTTCCTTTATCCAGATATTAACTTAGCCACGGATAACCTTCGTGACCTAACTGGACCTTAATAAGACACCTGTCTTTCAACCCGGAGTGTTACAGATTTGATTCCCCTCAGAACCAAATATATTTTAAAAGGGGTTTGAGTCTGATTTTTTACTTAAGACCTCTTTTATATTTTACTAGTTGGTTGGAAGAGGTGTAGATAAACCTGCCAGGTTGTACTATGACTAATAAAAGTGTATTACAATAATTACTTTCTATAAAACCATAGGAAAATTATTAAATTCAAAGTTAAACAAAAAGGTAAGTCAGGAAAACAAATCATTTCATATGCGTAGAATAACCAGTTGATTTATTCCTATACTTCGTAACAGAAATATATGAATACAGCTTTTAAATCATAATAGAATATAAATTAAAAAATGGTTTATTGTCAATATAATTAATTAGGCAATATAAATTAACTCCGTATATATATACAAATAATCTTTGTATTTTCATTATTAAAAAATATACAAACTGTATCAATGTAACACAAACCATATTAATCGGTATTCATTAAAATAAGTGAAGTAAATTAGCTAAAATGCATAATGAATTAAAGAAACATATTATTATCAAATTGTCACACTTGTGATAAAAATATCACACAAAGTAAACAAAGTCAAGTGTGAATACAATTCTACAATCAAACTTTAATTTTCCACACAAACATGAAATGATGGTTGTGATTTTAATCCATTATAAAAAAAAACATTGTTTGAAATTTCAATTTAAATATTATACCAGTAAAAAAAATCATCTCATCTTTTAACAAACAAACTAGAGATGCAAAACCATTATCAAACCAAATACGTATTATCAAAAAAATATATATGGCAAAGGATTCTTTGTAAATCTTTGCACAATGAGAAAAAAAAACTTTCAATGATCACGGAATTCGTAGCTTTGACAATTTCGAGTGTGTTCATACGAGTATTTCAATTTCGAGCACATTAACTGTATCTTTAATAGTAATTTTTTTATAAAATCATCAGTGAAAGATACGAGTATATTCAACATATTTTTTTCACATGCTCACAGATGACAGGAATGTAAGCGATTTGAGTATGTTATTCATAGGAGAGATATCGAGCAGTTGAAAAGTATTTTATTTCTAAATATTTTGATCAATGTTACTCTTCAAGCTTTGAAAATTTAATTGTTGCTTTTGATAGTGTTACACTATTACAAGCATTTAAATGTGATCTTATAGATCACATGATCGATGTGGAGGAGTAACTCGAGATTGATGGAATATTGAAGGAATTCTTGACAAGGCCCAGCAATGACTACAATGATGATATGCGTGGAAACGATGAACCTAAATATCCAATTTGCAATAACATTTTTAGGCTAATTAAACAATGGATAACTTGGGAAACAAAACTCTGTTTTATTAATTAAATTATATAACTTAAATGTCCTGAAATTAATTAGCAGTAAATTTAGATTAAAATGTATGGTTGGCTGATTTTGCAATTTAAATCTTGCATCAAATTTTCATATACTCTATATTTTCCACAGTTCTTTATGTATGGTTTTGTTGTGATTTTTGATGATCAAATTTGAACTGAATTCAAAATCCACATTTATAAAAAGGTCCATTATTTTTAGTTTGTACAATTCAAGCTACATAAATAAGATTAAAATATTTGATCTTAAAAATTTGCCATCTCGTTCACGTTTAATATATGTGCTTATTAAGTCAAATATATTTAAATATCTAGATAAATATACTAACATTTACAAAATATTATATATAAATTAACTCTTAACTAAAATTAGGAATGAAAATTCACTTAAAAAATTCATTTTCGTTTAAGTTCTCAAATATGAATGTATGAAAAATTACAAAATGAAAATTAAGAAATCTAAAACAAATATGAAATAATCCGATAACACAAAAAAAAATTCAAATATACAGAGATCAAATAATTTCAAAAGTGCTCTTCTTAAACGCCAACATTTCTAAATATCAATAACTATTTATTAAAACAAAAAACTAGGTGTTCAAATTCATGAAATCATGATATCAAACGTGCACGTGATTTTATATATGAAATTAATGTTTATTTATAGAATACTAAACATTTTTCAACTAGTTTTATTATGATCTCCAACACGATTCACCTTATGAGCATCTACAGCAAGAGCTCCCAAAGTGGTCGATATCGACCCTCTGGGGTCGATTTGATTTTTCTAGGGGTCGATAGTTTCAATAAAAAAAATTAGGGGTTGACGACAGCAAAAATAGACCCCCTTACTAGTGCTATTTGTTTGTTGCTTCAAAATATCTATGAGTCTAATAGGTACCTTATTAAGAATATTTGTACTTATTTTGAATTTACATATTTATTTCATGTCAAAAATTTAAAAAAACTTCTCGTATTTTTTTGCTTTAATTTTCGACAGTGCAGATTTCAATATTAAATGTTGCACAAGATAATGCCATAATCCGTAGTCCTTTTATCTTTTTCAATCCTTAATTACAAGTGATTAAAATGAAAACTTTGATATCTAGTGAAATATTTAATACTGAATACTGTACAACTTTATTAATTTGAGTAAGTAAAGTATTTCAATAACTAGGGGGTCGACGGTTTTAAAAGCTTTTGGTAAAGGGGTCTGCGGCCGAAAAAAGTTTGGGAACTCTTGATCTACATGTACAGGATGGTTGATCATTCTGTAAATACTGCAAGTGAAACAAATGTATCAGTCGTATTAATAAAACTGGTAAAACATTTATTTTTTATTGTAACGCAATAAATAAATAATAATAATTTATAACTTGAAAGAATTACAGCAAGAACTCCAAGTAGAAAGACTAAACTTAATGAAATCGATATTAAATTGTTCAGTGAAATTAATTTTACACAGTATATTTGTAAGTATAAAAATAAAAATACAAAATTATTTTTATTTCACAGCAACCGATGAATACTAAGAAAAAACACAAATGATATAATTAATAATTTGTTTATTTACCTTTCCTTATGCAGAAAATGTGTATAAACCATAAATAAAAAAAAAACAAAACATAAACACATTTTTAGTGACATTGTGCAGCTGTAATTTTTCGAATCTATTATCCGAACTGAGATTGAATATTTTGGAATCAATTATTTCATAAAATACGTATGTATTTTATTAAATAATAGATTCGAAAAATATCACAAGACTTGAGAGAGATTCTTATTTAAGGTTACATTAGAACTCCGAGTAAAAAATATTGTACTTAAACAAACTTTGGGGCAACTATCAAAATCTAATTTAATTTTACCCATACTTGAAAATTAAAATGATACAATCAAGTAACACATCAACATAACATACCAGATATCAGAATATATAAAAAAATGTTTTACCTTTGAGAGAACCTTAACAAAATCGTATATATTATATAAATTATTATCAAAATATAAAAAATTTTGAAAACTTAAATTTATATTTCTAAAAGATAATAAATCATATAGATGATTATATTTAGCTTTTTTTCACAATTATAACTTAATTACTTAAAATGACATGCATTATTTTAATAAGAGTCGCATCTACAAATAAATAAACCTGTATAAAAAATCTAGATCAAAATTCAGAACGAAAATTGCATTTTATTTTTTAGAAAATTGATAAAAATTGTCTGAATTAAATATTTTTCTTTTGTCATTAAAAATAATGAATTTCGCTCTTTTTAAAATGAAAATGCTACATTTGTTACCGTTTTATTTTTCATTTATGTAGACAAAAATATTTTTTTCAAAATAAGAACATTGAAACTAAAAGTATGGCTTTACAAGGCTTCATAAAACTCATAGTCAATATTAAAGAAATAATTATATTTTAGAAAAAATATAATTTGATTCCATCAAAATTAGAACTGTAATGTACTGCAAAGGATTATTTAATTATTAAATTTAGCAAATAATTAAAAGGTGATTTTTTTTCTTTTCGAGTCATAAAAATATCATACCATTAAAACAATTTTATATATAGGAAATAAGCTGTGTATTTTAATGAAGATAAACAAATTAAGTGATAATCCATTAAATTAGTTAAGACAGAATGAATATCATAAATGTTGCCATTTGATTTATGTCCCACATTTGAGTCAAAGTGCTAAAATAGCAATACAAAAAATATACCTAATACAGTGTACTGACTGACCCACAATACCATTGATGAGTGACAATTCCATAGAACCAAGATGAATTGTCTGAATAGGGTGATAATAAAAATAAAATCCAATTCAATACCTTATATTCAGTATCACCAACAACTATTGCATGATAATGGCATTATTTATTTTTATTTGATGGTTTTACTATATATTATATCCTGGTCATATTTTTTTATTAATTAAAATTTACTATAGAAATTATATGGGAACTACATTGAAAAACCTAATAAACTACCAAATTGTCAATAGTGACATCATGTGCAGTCTTACTTTCATTAAATAAAGAATCTTGCACAAGTTAACTGAGTCTTCCATAGTATAAACTGACGGGTTTATTATCATATGACAATTTCTTCAGACAATTCACAAATTTTCAATGGGTTTTTTTTTTGTTAATTTAATCGTAGTTTGTGAACTCACCTTGTATTTTAAACGCTATGAAAATTTCTAGATCATTACTTTTGGAATGAAAAATGATGCAAGGCAAAAAAAAATTCAATATAACTATGAGTTTTTGAATACTATGTACACAAAACATGACCTTTAATAGTAATACAAAAATTGCACTAAGACGTTCTTTTACAAATATACATACCTTGATATCCTTTAAATTGCCCTTGAAAATACAGATATCCTATAAGTAAGTAAATATTAATACTCAACCATAATATAAATTTTTAAATCAATGTCATTACTCTTACGATGCATTATTAATCATATTAAAGTATAAAAGATTTTGTGCTTCTTGTTTCCAAGCTATGCTTTCATCACATAAATTGAAGACTTTCATTTTTTGTTCAACCATACACAACATTTTTTTGGTAAAACACCAAATTCCAATGTTTTTTTAATGCAATCTGGCAACACTAAAAATTACAAAACTTTTTCCAAGAGGTAGTCATTGTCCTATATAGAATTAGTGCTGTATGGTAAATTTATTTTTCACTTCATTTATAAAACGGTAAAGAACTTTGCTTAATAAGTTTCAAGTATAAATTGCTTTTATTTCCTAAGGTATTTTCAATTTAACTATAAATAATATTTTTAATTCCTTACGCTTTCACGTACTGTTGTGTTATTAAATAAAAAAAATGTCTATTATATCGAAATTTAATATTTAAAAAAAATTATAAATTTCATATGAATTGTGAAAAAATAATGAATTTTACAATTAATTTGAAATCATTTATATAAATACAATAATCTTGAATATAAAAAGCTTTTATAAAATATGACTATTGCAAAATCTAACTTTTTTTTTAAATAAAACGTAATATTTAAACAAAATGTATTTATGCTCACTGGTCATAAACTCTTTTTAAATTAGGTACATTATGAAAATGATACAATATATTACTGTATAGGAAAACATTGTCTGGCAAGTAAATTTTAAACAGTCATCATCATCATTACCATCACGCCATATCCCTATTGGAGTAAGCTAATAAAACGTATTTTCCCTTCATTCTACCCTGACACCCATCTTTCGCTTCTGCTACGTCCATACACCTTGTCATGCATACTCTTTTATTTTAAAAGCTTTTCACTCTTTCAGTATAATTCATTTGATTGCAGCATATTTTCTAAGTCTTGCCAAACTTCCCGTACTTTGTATACTACTCAAATAGATTATATTTGGAAATCTTAAAACATTTATTCTTTCTCATTGTTCCTTTCTTCATCTTAAGCACTGCATCTTCTTTCGATCCATATTCTTTTATGTTCTCCTTCGTTATTTTGCCATACATCGTTTTCCACACATTCTACGCATCTCTCTCTCTCATTTCAACCGAATTTATTTATCTTACTTTTATAACTTTTTTTTGCCACATTTATTATTCGATTGCATATCCTAATGCTGGACCAAGATTCCATTATGAGCAGCCAGCTTTGCTTTCCAAAATTAAACCTGTGAGTAATTTATTTGAAAATAAAATAAATAAACAATGTAATAATGGCATGAGAATAAAGCTTAGCTTTTATTTTACTTAGACATTTGTATTTCCCAATCACTAGTAAAGAATATTTTCTTAATTTTCTATGAGTATTTTATTATTAATCATAAACGTAACTGCATTATTTGTATTTATTTAACAAAAAAAAGTAGAAATGGAGCAAAAGAAAAACTAAAAAACGAAATAAAAAATAAAACTTATTAAATGAGAGTATGTAAACCTTTCATTTCACAGTGAAAAAATTTAATACGGTTAAATATCACCCGCACAAACCTTTAATTGCTTGAAAAAAAAAATGTAAATAGGTAAATGCGGTGAATCTATGGCCACTGTTATGAGATATGAGTAACTAGGATTTTAATCACAATCTAAACATAAAATATTCCAGCAATCACTCAGTGGAGATAAAACATTTGGTAAAATGTGAGACTTGAAAAATGGGATGAAATTGAATCATTAGTTGTATTGTCACACGGGACAAGTAATTGGAATAAATTTATTGAAATGGCATCAGTCTCAACTTATACATATACAACCTCGTTATATGCAGTCACTTTTGTACAGTAATCTGGTCAGATAAAAGTATAATAATTGAATAAACATTGTTATTATAAACACTATCATTTACAATCAGTCATTTAGTATGGTATGGGTAACACTAGCTATCCGACAGATCTTCTGTATTGATAATGACCTGGACCACGTAGCCAGGCTGAATATGAGCTTCTTCTATGACCAATTTATCCCCAAGGAGCTTCCCGCCGAAGAACCACCTCTGTCTGGATGGTTCCACACCCTCTTGTTTCTGAAACAATTAATTATTTTGTTAAATATTAATAATAAAATATTTATTGCAGTTTGTATGCGGGGAAATGTAATGATCAAATAAAAAAAACACAGTAAAAATAGGAATAGTAAAGGAAAATAAACAAAACTGCATAAATAATTTTTATCCGTGGTTATAATGCGAATTCGTAGGGTATCATCAATACACCACAATAACTGATGACTATAGTTATTCTCAAATTCATCAATTCTCTAACGAATTTTCTACAAACAGGAAAAACCCGCAGTATATCCAAATCTGTAGTGTAACAGACACAGTGAGTGGCGTAACAACTAGTGAGTGGTGTATGCATGATAGTTCGCTACTGTTAAGTAGGCAGTGAATGTGTTAAACTGTATGTAATTATAATTTTAACACAGGACAATATAAAAATTTATATTAACTTTGCAGTATTTCCACGAGTCTTAGGCCAAGGCCACACCAAAATGCTTCGTTAGGTGCTAAGCTAGATTTTAAGTGACTCATATACTAGGTGACTTCATGCCTGGCCACACCAAAGTGCTACGCACAAATTCATTTGACAGTTGGGAGCGGTTGCGTCAACACACAATGTCACTCAAAACTAACCAATTTCATTATAACTTACCATCTTTATTTACTTTCTGAACAACTTCATTCCAAAGTGATTTTATTAGAGGTACACTTTTCTATAATTTGCTCGATGGGTTCCACAAAGGCTCCCTTTTATAAACAGCTGTCATTAAAACTTCCGCCATCTTGTAAATTAACCAACATGTCTGTTCGCTATGAGATTCACTCGATGACTAATTGTCATGCAACGTGGCGCGAAGCGTGCAGTGTGGCCACTGTGATAGTATGCGGTACGTTGATTCACTAGGATATGTCGCCTAACTCGCAAGATAGCTCTAAGCATCAAGCGAGGCTTTTTCCTGTATGGCCGAGGCCTTAGTAGACATTTTCGCCAATAGCTTTGAAGAGGTGAGCCAATATGACTAGCTAAAAGCCAGGGTTTGATTGGACTCGCTGTTTTGGAAATGGGCAAACTTCCTAGAGTTCGAAATTTAAAAGTTTTTGTAATTTAAAAAAAAAAGAAGTTAATTAAAATAAATTTAATAGTTTCGAGTGTTTTTTTGCCTGGAAAATGTAATTCTACACATCTGCAGTAATGTTGTTTATGTGTGTGTGAATTTTTTTCTTTATGTGTTAATTTTAAAGAAAAGGGATCACAAATTTGGGACAAATGTGAATTTTTAGTGGGAATATAGATGGATTTCGCTCTCTCTTTCATAATGAATAAACTCATGGCACCATAATAATTATTTGTTTATAAATCAAATTTAAAAAAAAACTATTTTCTTATCTAGTAAGTTTCCCAAATCTAAATTTATTATTATATTATACTATCAACTGTACTATCATCATTAGGGGCTTAGACAATGACTTAGTCATCTAATTTTTACAATTAACATCCAGACTCATTTGGAATAATGTTATCACACATGGTATGTTATGTTAAAAAAATTCAATGGAGATGTGATACAATTTATTATCATCTCTCTGTAATCACAAATTTATCTTTTTGCCCAGAATCTTTGATAAGACAATAAAAGTTAACTCGTTAAATTATAAGCAAAATACGAAATTGTCAAGAATTAGAGGAGTATAAACATTTCCATTATGAAAAATAAAAAAGTTTGATATTTTGAATAAATATTTACAAATGAAAAGCCCTAATAATTACCATATCTTCGTTGATATAATTATTGTAAAGGGTCTTTCAAATTGAGCGGTTTTTTTAATTCTTGAATAAAACACACAATTTGCTATGATTTCAAAAAACTTTTTATTGGCCATTGAAGGATAATGTATGACATTTAAACACAAAAAACAATATCCGCCAAATGTCCACCACTTGCAGATCCACAGATGTCCACTCTTTTGTCAAAATTTTCTTGACATTTTGGCATAACTGCGATTCTAACTCACCAATAACGCGAATAATTTAGTACTTCAGCTTAGGAATTGATCGGGGGTATTTTTATAGACCTGGCTTTTCACGAAATCCCAGAGAAAATAGTCTAACGGTGTCAGATCACATGATCTTGGTGGCCAATTAACATCACCGTTTCCGGAGATTACAATACATAAAATAATTCACCAATTTGAACGCATTGTTGTATTATATATGACTCCATTTTCATAAATGCCATACATTACACTTCTCAAATGTCACAAGACCCAGGCAAGTTCGCGACGCTATCTGTGTTTTATCCAAGAATTTAAAAAAAACCGCTCAATTTAAAGGACCCTTTATTTCTATTAACATTTAATATACTTCATCTGTTTTTTTTCTTCTTTGATTCTATGGGCAACGATTTTAATAACCTGAGATAAGTTGCGTAGAAATCATCTTGTCAAAGTAAATTAAGCTTATTGAGCCGATTATTTTAGTTAGTCTTTTGAAGTATTCTGCCTAATCACAAGGATCTATTACAATAATTAAATTCCTCTTGCATACTGAAAAAGATACGGCATAAATTCAGAGTTTTTTAAGTTGAGACATTTTAAGGAATACTACATAGAAAGTGTACAATTTTTGAAGTTAGTAAACATCTTGCGCTACGATAGGTAATCCCTCGTGATCGAGTATGATTGTCAGCTGTCCTACGAATGAAAGACGCATGTGGGTGTAATGGTTACTTATAAAACGGTAAAGAGCTTTGCTTATACTTCAGAAATTGTAGCACGGGTCCTATGATAGTTCACAAATTTGCCCCAATATACAACCTTGTAACGACGTTCAGTAATTTTAATTATTTTATCAACTTTAATATAAGCCTCGATTGTAATACATAACAAGTTATTTAGGTAAATAAATTACATAAAATTAACAATAATGACAAATTAATACATCTTGTTACAAATTAGCAAAAATGTGGCAGTTTGTTAAAATCAAATAATATTTGGTGACGTTTGTCAAAAAACACTACGTTAGTCTGCATTGGTTAAGAATGAAGTATACGATAATTGGATTTTTAATTTTTTATACCAATAATTAAATGTTATACCGTAATTTTTATACCGTAATTAGTATTAATTCATAGTGGATCTTGGCCTATTTAAAGATAGATACAAATCATACAATACATTAGAAAGTCAGTATAATGAAAATTAGGAGATAAAATGTCAGTTTAGAGAAAAACAATTTTTCGATTTATAAAAAACTATTCGATTTGTAAAAAAAAAACTATTTTATCCCATCCCTTTGAGACATGACGTTTAAAACGTCGTAGGACTCATCCTACATTTTCTGAAGTATAATACGTTTCGATTACATGGTACATCTGATGGACTTATTTATTGTTCTACAGCAATTTCCTTCAACCAGCTTATCTTGGGTACATTAAATTGTTTTAACCCACGACAGATTTTACAAAAAGTTAAATTACTAATATATCTATAATAGAACTAGAACTAAAGGAAAATTATTTGTTAAAGGATAAGGAAAGGAGACAAATGAAAATTAGGATGAAAGTATTTCTTCTTGCAGTACATTATTGATCTGTTCTTTTCAGCATTATTCCTGAGATGTGAACTGTCATCTATCCTTCTGTCTCTTTGGGATCTGTTGGGTGGTCGGTTTCCTATAGGGTAGCCATGAGAAACTATACGGGGAATCCAGGTCTCATCCAATCTTTGAATGTGGTCCCACCAGTAACGCTTTATCTCCTTTGCCAAGCTGTTGCATTTTAGCAAGCACACATTCTTGACAGATCGAAACCAAGTTCCGATGCCAAAGTTCTAAGATGATCGACAGGTTTAATCTGCTGCAGCTTTCATAAGGCAACTTTTTTACATGGCACTATTTTGTATTGCTTAATAGCAATACAAAATAGCCGATAAACAAACATTTTGTACAAGTTAAAATTATATTTCAAATAGAATCAAACTAACCTGTAATTTCTTTTTGCAATGTGCAACAGTATCTCTCGAGTAGACAGAGAGCTTCACATCCTGGCAGGTGGTGGAGAGGCGTAGGCGCAGGGAGACAGCCGCTCCTCCGCCCACGGGTTCTGAACATTCAGCAGGGGAGTCCCGCCCTCCTCCACGCACCATATTGATAGGTGGTGATAGACAGTATATTGGCACCTAATACAAGTAATGAGAAATATAATGTCCAAGAATATAAAAAGGAATCACTCAAATCAGTAATACGTATACATACAAAGGGATTCGACCAACTTAGCACGGGTCTGTTCACCTAGCACGGGCTTGTGCAAAATGGGATTTTTTTTAAAGTTGCATTGAAAAACAATAAAATTCACTTTTACCAGCTGGAAATTTCTGTATATACTTGAATGAATAATGCTCATTCAATATTTAAGATTAAATTACTAAAAAATTTTTTAGTACATTGAATGTATTATATAAATTTGTATTTAAGATCCAATGTATGCGTTTTGTGATATTTGAGGATATACAAAATTAGCAAGTCCAAGTTAAATCTGGACTTGCTTAAAAATAACTTAAGCCCATTATACCCTCATATTTTTTATTATTTGTATAGAATACTTACGGGATATCAATCAATCAATGAATACACCACACAAAATAGATCATTTTAAATCCCTATTACATCATGCATTGTTCATCTCATGCATTGTCCAATCATTTTTACAGGTCGGTGAAAAAGTGAAAAGGCTGTAATTTAAATAAGAGTAGATGGAGAGAAAAAAAAAACACTCATCTTCTGTGAATTCAACCACTATTCTCCTCTAAATCGTGCCAGCATTTAAATAAATATGACCACATCCGTGACAGCTAACGAGAGAGAAAAGAGTCCGTCCACAAAACCATTCCTTGGTGATATTGTGTCGGAAAAACTTGGTTACAAGAAGTTGTGTGCGAGATGGGTGCCCAGAATGCTCACACCGGAGCACCGTCAAAATTGTGTGACCGCCGCACGTGAATTTTTGGATTGTATTGCACAGGAGGGAGAAGCTTTTCTGGACTCTATTGTGACGGGGGATAAGACGTGGTACACCCCAACAATTTTCCAACGATCAGGAGGTCGAGGAAGCTATAAAGAAGTGGCTGAAAGAGCTGGCGGCGGAGGTCTATGACACTGGCATACAAAAGCTGGTGCCTCGACTACAGAAATGTCTCGATCTCGACGGCGATTACGTTGAAAAATAGTTTAATATATTTGCGAAGTATCCTGTGAATTTCAATTAAATACAAGCATTTTTTCGATCCTACATAAATGTTGTAACCTTACTTTCTGGATGACCCTCGTACAAATATGTTGATATTAGGAATTTTTTACGCAGTTTGTCTTTGTTGATAACTTTCAAAATATACATTATATTAGGTGTACAAATAAGTTTCCGCCGTTTTTTATAAAAAAATGGGCATTTATTGTGAAAGAACGAAACCTCATGTTTTATTCGAAGTAGTACCCATCGCTTGCCACTACTTTTCCCCATCTTTCTGTCAGCATACGAATACCGCGTCAGTCATCATCATCATCTTTTGAGGCTATCCACGAATCGACTCAATTTTTGGTATCTTCATATGATGTGAAGTGCTCGATCGATCGATCAAAACAAGTGGTAATCAGAAGGAGCAATGTCTGGTGAATACAGCGGGTGGGGTAAAACTTCTCAATTGAGTGTTTCCAAATAGGTTTTGACCGGTGCCGCAACATGTGGACTAGCATTATCATGCAGGAGAATAATTTTGTCGTGTCTGGCGTAGTAGTGGGCGCGCTTTTCCTCGAGTGCTCGACTCAATCTCATCAATTATGTTCGGTAGACAGCCCCAGCAATGGTTTCATTCGGTTTGAGCAACTCATAATACACGACACCAAGCTGATCCCACCAAATACACAACAAGAGTTTTTTTCCATGAATATTTGGCTTAGCCGTAGATGTTGAAGCATGACCAGGGGATCCCCATGATTTCTTCCTTTTTGGATTATCATAATGGATGCATTTTTCATCACCAGTGACTATATGGTGCAGAAAACCCTTTCGTTTATGCCTGGCAAGCAGCATTTCACATGTGGAAAATTGGCATTCAAAGTTTCTCCGTGTCAGTTCATATGAATCCCAATTTCTTTGTTTTTGAATCATTCCCAATGATTTAAACCTATGTGAAATTGCTTGTTGAGTCACTCCTAATGTAAGTGCAAGTTCTTCTTGCGTTTGGCACGAATCTTGATCCAATAATACTTCCAATTCCGCGTCTTCGTACACTTTCGGCCTTCCGCTACGTTCTTTGTCTTCGATGTCAAATTCACCGTTCTTAAACTTTTGAAACCACTCACGACAACTTCTCTCACTTAAGGCAGCCTCACCATATGCTTCTACAAGCAATCGATGCGCCTCAGCTGCAGATTTCTTCAAATTGAAGAAGTAAATCAAAAGTTCCCGCAAATGACGCTTATTCGGCTCAAAACTTGACATTTTCGAACACAAAAAAATATGTTATACTGATAAAAATTCACTAATATTTCAAGGTCATGTTGTTGACAGATGTCCAACCTTACGATAATGACATTTTACATCTGACAATTTTAACCATAACTTACTGGTGGCGCCAACTTTTGTCAAACGGCGGTGACTTATTTGTACACCCAATAACATTGCTATTTTGACATTTATGACATAAACCACTCATTATTTTTATAAATTATAGAAGTTTTCATTATTAAAGACATAATTCTTATAATTCTCCCATCTATAATTAGTATTTATTCATCCTTTGAAAAATGTTATTTGGATGTATTTCTGTTTTGAATGTGTATTACTCAGTAAAGTCTATTAAAATTACACAGCAAATTGAGTGATCTGGTTGTTTTTTTATTGCTGTAAAAAATATGAATTGACTTGGGTAGATATTGGTATGACTTAATTAATTGATTTTAAAGTCAAAATCTTTTCAATAAGAATAAACCAAAAATTTATTCTTAAGTTCAATTTGATATACATATTATTAAATCAATTTAAGTTCAAACTTAAGTTTATGTATCAGGTGTGTAAATATGAAACCGGAATTTGCTGATAGATGGCCCTAGTTGTCAATGTAGTAACTGTCAAACTGCGTCATTGGCGCCTTTTTCTTGTGTTTACATTTGTCAAACACTTTTTAACTCACAATGCAAGTTTAATACAACTACATATGTTTTCATAGCGTTGAACATGTCTGTTTTTGTGCCAGAAAACTACGATTTGCGGACGGACAGCATTGATTTTCTGTTACCATTTGAAAAAAATTGCTGCAGAATCGCATCGAATGCTTGTCAAAGCTTACAGTGAGCATGCTCTTGGTAAATCACAGTGCTTTGAGTGGTTTAAAAAATTCAATAATGGCAATTTTAATGTGAGAAACAAAGAACGTGGAAGACCACCGAGTAAGTTTGAAGACGCCGAATTGCAAGCATTGTTGGAATGCTACTCGCCAGGTACAAAAAAAAAAAATTTCCCCATCGAATTGTGACTGGCGATGAAAAATGGATTTATTTCGAAAATCCTAAGCGTAAAAGATCATGGGTAACTCCAAGCAAACCAGCGACATCGACTGCAAGGTCAAATCGCTATGGACGGAAGACAATGCTCTGTGTTTGGTGGGATCCGAAGGGTGTTATCTATTATGAGCTGATAAAACCTGGCGAAACCTTTAATACTGAACGCTACCGAGAACAAATTATGTATTTGAACCAAGCATTGCGTGAAAAACTACCAGAATATCAAAAGAGGCAACACAAAGTGATTTTGCTTCATGATAATGCACCATCGCACACAGCAAAACCGGTTAAGTAAACGATTGAGGCGTTTAGTTGGCAAATACTTTCGCATGCGGCTTACTCACCAGACTTGGCTCCATCTGATTACTACTTATTTGCATCGATGGGACACGCACTTGCCGAGCAGCGCTTCACTTCTTACGAAAATGGCTCGATGATTGGTTTGCCTCAAAAGAGCAACAATTTTTTTGGCGTGGCATCCACAAATTGACAGGGAAATGGGAAAAATGTGTAGCTAGTGATGGGCAATACTTTGAATAAAATATTTTTTACCATTTTCATGCCATAAATTTCATACATTTTCATACAATCCTATAAAAAAAATTCAGTTTCATATTTACAGATCTGATTTATATCACATTATAAATATTCTAAAACTTTTCACTTGTTTCTTTGGTTAAAACTTACATCGGTAAGTTTAAAAAAATACTGAAAATATTAATAAAAATAATCTTTTTTCTATACCTGATATCTTGTTCCCAATTCATCATAGCACTCAGTCAGGTAACCATTGGGTACAGAAACACTTGCACCGTCTAGAATAGCTTGAGCTAACTGGAAGTCAGAGGCTTCTGCAGCCACGGCGGCAGCCCTGAGTGCGTCCCATATTTCCTTTCGACCATCAAATGCTGGAGCGGTGTCCCAGAATTCATCTCTCTTACTTCTCAGCTGCCCTTCTGTTAGAGGGACGTCAGATTTCCATCGAATAGTTTCATGGCACAATGGATGATTTTTTCTTACACCACCTTTAAAAATACAGGTAAATAATAATCATTAGTTCAGTTTTTTTATCTTGTTACCGTTATATTTATTTCTGAACAAAAAAATTACCTTAGCAAGAAAGTAAAAACAATTTAAATTTAACAAAATTTCAATATTACATGCATACCAACCACACAATTTCCTTGTCAGAGTAGGCAGAGGACAGAGCGTCATATTTTCTTATCTCAACACACATCCTTCGCCTCTTCCACATCCATACAGCTTCTCATACAGTTCCTACAATTTCTTACGTTTATTTCAAAATATTTACTTAATCTAACCATACTTTCCTTGGTCTTGCTCTACTACACGCCTTTCACTCACATTTGCATTAAATATTTGTTTCATTAGTGTTTCTTCGTTTACTCATTCACATGCCCAAACCATTTCAGAGTGCTTTTCATCTTAATCAACACATCAGTCTTAAGCCCACATTCATCCCTAATCACTTTATTCCGAATTCTGTCATAAATTGTCACCCATGTATTCAATATTGCTTTATTTCCATTTGATTTATTTCTAATAGATAAATGTATGTATCAATGATAGTAATCGGAAAACTCTTTTAAAATCCTTGTCAGTAAATTTTTTTCTTAGTATAATTTTTTTAGTGTAGAATTTTTTAACAAATAATAGCACACAAACAGAAAAAAATTGATAGCAAGATATCGCTTGATTTATGGTCAGGTAGTTCAAACACATAAAGAATCAGACAAGTACCATCACAATAAGGGTAAGGCACTGTAAAATGGTTGGGTCGTGTATTAAGGCTGACATCTGGTAGATGTTTAAAAACTGTATTGTTCTTTGCCTGCGAGAGAATTGGATGCTTATGCTGATATACAAATGTTACGATAGGGAGATAAGAATTTTGGCAACATAGGAGGATGTAAAGTACCAGACTGTGGACCGAGGGGTTTTATCAAATCCCCCGTGTTTCTGATGATTAATTTATAAGATCATTTATTCTTTATTATTTTTATTTGCCATTTTGATTTCCCCAATGAGCATTTAACAAATGTAGTATTTTCCTTTAATTTCTCAGTTTCGGTAAATTTCATAAGTAATTATTTTTCCTAATTTCCTAGAATTATTCACAATGAGTTAATCATAAGAATGTGGTGCAATAAAACAGGTAATTTTTTACATCATCTTTAAATATTCTTTTGGTTTGTATTGATTTTTTAACATTTAAAAAGTAACAGGAAAAAAATACATAGGGTATTGATTTCAGCAGTGTGAAAACAGTGAAAGTTCAAAGTGTGAAAACACTGGAATATTCCAATATTTTCACTGAAATGAGACGTGGCTTTTCAATCGGACCATCAATGTGCAGATGCGATGATAGGAAGCGACATCTAACAGACACGGTGCAAACTACTAACTATTGGGCTGTGTGGCTGTGTCCAGTTTGATTCCAAGATTTAATAAAATGTACGGTAAACAACAGGCTCACTTGTCGCACTAATTACAATTTATTTATTCAATGATAAGATTGTTCAAAATCAACCAATTCATTCAATGATAAGATTGTTCAAAATCAACCAATTCATTCAATAATAAGATTGTTCAAAACCTACAAACTGTTTGTGAATTTTAAATACGTGTTTAATTTATTTATTAATCTAACCGCACCAACATAAGAACAACTGTTAGGTTTATTCTGACTTTGGGTACTGTGAACCGAAATAATTCCTGACACTAAAGACACTGTGAAACATTGCATTAAAATTATAGGTGAAAATAAAATGAAAAGGAAATTAAGCGTCAGCAATTAGATATTGTTCAAAGTATTTAAACACAAAATAAAAAGTTTCACTTTAACTTACAAATTAATTTATATTTTTATAGATTTTATTGACTAATGTAACTAGCCTTTACTACAAATGTTTCGAGTAGCATTTGTCGCTAAAACAGTGCTTAATGATTTTTTCAATGATATACCATATTTTTCGACACTTAACAGCGAAAATCGAAACACAATATAAAGCGATATCATAGCAATGTTATTTATTTGTAACGACATTTGCGGATTTTTTTTTCATAATTAATGCTTTTTTATCCTTCTCAATTACAAAAAAAAATTCAATTATATTTTGAGAATTGTTTATCTAAAGATATTTTCATGTGGATGAAATAATGTGGTTTTGGGGTTTATGTAAACCCCAATTTGAAATAGCAAAGATATAATAAGATAACTATATTTGTATTAGAATTTAATTATTATTGCTGATTAAGTAAAATTAACTTTTTAATTTCAGTAAGAAAAATCATCCGTTATTGCAGTCTTTTTAATTTTTTTAAACACACCTAAAATGATTACATGCTTAATTTATATTTAACATTTTTCATGAAATTGAAAGAAACTATACATAACATATATTGAACTTAAATATACATATAATTATTAAATAATTTTAAAACAATGACTGTAATTTATTATTACTACTGCTTTTTGTATCTCCATGTTGGTTTAAGATAAAGTTTTGTATTATTTGTCAATAATTTTAAGTACTTGTATAACCTATCACATTTTCATTTGTGTATAAAGACACTGTTGTGTCGTTAATTAAATAAATAAATTTGAAAGAAAAATACAGTCGAACTTGGTTATAACGAGCACCTATTTTATTTTAATTATTTATATAATCACCACATAATTATATTGTATACCAGGTGTATTCTGGATTAAATATGCCTTACAAAATGAATACATTTTAAGATACATAATTAATTAATTATATATTCTCACCTATTCACACTTGATTCTCCATTCATTTATAATCACATACCTGAATTTATTGTCCAAAACTCTACATATTCTCACATTTCCTTCATTCCTTCAAATTGTTATTAGCACAAATCATCCTGCTTATAGGATGAAATTATCTAATAATGATAATAATTCATTATACATACATAATGATACTATACGAAATCTATTCATGAAATTATAAACAAAAATTAATTAAATCATACGGCGTCACCTAGAAAATATGGTTACAAGGGCTCCTGAGGCCGGGGGAAATTTTTTGTTTCGAAGTTGGCGCACCTGGCGTGTAGGGGGGATCCTAACGGTCAGTTTGTTTGGTCCCACGTGTTTGTCGGCCATTTTGTTCAGTCACAGTAAATTCTTCCGATGGAGAGGTCGTCGCGCGCTCCCGCCACCTCTCGTCCGTGCGAGATCTGCGCGGTCATCCGTTTTTTGACTTTGCAGAACAATACCGCCGCAAATATCCATCGGAAGCTCGTGGAAGTTTATGGAAGTGATGTGATGAGTCGACAACATGTCACGAAGTGGGTTAGGTTGTTCAGAGAAGGCCGTATTGATACGAGGCAAGGCAGTGATTTCTGACGAACTTGTGCAAAAAATTAAATTGAAGAACAAGTCCGAAATGACCGCCGTGTGACGCTTGACGACCTTCACGAAGAATTTCCTGACATTTCTCAAAGTCTCCTTGGTGATATTGTGTCGGAAAAACTTAGTTACAAGAAGTTGTGTGCGAGATGGGTGCCCAGAATGCTCACACCGGAGCACCGTCAAAATCGCGTGACCGCCGCGTGTCAATTTTTTTATCGTTTTGCACAGGAGGGAGAAGCTTTTCTGTGACGGGGGATGAGACGTGGGTGTGTCACTACACCCCAACAATTTTCCAACGATCAGGAGGTCGAGGAAGCTGTGAAGAAGTGGCTGAAAGAGCTGGCGGCGTAGGTTTATGACACTGGCATACAAAAGCTGGTACCCCGACTACAGAAATGTCTCGATCTCGACGGCAATTATGTTGAATAATAGTTTAATATATTTGAGAAGTATCCTGTGAATTTCAATTAAATACAAGCATTTTTACATAAATGTTGTAAACCTTACTTTCTGGATGACCCTCGTACCTTCACACCATGTCTCTAGGAGGGGTGGGCAGAGATGAAACAACTCTGTATTAAAAATAATAAAAGAAAAACTAATAATACACTTTAACTGCAAATCCTCTTTTATTAATAATTTTTAATAGACATTACAATAATAATTTGATCTGAGTCATCATAAAAGTTAAGTGAACACTTTCATTATTGTCTATTCTAAAAAATGTTTTTTTTCAGCCTCCCAATAAATTAAGAATGTTTGCATAGCTTTCAAAATTTGCTCTGTATATCCGTGAAATATGCTGTTATAACAGTGAACGATTGTATGGGAATACGTGTAAATCAAAATCATTATATTATAGTTTCACTCATTATAGCAGTGATCTTATATCCGTGTTTGTAATAACCAAATTCCACTGTACAAGATTTTTTATGATGGTTTCTTTTTAATACAAAAATAATTATATTAGAACATAATTATATTAGCCTATTCAGTTTTTAATTATAAACATAATTTAAATATGAATAGGCAATTAAAAGTAATGCAAGGAAATTTGTCCTATAAAAGGTTAATTTATTTTCTACTGTCATTACTGATTGACGTCACGGTAGTCAATACAAGCAGTCCTCGGCTTTTGTACATAATATGTTCTTGATGTGTGCAAAAGTTACATACATATACATACATACCATCATGCCATTTCCCTGTCGGGGTAAGCAAAGGACAGAGCGCCACACTTACGTGCTCTTCTTCATCTTACTTAATACCTTAATAATCTTAAGTTCACATTCTTCCCTTATCACTTCATTCCGTATTGTCATAAATTGCCACTCCATATATTCTTCTCAATGTACACTATAGCATTTATTTGACTTCTCTACATCTTTTTCCACATCCCCGTTTCACTCCCATACATGAAGTTGGCACCAAAATATTATTGTGGACCATCATCTAAGCAGATTTTGATACTGTCCGGTCCGAGTGTACAAAAGTTTTACGTACGAAAGTAGGGCAGTATAAAACAAATGAGCAGAGGTGCGTTTAAAATATTTATTTTACAATGGAAACAAAGTTATAATATTTAAACCAAAAACTAGTTACCGAGACGTATTATAAGTTAAGGAGGCATATTAGTACTACTGTAAGGTGTTTTCTTTATAGCAAACTATCAAGAGATAGTTGAATACAACCCTTCTTTTTGTTTTCTTGATAAGACAGTTTTATAGCATGCTGTCTCTTTCAATTGCCTTACGTACTTGTGATATACATTCTCCAATGGGATCAAACTCTTTCATGATATTAAAAAAATGTCTAGATGCATGAAGGCTTCATTCATATTATTGACTGTCAAAACAATGGGTTCTTTATTATCAGCTTATTCCGTTTAAGTTTGCATCCTTATACGTTAAATATCTACATTTGACAAGGGCTCTTAGTGAGATTGATTTAACCCATTACATCTTCATTGTTGACATCCATGTTTAATTGATTCGTTAGGTTGAGTATTTCAGTTGAAATAAGTAAGAAATAGCTAGTTAAATATACAAGACTCAATTAGTTCCTAGTCATTTGTTTAACCTTTCCCTTCCTGTGCTAAAAAAATCCGCTCGTTCCGGTGTTGTTTATTTAATACACATTTAAAAATGAGCAATTTAAAATCAGAAAAATAAGAATATTCATAGCCAATCGCTTAAATTAATTAATTTTGAAGTCAAAAGTGATAATAATTGAAATTTAATTGTTGAAAACATGAAAAAAACATCGGCTGACGTTTACAAAATGGACAAAAAAAACCACCTCAGATTAATGCGCTAGAGCGACTGAGACGGACTAACACTGTGTATGTTATACCTCGAAGGAAGAAACACAACTGCAAACTGAGATTCTATTTCTTGCGTTCCCATATACCGAACTAGAGCGAGACGTGAATAGCATCACTTCCTCACTCATAGCGGTTTTTAGAATGAATATACCTACGTCACACACTGGCACACGTTTGATTGTATTGGTGAATTTATTCCCAATTTTTACAAAATATCTCTGATGTGTTAATATTTTGATGATTATTAATATTATTTTTTCATTCAATGCGTAGAGCATAGAGATATTAAAGTTTTTAGAAGCATAGTGTACTAGTTACACATCACAGGGAAGGAAGGGTCAATTACGAATTAGTGAATTGTATGAAAATTTAATGTATGAAAGTCAATAATTTATGAATACTGAAAAAAAGTGGATTTTTATATATACTGAAAAAGAAAATAGTTTTTCTATATACCTACATAATAATCCACTTTTAGGATTTATTCAATACATTTATTACCTAATTTAATAGAAGCTAATATCATAACAAATTTTCCCAATTAAAAAAATTTATTAGTAATATTTTTAATAGACAACAGTGATTTCTTCTTTTTCGTGGACAGTCAACATATTAGTAAATATATAGATTTACAAATTCGTTTTGTAAAGAGAAGTCATGCAGTGCACTAATCTATTTAGAAATCTGTGTAGAAAAGATGTAAAAAAAATGGATGTTCATAAGCAACATGTTCGGGGAAATATTTAAATTTTCCTATATATCATTAAATGAATCAAGCTACCAGTGATAAATTGTACGTCTTTTAAAATGAGGATCCAAAGTACTTCAATAAATTTCCCATAACATTCTGGGAAGAGGGATATTATCGTAAGATAGCTAGGGTGACTAGTTCTCAGGATTTCAACACCATATCTCTGGGCTCCAAGTATTGTTATAATTTCTCAGGGTTATGTTAATTTTGTAATTTAACTTAACCGTAAGTCAGTTATATCAATGAAAATAAAATGTTTTAAATATTTGCCACGAGATTATAGGACATAGTATCTGACTAATATAAAATATTAGGTAAACATTAGGTAAACATCCCAGTTCCCCAATTTCTAGTTTTTTCTCTATTTTATAAAAAAAAATTAGTTTCCATAACGAATTTGACTGTTTAATATATATTGTTCTAATATTACTTTACTAAAAATACATTAATTTAAACAATAACACAAAGTTTTTGTTAATATTTGTTTGTGTTTTGTTTTTTGTAAATATCGTGTATTTTCCATTAGTGAAAACCTTTCTTTTTACTCATGAACAATCCCAGAGTTTACATAAACTGAAATCTGGTCACCCTAACAATCAAATTTGAAAACATTTCCTTATTTACACTTTAATTGTTTAAAAATAATTAACTAATGAACATTTAGTGTCATATATTAAATGAAAATATAAAAAAATAAACGATAATGTTATATATAAAAATACATAATAAACGAAATGTGGAAATTTTAAACTAAAACTTCTTATCGATCTTTGCTTTGAATTGACGCGAATTATATATGAATAAAAACCAATACAGAGATAACTTTTTTGTCTCGAACCTCATACAAGAGTGGCTGACAGTGTCTTTAATTGATTATTGAAATGACGTGCTACATCGAGAGAAAAAACATGTTTGTTATTTTTTTCCTATCATAACAATTAAGTGTTACTAAGCAATAACAAAATAAGGTCGGTTACGCTAGTGGATAGGTTGCAAAAGCTTATTTAGTAGCTCGCAACCCACATTATTCCCCTCAAGGTTGATAATGATGCAGCTGACATTACCTGAATTTGGTCTGGAAACACTGCCTGAAGAATCATCAATAGCACCGCTCCGGCTCCTGGTTACCCCTATACAACCACCCATTTTGAAAACTTGAATAGAAGCTGCATTTCACGTGTATTTACGCATTTTTCACCCGACTTATTGACTATTCCCTAATTCCTAATCACCTTTCAGTTTGACACCGGCAAACTTCCGCGAGATGGCATGTAAGTATTTTTTAATGTTACCATAACAAAATACTCTAGTATCCTTTAATGTACCTACTCAATAAGTGTATTATAAGATAATTGGGGCAAATATTCATCTACGTTATGAATACAAAATGTCAAATGGATTTGAATAGAACAAAAGCTAGAACAGAAAATCGTTGGTCTTATAAACTTGTTGTGGTATTCGAAAGTAAATAAAAGGTTTTGAAAGATACCTGAGGCATGTTGGGTGGATACTATATTTAAAAGAAAAAGTAGTAGAAAGCAGAAATGGAGAGAAGATTTAAAAATGTTGTGGGAAATTTTGTGATCAGGAGTAAATCAATAAAACAAACTGAAAATTATGATTATTGTAATAACAAAATCGTACTCGTTAAAGATTTTTTTTCGTAACTGAAACTTAACTTTTTTATTCGTGAATGTTTTAAATTAAGATTAACATATCTTAATACACAATGTGGAGTGACTTTTGAATGACGACCCATAGAAAAAATATATATTGTAACACATATGTCATATTTAAACACCAAATTTACGTAATCAACTATGACCATATTTTTGTTCTAGAAGATTAGTTATAAAAATAGTTCTAGAAGATTTTATTTAGTTTTTTTCCATTTCAAACCACCTTAATTTTTTTTCAATGTGTGTACATAAGATAATTTTTATTTAAATGTTTTCATATGCGTTTATTTCATAAAAGCTTGAAAAAATTCCGTTGTTACTTCAAATATTTACATTTTATTCCGGAATCGTCAACTTGTGGTTTTGTAAAAAAACTCTTAATAACTTAACTTTTTATTTTATTTAAATACTTTTTTGTGTGATACATTTTAAAATATGGCAAATGAAGACCTACACTGCAGTCTGAACAAAAGTACCTAATTTCTTCGCCATATATTTTCTATACTGCCGCACACCACCACAAAAGTAAAAAAAAAACTGACTTGGTTATGTTATTCAGCCAGTTCTCGCGAACTGGTTCTTAAATTCTTGCATAGTTTATTTAACCAGCTGTTCAAACTTTATAGTTAAGAAAAATACCAAATAAATAAAACCAAAATTTTTCTGGAAAATATCGGGATATATTTTTAAAATACACAAACCGGCCCTGTTGCAAAATACGATAGATCCCTTAACCCAGCAAAAGTATAACGATAAAGACATTAAGAATACTATGATGCAATATTCAACGATATTTTTAGAGATTAATTATTTTTTTGTAAACAATACAATGGCTTAGAAGAAGGAATGTTTCCTCTTATTGAAACCACACATCTTAGTCAATATCGATCATACTTATATGTATTATGTCCAGTTACTTTGTTTTTTTTTTTGTTGACAGATATTTATGGCCCAGAAAGACAATAATTTTAGCCTTTCACAAAAGTTGAAAATCAAAAATTCTTCAGTTTGAATTTGCTTTCCACGTCTTAGTACTTGAGTTGCCTATTATCTAGTACCTATTATATGCAATTTTTAAGAAGTGGTCACTTGTATTTTGATTCGATAACTAGTAATTATTATTGTTAAAAGGCCATTAAAATCGGCATAAACCGAAGTTTTTATTTAATTTAAGTAGATTAAAATATTTAAAAAACGAAAAATATCATAAATACCTAATGATACGTATTTCTATATATCTGAAATAAATTGTCAAGTAATTAACCACTTAACCCGAGCGGGACTCGGGCATGAAGTTAATTTTTATACTGACGAGCCCGAGCCTCGTTCGGGGCAAATCTTGTTTTGACTTGTTGGGAGTGTTTCTCCCGAGCGTCGTTTGGACAGATCTTGTTTCAACTTGTTTTCTCCGAACGGAATATATTTTCGTATAGAATTTACTCGTTCACAGTTCGTCATTGTGTTACGTCGCGTGTTAAATATCCGGCTGTTAAGTGGTTAAGACAGCTTAGTTGGGAATTTTATTGTTATTCTAGTACATGTGTGAAAAAAAGTTTTAGCTCCTTATTTTGATTTTAAAACAAATGCCCAGTGCTTCATAAATGAACAATATTTAAATATAATTCTGACGAACAATATTTGAAGATGACGAAAAAAATATTGTTTTTAGTAAAAAAATCGATAAACCTGTAAAAAAAATAATTTAGAAAGGTACATTGCAATATTTAAAATCAATATAATTCTGACGAACAATGTTTGAAGATGACAAAAAAATATTGTTTTTAGTAAAAAGTTCGATAAACCTGTAAAACAATAATTTAGAAAGGTACATTGCAATACAGTGAAACCCCGTTTTTACGTGCCCGGAATTCACGTTTTCCCGCTATTTGCGTTCAATTTTTACAATCCCGTTTTATTTTAGTACATTTAGTTCCCGCTTTTACGTTTTTATTTCCCGCAATTTATGTTTGAAATATTTAAAATGCAAATCAATTTATAAACATATTTAATTAAATGCGCGACGATTTAAAATATTTGAAATGAATATTAGGAAGTAGAAATATGTTGTTTCTATTTATAGACACGTGTGCACCTGCAGCGCTCATGGTCAAGGTTACACGAGTCGTGTAATACGATGCAATTGGTGGGAAATTTAGCGAATCAGAGGAAGGCAGACTGGATATTTGTTCAATCTGTGCTTGTATTTTAAACGTGTCGGTCGTGGACATACAATTTCAATTGTCGTGTATTTCGTATGTCAATTTACATTTCTTTTAATTTTTCGTTGAATCCCTTCAAATAATGTCTCAGCAAAACATTATCGATTCAAGAGAAAAGGAAAATTCTCGAAAAAGTGAGTAAACACGTTGGTTCACGTGTTTCGCTCGCGTGTGATTTGGGGATACCCATTACAGCTTTGGCTACGATAATAAAAAATCGCAAATTCGATTGAAAAAAGTTTTCCGATTTGCGTGATTATCTAAATAAAAAATAATTTTCGATTTTTTTGCTAACCCCGAATCTACGTTTTCCCTCCAATTACGTTTTTTTTATCAGTCCCTTCAAAAACGTAAAAACGGGGTTTCACTGTATTTAAAATCAATATATGAATTACATTATTAATGGTGTGTGGTGAAAACAGTAGAAAACAAATAATAATACTGGTGATATATTTACTGAAAAACCGTGCAAGTTTATGTTATAACTTGTTGAAAATGTCATCTGCTTAAATTTTGATCCAGATTGATCTGGTTTTTGGTAATACTTTTTCTCCAATTTACATTTATAATTTAATATTGTATTATATACACATGTTTTATAGCAAAAATATGAACATCTAACAACGTAATATATAGGGTCTTTCAAATTGGGCGGTTTTGTTTAATAATTTTTTTTAAATTCTTGAATAAAACACACAATTTGCTATGATTTCAAAAAACTTTTTATTGGCCATTGAAGGATAATGTATTACATTTAAACACAAAAAACAATATCCGCCAAATGTCTACCTCTTGCAGTTCCACAGATGTCCACTCTTTTGTCAAAATTTTCGATGACATTTTGGCATAATTGCGGTTCTAACTCATCAATAACGCGAATAATTTCGTCCTTGAGCTCAGGAGTTGATCGGGGGTCATTATTATAGACCTGGCTTTTCACGTAACCCCAGAGAAAATAGTTCAACAGTGTCAGATCACATAATCTTGGTGGCCAATTAACATCACCGTTTCCGGAGATTACAATACATAAAACAATTCAACAATTTAAACACGTTGTATTGTATACGACTCCATTTTTATAAATGCCATACATTACACTTCTCAAATGTCACAAGACCCAGACAAGTTCGCGATGCCATCTGTGTTTTATCCAAGAATTAAAAAAACTCCTCAATTTGAAAGACCCTATATAATAGTCTTAAAATGCTTTTCTTCAAAAAAAAAACAGCGAACAGGTTGTTAAAATTAGAATGACACCACTGTGCGGACTTGTGTACCAATTAACATATGACCAATACCATTTTTCAAATAATCCAGCAACATTGTTCGAACTATCTAGCATCTAGAATTTAAACTGTCAAATGACATTTTTAATGCAAACACATACCATGCGAGCTCACTATGAGGTAGGGTGATCATCACTTCGATGGACCCTCAATATACGATGCCAGCTCCTCCTGTCGAGAGAGAAAATACCACATGGAGGGAAATGGACGCCACGGGCAGCAGTCTGATTGAAAACTGATTATTTTTTGTGTACTTTACATAGTTTTATGAACTTGCTCACTCGAGTCATGATGCATCTAAATTATGAGTAAATGCATCATCTTTCAACATGCATTCACCCAGTAGTCAGTTTTTATTTATTCATAAATATGTGAATAATAAACTTACAATATATGTGAAAGCTGCTATAATTTTATTTATGTGAAGTTAATACAAATAGATACTTCTTTTTTTTTTTACTGTGACATGACAATCGAACTGTGAATAATTAACATTCCTTTAAATAAAAAATAAATAATTGATTCTGACTTAAGAAATTATTCATGAGTGGACCTTAAAATTTCTTATCAGTCTATGTTACAAATATAATTATCCCATCTTAGATGCATTGTATTGAATTATACTTTCATTGTATACAGTACAACCTAGCAGGCTTATTACCATGTGGCAATATCTTCCAACCTATCAAAAAGATATTAAAAAGTTCTTAAATTAATACCAGAAAAAATCTAAGTAGCAACGAAAATCGAACCCATAAACATTAATCTGACAGATGTCATACCAACTTGATTAAAAATGACAATGATTAAAAATATTTAACTACAAAATTAACGATTCTATCTTGTCGCTCATGACAGTATCGTGACTCCCGTCATAGCCCGCCCCTGAAGACTCTTTTCCATCCATCCCTGCACTCCGTAGTTTTTAAGGGTAGTCCTGTTGCTTTTCTTACTTGGTCAGTTCAACCCATTGGGGCTCTTCCCCTTGTGCGTCGTCCTTCCACGCTTCCAGTGCCACAAATTTCTTCCAGCTGTCTCCTTGGCTACGACCAATGTGTCCAAAGAATGGGAGGACTCGTCGTAAACAAATTATCAACAATCTGTCGATGACTTTCAATTATTCTAGAATGGAGTCATTAATTCACATGCTGTTCATGGAACTCGTTACATCCTTCTATAGCACATTTCTAATGTATCTATTCTACGTCTCTGCTTGCTCTTGGAGTCCGAGTCTTCGCACCGTACATAAATAAAGGGTCTTTCAAATTGAGCGGTTTTTTAAATTCTTGAATAAAACACACAATTTGCTTTGACTTCAAAAAACTTTTTATTGGTCATTGAAGTATAATGTACGACATTTAAACACAAAAAACAATGTCCGCTAAATGTCCACCTCTTGCAGCTCCACAGGTGTCCACTCTTTTGTTAAAATTTTCGATGACATTTTGGCATAATTGCGGTTCTAGCTCACCAATAACGTGAATAATTTCGTCCTCCAGCTTAGGAATTGATTGGGGGTCATACTTATAGACCTGGCTTTTCACGTAACTCCAGAGAAAATAGTCCAACGGTGTCAGATCACATGATCTTGGTGGCCAATTAACATCACCGTTTCCAGAGATTACAATACATAAAATAATTCTCAATTTGAATGCGTTGTTGTATTGTATGCGACTCCATTTTTATAAATGTCATACATTACACTTCTCAAATTTCACAAGACCCAGGCAAGTTCGCGACGCCATCTGTGTTTTTTCCAAGAATTAAAAAAAACCACTCAATTTGAAAGACCCTTTATTACATGAGACTTTACTAGGCACATTTTCATCGTGATGATGATTAGATGTCTTTTCAAAACATATACATATGTGACAACTTCCATGCGCTACATGATATACCAGGTCTGTAAATATGAAAGCAGAATTTTTTCATAGATGGCTCTAGTTGTCAATGTAGTGACTATCAAACCGTGTCATTGGCACCTTTTTCTTGTGTTTACATTTGTCAAAGACTTTTAACTCACAACAATACAAGTTTAATACAACTACATATGTTTTCATAGCGTTTAACATGTCTGTTTTTGTGCCTGAAAACTACGATTTGCGGACAGCATTGATTTTCTGTTACCATTTGAAGAAAACTGCTGCAGAATCACATCGAATGCTTGCCGATGCTTACGGTGAGCATGCTTTTGGTAACACGAGAAGCCGTCTCCATACGTTTTAAAGCCATGGGAATGATTCTGAAGGTGGTAAAATGGGTTCCATATGAACTGAATGAAAGACAGCAAGAAAACTGAAAAACCACTTGCAAAATGTTGCTCACCAGGTACAAAAGAAAATCATTTCTCCATCGAATTGTGACTGGCGATGAAAAATGGACATATTTCGAGAATCCTAAGCGTAAAAGATCATGGGTAGCTCCAAGCAAACCAGCGACATCGACTGCAAGGCCAAATCGCTATGGACGGAAGACAATGCTCTGTGTTTGGCGGGATCAGAAGGGTGTTATTTATTATGAACTCCTAAAACCTGGCGAAACCGTTAATACTGAACGCTATTGACAACAAATGATGGATTTGAACCAAGCATTGCGTGAAAAACTACCAGAATATCAAAAGAGGCAACACAAAGTGATTTTCCTTCATGATATTGCATCATCGCACACAGCAAAACCGGTCAAGGAAACGATTGAGGCGTTTAGTTGGCAAATACTTTCGCATGCGGCTTACTCACCAGACTTGGCTCCATCCGATTAATACTTATTTGCATCAATGGGACACGAACTTGCTGAGCAACGCTTCACTCCTTACGAAAATGGCTCGATGATTGGTTTGCTTCAAAAGAGCAACAGTTTTTTTGGCATGGCATCCACAAATTGCCAGAGAAATGGAAAAAATATGTAGTTAGCGATGGGCAATACTTTGAATAAAATATTTTATACCATTTTCAAACAATAAATGTGCATTTTCTATAAAAAAAATCCTGTTTCATATTTACAGACCTATGTAACGCCTGTCTTCCAACTCAGGGGTTATGGCTTCGATTTCCGAACAAAAATTCGACAATATTGGGAATGTGTAGCAGTTGGCAAATTTCGAAAGCTCCAGAAAATGTCCAAGAAATTGAGCTTGTGTTTCCTGTACCTGGACACTCCTACATTCCCCCGATCGTTTTTTTGGGAATATTGAAAAGAAAATAAAAAGTGAGGAAACTACGAGTATTATAGATCCATAAGAATATCTTGACGTAATTGGTAAGCAGACATTCATAATAAGATTAGGGACAAATTGTGACGTTTTGGACTGGAAAAAAATGTATCCAAAAGATATTTAAAATACCAGGCTTGTGGCATTTTAAATTTTCCGTTTGTAAGCGATTTTCGTTGAGAAAAACATCTATCGGAAGTAACGTGTATATAAAAGGGGAATCTCACTATGGAGCTGACTTAGGAATCTATGAGAGCATTTTTAAGAAAGGCACGAAAGTCACAATGATAGATCCAGATTTCATTCAACGTTGTGAACCCAGCCAAATTAAAGGACATCGACAAGCTGTTGAATAAACATTTTGGTGACTGAAAAGCACTGGGATTAAGCTTCTATGGTGACACCTTACGAGAAAAAGATGATGAACCGCCTCTTAAAGAAGACGACCGATTTGATAATGAATATAATATATATGCGAGACAATTGAAGAAATTGGCGATCTAATTGTATAATTATTATTTTTCTCATGTTTTTTTATTATTTACTTTTTTTTAATGTTTTAAACAATTTTGTCATTCCTTTCTTAATTTTTGTAAAATAAAATAATAAACGATTTTATAGTTCGGAAATTCTAGGATGAGTCCTGTGACAGCTCACAAATTTGCCCCAATACAACCTTGTAACGATGCTCAGTAATTTTAATTGTTTTATCAACTTTAATATAAGCCTCAACTCTAATAAATAGCAAGTTATTTAAGTAAATACATTACATAAGGCTGTATTGGGGCAAATTTGTGAGCTGTCACAGGACTCATCCTAGAATTTCCGAACTATAGTTACTATGGAGTGTTTCATTGGAATACTTTTATCATAAATATTAAGTAAACAACAAAACAATCTGAACCGAGGTCTCATTCAAACATTGCCTGTAACATTTTAGGTGCAATGTCACATACAATGTTTGTATACTTGCAATGCAAGGCTTAATCCAAGTAAGTAAGTAAGTTCCAACTCTCATTTTCAAAGTCGGCTTTATCTAATAGTTAAATGTAAATATTTTACTAACTAATACAGATATTATTAATTTTTCTTTTACTTCCTATTTTTAATATCCAACAACATCGATTAATAAAAACATCATAAACTTTTGTCTTAAATTTATACGTAAAGCAGTTTATTGCATTTTCCCATAAATTATGTTTTTGGGAACGAGCCGTGTTTGCAAATAGTACCCTCATATATACTCGTAGGAGTTCGCGGCCAAATTGCTGTTATTATAAGACCAATTGTAACATTGCTTTCTTTCTTTTGGTTGCATTATATACTTAACAGTATTTTAATACTATTTGTGATGTACAAACAGTAATTTGTGGTTTACTGTTGAATAACTCTTTGGAGTCTCGTCCCACACTCGGCACCTTACTCCTTCATCGAGCCAGTTCTGACGGTTGGATATATAATTTGAATTTGTTGCAAACGAAAGTTTCTTATATAGAGTAATAAGGGATACCTTATAAAGAGTGATTGATTACGTACAATAAAACTGCGAAACATCGATGATGGGAAATTATTTAATAGCCCTACAAAACAATTTAAAAAATATTCATATCATTTATCATTCGCAAAAAAAAAGTGGAAAAATATTTTCGATATATCATCACAAGCGGTTTTAATTTTTTTAAATACATAGTCTGTTTTTTATTAAAAGTTGTAAACAAATATTTTACACAATTTTAAATAAAATCTTGAAAAATTATAGATGTGTCTCATACACAGCTTTCCATTTTACCAGAAACATTAGGGCTAAATCAAGTATGCGCATTATATTCAAGTTTTTACAGGGTCTTTTTATTAAAAAATATAAGCTAGCAGCCATCAATAGTGAATGCTCTCAGTGAATTTGTAAACATGGAAAAAATTGGTCATCGTTATGTGAAACAATACTTTCATTTGAAAGGTCTAAGTCCAACCAATATCAAAGCCGAGCTAGATTCTACTCCTTCATTTACAACAGTAAAATATTGGGTGGCAGAGTTTAAATGAGGGTCTACGAGCTGCCAAGACGAACATCGCAATGGTCGACCAAATGAGGTGACCACGCCAGAAATGGTAAAGAAAATCCACAAAATGGTATTGGATGACCGTCGATTGAAAGTGCGCGAGCTAGCAGACATTGTTGGCATTTCAAAAAGTGCTGTACATCGCATATTGACTGAAAATTTGGACATGAGAAAGCTGCGCGTAAGATGGGTGCCGCGTTTGCTCACAATGGAACAAAAATAGCGTCTTGAGGATGTTTCAATCGAGTGTTTGGCGATGTTTCACAGCAATAAAGCCGAGTTTTTGCGTCGATTCATAGCCATGGATGAAACATGGGTCCATCACTTCATATCTGAGACGAAGGAACAGTCAAAACAATGGACTGAAAGGGGAGAATCGGCTCCAAAAAAGGCAAAGACAGTTCTATCTGCAGGTAAGGTCATGGCGTCAGTTTTTTGGGATGCGCGTGGGATAATTTTCATTGATTATCTTCAAAAAGGAAAAAACAATCAACGGCGAGTATTATGCGAACTTATTGCAGCGTTTGAGTGATGAAATCAAGAAAAAATGTCCGCATTTGGCGAAAAAGAAAGTGTTGTTTCATCAAGACAATGCACCAGTTCACACATCCGTTATCGCGGTGCCCAAAATCAATGAATTAAAGTTCGAATTGCTTCCTCACGCACCCTATTCACCAGATTTAGCCCCCTCGAATTATTTTCTTTTTCCAAACTTGAAAAAATGGCTCAGTGGTAAAAGATTTGTCAACAATGAAGAGGTGGAATCTGCAGTTGATGGCTATTTTGAGGCGCTCGACGGTTCTCACTATAAACAGGGTATCGAAGCTATTGAACATCGCTGGGAAAAGTGTGTCGAGCTGAAAGGAGACTGTTGAGAAATAAAAATATTTTTTCCCAAATTTTTTGTGTTTTCTTTGTTAGGTGGGGTACTTTTGGGACTAACCTCGTATATCACATCATCAAGCAGTATTTGGAATGACATATTTTTTATTAGCAGAAATATTTTTTATTATGGTATGCAAATAGTGTTTTAAAATTTAGATTTACATTGTTGGTGGTATTGATGGACAAGAAGTATTATCTTCTGGAGAAGTGTACGATCCAGCAACTAACCAGTGGACATTTATCAAACCAATGGGGAGCTCAAGATACGGAGTCAGTTTGGTGCCATACCATAAATATCTTTATGCAATCGGTGGGTATAATGGAGATTTGGTATTGAATACTTGTGAGTAAATGTTTATTTCATTACAACTATTATAGTGCGTGTCAGGATACCTTGCCCTTTTTAACACATTGATAAGTTTAGTGCGTAATATACAAAATGTGTCAGTGTATTAGTAATTTCTCAAAATGCAATTTTTCTACCCAATGTACATGCATGTAGAGTGGGTTTCACGATAGTTTTCACTACTGGTCTAGGATGACCATATTTTAATTTATTTTGTAATATATTATTATATATTTTTAAATATTGTCTATCTGATATTTTCTATTCCAATAAAATACTTATTTACCATAATAATAATAATATAATATTAGGATAGGTATGTATCTAATGACTATAATGAAATCAATGGTCAATGTAAAATTAAATTATTTATTTAATATGCAAAGAAAACACAATTAACACGAATAAATACTAAGACCAATTAATCGTCGCTTGAATTGATATTTATTAAAAATTGATTGAGATCAGTAATACTGTCCACAGCTACTTCATTTTCCGAGTATTTGAATTCCGTTTCCTGTACATGCCGGCAAACATTACTCCACTCGTCGCTTGAAATCAAAGAAACCTTCTATTTGACCAACCTTTCGACAGAATTCAACGTCATATCAGTGTTTTTAGAGCCCACATATCCCTTGATAGAAGCCGAAACCTTTTCTATTGGATTGAGATCTGGATGGTAGGGTGGAAGCCGTAAAACATCGTGTCCATTATTCTGAAATAACCTATCGATGGCATATTCCTTGAATACACTTTTGTGTCTTAAGATTAACCGATATAATTCTGGCTTAAACATTTCACTTGAAAAAGGGATACTCCTCTGAGTCAGCCATTGAATCATATCGGCCTTCTTGGAATTTGATGTTGGTGCAGGATTCATTACTTTATTATGGTATGAAGCGTTATCAATTACCACCACAGATCTCGGTTCTAAGTTGGGAATAAGTTTTTTCGTAAGCCATTTCTGATAGTTGTTGTAGTTCATGTCATCATGGTAGTCTCCAATTTTTTGGTGAGATTTGTATATGAGTAGACCATTAGGTATGAAACCTTTTTCACTTCCAGCACGTACAATAATGAAACGGGATCTCTTTGAAATGGGCTTTCGAAGAACCCCTCTTCAGATTCATCGCTCCATGCTCTCGATGACACGTGGCTAGTATGACATATGTTTCATCCGTGTACACGATTTTTCTACCTGCTTCTCGGTATTGTTTGACTGCCCTTGAATATGATATTCATTTAAATACTTTGTCTGGTTTTTCCCTCAAAATATTTAAATTGTCTTGCGTAGCATGCCAGCGAAATCCATTTTTTTATTATTCTTCTCAGGATTGACTCAGATCCATTAAAATTAATTGATTCTTGCAACACTGGAAACAGTTTTGGGATTGTAGGCAACATTTTTTCTTTAATGTTAAAATCATATATACACCTTACACATTTATCAAAACTGTTTACAGATACTTTGTTTTGTCAATTTTTTGTTTTATTTTGGAGACCTAATGGCATCTCCTTTTCCGTTTTTGTTAAAGGAAGATGTTATCGTTTTGATAGTTTTTGGCGATACCCCAGTTGCCATCGAAACTTCGTTAATAAGAATCATTCTCTGAAAAAAATATTATTAAAACTTCTTGATAAAAAATGTTCATACACAAAAACAAACTATTTCATATGGCCGAAAATTATTATTATTATATATCTAATATGGCAAAATGAACATGATCGCAAGCTAAACTGATATTGTATTACTGGCAATTTTATTCAATATATTTTAAAAATAAATTGAACTTATTTTTTTTTATAGTATTAGGTATTTATAAATATTGTAAATTTTTTAACTACTCCTGCCATAAGGTGATTCAATGAAAAATAAATAAAAATCCTGAATATTTACCTCCTCACTAGTGCCCCGTCATCTCTTGATGTAATTATAAACATTCAAAACCATTTCTTTAGTTTGTACGCACAACGCTCTTCCTTTTCCTAACTTCAGACATTATGGTCACCGTATTTTTCATCAAATAAACACTGCGCGCGCACGCTTTAAACGTCAAACGGAATATATCAACCAACCAAGGCATAAATAGCCAATATCTGTATTTAAAAGTTTTTAACATTTCCTTTTGCAATTAAAACTCTTTATCAGAATGTTAAAACTTTAAGATATTTCTGACAGTATTTATTATGTGTTTGAATTTTAATAAACAAACTTTGTACTCATACCAGAATATCATTTCTGCTTCTGTCAGTAAACTACGTACGTTTCTTAATGTTTACTATTTTTTTAAACAATTTCATTTGATTTCTATTTCAAATTCAGTTTTAATGAGATTTTTTTATTTCGTAAATGATAGTATAGAGTCTTTTCACTATCATTGTGCATTTTTTAATGAATTTATTAATATTTTAATCAGTTACATTATTTTTTCACAAAATAACATATAGATCTTTTAATAAATACCAATTAAAAGTGGGGTGGGGTTGTAATGATTAAATTCCAATACTTTCCCTATGTCTCTGAATCATATTATTCAAATACATGTGCAATGAAAAGAAATATTACTTCCTATTGAGTCCCACTAAACTTAAGTGTTAAATTTGTTTTAGGTGAAAGAATAGATCCAATTCAAATGACGGGGTGGGAGGATGTAGCCAGGATGAGTGTTACCAGAAGTAATGTTGCTACAGTGGTGTTGGATGATGTCATATTCGCTATAGGAGGGTTTAATGATAAATATGATTAGTTTTCCAATTCCTTTAACCATAAAAAAACATATTTTGTGATTGAATCGCTTATTTTTCTTCAAGGTGATTAAACTTAATGTATAAGTATATGTTATTAAAAAATAAACAGGATTTAACCTATTTTCAAATGTTTCTTTTGCCATATTTGCTTCTAAAACAACAATGAATTAAAATAGTTTCTTGGATGTAAGGACACCACTAAATTCCAACCAATTTGGGAGTACAGTATTCAAGGACAAATGCCAAATAGGTAGTAGACAATAAAGGATGACTAAGACAAAAGGGGGAGTGAAAAAGGTTAAATGAGGTAAAAACCAGATAAGGACGGCAATAAAAAAATAAGAACAAGTTCATGCCTAAAAATAACGAGATCGATGAATCCACTTAAGTTTTTATTAAGACACGTTGATATTACATACTTAAAAATGTACCTACACATCTTTATAACCTGTAAAGTGGTAGATTTATTATCATTTCTCAATGTCTTCTAATCACATATATTTTGATAGCTATATGTGTGCAAGTAATACAATCTATGTACAGTGGCAGACTAGCAATTAAAAAAAGCCCAGAAATTTGGTTGAAACTGACCCCTTTTTGATGTCATATACTTTAGGCATCCCCCCTTGCAATGTCATTTCTTAATCGAGAGATTTTTTTCCAAGACATCATCATAAACAATTTAATATGGTAATTTATTTTTATCAAACAGTTTATTTCAAAAAAAAAAAAAAATGGAATAAACAGTGTTTGATAAAAATAAATTACTATGTCTTTAAACCTCAAATAATTTAATAGCATAATTAAAAGGTTGAACGATTCCCTTTAACCCAACTTTATTCGGACCTCCACAACGTTAATGCCTTAACTATTAAACAACAATTTAATATGGGGTTGAGCTAAGGGATTTAGTAATCAATTCAGAATATATTTCGAAGAAAAAGTACTCTTGCAGGATACTTGTGTTAACAAAACGATCAACAAATATTAATAAACTATAAAAACATGTTTATAGGTCAACAAATGCAAATTAAATTTCTGCGCAGTATAAAGCAACATGCCGCGCTCTTTTTACTCGATTCTAGCCCAGTTTTCATACAATCATAGTTACTTGCAATATTAGTGTGAATTTCAGTATCAAATACAGAGCTAATAGTTCAGTTTTCTAAAAGCTCCATTCCGTATGTATTTTGTGATGTCACTTTCTAGGTTTACTAATCATTAGTACATCTAGCAATGTGCCCTGCTCAGTTCCACTTCTGGGTAGCAATTATATGTTATATACTATCCATTCATTCTACTTCTAGTCCGATAATGAGATATTCAGCATTTTTTCTTCATGGTCCTCTGTATCACCCTGACCTTATGCATTATTTATTTTGTGAATGTTGCCGTCTCAAGCACATACAAGTACGTGTATGACAGTACTGTAAGGACACAAATCAAATAGACCTGTCTTGACCGTGTCTTCTCTCAATGTCGGCATCTTGGTTTCCTTTCTAAGTACTGCAGTACATCCAATATATATATGACTGAACTTTTTCAATCGTCTTCCCCTCAGCTGTGATAGGTGCTGTTTGACTTGTGTTGCTCATCACTTTGATTCTACTGCAGTTCATCATCAAGACTTACACATAACGATGCTCTACTTAATTCTATGAGCATTTCAGCCATGTCATTATTGTTGTTAGTGAGATGTACGATATTATCCGCAAAGCATATGTTACTTAGCTATTCATCATTGATGTTGATGCCCATATTACTCCAGTCCAGTTTCTTGAAGACATCTTCCAAAACCAGAGTAAAAAGCTTTAGTAAATCGTGTTACCTTGTTTGACACCAATATATATTTTGATTTTATTAGGTATTTCATGAAGTTGGATGGAGGAAGTATCTGTAGTCTACCTGACAGTTATCAAATCCTTCTAATCAGGGGGATGTGGTGGATGAGGAACCAATTCGATGCCCAATTCATGCAATTTTGTCATTGCAGCAGTCGATCTGTGGGACAGTGCATTGTTTTGGTGGAAGAGCACTTTTTTATACGCCATTCTTTGCTGTTTATCTTTCGATTCGTCTTTCAAACGGTTAATGTCTCATAATAAGCTCCTGTTATTGTCTTGCCCATTTCCAAGTAGTCAATCATGATGATTCCTCGGGAATTCCAACAAACAGTGGCCATCACTCACCTTCCCAGCCGAAAAAATGGTATTCGGCGTACTTGCAGCAGTTTTTCCATTGTTTTGAACAAGATTCCTCCACAGTCAACAAATGCTTATGAAAAGAAGGAATAAAATATAACATTGATGTATTACCCCCATTGCCTGGTTGATTCCTGTTAGTTTGTTTAAAAAGGTTTCTGTCTGGTTTTCTTGAACATACACTATATTTGAATAAATGTGAATTTTCATTGTTATTGCTAAAACTCTATATCGCTGGAACATCTGTTGAAACTTCGAGTCATTGATCGTTTTGAAAATTAGATCTTCTTGCCATCGAAATTTTGGGTTCAATCCATCAAGACTATGCTTGCTGAAGTGCAACAGTTTGCACACAATAAATCTATACACCCACAGATGGCTGACAATAATATTGTTCATAAGGGATAATCAATACTATATTATGAACTACACAATGATTAAATCATACACATACAAACCATTATTCTGGGGTAGGCAGAGAGGGTACTCACCAGACTTTTCTATCTCAACACACATATTTTACCTTTTCCACATCAATACTCCTTTTCATACCGCTCTTACTTCTCACTTATACTTCTTTCAAAATATTATTCATTTGATCTAACCATTCTTTCCTTGGTCTTTCACTACCACCCCTTCCACTCACATTTGCATTGTGATTGAATCATGGCCATTGGATAACTCTTTTCATTGTTCTGACCACTTTCTGTCTGTATCAATAACAGGCTCTTCATTTGCAGTATATTTTTCACAATGCGCTTCACATTCTATCTTTTGCGTGCATGAGATGTACGAGACATCTCATGCACGCAAAATACAATAAACGAGAAATTCATTTTCCACTTTGCCATTATATTTTTCTTTTCATAAATCACTTTTCTCTTCTCTCTTTTAATAAGGCGACAGTTATAAGTTTGAAGTGTTTAATAAAGATATACAAGTATGTATCGTACGCATATATCACTTGTATTACTTGTAAACATTGTTTTAAAATGATTGCTTGTAATATTGTCGTAATAAAACATCCCTTTGTGAGGTCCTCGCATTATCACTACATATAATCAGGCGGCCCCTGCACGTATAAATGTCTGGCAAGCATTGTTGGATCAAGGTAGTTGCGATACACAATGGGCTAAACAAAAGGGACGTAAAATATATTTTTGTCTGAAACTTCATACTGTATTTTTTTTTCTACAAAGTTTTATTGGTTGACGAGGAATCTCTTCTCTTCACCCAGCTGCTGCAGAGACTCATTGAAGTCACGCCGGAATCTTCGAGGATTGAGTTACAATCATCGACCTATTCTACAGTCTTTTTTACTGGTGCTGTACAGTATATTTAATCTAAATATAATATATATTTGGTCGTTAATGTATGTATTTATTGAACATTTTAAATAAAACATTAAAATTGGGATGGGTTAGAATAAAATAATTAAAAATTATCTGTTTGATTTATTCATTCTAAATGACAGCAAATCAGATTTGAAGCGCTTTATAAAACAGGCATGTTTTACTTTTTAATTCCCTGTTAATAGTTTTCTACATCAATTAGTATTGTTTACTTTAACACCAAATAAGAATATTTTAATGATAAAATTCAAACTCTTGTTTTAAGAATTACTGATCATGTCTAGAACATGATAAATATTTTATGTTTATTTTAGGTTGGTACTATTCAAAGTATTTTTATGTCATTTAATTGAGAATAGTACATATTTTTTATTATCTCTGAAAATTCTTATGAATTACACTTGTAGCTCACAAAACGCACGAGACTCCTTTGTACCCTTTCGCATTAAGCCCTGTTACTTTGAAAAGTGCTCCACATGGTGGTTTCTGTTCTGATTTAATATTCATACTAGCTGAAGTGACATACAATTCATCTAAATTCTTTCCACCAAAAGCCACAGAGGTCACTTGAAGGGCAGGGATTGCCACAGATTGTAAAAGACTTCCTTTTACTGGATCTACCTTGATTACTTGTGATCCATCAAAGCAAGCAATCCAGAGATTTCCATCTGTATCTATGGTCATACCATCGGGAAGGCCTGAGATGTTGTTCTTTTTGTAGTCAAATACCATTCTTTGATTTTCTAAAAATGATAAAAATAAATATTTGATCAAATGATTTTCATCAAATTAAATTTATTCAAAATATAATACATCAATTAAGTAGAAAGCTTCATATAAAAGACGAAATCAACAGATAATTTATACTTTTGCTCTGAAAATGGAAAAAAAATCCGAATTTTAACAGGAAATTGTTGGCAAATCCAAAACTGTTTTTTAATTTTCAGTCCTTGTGTATTATAGAGAACTCGGCCAGTTTTAAGAATGTGTTATATGTTTTTATCTAAACAATTTTATCATATGAAATTCACAGATGTAAGATTATAATAAGTCAAGCTTTATCAAAAGTGATAATGATTATCAATTTAATTTTGTTACATATATACGTACCATCATGTCATTTCCCTTTCAGGGTAGGCACAGGACAGAGTGCCATATTTTCTTATCATGATACACAACTTTAGCCTCTTTTATATATTTACATACAACTTCTATGATTTCTCTGACTTTTTACGCTTCCTTCTTTCAGAATATCATTCACTTGATCTAACCATACTTTCCTTGGTCTTCCTCTCACACGCCTTCTACTCACATTTAAACTATATATCTGTATCTGTTTTGTTAGTCTTTCTTCATTAATTCGTTCCACATGCCCAAATTATCACAACATACTCTTCTTCATCTTACTTAACACAACAGCCTCAAGTTCACATTCATCCCTTACCACATTCCGTCTTTCATAATTCATTAATTATACTCGTACATGACTCAAACATCTACTTAATAATATACCAGTCTACATCTTCATTAAGTTCACATTTATCCTTCATTCCGTATTCTGCCATACATTACCACTCCGTGTATTCTTTTTAGTGCATGCATCATTACAATATCATTTTAGTTCCTTTGTCTTCTTCCACGTTCAAGTTTCCCATATGTTTTGGATATTAGTAAATAATTTTAAATTGCAAAATAACTTACTCATGGCACCAGTTTTGGAATCATAATCGTAAGCACGAATGGCATATTCAAGTGAGTCAATATAGTACATAATATTTTTGTTAGTATCCCAGCAGAGTCCATTCGAGATACTAACATTCTCTGCCTTTTTTTCTGCTCCATTTTTGTTGAACACAAACAATGAGCCTTTGTTTACTTGGAACTTGCCAGGAGGATCTTCCTTGCCCATAGTACCTGAAATTAGTTAAATACTGTTTAAATTTCTTTGCACTATGACTTTAATGCTATATGTTATGAGGTACAAAATCTTCTCCAGTCCTGTTCTTTTGCTGTCTGCAGAACTTGTTACAAAAGGCAGGCCTGTAGCACTCTTCTCAAACTCCGCATTACAAGTGATCACTAGTTTTACCATGTGCTCTTTGCATGAAATGTGACCAAAGGACTAAAAATATGCGTCAATATTGATAGCCTCTCTAAGATATTGTGATCTTCTAATATAGAGGTCTTTTTTATTGTTCTGTCTATAAAAACCTCGGCAATTATCTTCAACACAACATCTTGAATGATTCTATTCTTGATCTACAAAAACTGTCTTACAAAACTTTTGTACTGTATATTTATCTCTGTCATCTTTCATTAGAAAGAAAAGTATGGCCAAAATAAAGCTGGGTGTAGATTTTGTATTCTCTGTTCACTTACGGTGATAATGATGGAATGACATTTTTTTGTTGGCAAACTTCTTTTATTCGGAGATATCTTGGTCAATTCTGAATAACTCTCCTTCACTTGTATATTGCAGCTCTATAGACTTCTTATAAGCAGTTCTACAGATAAATTTGAAGATGCTATGGTTATGGTACAAAGTCACAAAAACAAGCTCACCAAATGGAATGATATCATAAGGGATTTTGTCAATGTCAATTACCAATTGATTTTGTATATTAATCTAAATAGCTGCATTGTTCTTTAGCAATATATTCTCGATTTTCACTAATGTCTACAAACAGATTTGATTTGCTGTGATTTAAATTGAATCAGACATTGCAGTGGTTCAGTAAGTAACTTTTGACTTTGAATGATAAAAATGCACTGTTCTTCATATTGGTAAAAATAACACTAAAATTACATATTACAACATTAAACTTGTGAATTTCAGGTATGTTACGGACGGTTCAGGATATGACTGCTTTTCTGTCTCAAACTTCCAAACATTTATTCTTAAGTTCAATTTGATATACTATACATATTATTAAATCAATTTAAGTTCAAACTTAAGTCTATATACATGTAAATGAAAAAAACATAACTTTTCTATAATATGTATTCTAACAAAATTGTGATTTGAATTTCACACTCAAGATATTTTTACAATGTTTGTGGATTGTGAATCAAGTAGTTAACTTTTAAATTGTAAACTTTATCGAGAACTAATAAACTGCATAATATAACCACATATTATATACATTTACAACAATATCAACATTGAACCTGTGATTATTCGGAAGGATCTAGGATTTATAATGTCCAATGGCCTAAAATGGATCATTAGTATTGTAAAAAGAGTAAATACACTTCTCTACATTATAAAGAAATCTTTCAATCAGATGACTTGATAATTTGTTTTGTTCGTCTATAAGACAGTGCTGTGCTGTGCTGTACTGTGCTGTGTAGCCAAGTGCTGTGACATTGAAGCATTTTAAGAACCCAGAAGTGTTATTTTAGTTGTTTTGTTTCCTTTGATTATTCTTTGCATTTGTTTTTTTTTTTGCTTTTCTCTTACTTTTTGTTAATGAACACATATGGTATATGTGATTGGCAGGGACCATGGTTTATCTGCTCAATTACACAATAAATTGGAAATTGTCAATTAACAAAGCTAATATAAATGATCACAGTACTCACCGGCATAAAGCCTTCCCTTGGGATCAGCTTTTCCATCATTGAACCTGTTGGTATTGTAGCCTTCTTCTTTGTCAACTTCAGCTATCTCCTTGACCACTTCAGCGGAACTAGAATCCTGTCCATTCCATCTTACTACAATAATTTTCCGATCAATTCCAACAACAAACTGGTCAGTTGTTTCTGATACGGGTACAATGAATCCGACATTTCCAGCTTGAAATAAAAAAAAAACGATGTTTTATTTCATATTTTAATTAATATGAGATCAATACAATAGATACAGAATAAATTTCTGAAACATTAATTTTTATCTCGGCATCTCATGGTGATTACATCTGATTTGATGTTTCTGTGTAAGATCATTTGCAATATTGTTGCTAGTCCCAATATATCGGATCATATTGATTTCCACACTCCAGTTAGAAACACACAAAACCTTTTGCAATTCAAATATGTCAATTGTAATCAACTAACAACAGTTGCACATTGTAATTCATCAATCGTAAGAATACAACACTTGGGCAACTTAGTGTCAGGTTTGGTGGATATTTTTAATACAGATGTAGCATTTCTTCAATCTTAGGACTCTAACAGTAGAATACGAGTAGTTATTCCATTTTATCTTAAGTACTTTTTGTACTCCTTCATAATCTCACTCCCCTTGAGAGAGATTTTATATTTCGTCGTGTTTGGTCTAAAACATATTCACTCAAATCTAAATCAAGCAGTGAAAACCACTAGACTGCGCCGGCAGGAACTGTTCTCAATAACATACGCAAGAACGGGTCTTCCAGCCACTATGCCTGTTGGAAGGGCCTTAACTCTTCTGAACGGGACTGCTTCGGATATTGACATATTTCATATCACATTACCAAAAGCAAAAGTAAATTTTCTTCTTAGATTAAGCGCGTTAGAAAGCACTCATCAACATACTTAAGTGACTGAATATATATGTAACATATGTTTGTGTGTATATACTCGTTTGTATACATATGCATTATTTTTTATTTTATATAATTAAAAAAAAAAAAAAATTTCCATGTAATTTTTCTTCTTTTTTAATGTCTTGTATTTTTCAAAGTAATTGGGCTAAACCTGTTTTGAAAAAATAAATAAATAAATTCTGTTATTTTTTTTAAATATCCCCGATATTAAAATTTCAGTTAATTTTGTTTTATCTTACAATTCTACCTTCTATTTATTAATATAAAGTAGACCATTCGTCCAATACTGGAAACAAATTGTTCAACGATCCTTAGTTGATTGGAAAAGATTGCCCATTGGCAATAAGCCTGTCAAATTGTAAATTATACATTAAAGTGTTTAAATAAATAAACATCCATCAAAGAATAAGTCACATGTATACATACAGTAGAGCCCTGATTATCCGTGGTAATTGGAGTACACTCGAGTCCGGATAATTGAAAAACACGGTTAATCCAAACAAAGTTTTTATTGAGTTAACCATTTTAAAAGTTGAAATGCTAGATAAATTTTACTACGCAAGATAAGTACATGAAGAAGCTTTCTCAATGTTTGACAGATACGACCGCTAAATGCCGGTATCATACCGCAGCAATTACATTGGGAAGTTCCGGATCGACATGTTTTTTGTGTTGGTGTGCGCGCAGGGAAATAGCGCCAACTTACTATCATTAGTCAATAGGTATAATGTAAATCATAGATTTTATAACAGTTGAGGTCTTTACGTTGTGTTTTTCCAAACTTGCACATTCGTAAAAAATATGGAACATTTATTTTTCGAGTTTACTAAAAAAAAATTGTACTACAGAGGACCACGGTTAATCCAACTCATGGATAAATTGCGCCCCGAATAATCAGTACTCTACTGTAATATAATTGATTAACTTTATGTTAAAAAAATAAATTATTTAAAGCCTTACATAGTTTAGTTTTAGTTGCCTTTCCTGTGGCCGGCACATATTTGTGGATTGTGTGATCAAAGATGCTGACATAATAGAGACACTGCTGGTCCGCATCCCAGTGAGGACCTTCTCCCAGCAGGACGGGCTTAACGACCTGTTCTACTTTAGCACTCATCTAAAAATACAAAACACATTAATAATTAAAAATACAAAACACATTAAAATAACAATTTATTTGACGCAGTTTAGAGAGCAAATACTTCTCAAGGGTGCTCTAACTCAGGATTCGAACCCACTCATCAGTTTTGATAAAACCTCCCAAAAAGGATTGTGTTTCCGGAAGCTGCACACCCCACCTATATCTCTGAGAATAGGAGGCAGACCAGCAACGGTAAAAACTCGATCATAAAACCCAACCCTATTGGATTGATTTGGAAAAACTAATTTATTAGATGAAAAAGAAATCGACCTCAAAGTTTGACTTCTCTCTGAAGGAACATCTCTCAGACATAGATTCGAAAGGTACAATGGAGACATCCTATTAAGGGACTTGAATACAAAGAGACAAAATTTAAAATCAATTCGTTCACGACACTTAAATATAATACGGCAATATTTATGACTACCATATATCAGCCTAGCAGCTGCATCAAAAACAGACAGTCTAGAAATTTGTGAATCAGGCAAACTAGAATACAGGTAGTCGTCGACTTACGACCTATGCGACTTACGACTGTTCGACTTAACTACCACAATCCGCGATCGGTTGTCCGCCTGCAGTCCATGTACGCTACATATTGTATTACTATGTGCTTGTGCGCATCGCGGTCAGTATTAGTTGCGGCTTTGTTCAATAAGGATGTGTTGTCTTGTTATAAGCATTTTTTAAGCCCTTCCGAGATGTCTACAAAAAGGAAAATGAAAACTTCTTGCACATTTTGAATAAATGGACCCAAACATCAAACGATTTGCAAGGATCGAACGAATGGCACACGACGTGTTTCGCCCATATCGTGAAATATACGAGGAGAAGAAGAATCAAACAATCCAGACAAAGCTCACCATGTTTATGCAAAAAAATAAACATGCGGCCAATAAAAAGTTTATATGTATAACAAACACCTGTATTTTGTATTTTCATATGTTTTATTAATATAATACTCATATTTAACCAATTTTACTGAAGCATAATTTTCTCCTTAATCCTAATAAATGTAAAAATAAAAACAAAGCAATACGTAAAGATATTCGAATATCAGCTGCATGCTGATGTGATATTATAAAGAAAACAAAGACAAAATCGAAAAATAATAAAAAAAGAAAGCAAAGAGAAACCCGATAAATGACAGTGATGATACACTGATTATAACAAGACCATAGAAAACAGTCTTATGTTATGATATTATCACGCACTATAATTTACATATGTACGGAAATCGCATAAGCCGACTTATGACCTGTTTATCGGAACTGATTGCGGTAGTAAGTCGACGAATACCTGTATGTGTAAATAACAATACAATAATGCAGATGCGAAACAATAAATGAATTAAGAGTTTTTATTTCCTTAGTTGGTATACATAGATATCGAAGGAGGCTTACTACATTCCCCATTTTTATTGTAAATTGGGTTGTTAGACTACTCTCTCCACAAATAATACTTCAGGGGATCCCCCACAATGGTGTAGCAACAAATAGATGACGCACGAAATAACACATAAATAACACCATTTCTATGTCGAGGTAGGCAGAGACGACAGACTGCCAGCTTTTCTATCTCGAAACACATCCTTCGCCTATACCATATTTATGTTTCTTATCATAAAATGCCTACGATTTCTCTGACTTCTACATTTTCTTCTATCAAAATAGCAATCACTTTCAACCAACTATGCTTTCCTTGGTTTTCCTCTAATTAGGACTATATATTTGTTTTCTTAGTTTTTTTTCATTCATTCTAAATGCCCAAACCATTTCAGAGTACTCTTCGTCATCTTACTCAACACATCAGTCTTAAGTTCACATTCATTCCTAATCACTTGGACCCAGTATTCTGTCATATATTGTCACATGTCATATTCATCCAAAATAAGTATAGCATTTATTCGGCTCCCTTCAATCTTTTTCCACGTCCATTTTTAACTTTCATACATCAAAATTGGTACGAGAATACTATTGTGGACTATCTCTTAGCAGATTTTGATACTATCTAATTCCAATATATGTTCTAATGTCCATTGACTTTGTTTCCTGTCACTACATGCCGTTCGATATCCCTTCAAATAGCAGAATTGCTCAACTTGCTCCAATCTTTCATGGTTCATCCATATATTGCTTACATTTACTTTCATTGTTCATCCATATATTGCTTACATTTACTTTTATTGTTCATCCATATATTGCTTATATTTACTTTTATTTTTACACTTTTTCTTAGTCATCTTAGCAGATTTTGATATTGTCCAGTTCGACTAAATATAGTTTTTCGTGTTTCATTCACGTATGCATTAAAGTAAATATCTATGTAAGTGAAAATATTATTTTTATGACGATTCTAAATATCTCGATGTACTCTAATTAAATGCAGACATAAAATTGGACCATTAAAGGATTAACTGCAGGTCCCGGCTATAACTAGGACATTCGCTTGTGTTGTCACTGTAGGGTTGGATAGCTCTTTCTGTGCCTCTGAAGATATGTAATCAAAATAACCTTCGCAGCCAGCAATCATCAAAAATATTATGGCTACCAAAAATAGTTCAGAACTAAAGGAAAACCACGAGAACATTCAGCAGTGAAACGGTTAGTAAAAATGATTAAAAAACTTTGAAAATAAAGTGAAAACAATACTTAAAAAATTACCATTTGTATTAATTGTAACACAATAACAAAGTTGAATATCATATTTAAAATTTTAAGTTTTGAAAGCGAAACGTAATTAATAGCAAAAAAGACAGTAAAACTAGTCAATTACACAATGTCACGATAGTATATATATATATATATATAATTCATAACAATTATGAATTTATTTTACTAATAATTCCGAAAAAACGACATAAAACACATCATATATAGTGCAGAACACAAGTGTTTCTAAAACACTTTATTTTCCTAATATTCTTTTCTCAGATGGTGAAAAAGTAACGAGGGATATCCAACGGTGTTAAGCGATAGGAATTAAAGTAAATGAGGCAACAAAACTAAATATGATATATACTTAAATTCGAAAGTAGCGAAATCTGCAAAGATGAAAATTGACAACATTTAAGTACCAACTTTGATGTATGGGAGTGAAACGTGGATGTGGAATAAGACTGAAAGAAGATGTATAAATGTGAACATTGAGAAGAATACATGATGTAGAAATGCATGTATTGAGAATAATATATGGGGTGATAATGTATGATAGAATATAGAATTCAGTGATTTGGGATGAATGTGAACTTAAGGCTGGTGTATTAAGATGAAAAAGAGCACTTTGAGATAGTTTGGGAATGTAGAACGAATGAATAAAGATTAAGAAAACCAATTTAAAGTGCAAATGCGAGTGCAGGTTGTGGGTTCATATCTTGTTGATACCCATTTTTTTAAAAGGATATATGTCAGACTTTCACTTAAGACCTCTTTAACATATTTCTGGTTAGTTGTAATAGATTACCACATGGCACTAAACTTGCTTACCACATGGCAATAAAGTTACACTGTATGTGACAAAAGTGTAATACAATATAATAAAATTATAATAAACCCGCTAGGTATACAACAAAAATGTTATACAATATAATAAAATGGTAATAAACCCGCTAGGTGTAATAGTGTTTCTAAAACACTTTAGTAAAGTGTAATACAATATAATAAAATTATAATAAACCCGCTAGGTATACAACAAAAGTGTCATACAATATAATAAAATGGTAATAAACCCGCTAGGTGTAATAGTGTTTCTAAAACACTTTAGTCAAGTGTAATACAATATAATAAAATTATAATAAATCCGCTAGGTATACAACAAAAGTGTCATACAATAAAATGGCTCCCCTCAGGTTATATTTTATACAATGAAAATATAATACATTACAATAAAATGACAATAAACCAGGCCAGGCTGTACTTGATACAACGAAAGCGTAACAATATACCTAATAAAATTTAAGAATATCAAAAATCTTCTTCAATTATGAATGAAATTCATAAATAAAATTTAAAATACATGATAAAAAAATCAAAACATACCACAAGTATAATAATACAAAAATACTAAGAAAAAAATCAAATACATTTATGACATTGTACTAACCTTTTTGATAAAGAATAATATTAGAGATAAGTTAAGTCAAGATAAGCTAAGTTCTTACTTGACAATATAGTCAAAGTATTTTTTGAGTAGTAAAAAGACCACTTGAAACAAACGGGGGCAACGACTGGCTGACAGCTAGTGCTGGCACCTGAACTGTTCTGGTGGTTATGCCGGATTGAGGAGCCACAATAGCCGTCCTTGTTTATTAATCTGCTATTATCGAGTCATACAAGCTGAAAGGGTGTTTCATTTTATCACTAAGTGCTCTCAATTACAATGATAAAAAGATACATTGAAATGTATTATTTTCCAGTATATTTCATCAATAAATTATATGGCGTGACAATAAAAAAATCGACATCGCAGATTGTCTACGAAAAGCTATCAAAAATATGGAAATAAATAAAAAAGAACACACTGGAAAATAACTGCCTAGAAAGATATTTGAATCTATTTTGGGTTATATATATATATATATATATATATATATATATATATATATATATATATATATATATATATATATATATATATATATATATATATATATATATATATATATATATATATATATATATATATATATATATATATATATATATATATATATATATATATATATATATATATATATAATA